>JAWHQI010000127.1:4802500-5402500 GCA_033032865.1 Dactylorhiza incarnata | reverse complement strand
CGATAAAAATCTCTATTTATCCTGGCAAGAAATATTTAATTAACATACAAAATAAATTATATAAAAAAATCCTTATGTATAAACTTATATATAAATTCTTATAAAAATTTATATAAATATATAGTCTAACAAAATATGTATATATATATATATATTCTTATAAATATATATATATATATATATATATATATATGTTTATAAATATATATATATATATATGTTTATAAATATATATATATGTTTATGTTTTATGTTTTAGGAGATGTTAGTGGAGTTCAGTTAAAAACCACATTCATCTTCTTAAATAAAATTTATCGTTTCTTCCGAGAGAGATAGTTCTCCTGTTCTTGTTTCGCAAGCTCCAGCGAGAGAAAGAGAGAAAGAAAGAGAGAGAAAGCGAGGGTTTCCATTGGAGAAGGAGGTTTGGAGGTCGATTTCATCGCCAGAGCGAAGAATCAGAAGGCCGACGTCAAGATCGTCAAGATCCGGTGAGTCATCGTTCGAAATCGAGGTAAGTGCGGTTTTTTGGGTGATCGTATTCCTTTGATGATCTTTTTCCCAGAAAATTGTGATAGTTCCAGGTTTCTTTTCTTTCTCTTCTGAGTATATCGTCAGATTTCTGTATTTCTTCTCCGTTTTCATCTTTTTTAGGAAATTTTATAAGTATTTAACTCGTGCAGAAAATCTGCTTGTGCTTAAGCACATAAATAAATCATTTCTGCTACAGTGAATTTATTCTTGTTTGAGTAAAATGTTTCCAAGAAAAATCTAAGTGTTATACCCCTTCCAGGAGCTATGTAATTTGATGAATAAATCTGTTGTTGAATAATTTGATTTGACTCTAGGTAAGTTCCACGAAAGCTGTAGCTTTTACCTTGCCTATAGCTGTAAAATCCTCAAAAACAATTTTGCCTAATTCATTGTCAGTGGGTATTCCCGTCGATCGACGGGACGACGAGCTGTCCCGTCGATCGGCGGCTTTAGCTGGGGAAAAGATGTTCCCCGTATCATTTAAGGCAAAATCGATGGGACGTCCCGTCGATCGAAGGGACCTCCCATCGATCGGCGAGACCGTCCCATCGATCGGCGGGTTCAGCTGGGGAATATGCTTCCCTAGGTCGCTAAGTCAAAATCGACGGGCCTTACCGTCGATCGATGGGAGCACCCGCTGATTTTCTTTCCTTAGAGCAGTTTATGCTCTAATATTTGCTTTTGGTTGGGTTTCAAGCCAAGTGATGAGGTATTTACTCATTTTTGGGTCTTTCTGGTCGTGGAGTGGGAAAGATTCCCTTGAATCACTTGAATCCTCTTATATTATTGTAAACTCTTTCAGTATTGTACTGACTTGTCCAACTGTTTGGAAGTATTAGTTTTGTTTATTCTACGGTAATGTCTACCTTATGAATCTTTTGTCTTGGCCTAGTTTGCCACCTTTAGACATTGCCTAAGCAAGTATAATGTTAATTTATGTATGAGTTTACTTTCAACAGGAAGGATGGGTAAGGGAACATCGAGGTCCTTCATCTCAGATCTTTTAATAATGGTAGGTTGGACTGTGAGACCACCTCCATCTTTTATTTATGGTAGGTTGGACAGTGAGACCACCTCCATCTTTTATTTATGGTAGGTTGGACAGTGAGACCACCTCCTTTTTTTATTAATGGTAGGTTGGATAATGAGACCACCACCATCTTTGATGCCCCCATTTTTTGGGCTTGTTTTTCTGTAAACTTGTGTATTTATTCAAGCTGCTTATGCTAACTTTTTGCTTACTCTTGGCCAATTGTCAGTCATGTTGCTTCATAGCTTTCTTTCCTACTTTTACTGTTACTTGCTCCCTTTTGGGCTGAGGCATTCTTTTCTGTTGAGTGCCTCAGGTTCAGGTTTGGGTCAGTAGTTGCGGCAAGTGGTAGAGCTGCGCTATCCGGTCCCCGGTACAGGATCTTCCTGGTGAGGAGTAGTTCTAGATATTTTGCCTTCCTGCTGTCACCTTGTGGGCTCTTTTCCATTGTAGAAGACGTCAAGTTTTGTTTTCAGTGTACCGCAGGTTGCTACTACTCGTGCTACTTTTGAGGTAGATAGATGTTGATCTCTAGGGAAATATGTACTTTACTGCATTATGTGAAATATTCTGTGTAAAGCATTGCATAGCATAACCTTTCTTATTATGTACCACCTATTTTAAAATCGTATTGAGTATCTTCATATATATATATAGACATGTGCTAGCCTTGAAGACATGTTTGGCCTTCATGCTTGTGGAGGATAGATGAATCTATATTTTCTTCCGCGTATGTATTTTTCCTACTTGTGGACCAAGTATTCCACAGGACCGAGGGACACGGTCCCATCTTAAAAGAAGTCAAAGTTATCTTAGATTTAATAATATTTATATTTTGTATAAACGTTCGTAAATAGTGCTTGCCTAAGTGTCTGCAGTTGTCCCCTGCATGACGTGGCATCATGACACACATTTTCCCATTACTCTGGTAATACCTAAAATATTTCGGGAAAATGCGGGTTGTGATAGTTGGTATCAGAGGGAGGTTGGTCGGGTTGCTGGGAAAGTCTGGTTGGCCCAGTTAACCTCTTGGTGAGAACGTTATTTATTGCATACACCCACCGATGGGTCATCAGTAGATCTCGGCTAAAGCATGGGCACTACACTCATAAGCATGAAAGAAGTATACGGGGCATATTATGTAGTATGGGATGCATAATATGTGTTTGTATATGGATCCTCATAGGTGACAACATGCGACTGTTATGTAGTATGGGATGCATAACGTAGGTCACATGTGTGTCCATTAGATTTTCCTTTTTTGTTACATGCGATAATATGTAGTATGGGATACATAAGATCACATGTGTACGCCACTCATAACATTCATTAAGGCCTTTCTTAGACTGCATAGCACTGCATGCATTGCATAGCATTGCATAAGCACACGTGCCAAGCTGGAGATCCATATGATGACACATGTACACTCATGGTTTTAAAAGAAAGATGTTAGACCTTCATGCATTCGGGAGACCTATTCAGGGGTGATGATTTATCATCCTGAGTAATGCGGAATATCATATATAAAACTTTTTCCATAGCAAGGTAGTAGCAAGAGCAAGCGTTGGTATGTCTTCTCTTTCTAGAGGGTTGAGTCCAGTTTTGATAGGTTGTTTGTGTAAGACCCCCCTCCCCAAACTGAACCTGGTTCAGGGAGGGGGATCTTACTGCCCAAGGATGACCACTTAGCGCTTTTTGGGTGGCAACGTCCCACCCTTTTCAAGCACCGAGCGGTCTCCTTGTCAGGCACAAGAATCATAACATCACATCAGAACGCATAGCGGAAGCAATCAAAAGACATAAAAAACAAGCACACAGCTTATATTCACATATTGGAACAGGGCCGAAGCCTAATGTTTACAACTACTGCCTCGGGGCTACATCGACGAAACAAAAGATCCTAGTCTAGTCCTATAATCTAGGACTCACGTCGCGGAAGATAGGGGGCGAGGTTGGGGTAATCGAACGGGCCATCTCCAAGGCTGGTATATCATCCTGTGGTGCGGGGGCTCCTTGCTGTCCCATCTCCTGTGATTGGTTATAAGAAATAACCGTTAGTCACAGAGCTAAGTAGAAAATACATCCCCTCCCCGGATCCATATCCAGGGGGCGGCTAAAGGACAGAAATAAAATAGCCGAAGCAAGGAAGAGAGTTAGCAGTAGGTAAACATATATATATATATATATCTACATATATATATAGATAGGGCCTTCCGCCCTAATATCCGTAATCGCGTCGTATGGTAAATACGCAACACTATTTTGCGCATACACACACCCAGGTATTCAAACCTGTACGCACAAAAAAAGACCCTGTGTCGACACAGTTTAGACTGCTTTATTTCAAGCAGGGGAGCTAACCCCGCGGGCCTCACCGATGTGGCTGTCGGTGACAGTGACCAGTCTTGCCACTTCTGAATGTAGTCATACCGTATCGCTCAGGCCCTCCTGTACAACTTGGTGTACCAACTGGATGTGAGCGACATCCGGCGAACCGATTTGTAGGCCGACCAGCGGAGGCAAAACTACAGGTTCGGAGTGGTGACAACCCGCTGTGCACATCTCCCTGTCGCCATGAGTCGTCAACCCACCCGCACCGGTACGAACGGTCTGCGTGCGTGACCAACCCGCCACTTCCAAACAATCTTCACCCTCTTAATAATAAAACAAGCGCTTAAAGTACGTGGCAGATTACTCAACCTGTCCCACAACCTCTGACCGGGAGGCTTAGCGGTATGAGGGCTCCTTGCTTGGGGCTAACCTGGGAGGAGGGACTCGACTCCGGGTTCTCCCCAACTAAGGCCTCGCAGAAGAGAGGATAAGCACAGCATTATAGCCACGACAGCGCTGCATTTAGTAAGTAAATTAGGCCGGAAGCAGAGGGGCCTAACACTAAGCAGAGAAGTAGGCCGAAAGTAGAGGCCATTTTAAGCAGAAAAGTAGGCCGAAAGCAGAGGCCATAATATACAGAAAATTAGGCCGAAAGCAGAGGCCATAATATACAGAAAATTAGGCCGAAAGCAGAGGCCATAATGACAGGACCAGTACGAGACTGGATTTAAATGAAAGTACATAATGTAAATGCGGGGGACCAGTGCGAGACTGGATTTAAAGGAAAGTACTGAATGTAAATGCGGGGGACCAGTGCGAGACTGGATTTAAAGGAAAGTACTGAATGTAAATGCGGGGGACCAGTGCGAGACTGGATTTAAAGGAAAGTACTGAATGTAAATGCGGGGGACCAGTGCGAGACTGGATTTAAACGAAAGTACAGAAAGCAGTAAGCATATAAAAAGGGTTAGTAGTCCAATCACTCCAAAAGAAGAGGCTTCATTCGTCGACTCCGTTCGTAGGAGGAAATTCTGCTCTTATTCTTTTGTCGCGAGTTCGTCCCTTTATTATTGCCGCGACGGTATCGAGTTTCAGCGCCGCGCCGCGATTTCATTCCGATTTTGCGTTGATATTCCGAACTTAGTCGATTCTTTAGATCGATACGCGTAATCTTTATTAAGCGTTTAAAAATATGCGTCGAGGGGACGCCGATTCATTTTGATGAATTTCGCTCTTTTTCGGGCGTTTATTTTCGCTTGTAAAAGCTTTTGGAGGACCAAAACCAGAGATCACACCTCCCAACTTTGATAGTAGTTGAAAAATACCTTTAATTAGAGCCCATGATTTTTGGTGATTTTTGCGAACTTATTTGGGCGTTTATTTTCTTAAAATAAACTTTATAATGGGTTTTAAAAATATTAAATCTTTTCCTAAAATTCCCCAAAAATTACTGGAGGTGCCCCTTAGAGTGGGGCACATTTTCCATTTAGAAAGTTTCCCTTGAAAATGCCCCATTTGCCCTTAAAAAAATAAAGTGGGGGAGGGGCTGTTTTGGGGTGCGGATAGGGAAAGGGAGGAGGCGCAGGGGTCTTGCACCCTGCGCCCTCCCGCGGCCCCCGCAGCGGATCCGCGGCGGATCCGCTGTGGGGGCACATATGCTGAGGCGGGGGAAAGGCGGGAATTAAGGTGCGGGAGGCCGCCCGATCTCCTGGGGGAGATCGGACGGCTCCCGCCATCCCCGCCCGAAGGCGGCCACAGCTGCCGCCGGGCAGCGGTCGGAGGGGCCGGCGCCGCCCCCGGTCGGTGCGCTGGGGGCCGGCGACTCCTCCGGTGGTGGTCCGGCGGCCTGCTGCCGCCGGCCACCGTCGGGGGAGGGCGAATAAGGAGACGGGAGGCGGGGGCGCGACCTGCATGGGCCATGCAGGCCAGCCGCGCCGCCGCCCTTGCTGGGAGGGCACCGACGCCACCCCCAGTCGGTGCGCCGGGGGTCAGCGACCACCCTGGTGGTGGTCCGGCGGCCTGGCGCCGCCGGACCCCACCGGGAACTTGAGCAGGAGGGGAGGGGGAGGCGCGGCGCAGCCTGCATGGGCCATGCAGCTGGCCGCGCCGCCGTCTCCTCGGGGAGGGACCTCCCTGCCGCCCCTGGTCGAGGCGCCGGGGAGGGGGCAGACCTCCGGCGGGGGTCCGTCGTCCGCCATCGGGGGAGGGGTTTCAACCCTCACAGGAAAAAGAAGAGGGGGAGGCCACGGGTGCCGCCGGGGCTGCGTCCTCCGGCGGCCCGACCGCCTCCCCTGCGCCGGCGTCGAGGCCCCTGGGAGGGGGCCTACCTCCCCCAGCGCCACCACCGGCGCTGGGGAAGAGGGTTTCCACGGCCAGCTTTCTCCCCGAGCCTTGCAAGGCTCGGGGCGGCGGCCGGCGGCGCTCCGGCGATGGGGAGAGGGGTGGCCTTCTCTGGGAGGTAGGAAGGAGGAGGGGGAGAGTTCTACCTGGGGATGGGGGGCTCGGGTGTTGGAGGTGCGGCCGGCCATGAGGGAGGAGGGAGGTGGCGGCGGCTTGGGCTGGCTGGGCTTGCTCCGGCAGGGTGGAGGAGGAGGGGGTGGCTGAGTTTATTGGCAGGGGGAGAGCTTGAGAGGGGGAGGGTGGTGTTCTGAAAGGAGGGGCTTGGCCCTCCTTTTATAGGAAGGGGGAGGTCTCCCCCCCCCCCCCCTCTCCTCCTTTTCCCCCACGTGGGGATAAGGGAGGGGAAGATATTTTCTCCCCCTCCCCTCCCTTCTCTCTCTCCTGCCCACTTTGCCCCAAATAGGGGCTGCCTATTCATAGGCAGCCCCCTTTCTTAGGGGGCTTTCTCTCTCCTCCCCCTCCCCCCTTTTCTTTTCATTTCCCAATAAATTTCAAGCCGGGGGGGGGTTGACCGAGGTGAACCTAGGACGGGGTCTTCCATGATCCAGGGGTCCATTATGATTTGTCGGGGCTGATGTCGGTTTCGTGCGCTTTATATTTCGTGTGTTGCGCTGATGTGGTCTGCATAGCCCTAAAATGGCATACTCTCCATACGACCTTGAATCGAGGTGCAACGAATTCCATTGCGCTCGTATTGTTCATACGAGTCTAACGGAACTGACGGAAGTCAATTCGGGGTTCGTACGATCACTATTCATAATAATGAGGTAGTGGCGCGCTACACACCCGAAATGGTCGTTTTCTCCAAACGACCTCGGATCGAAGTGCAACGAATTCCGTTGCGCTCGTATTGTTTATACAAGTCTAACGGAACTGACGGAAGTCAATTCGCCACTATTCATAATAATGAGGTAGTGGCGCGCTACGACACCCGGAATGGTCGTTTTCTCCAAACGATCTCGGATCGCAGTGCAACGAATTCCGTTGCGCTTGTATTGTTCATACGAGTCTAACGGAACTGACGGAAGTCAATTCGGGGTTCGTACGGTCACTATTCATAATAATGAGGTAGTGGCGCGCTACGACACCCGAAATGGTCGTTTTCTCCAAACGATCTCGGATCGCAGTGCAATGAATTCCGTTGCGCTCTTATTGTTCATACGAGTCTAACAGAACTGACGGAAGTCAATTCGGGGTTCGTACAGTCACTATTCAAAATAATGAGGTAGCGGCTCGCTACGACACCCGAAATGGTCGTTTTCTCCAAACGATCTCAGATCGCAGTGCAACGAATTCCGTTGCGCTCGTATTGTTCATACGAGTCTAACGGAACTGACGGAAGTCAATTCGGGGTTCGTATGGTCACTATTCATAATAATGAGGTAGTGGCGCCCTACGACACCCGAAATGGTCGTTTTCTCCAAACGATCTCGGATCGCGGTGCAACGAATTCTGTTGCGCTCGTATTGTTCATACGAGTCTAACGGAACTGACGGAAGTCAATTCGGGGTTCATTTGGTCACTACACCCCAATGACTTAATTGCGGCGCGCAACATTACTTAAAATGGTAGTTTTCTACCGCTCGGGCCTACTTTTATTGGGCTCACTAGGGTCTAGTGGCCCAATAAAAGTCGGGATGTTACAGTTTGTCCTTGTCTTCCTTAGGTATGGCCCCAAAGCGCCAGCCCGTGAGACCTATTCCCTCATCTGAGGGAGAGTCGTCGGGTGGGCATAGTGAGGATATGCTGGAGGAGTTGCATCTTAGCAATGAGACGTTGGCGAGACAGTTAGTCACGATGCAGAAGCAGATGCAGGTATTGTTGACTGCCACTCAACGGCAGCAATCGGTGACGAGTCAGCCAAATCCCATCCATCCTGCACCCCTCATTCCCCTCGTAGCGTTGCCGCCAGAGATGAACTTTATTTCACACTTCCAGAGGCTAGGACCCCCGACCTACAATGGGAGGGCAGACTTTATGGCACTTGATGATTGGATCTTGGCAATGGAGGAGATGTTCTCGTATTCTGGTGTATCGGTGGACCAAAAAGTGATGGTTGCTTCCTTTCAGCTGAAGGGCTTGGCAAAGAGTTGGAGGATCAAGGAGAAGGAAGTGCTTACAGAGGGTTGCTCGTGGGAGCAGTTTAAGGGAAGGTTGTTGAAGAAATTCTTGTCTACAGTTGAGCAAGATCGCCTAATGAACAACTTCCTGCATTTGAAGCAGAGAGAACTCACAGTAGGTGAGTATGAGGTTGAGTTCAGCAAGCTGAGCAGATTCACCCCAGATTTAGTTGTCATTGAGGAGAGCAGGGTGAAGAGGTTTCTAGGAGGTCTCCGCAGTGAGATCCAGCAGTTGGTCAGTGCTTACCGGTCCGTGAGCTTTGCAGATGCGGTGGAAGCCGCGTTGAAGGTCAAGGCGATCGAGAATGCTAAGAATAGAGGAAAAGAATTACGAAAGGAAAAGAGAAAAGTTGGCGAGGGAGGCAGCCTTGCTCCAGGTAAGAAGTGCAAGGTGGTGTAAAGTTTCTGTGGCCGTGCAAGCCATCCTTTCAAAAAGTGTTTCAAGAGGCAGGGCACGCAGAAGGAGCTTCAGGTGATGGCTCTTCATGGTGCTCTGAATAATGATCTGTCTTGCACCTTGTGCAATCATAGGGGGCACGACGTCAGTCGTTGCTGGTCAAAGGATGAGGTCTGTTATCAGTATGGACAGAAAGGGCATGTGAAGTTCCGGTGTTCGCAGTTCCAGTCGACCAGCCAACAACTTGCTCTCACAGCTCCAGCACCGCCTACGCCTCAGCAGCGGTAGTTGGATCACGGAAAGGCCAAGTTAAATGCAGTGACGAAGGAGGAAGCGCAATGCTCAACCCAGGTCATATCAGGTTTCTCTTCGCTCTTCTTGTAGACCAACCTTTGTGTAGATACTTAGACGTTATATCTTTGATATATATTTTGTTCACAATGATTGGGTAGGTGAGTTTAAGGTCCGAGATTGTTGGGCGCATATCCTCTTTGATTCTGGTGCCACTCATTCCTTCGTGGCTAGAAAGTTTGTAGATCGTCATCATTGGGCTATCGAGCGAGTGGACGACCCGCTTTGCATTAAGTTTTCGTCCGGTGAGTTGGTGGTGGTGGACCAGAGTATTGTGCAGTGTCTGATTCTTCTAGAAGGATTCTTGGCCTATGCAGATCTGAAGGTGTTAGACTTGGAAGATTTTGACGTGATTCTGGGAATGGATTGGTTAGCCTGATATGACGTTGTTATCCAGTGCAGGGATAATCGTTTGGATTTTCTGATGGATGATGGACAGACTATGAGTGTGTTTGGCTTTCCACGTCAAACTTCCTCGGTTATGTCTGTCATTTGTGCTCAGGCTTTTGCGGAGTTTGGTGGTCGTGCTTGTTTTGTTTCTATTTTATGTGCGGCGTGTGGATCATCGCCTTGTGTCGAGGACATACCGGTGGTGCGAGAATACCCGGATGTGTTTCCCGACAGCCTTCCTGGTCTTCCCCCTGAACGAGAGATAGAGTTCGTGATAGATCTGGAGCCCGGAACTCATCCTATTGCAAAGGCACCTTATCGTAAGACGTCGCGTGAGTTGGAGGAGCTGAGTGCTCAGTTTGATGAGTTGTTGCAGTTTGGTTTCGTTAGGCCGAGTATGTCGCCTTGGGGTGCGCCAGTTTTCTTTGTGAAGAAGAAGGACGGTTCGATGCGGTTATGTATTGATTACCGAGAATTGAACAAGGTGACAATCAAGAATAGATATCCGTTGCCGCAGATTGATGACATGTTTGATCAGTTGCAGGGTAGCTGTATATTTTCCAGGATTGATCTTCGGTCCGGTTATCATCAGTTGAGGATTCGAGAGTCCGATGTTCCGCGGACTGCTTTTCGTATGCGTTACGGGCATTTTGAATTCTTGGTGATGTCGTTTGGGCTGGCGAATGCACCCTCTGCTTTTATGGATTCGATGAACAGAGTATTCGAGACTATCTGGACCAGTTCATGGTGGTTTTTATAGATGATGTGTTAGTCTATTCGTCAAGCGAAGAGAAGCATGATCGACATTTGCGCCTGGTGATGTCTACCTTGAAAACACACATGTTGTATGCCATGTTAAGCAAATGCGAGTTTTGGCTTTCGCATGTTTCCTTCTTGGGTCATGTGGTGAGCAAGGATGGCATTTCTGTGGACCCAGCGAAGGTTGTAGCTATTTTGGATTGGAAAATACCGGCAACGCCTAAGGAAATCAGGAGTTTATTAGGGTTGGCAGGTTATTATCGAAGGTTTGTGGAAGGATTCTCAGGAATTTCTGCGCCTCTGACTAAGTTGACGCAGAAAGGAGTAGCCTTTGATTGGAGCGAGGAGTGCAAAGAGGCTTTTCAGGAGATAAAGAAGAGATTGTGTTCTGCCCCAGTTTTGGCTCTTCCTGTTGAGGGAGTAGAATTTCAAGTTTATGTTGATGCTTCGCGGATAGGCCTTGGTTGCGTTCGCATGCAAGAAGGTAAGGTGATTACGTATGGGTCGAGGCAGCTAAAAGTTCATGAAAGGAACTACCCTATGCATGATTTGGAGTTCGCTGCGGTGATTTATGCATTAAAGCTGTGGAGGCATTTGTTGTATAATGTGGATATCTTATATCACCTTGGCAAGGCGAATGTAGTGGTGGATGCCCTAAGTAGAAAGTTTGCTTCTGTTTTTAGCCTCTCTGTGCAGTCGCTAGTGGAGGAGTTTCATTTGATGAGCATAGTGGTGAAGTCCAAGGATGGACCGTCTAGTATGGAAGTTGAAGAACCTTCCTGGATTACCTTTACGAGGTTGCATCAGAAGGATGAACCTGATTTGCAGCACCTCCGTGGTAGAGCCGAGAAAGGGGAATTGCCGGATTTCTCGATCGATGAGGAAGGTACCTTGAAGTACCGTGGCAGGTTTTGTATTCCCGATGTGGTAGAGATTCGAGCAAAGTTTTGCAAGGAAGCTCATGGTTCAAGTCTTGCATATCATCCTAGTTCCACGATGATGTACCACGATTTGAAGCAGATCGTCTGGTGGTCAGGCATGAAGAATGATATTGCAAGGTTTGTGTCGAAGTGTTATACTTGTCAGCGCGTCAATGCAGATCATAAGAGAACCGGAGGCAAGTTAACGTTGTTAGACATTCCGATGTGGAAATGTGAAAGTATCTATATGGATTTCATTACTAGCTTACCGAGATCCCCTTGAGGTCATGATTCGGTGTGGGTGATTGTGGATAGATTGACCAAGTGTGCTCATTTTGTGTCGTACAAGATTGGTTATTCTATGGAGAAGATTGCATCGTTGTACGTGCAAGAGGTTATTAGATTGCATGGTGTGCCAGTGAGCATCGTGTCGGATCGAGATTCCAGGTATACATCCCATTTTTGGCAGAGTTTGCAGGGAGCTTTGGGCACTGATCTTCAGTATTCTACCGCATATCATCCGCAGACAGAAAGGGTAAATCATATTGTAGAGGATATGATCATGTGTTATATTTTGGAGCATGCAGGAGCTTGGGATGAACGCCATGGGCTTATGGAGTTTGCATACAATAACAGTTATCAGGAGAGCTTGCAGATGGCTCCTTTCGAAGCTCTGTATGGGAGACGATGTCAGATTCCCCTATTTTGGGCTGAAGTTGGCGAGAAGCCAATTTTGGGTCCAGAGGCCTTGGAAAAATGATCGTTGCTGTAACGCAGATCCGTGAGAAGCAGCGGAAATAAACAGAAACAACCCAAAAAGGTTTGGATCGGCCATGAATGTTGAATCAAGAAGTTAACAAAATGCTAGGAATGAAATTACCTTTGCGGGATTAGATCAAATCCAACCTAGATGCTCCACGAGTTGATTCCTGTCGTCGGCTATGCAAGAGTCCTCACGTAGAATAATGTCTACGTCTCTACAGTGATCCACACGAGCCGGGAGAAGAACGACTGCACCTTGGACTTCCGCGAACTGCTAGGTTCGCTCCAGGAAGAACACACACGGCGACGATCGCCGGAGAGGAGGTCGGCGGACGCGATCGAGCGACGGAACTCCTTCCGTCTAGGGTTCGGGCGAGAGCGGAACACTTCCGTCGGCCTTTCTTTTCGTTCGTTATAAGAACCCTAAAAACGAAGTCCTATTTATACCCAAAGGATAAACAGCTTCTAGAAGAATCGCTATCCGCAGACCACACATCAGAATAAGGGCTTCTGTTACAATTCGTCGGAATTCCACGGAAGATCATTCGTCGAGATTTCACGGGACAATCCGACGAATCCGACGAATCAGATCAGACGGCAACATTTGCCGAGAAAATGATCTCTGTAACAATTCGTCGAGTCTTCACGGGACAATCCGACGAATCCGACGAATCAGATCAGACGGCAACATTTGCCAAGAAAATGATCTTTGTAACAATTCGTCGAGTCTTCACGGGACAACCCGACGAATCCCGACGAATCCAGACAGACGACAACATTTTGTCGAATGAAGGGTTTCTGTAATAATTCGTCGAGTGTTCACGGGACAATCCGACGAATCCCGACGAATCCGACGAATTCTATCCGTGTAAACCCGACGAATTCAGACAGCAACAACCTGCTGGATTTCCCCATTCTATATATGGTGATTGGTAACATTTACCAACACAGTCAATCTACCAACTTCTCCACATGCTCTTATGTGCGACCCTGCAGGCTCATATCGCGTTGGCAGTGAGATTACATGTTTGACCACTTCTAGATCACAATGGCAACTCCAACAGTCTCCCACTTGATCTTGAAAGTATCAAACCAAAAACCTCACAAACAATGAGCGGCATCTAGCAATGCATCATTGCTCCCCAAGCAATAAGAGTTCATAACTCATAAGCCTTTATGACCAATGTTCCAGCGTTGTCTTTGTCCCTTTGTCACTTACATCCGGAAAGAACTAGAGGCATGGACCGTGTCACCCTCATAATAGCTCAATCCAAGTTTCTTGATCTAGAACGGACTTCCAGAGAATGGTGAGCTCAATATCACATATTGACTCTACCAAGCATGGCCATGCATTTCTCAGTCCAATTCCATCAAGGGGCCCATGGATGCAACTCCTGTTATATAGGAGGACAAATCCCATATCTGCTCACACCCAAACACCCAAATGATTCGTAACGTACCCAACGACCACCCTTATCATCAACCTTCTTCAAGGAAGACTTTAGATGACATCAAAGCACGCTCTTCCTCACTCGGTGAATGCTGTGACTTCAGGTCAAAGGACCACAACACCATTGTCAAATGAGACCTACTTGTGACACTTTTAAGTAACAATCCACAAAGTAGTCTCAGGTTGGGTCTGTCCAGTACAACTTGTTCACTAACAAGTACCCACGTGATGACTTGATATCACAATATCATGACCTGTGAGAACCGGTCATCAGTCAACACACATGCTAGTCTTAATGTATCATCATCACCCTTAGCTTCTACGATGATACCTCGACCAGGGACCTTTTAAGAATGAAGCTTCGAAATCATAGGCTCTCACATTCAAGTCTCGTACTTGATGTCCTATGGAAGCGAACATTCTAAGGGTATTTATCACGAATTTTATTCTATCATATAGAAACAGTATATCGTAATAAAAGAACTTGCCATTAATCGTAAAAAGAAATAATTGGTACACAATTCATCATATGAATAAATTTTAAACAGCCAACAGAATATTTATTTTACATGCAACCCACAAGACTCCCACTAGAGTTGATCATTCAGGTATCGTATACCCATTGATCTAGTATGACCATCATGCTTTCTCTGCGCGAGAGGCTTTGTCAGTGGATCTGCAATATTCTCCTCAGTCGGCACTCTGCAAATGTTCACATCTCCTCGTTCGACAATCTCACGAATAAGATGGAACCGCCGAAGTATGTGCTTGGAGCGCTGATGGGATCTAGGTTCCTTAGATTGTGCAATTGCACCATTGTTATCACAGTAGAGAACTACGGGACCAACAATGCTAGGAACTACATCTAGCTCGCCGATGAATTTCCTAATCCATACAGCCTCCTTCGCTGCATTAGCTGCAGCGATATACTCGGCCTCAGTTGTAGAATCAGCAACTGTCTCTTGCTTGGAACTCTTCCAGCTCACAGCTCCTCCATTCAGGCAAAACACAAACCCTGATTGAGACTTTGAATCATCCCTATCAGTTTGGAAGCTGGCATCCGTGTAACCACTTACAACGAGCTCTTCCTTTCCACCATACACCAAGAATACATCCTTAGTCCTTCTCAAGTACTTCAGGATATTCTTTACGGCTATCCAGTGACATTCACCGGGATCAGACTGATACCTGCTAGTCATGCTCAAAGCAAAAGAGACATCGGGTCGAGTACATAACATTGCATACATGATTGACCCAATTGCCGAAGCATATGGAATCAACTTCATGCGGTCCTTATCTTCACAAGATTTTGGACACTGGTCCTTAGAGAGATTCACACCATGAGACATGGGCAAAAATCCTTTCTTGGACTCAAGCATGTTGAACCGCTTCAACACCTTGTCAATGTACGTACTCTGGGTCAAACCCAGCAACTTCTTCGATCTATCTCTATAGATCTTAATACCGAGTATGTAAGTCGCTTCACCCAAGTCCTTCATAGAAAAGCAGTTCCCTAGGTTGTTCTTAACAACTTTCAGGGTAGGTATGTCATTCCCGATCAGCAGTATGTCATCTACATACAATATCAGGAAGACAACAATGCTCCCACTGATTCGCTTGTAAACACACGGTTTATCTTCATTCTTGACAAAACCAAACTCTTTGATCTTCTCATCAAAACGAAGATTCCAACTTCTAGAGGCTTGTTTCAATCCATAGATGGACTTATTCAGCTTGCATATTTTAGTGGCTTCATTTGGGGATACAAAACCCTCGGGTTGTGTCATGTACACTTCCTCAAGGAGGTTTCCATTTAGGAAAGCCGTTTTGACATCCATCTGCCAGATCTCGTAGTCATAATACGCAGCAATAGCAAGCAATATCCTAATGGACTTTACCATGGCAACAGGGGAAAAGGTCTCATCATAGTCAACACCATGAATTTGCTTGAAACCCTTAGCCACCAGTCGCCCTTTGAATGTCTGTACATTCCCATCCATGTCGGTCTTCTTCTTGAAGACCCACTTGCACCCTATGGGTCGTACCCCTTCAGGTGGTTCCACCAAGTTCCAAACTTGGTTTATATACATGGAGTCCATTTCGGATTTCATAGCCTCAAGCCATTTGTCGGAGTCCGGTCCATTCATAGCCTCTTGGTAGGTTGCTGGTTCATCATCATGATCCATAAGCAACACATTACCTATTTGAGACACGAGAAATCCATATCTCTCAGGCTCAAATCTTGGTCTACCAGATCTACGTAGGACTTGTGTTTCGTGAGCAGGTTCTCTAGCTACAACACCTTGTAGTCCTGGCTCAGAATCCAACTCTGGTTCATTCACTATTTGTGGTTCTTGAACTTCTTCAAGTTCTACCTTTTGCGTCTTTCTTGATAAGAACTCTTTCTCCAAGAAGACACCCGTCCTTGCGACAAACACTTTGCCCTCAGACGGTAGGTAAAAGTAATATCCCTTCGTTTCCTTAGGATATCCCACCAGATAACACTTATCTGATTTGGGTTCCAGCTTGTCAGGCATTTGACGTCGTACGTATGCCTCACAGCCCCAAATTTTAATGAACGACATACTAGGACGCTTCCCAGTCCATATCTCATATGGTGTCTTTAGAACCGTTTTCGTCGGAGCGCGATTCAGTGTCATTGCAGCAGTCTCTAAAGCAAAACCCCAAAAGGAAACAGGCAAGTCTGCATGACTCATCATCGACCGTACCATGTCTAACAGAGTACGATTTCTCCTCTCAGACACACCATTATGCTGCGGTGTCCTAGGTGGAGTGAGCTGTGATACAATACCACACTCTTTCAGATGATCACGGAACTCATGACTCAGGTATTCGCCACCTCGATCAGATCGGAGTGCTTTAACCTTTTTACCCAATTGGTTCTCCACTTCATTCTTGAACTCTTTGAACTTTTCAAAGGTTTCGGATTTGCACTTCATAAGATACACGTATCCGTATCTACTGAAATCATCAGTAAATGTAACGAAGTAGAAATACCCACCTCTAGCCATAGAACTCATGGGTCCGCATACATCACTATGTACAACACCCAAGAGATCCTCAGCCCTCTCAGTATAACCAGTGAAAGGGGCTTTAGTCATCTTGCCTAATAAACAAGACTCACATCGCTCAAATGATTCATAATCAAATGAGTCCAATAGTCCATCTTTATGGAGCTTGGATATGCGCTTCTCATTTATATGGCCCAAACGACAATGCCAGAGATATGTAGGATTTGAGTCATTTGTTCTTAGTCTTTTATTATTATCTACATTATAGATCGGATGGTCCAGGTTCAAAACATAAAGACCATTAAACAATTGAGCTACAGCATAACAAACATCATTCTTAAATATAGAACAACAATTGTTCTTAATTATAAAAGAAAATCCAATCATGTCTAAGCATGAAATGGATATAATGTTTTTAGTTATGGCCGGAACATAATAACAATTATCAAGTTCTATTACAAGCCCACTGGGCAAAGAAAGACGGTAAACCCCTACGGCTACAGCAGCAACTCTTGCTCCATTGCCGACACGTAGGTCCACCTCTCCTTTACTCAGCAATCTCCTCCTTCCTAGTTCCTGCACATTTGTACAAATGTGAGAACCACATCCGGTATCCAATACCCAAGATGAAGGAGCAGAAAGGTTTATCTCTATAACATAAATATCCGAAGCGGAAGTCATACCTCCCTTCATTTCCTGCAGACCGTCAATGTACGAAGGACAATTCCTCCTCCAATGACCAGCCTTGCCACAGTGGTGGCATTTCCCTTCCTTCACGGTGCTCTTCCTTTTCAGCGCAGAAGATTTGGGCTCAAGATGTGACTTAGGTCCCACCTTCGTCTTCTTGAAGCCCTTGGCCTTACCCTTGCCTTTATGTACCATCAATATGGGACTAGCAGGCTTGGCCTTCTTCATGTTTATTTCGGCAGTTCGCAACATGCCTAGGAGCTCGGGCAGTGTCTTGTCTATTTCATTCATGTTGTAGTTCAAGACAAACTGCTCATAACTATCCGGCAACGATTGCAGGATAAGATCTGTGGCCAACTCTTGACCCAGAGGAAAACCCAGTCTCTCCAGGTTCTCTATGTACCCAATCATCTTGAGTACGTGAGTACCAACTGAGTCTCGAGCTCCCATTTTGCACTGAAATAAGGCCTTCGTGACATCGAACCTCTCTTGACGAGCTTGCCCTTGAAACATTTTCTTTAGGTGCTCGTCAATCTCCTTGCACCCCATGTTCTCGTGTTGCTTCTGAAGCTCAGAGTTCATGGTGGCAAGCATAAGGCACTCGACGTCTAAGGCGTCATCGGTATACTTCTTATAAGCATCCTTATCAACACGGGACGAGTTCCCGGTCGGCACCTCGGGGGCTTCTTCTTCCAAGACGTAGAGCTTTCGCTCTTGCCTGAGAACAATTCTCAGGTTCCTATACCAGTCCATATAATTCGTCCCACTAAGCTTGTCCTTCTCAAGGATAGCTCTGAGGGACAGGGTGGAATGTGAACCACTTGCCATGGAATTCTACAAGAATTCATGCAGAATCTAATTAGTACCTTAATTTCAAAATACAATTTATTTTTAATTTGGACTTCAATTAAATACTCTCACTATTTTATTCAAATTGATGGCCCTCACTATCAATTCGGAGAGTCCATTGCGAGCTACTCTCTTAGTGGACAAGATCCGTATTTCACCAACACCACGAGTCCGCTTTGGCGTTCCTCTCATAATGCGGTTATTTAGGTAGGCAACGCTTGCCAATTGCATCCTCATGCAACTCTTGTATGGCTGGTGAATAACTCCTTATTCGCATCCATCATATGGTGCATGCCAACCCTATGCCTCTAGGCACTCAACCTTTGAGGTCACCTAGTTAAGTTAGACCCAATGTCGACAGTGGGATATCACAATTATCCGCTCGCACCCTTACCAAGATAGATTAATGCACCTTGCTTTGGCAAGCCCACACTTCATCGATCGAGGCAGGAAGAGTGTCATCCATCAGAAGGCATCCGAACACTTAATATTTGATGAAGGGATTTTAATTTTAATAATAGGTTAACACTTAACCATGATCAACATTTGATCAAAGTGCACATCCACAGAAAAACAAGCTTTCTTAAATCCTCATGCATCCCTTATGTGCACTACATAAGACTATCAACCTTTGATAGACGAAAGGGCTAAATCTGGACATTTAGAACTCTTCCAAATCTTCAGATTTACATGCATTGGACAAAGGCAAAGACAACTCGACTTAAAGCAGTAGACAAGCTCGTCTCTCATTGTTGGATTCAAAATCCACAACAGAACAAGGGTTCATTAACCACTTGAGGGACGGTTACTGCTAAGGAGACAATAATTTCTAACAATTAGAAATTACCACGAAATCCCAGACGTTCCTGGCGGGGTTCCAAGGGGCCGCGCCCCTGGCGGGGTTCCCACCACCAGAAACCACACAAAATCACATCAAATGTGATATTCCAAGAAGAAATCTTGACATTTAGAACGCTTCCAAATACCTAGATTTGCACGTACTGGAATAACCAAACTTCTGAAACAAAATTCATGACCAGAACCTGGCTCTGATACCACTGTTGGGTTTTTCTAGAACCATACATCAAATGTAGGCGCAGCGGAAATAAACAGAAACAACCCAAAAAGGTTTGGATCGGCCATGAATGTTGAATCAAGAAGTTAACAAAATGCTAGGTATGAAATTACCTTTGCGGGATTGGATCAAATCCAACCTAGATGCTCCACGAGTTGATTCCTGTCGTCGGCTATGCAAGAGTCCTCACGTAGAATAATGTCTACGTCTCTACAGTGATCCACACGAGCCGGGAGAAGAACGACTGCACCTTGGACTTCCGCGAACTGCTAGGTTCGCTCCAGGAAGAACACACACGGCGACGATCGCCGGAGAGGAGGTCGGCGGACGCGATCGAGCGACGGAACTCCTTCCGTCTAGGGTTCGGGCGAGAGTGGAACACTTCCGTCGGCCTTTCTTTTCGTTCGTTATAAGAACCCTAAAAACGAAGTCCTATTTATACCCAAAGGATAAACAGCTTCTAGAAGAATCGCTATCCGCAGACCACACATCAGAATAAGGGCTTCTGTTACAATTCGTCGGAATTCCACGGAAGATCATTCGTCGAGATTTCACGGGACAATCCGACGAATCCGACGAATCAGATCAGACGGCAACATTTGCCGAGAAAATGATCTCTGTAACAATTCGTCGAGTCTTCACGGGACAATCCGACGAATCCGACGAATCAGATCAGACGGCAACATTTGCCAAGAAAATGATCTCTGTAACAATTCGTCGAGTCTTCACGGGACAACCCGACGAATCCCGACGAATCCCGACGAATCCAGACAGACGACAACATTTTGTCGAATGAAGGGTTTCTGTAATAATTCGTCGAGTGTTCACGGGACAATCCGACGAATCCCGACGAATCCGACGAATTCTATCCGTGTAAACCCGACGAATTCAGACAGCAACAACCTGCTGGATTTCCCCATTCTATATATGGTGATTGGTAACATTTACCAACACAGTCAATCTACCAACTTCTCCACATGCTCTTATGTGCGACCCTGCAGGCTCATATCGCGTTGGCAGTGAGATTACATGTTTGACCACTTCTAGATCACAATGGCAACTCCAACAAGACGATGTCAGATTCCCCTATTTTGGGCTGAAGTTGGCGAGAAGCCAATTTTGGGTCCAGAGGCCTTGGAAAAATGATCGTTGCTGTAACGCAGATCCGTGAGAAGCTTCGAGTAACTCAGGAGCGTTATGAGAAGTACGCTAATCGGCGTAGAGTCGATTTAGAGTTTGAAGTTGGGGACTCGGTGTTCTTGAAGGATTCTCTGATGGCTGGTGTTAAGAGGTTCGGGAAGAACCATAAGCTAGATCCCAGGTATGTGGGACCTTTTCAGATCGGGGAGCGCATCGGAGTTCTTCTTATAGGTTGTTGTTGTCTGCCTCCTTCCCTGGTGTTCACGATGTGTTCCATGTGAGCCAGTTGCGGAAGAGTATTCTCAGTGATCGCCATGTCCTAGAACCTGTGCCAGAGTTGCAGCCAAATCTGTCATATGTGGAGTAGCCTGTTCGTATCTTGGAGAAGCAAGATCTGATGCTGCGAAGGAAGACGATTCCTATGGTGAAGGTTCTTTGGAGCAATCAGGATATTCGAGGCGCAACCTGGGAGCTATGTTCGGTGATGAGAGAGTTTTATCCTCATCTGTTCGTCTAGAGTTTACTCGGTAGGTTTTCCCCTTCTGTGCTTTCCATTTGTGCATAATATGATAAAGTTTCGGGCCGAAACTTTTTGGTAAGAGGGGTGGATGTAACGCCCCGAAATTTCGAATAGATTACTTGAAATGAAAATAATAATTATTATTTTAGACCGAATGAATAATTCTGTCGTAGCGAGGGCGTTACCGTCGTAGGTGCGTTGCTGTAGTCCGTCTCGGGTGTTCGCGAGGTCGCATTCGATAAAAATCTTTATTTATCCTAGCATGAAATATTTAATTAACATACAAAATTAATTTTATAAAAAAAATTCCTTATCAAATTTTGTATAAACTTATATATAAATTCTTATAAAATCTATATGAATATATAGTCTGACAAAATATGTATATATATATATACATTCTTATAAAAAATATATATATCTGTTTATAAATATATATATATATATATATATATATATATATATATATATATATATTTATGCTTTATGCTTCAGGAGATGTTAGTGGAGTTCAGTTGGAAACCACATTCATCTTCTTAAATAGAATTTCTCGTTTCTTTCGACAGAGATAGTTCTCATGTTCTTGTTTTGCAAGCTCCAGTGAGAGAAAGAGAGAAAAAGAGAGAGAAAGCGAGGGTTTCCGTCGGAGAAGGAGGTTTGGAGGTCGATTTCGTCGCCGGAGCGAGGAAACGGAAGGCCGACGTCAAGATCCGACGAGTCGATGTTCGAAATCGAGAGAAGTGTAGTTTTTTGGGTGATCGTATTCTTGTGATGATCTTTTTCCCAGAAATTTATGATTGTTCCAGGTTTCTTTTCTTTCTCTTCTGAGTACATCGTCGTATTTTTGTATTTCTTTTCCGTTTCCATCTTTTTTAGGAAATTTTATAAGTATTTAACTCTTGCAGAAAATCTGCTTGTGCTTAAGCACATAAATAAATCATTTCTGCTACAGTGAATTTATTCTTGTTTGAGTAAAATATTTTCAAGAAAAATCTAAGTGTTAGACCCCTTCCAGAAGCTATGTAATTTGATGAATAAATCTGATGTTGAATAATTTGATTTGACTCTAGGTAAGTTCCAGGAAAGTTGTAGCTTTTACCTTGCCTGTAGCTATAAAATCCTCAAAAAAAAATTTGCCTAAGTCATTAACGGCGGGTATTCCCGTCGATCGACGGGACGATGAGCCGTCCTGTCGATTGGCGGCTTTAGCTGGGGAAAAGATGTTCCCTATATCGTTTAAGGCAAAATCGATGGGACGTCCCGTCAATAGACGGGACCTCCCGTCGATCGGCGAGACCGTCCCGTCGATCGGCGGGTTCAGCTGGGGAATATGCTTCCCCGGGTCGCTAAGTCAAAATCGACGGCCTTCCCGTCGATCGACGGGACCACCCGTTGATCGATGGGACCACCCGCTGATTTTCTTTCCTTATAGCAGTTTATGCTCTAATGTTTGCTTTTGGTTGAGTTTCAAGCATAGTGATGAGGTATTTACTCATTTTTGGGTCTTTCTGCTCGTGGAGTGGGAAAGATTCCCTTGAATCACTTGAATCCTCTTATAATATTGAACTCTTTCAGTATTGTACTGACTTGTCCAACTGTTTGGAAGTATTAGTTTTGTTTATTCTACGGTAATGTCTACCTTATGAATCTTTTGTCTTGGCCTGGTTTGCCACCTTTAGATATTGCCTAAGCAAGTATAATGTTAATTTATGTATGAGTTTACTTTGAACTGGAAGGATGGGTAAGGGGACATTGAGGTTCTCCATCTCAGATCTTTTATTAACGATAGGTTGGACAGTGAGACCACCTCCATCTTTTATTTATGGTAAGTTGGACAGTGAGACCACCTCCATCTTTTATTTATGGTAGGTTAGATAGTGAGACCACCTCCATCTTTTATTAATGGTAGGTTGGACAATGAGACCACCACCATCTTTACTTGATGCCCTCATTTTTTGGGCTTGTTTTTCTGTAAACTTGTGTATTTGTTCAAGCTGCTTATGCTAACTTTATGCTTACTCTTGGCCAATTGTCATTCATGTTGCTTCATAGCTTTCTTTCCTACTTTTACTGTTACTTGCTCCCTTTTGGGCAGAGGCATTCTTTTCTGTTGAGTGTCTCAGGTTCGGGTCAGTAGTTGCGGCACGCGGTAGAGCTGCGATATCCGGTCCCGGGTAGAGGATCTTCTTGGTGAGGAGCAGTCATAGATGTTTTGCCTTCCTGCTGTCACCTTGTGGGCTCTTTTCCATTGTAGAAGCCATCAGGTTTTGTTTTCAGTGTATGTAGGTTGCTACTGCTCGTGCTACTTTTGAGGTGGATAGATGTTGCTCTCTGGGAAAATGTGTACTTTACTGCATTATGTGAAATATTATGTGTAAAGCATTGCATAGCATAACCTTTCTTATTATATACCACCTATTTTGAAATCGTACTAAGTATTTTCATATAAATATATAGTAAATCTAGACATGTGCTAGCCTTGAAGACCTGTTTGGCCTTCATGCTTGTGGAGGATAGATGAATCTATATTTTTCGCCGCGTATGTATTTTTCCTATTTGTGGACCAAGTATTCCACAAGACCAAGGGACACGATCCCATCTTAAAAGAAGCCAAAGTTATCTTTGATTTAATAATATCTATATTTTGTATAAACGTTCGTAAAGAGTGCTTTCCTGAGCGTCTACAGTTTTTGCCTGCATGACGTGGCATCATGACACGTATTTTTCCCTTACTCTGGTAATACCTAAAATATTTCGGGAAAATGCGGGTTGTGACATTGATGTTATATGTAACAATTCTCCGCAAAGGGAATGTCTCATTGGCGGTGCCTGCTGCGGAGCTGGTGGGCGTAGTTGTCTGTGATGTGGCTGATGTTGTTGTTGTAGGTGTGCTGGTGGTGGTGGACAATGATGTTGGTGTTGCCTCTATTCTCTGAACTATCTACGAGGGGCAACAACTCTACGGTCTAGTCCTTGTGGAGCAACCGATGCCTTTAGTAATCTCTTCTGGCACTGAGCAACCATCGTTTGGTCTAATTACAAGGCGGCGGCATGTGTGGCAGTTATGAAATGTATTCTGTGAAACCAAGATCAGTGGTTGACGAAGGTCGTCCCGCAGTCCTCTATAGATCCTGGCGGCTCTATCTCTATCGGTTATTGCTAAAATTTCTGTGAAGTGGGCTAGGTTTGTAAACTTGTGCTGATATTGAGCCACAACCATATCCCCCTGCCTTAGCTGAAGGAACCCCTCCTGAAGATCAACATGGTATGCATCCAGAATAAAGTGCTCTAGGAATGTGTTTGAAAACTCTCCCTGCTCTATATTGCTGAGTGGTCATCCTAGAAAAGTAGAACGAGTGGTTTCCTGTCACCAGCCACAGGCATAGTCCTCGAGAAGGGTCACAATGAGAAAAACTACATAAGTGGTTGGGCATCTCATACCCACAAAGATCTCCTCCACTCTCTCAACCCACTCTTCCGTCTATACGACGGACTAAGATCCTAGGTAGGTTGGATATCTCAACCCCCATAAAGTCATCAGTAAGTTTGGCTCCTGAATTGACTGTTATCGATGTTGAGCGAGAGAAGCCTGAAATGTGCCTAGGAGGGAAGTAAGAGTCCGGCCAAACTCAGTCTCTACAAAGTGTACAATAGGAGGAGGTGGTGGATTCGAAGGATAGTAATGATCTCTCATCAAAGTTCGTCCATTGCTTGACACCGGTATCTGGAGAAAGCAAAAAGGACAGAGTCAAAATTTGCAAATATCACAGAAAATGTGCAAAAATTGAATAGGGAGAAAAGCGGAGTGTGTGCAGGTGTGCGAAAGTGTATGTTAGAATCCTTATTCTCTTGAGTGTCCACCAGGCTTTCGCTGCGTTGTTTCTCCCGAACCAGGTAGTAGTGCTGGGAAAGGAAGGATTATGAGGCGTCCTTATTGGATTGGTATATGCTCTGATGCCAATATAAGGTCCCCCCCCCCCCCACACACACACACAAAATATACAAGGCCTAGGGGGAACCTTATGCCCAAGGCGACCGCCCTACTAAATCCAAATGGGCAAACGGGCATGCTCGTCAAGCTTAGAACGATGGCCTTGTAAGTCAAATTGAAACATCATCACATATAGATTCATTCAAATGCGGAAGCAAAACTCAGAAAAGCAATATATTATCAGCTCATTTCAAAATACTTCAATCAGTACGTGTAAGAAATAGGCCAATTCGACAACTTTTTGTTCATTTTCTCGTGTAGTCAAATTCTCGCCACCACACCAGGAACTTAGCCATGTGTGGACCAAAATGGGCCTACTATTTCATTGGTCTAATCCGTTTTTATCAAATTCCTCTTTTCTCCTTGCTCTTGAACAAGAACCTGAATGGAATCGAAAGGTCTTCGAACCTTTCAAATGATTCCATCTACCCACTTTGGACCACACTTGAACAGGAAAGAGTTGGCAGAAGCTTTACAGAATTATTATGAAGCTACGCGACCAAAAATTGATTTATATATAACATGGCCATAACCAGAGTTTATACATATCGGCCCGTATCTGGGCGAGGACAAAAGTACAAAACTCGATGCCACTATGATCTAGTATCTCACATTTATAAATGATGGTGGCAACACGGTCATATCTACGATAGTAGAAGCTGGCTCTATCGTTGGATTGTCCTCAAGCTCTAGCAGGACCTCGGGCTGGTTCATCGCCTAAAATGGTGTGCAACGACACGTTAGTCAAAAGGCTAGTGGATTCTCACCCCCTCCTTAAGATTAGCCCTGTGTAGGAAAACCGAAAACCGCACCAAATCGTAAAACTGCACCGCACCCCATTTCAAACTGAACTGATCGAGTGCGGTGTGGTTCAACTTCAGGGGCCTGAAAACTGCACATGTGCGGTTCGACTTGACTTAGGATTCTTAAAAATTGGCGGAACCGCACCGCAACCCTCTCAAAATTAACTATTAAGATATAAAGAATTAACCCTATTAAAAAATAAAACTGAACCCTCTCAGTGTAAGACCCCCTCCCCTAACCGCAGCTGGGTCGGATCAGAGATGGGCCCTACCGCCCAAGACGACCACCCTATGTTGTCTGAGTGGCAACAACCCACTCTCCAAGCATAGAATGATCGCCTTGTCAGGCTATGGAAACTCATCACATCACATCACATCAGATCACATCAGAAGTAATTTAGAAACCAATATATATATACGACAAAGGTCGTAGCCATAAGTTTATACATGATGTCCATTGGGCAAAAGAAAGCTACAAAACTCCCTCTCTGCTTTTACCAAGCTAAGGGCTCACATCTCGAAGGACTGGAGATGAGACTGGTGCGTTTGCTCGTGCGGGTTCTAAGGCAAGTATTCACTCACGTGCTAATTGAACTTCACGCTGCTTCATCTCCTGTGAATGGTTATTCAACAACCGTTAGTCACATACTAAGTGGATTCACACCTCCTCCCTAAGATCCCTAAACTTGGGGACGTGAGTGAGCCTTAATACTAACAATAATAGTCGAAGCAAAAAAGAGTTAGCAGCGACATATTTACATATTTGCATTTTCAAGAAATAATGCAAGGAGCATTAGGCTGAACAAACACAGCAGTTTATAGTCGGAAAGTTGTATTATAAACATCAGTTATTCCACAAAGAGCTCAACTAGCATTTACCCAATCACACAAGTGTTCATAACAAGCAACCACATCGTAGGTGTTCATAACCTGCCATCACACCGCAAGTGTTCAAAACCCGCGTACACACCCTATGTGGACATAGTTTGGACCGCTTCTCTTCCAGCGGGGTAGCGAGCCCTATGGGATTCACTGATGTGGTCGTCGGTGATAGTGGTCAGTCATGCCACTTCTGGGTGTGGACGTACTGCACTACCCAGGACCTAACGTATAACCCCGTGTACTTTTGGACATAGGAGACGTCTGATAATAACTGAAATTGGTCAGAGACGATTATTTTTGGTACCCAATGAAATCAAACTACTTGCTTCATGAAAATCCCGGCTAACACATCAACGCCATCGCCTTGCCGATTAGGTATAAATTGGGTCATATTGGTGAGGTGATCTACTACGACCCATATAGAGTTGTTTCCTGCCCGAGATCGAGGTGGACCATGGACAGAATCCATCGAAATATCTTCAAATTTTCATTTTAGTATTGGTAGAGGTTGCATCAAACCTCCCAAACTTCGACACTCTGTCTTGACCATATGGCAGGTTTCTCAATGAGCAACATAATCTGTGACATCCCTTTTCATTTCGGGCCAATACAGAGTACATCGCCAGTCAATATACATTTAACTGCTCCAGGGTGAATAGAATACCTGGATTGGCGAGCTTCTCAGAATATCTCCTCTTGGATTCCTCTAGTGGACTGAATAAAGACTCAGTGTTTATTCTGCAGAATGCCATCGTATGGATTGAAGTCCTTATACGTACCATTTTGTAGAGATTGGATGATCCGATCCGCCTCTGGGTCAATCTTTTGGGCTTCACGAATTCGGTCCCGAATATCACATTGAATTTCCATCCAATACATATGAGCTTGATATTCTACCCGGTCCCTATGAGTGATGAAGGTGATGTCCAGGTCTACTAAAGATTGCAACAACTCTTCGGGTATTTCCTCCATCCAGCTCTCGGCCATTGTAGGTTGACGGATCAAAGCTTTGGCAACCTTGTTGGCCTTACCAGGGTGGTATTGGAAGGTGAAATCATAATCACAAAAATTTCCAACCATCAGCGTTGACTGTGGTTCAGCTCTTTTTAGGTGAAGACATATTTGAGACTTTTGTGGTTGGAGAAAATTTCACATTTAATTCCGTAGGTAGTGCCTCCAAATTTTGAGGGCAAAGGTTACCCTACTCAATTCTAGTCGTGGGCCCGGTAGTTAGGCTCATGTGGCTTCAATTGTCGAGACGTGTAAGCAATCACTTTGTTGTGTTGCATCAGTATAGCTCCTAATCCTTTCAGAGATGCGTCGGTGTAGATTTGGAATTCCTTGGTTCCAGATGGAATTGTAAGGATCGACGTTGAGGTCAAGCGATTCTTTTAGCTCATTGGATGTCACCTCGCATGGTCTGTCTTGCTTCTAGAGTAAATAAGGATGTCATCTATGAAGGGGATAATGAAGTGACCTAAGTAGGTTTTACCACTCTATTCATCAAAGCCATGAATGAGGATGCTGCATTGGTTAACCCAAAAAAGCATTACCATGAATTTATAATGCTCCTATCAGGAGCTGAATGCCGTTTTAGATACATCCTTCTCCCAGATCTGAAGTTGGTAATAGCCTGATCGTATATCCCTTTAGGGAAAATGGAAGCACCATGCAGTTTGTCGAATAACTCGTCAATTCTTGGTAAGGGACAAGTATTCTGAATCGTAAGTCGATTTAACTCTCTGTCTAACTAGCCTGGCGGGTCATGCAGAAGTTAAAATTATGTGTGAGACAGAGGGAATACCTTTCAGCATGATGGACTATCCGTTCGAGTTTTTGAGGTTGACCACCCTGGTCGAGCAATTGATTTGGGCCTGGTGCTCGGCCAGTCAGTCCATCACCAAAATGATGTCGAAACTGATTATCGCTAATATGGTCGTGTAAACTTTGAATTCCATGTTTTCTAGTACGCTTGGAATGAACACTCCTCTGTAAAGGTTATATCTGATCCATCCAAAATTCGAATACGTATTGACATTCTGAACGATCGGATGACCTTGGTCTTTAAAGAAACAAGGTATCATGATACAAAGGAGTGTGTGGCTCTTATATTAAATAGAGTTTTAGCATGTTGACCTTTACCTTAAGTAATCCTGAAAAGAGTTATTTATCTTATTACAATGTTTATAGCAACCGAGATTACGTCAAGCTAAAAGATAAGCATCGCGGAGAAACTATATACCGATAACTATGTCTGAAGTAATTCCTTGTTATAAGCCCATAGCATAAGCCTCCAGAGGTGTGGCTCAGAAGTTCCTCTGCGGCTCTCATCCTCTATCTGCATCTCCCTGAACAGCTCCAGGACTCTCCGCGGTCTGCGGGCAAAAAGCTCGGATGTGTCCGGGTTGATGTCATAGAAAGCAGTTGCCTGCGAAGGGTCCATCCCGTCGCACTATTAGTGTTGGCTGGGGTGTTGGTCGATATGGTTGGTGGCGGCGATGCTGTCTCCTATCTCGAAACGGTCATCAAGGAGACACTACCCTCTCCCATCCTCGTGGTGCAACCAGTGTCTCTATAGGTCTCCTCCATAGTTGGGCTTCCGTAATCTGGTCAATCTCTAGTGCAGTGGCATGGGTAGTGATGTTGTGGAATGAAGTATGTGCTATCATAATCAGGGCCTAGTGGTGGTCATCGTGCAGACCTCGGTAGAACTTAGCAGCTCTATCTCTGTCTGTCATTGCTAGTATTCCCGCAAAATGGTCTAAGTGGATAAACTCTCTCTGGTATTCTGGTATCGTCATATCTCCTTGATGAATATGCAGAAAGCGCTCTTGCAGCTCAGCTCGGTCGGCATCGGGTATGAAGTGTTCTAAAAATGCCTCCAAAAGTTCTCCCTATGGAATAGTGTTGATTGGGCATCCTATAAAGGTGAAACGAATAGCTGCCCGCCACCAGTCGCGGGCATATTCCTCAAGTAGGGTTACTACCAATGAAAGTGCACAAACATCTAGCCATCTCATTATCTCTAGCAGTTCCTCGACTCTTTCTATTCATTCTTCCGTCTGCATAGCAATCTCAGTACCTCAGTAAGTAAGAGGTCTCAATCCTTGGAAGGTCGTTAACATGTCATTTTTGTGAATGAACTATTGTTGTTGTTGGGCAATGGCGGTCTAGAGCACGCCTACCAAGGTTGTGAGGGTCTGATCCAGCTCCGTCTCTACAAAGGGAGTATGAGGAGCAGGTGGTGGAGTCACAGAGTGGTACTGGTCACTCGAGGAAGATCTCCCGTTAGTCGACTCCGGTATCTGAAGAAGTAATAGGGAAAGAGTCAGGAGTTTGCAAAGAAGGGAATTTGCAAAACTGACTAAGGCGGAAATGAAGTGTGTACGGGTGTGCAACCTAGAATCCTTAACTCTATCCTTAATGGTCCACCAGGCTTCCGTTGCATGGTTTGTCCCGAACCAAGGAAAGAAGCTAGGGATAGAAGGATTCTAAGACTTCCCACACATATGGAGTGTGAATGCTCTGATCCAATTGTACAGCTAACCATAATTGTAAGACCCCACCTCCCCTAACCGCAACTGGGTCGAGTCGGAGATGGGCCTTACCGCCCAAGATGGCCATCTTATGTTGTCTGAGTGGCAATAACCCACTCTCCAAGCATAGAATGATCGTCTTGTCAGGCTATGGAAACTCATCACATCACATCAGATCACAGCAGAAGTAATTCAGAAACCAATATATATACATACGACAAAGGTCATAGCCACAAGTTTATACATGCAGCCCATTGGGCTAAGAAAGCTACAAAACTCTCTCTGCTTTTACCAAGCTAAGTGGTCACATCTCGATGGACCGGAGATGACAATGGTGCGTCTGCTCGTGTGAGTTCTAAGGCAGGTATGCTCTCACGTACTAACTGAACTTCGCGCTGCTCCATCTCCTGTGAATGGTTATTCAATAACTGTTAGTCACAGACTAAGTGGATTCATACCTCCTCCCAAAGATCCATAAACTTGGGGACAAGAGTGAGCTTTAATATTAACAACAATAGCAGAAGCAAAAGAGAGTTAGCAGCAACATATTTATAAATTTGTATTTTCAAGAAATAAAGCGAGGAGCATTAGGCTGGACAAACGCAATAATTTATAGCCGAAAAGCTGCAGTATAAACATCAGTTATTCCACAAAGAGCTCAACTAGCATTTACCCAATCACGCAGGTGTTCATAACTTGCAACCACACCTCATGTGTTCATAACCTTCCATCACACCGCAGGTGTTCAAAACCCGCGTACACACCCTATGTCGACATAGTTTGGACCACTTCTCTTCCATGAGGGTAGCAAGCCCCGTGGGCTTCACTGATGTGGCCTTCGGTGATAGAGGCCAGTCCTGCCACTTCTGGGTGTGGACATACTGCACTACCCAGACCCCAACATACAACCCCGTGTACTCTCGGACATAGGAGATGTCCGATAATAACTGAAATTGGCCAGTCAGCGGAGGGACCCAGTGTGGCATATAAGACATAGTCATGCTCCCGGGGTGCACATCTCCCTGTCGTCTAGAGTCGTCAACCTTCCCACATGGGTACGTATGGTCCTCGGGCATGACTGACCCGCCACTTTTTCCGCATGCAATTTACGATAAAAGCATTTCATAAATCAGATAATAGGCACTCTCAGGTCCACGGTGGCTTGCCTTACTCGATATGAAACTATTCAGGTAGGCGACCACACAATATCAACGTGCAGCTCAACTTTAGACAAGGAGCATGATAAGTGCATGAGTACATTATTTAGGACTAACTTGGGAGGATTAACTCGACTCGTGAATATCCCAACTAACACACCAATAGAAAGTCAAACGCTGGTTAAAGCAGGGCCCGAGCTTAAAAGATGCAGAAAGTGTAAATTGCAATAAATAAGTGCGGTAAGAGAATTCTGCTAAATAAACTCCAAAATTAAAGTACTGAAATAAGGTACTGGAATAAATTGCAGTAAGTAAATGCATAAGTGAAATGCTGGAATAAAGTGCTGAAAAGAACTGAACTAGTACTGAACTGGAGTAAAAGAAATACTGAAGAAAAGTGTGTAATCTGAAATAAAAGATAATAAGAAAGTTAGTAGTCCTTTAGTTTCATCTCCATCACTGGAGGTAAGTTCAGTTTTTCTCTCCGTTCTATGGAGACTTCTCTATTCTAAGGAGGCTTCTCCGTTCCAAGGAGGCTTCTCCATTCCAAAGAGGCAAGTTCATAATTCTACGATGAATTCTTAATATGTTACCGTGTTAGGGTCTGCCGGTTTATTTGAATCTGATAGTCACCTTGGTTGCACATATTAAGGAAATTTATCGGATTTGTGTTACTTTGTAGGAGCTTCATTATAATTTCAAGTCTTCTGGTTATAATCACCCGATTTAATTAACGAGACATCAATTCTCCATAAGAGGTCTAACACGAGATCTTTTAACCTCAATTGCTTGCACTGGGGTGAATCAAGCTCTTGTATTATGACCGATATTAATCCTTCTGTTGTAAACCTCTTTTATTCAATAAACACCAAAAAGAGCCGAAAATTTATAAATCTTGAACCAGAGATTGGATTTGCCCTAACAATATCGTCATAATTTTCTCAAATCCTTTTAAGCTTGTTTTGGCCTCCGATAAATTATTCGCCTCAAATAAACTCTTATATTAAAATACCAAAAATACTTTTGCTAATTCAAAAATTGCCAAATTTTGAACGAGGGTTTATACTAAAACAATGAGGCTTTCATTATTTTAATAAGACTCGGAAAGTCTTTATTTAAGGGTAGCTAATTACCTAGATGGGGGTGAATAGGTTATTTTAAATTCTATTTAAGTTCTTGATCAAATCCTAAGTGTATGTGAGTTATAATCAGAGCTTTCAAGAAACAATCTCAAACACATAGAATTTTATAGTGGTTCCCCTATCTAGGGTAATCCACTTTCCCCCTTCTCCCCTCTAGCAGTGTGCCAGATAGTGTTTATATCTCCTCCAGATCTCAGACCACAAAAAGGTCTTATAGATCAGATCTCAACAGATCTTACAGTCTCAGATCTCAACAGATCCTACAATCTCAGACTTACCAAAGTCCTACCTCAGCCTTTATTACAACAGGCCTACACTCAGATCCACCCTTGGATCCTACAACTCAGATCACAAAAGATCCTACACTCAGATCTGACAATTCAGATCCTACGGGAATTGAAAGTTGATTGTAATATCACCAGACTCAAGTTCTTCAATACATAGAGCCTTTTATTCTATCTGAATGATCAGACAGAAATCTTCAACAGATCAGCAACAGCAAAAATTGTCTTCGTGAATCGCACAGGCTGTGATGACTGTGTTCTTGAGGAAGATAAGTTCTTCCTCCTTGACCTTCTCTCTTCAGAAAATATCAGCAACAGATTGCTGAATTGATTTCTTCAAAACAAAACGATTCTGAAGGAAGAGAAGATTTCTTCTGATTCTTCTTGCGAGAGCCTTTGATTTGCAGGATGAAAAAATTGTTCTTCTCTTCAATGGAAACCTTTCTTTTGTATCCTTGATTGCAACGGCAATATCTCTAGAATAGAAAATGAATGCCAGCTGCAGATCTTGATGAGTTTCCTAGATATTCTTCCTTGGACACTTCCTCAAATTGCGCCTTTGAAAGATGGAGAAGATAACGGCTAGAATTAACTTTGAATTACAGATCATGCCTTCTATTTATAACCCGCAATCCGCGTCATCTGAGACGCTCCTCCATGTCAGCATGACGTCAGATACTCAACGGTCTTCAATGGCTTTAGTATTGACAAGGCGTCGAGACATGGTCGTCGTCTCGACGTGGCTTAGCTTGTTGTAGATGTACTGTAACATAATCCTTTACTTAGAGCATTTCAGGAAGAGGGCGTTGATCAGTGTGTAACTCAGTTGACGCTTCTTATTCCACGGCGTCGAGTGATGTTCCTTGGTTTGACGCTTTCTTTTGACTTAGTCTCAAATCTTCAGTCAATGATCTTGCCATTGAGACAGCAAACATAGGTCGACGCTTTTGGGTCACAGGCGTCGAGCGATGTGTAGTGTCTCGATGCATGTGGACTTAGATGAACTTCTTGATCATTTAGCTAGGCCTGATCTCCTGCACAGTGATTCTAGATAATATATCAAATACATTGTGAGGTTTATCTTTGATTTAGGAATGGACTTCTCCAAATCTGGAACATTGTGGGCAATGGTCCCAACAATCTCCCTCTATTTGAAGAAGTCATAACCTTTCAATGATATACCCCTTTTTACAAAGATAATCAATATTTTCTACACAGGCAATCATAATATGATTATTATGCCACTTGTCATAAAATCAGATTACCATATCAATCTAATAAAAGAAAACTTCTCAGGCATGAGTTATAACATAAGCACAGAATCACAGATTACAAGATCTACATCACAAGCAGTTCAGAATTAATCATGTAGACATAGTGAAAAGATCACATCACAGGCATATATATATGATGATAATCAAAGAAAAAATTAGTTTGCTTTGGGAGCTCATTAAGATTGTCCAATTTACACAATATATTGTCTGAGATTCCTTTTTAAAAGAAAATTTCAAGTCATATTGTTGTTCTAGTTCCTTGATTTCTGGTCCTCTCCTGGCTTTCTTGGTTTGAGCTTCAGCAACTTTTTGCCTTCTCTGGAAGTAGTCAAATGGTTTTGGGAAGTATCTGATTGGCTCCTTAGCATTTGCCTGAACTCTCCCAACCAGCTTGTCAGCTTTGAACTTTATAATCAGCTCCTCCTGATCCCTGTATTTTCTCCACTCAACTTCAGAGTACCACTTCTCTCTTTCTCTTGGATTAGTTTTAACTGCTTTCCATGCTGCCAGAATTATTTCCCTTGAAGAGGGAGACCAGTGTTCATAATCATCCCTTGTTTCAAGTTCTTCTCTGAATTTCCTCTTGTTGGATTCTACTTGTTCATAAATAATATTCTTACTTTTGTTCTTATCTTCAGGACTATACATCTTAGCAATGTTCTTTTGAATTTGGGTAAGAGATGCAGGCTTTGATTCAGAAACTTGATCATCATAGTTTATGGGAGGATGGTCTATGGTTTCTCTGATGCAATTGGAGGTCCAAATAACATGATCAGAGTTGGCTTTAATTATTGACCTCTCCCCCTTTATGACTTCTTCTACTATATGATCTCTGAGTACATTTTTATGAAATCTAACCTGACCCTCCAGATGATTGACTCCTCCTTCAATAGTTTTCTTAACCTTGAGAAGGTGGTCATCAATGGTATCTGTAGTTATTTTCACTTGATTGCTTAATGTAGAGTAGCTCTCACCAATCTTAGCTACCATATCATGTTGTTGCAACTTGGCTTCAATTTTGGCAGTTCCTGTTAAAATCTGTGCAACTTGTTCTTTATATAAAACTTGCATATTTTTGCTCGAAATGCCCTGATTGCGTTGAACATCATCTGCAGTCTTTTCAATACTTGCTTATTTTGCTTTAATGGTCTTGGAAGTCTCTTTGATGTCATTTAATTGGTCAGCTGTGTAATCCACAGAAGCAGCAGCTCTTTTGAAAAACTTGACCATTTCATCTCTCATTTCAGTCATCTGAAGGTTGACTTCAAACCTTACTAATCTTATTTAAAAATTTACTTCATTTTGCAGTTTAGTGTTGTTTTCCTCAATATACTGCTCCAATGATCTTTTTTGATTGTTAAGCAAATCCTCCAGCTGAGGTAGTATAGAACTTAGGTCCACATTATTTGCTCTTGCTTCACTAGCACTGAACAAAGAACCTTTTCATAGCTCATATGTGAACTGGAGGATGATTCTATTTTGATAATTTTCTCAGTCTTTTTCTTTTGGGTTTGAGATTCTCCTCCCACATCCATAGTATCAATATCAAGGTTCTCTGGAGCAGGGATCACGCGCTGAGACTCCCCCTCAACTTCTGCATAGTCTGGAGCAAGGTTCTCTGGAGCAAGGTTCTCTGGAGCAGGGATCTCATGCTGAGACTTCCCCTCAGTTAGAAACTCCCCCTCAGCTATAGCAGGGGATCCAGATGGATCTTCTCTCTCTTCTTCTTCGTGCTTTTTCTCATCTTGTTCCTTGTTGAACTCAGCACCCACTTTCAATATTGGATCAGTACCTGTTTGTGTGTCAGGAATACTGTCCCTAGGTTGTTCCTTTTCTTCATCTTCAGATGTTGTGAGATCAGGATTGTGGATTGGGGTGGATTTTGATTTCCTTCTGGAGGGTGATGAACTTAAAGGGTTGGAAGAGACATGCTTCTTCTTTTTCTTTTGAATTTTCTTCTGCTTGGAGGATGTCTCTGCTGGTGGTTGATTTGATAGAGTCCTTTCCCACCGTTCCAGCATCTTTATGTCCATTTTCTTCATATGGTTTATTCTTGATCCAAGTCTGTGGTTCAATGTATCTGGGATCACCTTTACCAAGTAAAGGGATCGTATCCTACCCATGTTGGGTGCTTGGATACATTCTATCACTCTATCAAAAACAACCCGTCCCCAGTCAGTTTTGAGAGTATTGATGATTCTGGTCAATAGGATGAACATTTTCCTAGAGATTTTGTCATGGGAGCCTGTCTTACATAACAGTCCATTTCCAATTATGTCTGATAATATATTTCCTCTTGAATTCATTCCTTTCCTCAACACGCTTCCAGATATTTCGTGTGAAGTTTCAATCCCACACCAAACTTGAGCTAACCTGATTTGTTCAGAACTTACCTCTTCTTCTTCTTCATCACTCTTGTGCGTTGACAGTTGTAGTGCCTTAGCAAGTCTTTTAGGTTTGATCTTAACTTTCTTTCCATTCACGGTTGATTTGAGCTTGGAATTGGCGGTGTCTACTACTACATTAGAGAATAACTCTAAGGCTTCTCGTTTCCAGATTAATGTCGATTCAGATAAGAGGTATTCTAGCCCTGATTTATGAATTAACTCGATAGTGTTCTTGATTTCGTTTGGTGCGGCTTGGAAACCATTTCGAACTAGCTCTCCTCCTTCGTAGAGGTAATCGCTGTTCTTGGGAGGCATTGTTGTTGTAGGTTTTTGATTGAAGGTCTTGAGAATGAGATTTTCTAGGGCAGAGAATTTCGAACTGGCAATTCTAGGTTTAAGAAAGCATAGGTACTACCGAAGTATCTTCCCTATATATAGAGTTTCTAGATCTTGATAGTTGAAACGTCGCGCATAAGACTTGTTTGACAAGAATGATCAAATGGTTCAGATTCACCCTGTCTCGAGACGGCCTTGCTCTTTCTAAAAAAACGTTGAGACCGCTCGACGCAAGTTATCCTCGCTCGACGCCAGTTATCCTCGCTTGACGCCAGTTATCCTCGCTCGATGCCAGATATCCTCGCTTGACGCCAGTTATCCTCGCTCGACACCAGATATAATTTTACTCACCTTTTTGGACTTAATTCAATTATTATTTTTATTTATTTATCACATTTTCTATACTATTTGAAAATTGTTATTTATTCTAGCATTATTTTGGATTATTGTATATTTCAAGACAAAGACAACTTCATTCCATATTTAGCATTCCTAATTCAATTTTGAAGTTATTGAATTTTGTTTCATCCAAGGGTTTAGTGAATATATCAGCCACTCGTTTGTCTGTGGGGACATATTCAATTGTGATATCCCCATTTTCTACATGTTCCCTAATGAAATGATATCTAATTTCCATGTGCTTTGTTCTACTATGTGATACAGGGTTATTAGCAATAGCAATGACACTAGTTGAATCACAATATAAAGGGGATTTACTTAGCTGGATTTTATAGTCTTGGAGTTGATGTTGAATCCACAGTACCTAAGCACAACAGTTTCCAGCTGAGATGTACTCAGATTCTGCTGTAGAGATAGCTACACTAGTCTGCTTCCTGCTACTCCAAGATATTAGCCTTTTGCCAAGGAATTGACAGGTGCCTGATGTGCTTTTCCTGTCCTCCTTGCATCCTGCAAAATCTGCATCTGAAAATCCAGTCAGTTCAAAATCATTACTCCTAGGGTACCATAGACCAAGATTGAGAGTACCCTTCAGATATCTCAGGATTCTTTTGACAGCAGTGTAGTGAGATTCTTTGGGGTTCACTTGGTACCTAGCACACACACATGTTGAGAACACAATGTCTGGCCTACTAGCAGTTAGGTAGAGCAATGAGCCAATGATGCCTCTGTACAAGGTTTCATCAATAGGTTTCCCCTTGTCATCCTTGTCCAGTGACATGTTGGCTACCATTGGGGTTTTCATGACAGTGGAGTTTTCCATTCCAAACTTCTTGATGATCTCCTTGGTGTACTTGGTCTGAGAAATGAAAATTCCTTCCTCAGACTGTTTTACTTGGAGTCCCAAGAAGTATTTGAGCTCTCTCATACTGCTCATTTCAAATTTCCCTTGCATAAGGCTTGCAAACCTTTTGCAAAGGTTATTATCAGTTGAGCCAAAAATTATGTCATCTACATATATTTGTACTAGTAGTATATGACCTTTAATTACCCTAAGAAACAATGTCTTGTCTATCTTTCCCCTTGAGAATTTGTTCTCAATGAGAAACCTAGACAATGTCCCATACCAGGCTCTAGGTGCCTGTTTTAGACCATACAAGGCTTTTAGTAATAGATAAACATAGTTTGGATGAGTAGAGTCAATAAAACCTGGGGGTTGTTCTACATATACTTCCTCCAGTATTGTTCCATTAAGGAATGCTGACTTCACATCCATTTGATATACTATGAATCCAAGATGTGCTGCAAAGGCCTGGAATAGCCTTATTCCCTCCAGTCTTGCCAGAGGAGAAAATACTTGATCAAAGTCTATGCCTTCCTCCTATTTGTATCCTTGGGCAACCAACCTTGCCTTGTTCTTGATAATCACTCCATTTTCATCCAATTTATTCCTGAATACTCACTTGTCCCTATGACTTTGTGTTTCTTTGGTCTTGGTACCAATATCCAGACCTTGCATCTTTCAAATTGATTTAGCTCTTCTTGCATAGCCAATGTCCATGAAGGGTCCCTATTGGCTTCTTCAAATTTCTTAGGTTCTATTTTGGATAGAAAGATATGATGCAATGCCTCATTTATTGAGTTTCCTCTTCTTGTTTGCACACCTTCATTGGGATTTCCTATAATCCGTTCTTTGGGGTGATCCTTCAGGTGCTTGGTTGCATTTCTCCACCTCTCATTCTCCCTTTGTGATTCGGATGCAGTTGTTTGAGTTGGTTGTTCTTGAGGTTCTGGATGTTGTGGTTCTTCAACAACAATTTGTTCTTCATGTGTGTCTTCTTCTTGAGACTCATCCTCTCTAGTCACAGTCACAGTCCCATTAGATTCATCATTGTCTTCAATGTGCTGTTTATTGATATTCAGCTCCTTCAATTTCTGTGTTGGACCTGCATTACTAGAGAGACTTCCCAGATCCTTATAAATAAGGCTGGTTTCATCAAATACAACATGTATAGATTCTTATATCTTATTAGAGCTTTTATTGTAGATCCTATAGGCTCTACTTTGAGAGCTATAGCCAACAAAGATTCCCTCATAGGCTTTTTCAGCAAACTTAGTGAGGTGGTGCTTTCCATTATTTAGCACAAAGCACTTACTTCCAAATATTTTGAAGTAGGCTAGAGTGGGTTTTCTACCCTTCATCAACTCATAAGGGGTCTTATTCAGTTTCTTATTGATAAGTGCTCAATTCTGCACATGACATGTTGTGTTTACATCTTCAGCCCAGAAGTGCTCAGGTAGTAAGGAGTCACTCAGCATACTCCTACTGGCTTCAATGAGTGTTCTATTTCTTCTCTCAGCAACCCAATTTTGTTGGGGAGTTCTGGGAGATGAAAACTCTTGTGAGATGCCTAGATTTTCACAAAACATGGTCATGGCACCTGACTGAAATTCAGTTTCATGGTCACTTCTAATTTTGACCACTGTATTTCCTATTTCATTTTGGATTTGCCTAACAAAGCTAGTGAATACTTCTAGAGTATCTCACTTGTGTCTTAGGAAGAACACCCATGTGAATCTAGTGTAATCATCAACAATAACAAGAGTGTAAAACTTTCCTCCTAAACTGTGAATTGGCATTGGGCCAAACAGGTCCATGTGTAGGAGGTATAGACATCTTGTGGAATCCTTCTCACCAATTGGTTTGAAGGATGACTTGGTTTGCTTACCCATTTGACAAGCATGGCAGGGACCCTCCTGCACACACTTCCACCTAGGCCCTGCTCTCACTAGTTCTCCTGAAATGAGCATATTTATAGTCTTATAGTTTATATGAGCTAACCGTTTGTGCCATTGCACACTACTAGAGACTTTATTTTCATTTACTAAGTATATGGGATTTTCTTGTTCAGAACATATAAAATTTAAACAGTAAATTTTGCCACTCCTAGTGCCTGAGAGAATTATCTCATTCTCTTTCATAATTAGGCACTCATCCTTGTGGAATGAAATGCCATACCCAAAATCACATAATTGACTTATGCTAATGAGATTGTGTTGCAATCCATCAACATAAGCGACTTTGGTGATGGTGACAATTTCATTTGTGATTTTACCATATCCTTTAGTCTTACCTCTGTCAGATCCTCCAAATATAACTTTTGGTCCATCCTTCACAGAAGTATAGTCATTCAGTAGACTTCTTGTTCCAGTCAGTGCATGGAACACCCACTGTCCAAATACCAGATGGGAGTTTGATTGGTCTTTGGACATACCTGCAGTAAGAAAATTACTTTTTCTTAGGAACCCACACAAAGTTGGGTCCTAGAACTTTGTTAGCATAAACTGGTTTATTTACTTGTTGTTTGATCCTTTGTGCTGTGTGTGTTGCCATTGGTCTGAGTACTGGTTTTCCAGAATTAATTCTTGGGACAGTTTGGTTGAACAAGCAATCAAGAGCAAAATGGCCAACCTTTCCACAACACCAACATTCATATTTGTAATACCTCCTCTTGGGTATTGTATCCACAATTACCTGGATTTGAAGATATCCCCTAGTGAACTAAATTGAATTGAGGATGTATTTGATGATTTTTGCTTAGATGTGTTATGACAGGTCTTAATGCTAAGTGCACACCAAAGTCAGGTTGCAATGGATCACCAAACACAGTTCTAGACAATATAATCCCTCATTGTGTAGAACAAAGTGTTGGTCCATGTGTAATCTCTCTATTGGGGTGTACTTCATATACTCATAACTGAAGGTTTTCAAGTTTGAGGAGTGGAGCAGGTTTTCAGGAGAAAAGAAATTTTTGCTAAGTCAATTCGTCGAGATATCTCGTGAAGTTTGGATGAATCTCGACGAATCCAGACAGAAGCCAAATTTCTAGTTTAAAGAAGAAATTTCTGCGGCTAAGTCTATTCGTCGAATGTTCTCATGAACTCCCGACGAATATCGACGAACGCAGACATAAGTCAAAAAGGCAGACTTGTGAAGGAAATTGTGCGGCTAAGTCAATTCGTCGAATGTTCTCAAGAACTCCTGACGAATTCCGACGAATGAAAACAGAAGACAGTTTTCAAGCTTTGGTCAGTATTTTTCAATGGCTAAGTCAATTCGTCGAATGTTCACGTAAAGTCTCGACGAATGACGGACAGGCGGATTTCAAATTTATGTTTTATTTTTGAAATTTAGGGTTGGCCGCCATATACAGTACACATGGTGATCCCTCCTTGTTTGTCGCCCGAGCCGTTGGAGGTCTCCCTATAAATAATCTTTTATTTTTAGGGCAAACAAAGAAGAAAATGAAATTACCGATTGTTAAAAAGAATCTTGCCGTTTCTTTCTCTCTTGCTGAACAAGTTTCTGAGATCTAAAGTGCGCCGCTCAAGATTCGTTCTTCAGTGTTGCTAGAGATTTCTCAGATAAGAAGGCCTTTGATCTAGTTGCTGCTCTCTATATTGAAGATCTTTTCAAATTAATCAAAGGGCCTACTCAGATCAAGTTTGCCGATTCTTTATTCTTCCTAATCCTTGAAGATCCAAGCTTTCACTCTAAAGGAAGAAGAAGATTCAGTCTATCCAGATCTGAAGTTAATCTCTATTGAGATTCAAGAGAAGTTTCATTTCAAACTTTTTTTAATTCCTGTAGGAGTTTTTTTTTACTCCGAGTTATTTCGTAGGAGTGGTTTACTCCGAGTTGTAGGAGTTGTTTACTCTGAGTTTGTAGGAGAGGTTGTTCTCCGAGTTTGTGGGAGTCGTTGTCTCCGAGTGTAGGATTTGTTGATAAATCTGAGTTTTGGTGAAGTTGCCGACGCTAGCCCAAAGAGCTAGATAGGCGGAGCGGGAGAGAGGAGTACCCACCTTTGGGGAACCTCTATAAATCTTGTGTCTCTGTGCTGTGATTTATTTTTTTTGGTGTTTGTGCAAAACTTTTATTCCGCAATCGCAGTAGAGATCACCTATTCACCCCCCTCTAGGTGATTTAGGTAGACAACGATTTCTTTCAATTGGTATCAGAGCTAGGTTATCCTTAAGAGGTTAACACCTAGATTAAAGATCCTTCTACGTTTTCAAGATCTCTATCTATGGACAGAGGCACGGAAAGGTTTTCCTCCAAGCTCCCAGTTTGCACTAAGGAGAATTTCCCCATGTGGAAAGAAAGAGTCATCTTCTACATGGAAGCAAATGATCCCCGAATCTCCCAGATAGTTAAGGAAGGTCCCCATATTCCCATGGTTGCTTCTACCATTGATGCCACCAAACAAGTGCCAAAGAAAATGATGGACATGACAAAGGATGAAATTGCACTTGTCACTCTGGACAAGAAAGCAAAGCACATCATAGCAGGTGCAATTGATTATTCAATGCTACAAAATCTGATTCACTACAAGCCTGCAAAAGAGATGTGGGATTCTATTGTGGTTTTGATGGAAGGTACTGAAGAAGTTCGAGATGACTGGAAGTCTTTGCTGAACCAAGAATACGAAGCCTTCAAGCAACAAGGCAAAGACACAATTTCTGACACCTACGAGAAATTCTTCAAGATTGTAAATGGTCTGAGAAACTATGGAAGAGAATTCACCGTGGGTGAACTAAACGATAAATTCCTTAGATCCCTGTCTAAGGAATGGGACCCCAAGGTGATAGCTATCATAGAATATGGTAAGTTGGTTACTACGGAGCCACAGATTCTATATGGGAAGCTGCTCTCCCATGAGCTGAAGTTGAATATCAGGAAGTCAGAAGAGGAAAGCAGTAGGAGCTCTGGGAAGGAGAAGCCCATTGCTCTAAAGGCTGAAAGCTCCCGGAGAAGCAGGGCACTGTCCCCTGTGAGGGATGAGTCTTCTGAGGATAAAGCTGAAAACACTTCTGAAGAATCAGAACTATCTGAAGGAGAATTTTCCCTCCTCTCCAAGCAATTCAAAAAGTTGCTTAGCAAGAGGAGACAAATGAGAAAAGGCTCATCTTCCTCAAGAGATCACAGGAGATCACACCGTGACAGAAACGACAGGTATGGTTCTAAACCGAACAAACACGATTATACTGAACCCGTTTGTTATTGTTGTAAAATGTCAGGGCACATGATAGCTGATTGCCCACACAAGAAGAAGGAATCTTCAAGAAAAGAAGAAAAGAAGTCCTTCAAAGGAAAAAAGAAAGAGGAGAAGAGTTTTGTTGCCAAGAAGTTCAAGACTCTGAGTGATAGTGACTCAAATGAGTCTAACTCAAATGAAGAGGCATTCTTTGGATTGATGGCTCAACCTGATACAGAAGACCAATTTGGTCAATATAGAGGAAAAGGTCTCACAGAAGACTGCTTCTACAGTCTAATGGCCATGTCAGATGATGACAAAGATATTGTTCCTTATACTGGTCAGGTATTATCTTCTACACCTCTTTCATGTTCAGAAATGGCATCTGATGCTAATGAAAACTACTATTCAGAAGAGGATTCTGAGTTGACTGCTAAGTATGAGGAAATGTTGAAGGGGTTTAATAAGTGTCGAAAGCTTGTTAAAACTCAATCAAAGGAGATTCAATCCCTAAAGGATCAAGAATCAAACCTGAGAAAGGAGATTGAAGAATCTAACCTACTCAGGGAAGAAATCTTATCCTTGAAGATTGCACTCTCCGAGGCCACTTCAACAGGCATTCAGAAGAGTGAAATTATCAGTGATTTGACGAAACAGCTTGAGGCTGAAAAGAAGATCACAATGAACTTCTCTAAGCCCAAGATAGTTTTGCCTATCATAGACACTTTCACTGCTGGTTCTGGTAGTAGTGGATTGGGCCATGTTGCTGAAAAGAGCCTAAGTAAGTCAGCCAAAAGAAGAGCTGCTAAAGCAAAGAGTAAGGGTCCACAGTGTGCTCCAACTTTCAAGAAGGTGATTCTTCCTATGAACATCTATGATTTTGAGAGCATTTATGGTCACTTCAGCAGACCAACCAATATTGAGCCTGCCAAGGTGAACACAGTGTGGACCAGACCCAGAAACTTTGGATCTAGCTCCCTCAAGGCTCCTTATGAGGAAGTTCAATTGAAGCATCATGGACCATTCGTTCATGGATCAAATACTAAGAAGGCATCGCAGGTCAAGCCTATTGTGCCTAAGAATTGTGTATGTTGCACCAACAAGGCTTCTACCTCCAAGGTTGCTCCTCCTGCAAAGCCACCCGTTCAAAAGGCTCAGCAGAACACAAAGAAGAGATGCAATAGATTTGAATTCTGATGTTGTGGCAAAATTGGTCATTTTGCCATAGATTGTTGGTTCAATCATACTGTGCCAAGAACTCCACGAGTTAACAGTGCAAGACCGGCCACTTGCAAAGTTAATGTTCCAAGTGGTGTTCCACTAACAAGGAACCAAGGGCCCAAAAAGGCTTGGGCTCCTAAGGGGTATTGATCATGCTTGCAGGAATGTCCAAAGGCCGACGAAATTCCTATCTGCTATTTGGACAGTGGTTGCTCTCGGCATATGACCGGAGAAGAAGATTACTGCAGGATTATGTTCCAGTTGAGAATGGGCCTAAAGTAAAGTTTGGCGGATCTGAACGAGGTATTATTATAGGCTATGGTTCAATAACTAACGGCTCAGTCATTTTCACACGTGTAGCTCATGTGAAAGGATTGAAATACAATCTGATTAGCATAAGCCAACTGTGTGACAAAGGCTACTCCGTTGAGTTCTTTAGAGATAAATGCCTGATAAAGATGTCCGTGTCTGCGGAAACTATTTTAACAGGCTCTAGGAGTAGTGGTATATACTGTTTGGATTTTATATGTTTACAGTCTTCTACCCCCAGTGTGTTTTGCTGCCAAAGATAGTGCATCTCTTTGTGACCAATGGCACAAGAGACTAGCACATATTAATTTCAAAACTATATATATGTTATTTTCTCACAACTTGGTAAGGGATGCCCCCAAAGTTAAATGCATTAAAGAAAGCCCTTGCCATGCTTGCCAAATGGGTAAGCAAACAAAGGCTAGCTTTAAGAGCATAATTGGCAATAATTCTACCAGATGTCTTCATCTGCTGCATATGGATTTATTTGGTCCAATGTCAGTTAGAAGCTTAGGTGGGAAAGCTTACACCTTGGTTATTGTTGATGACTATTCCCGGTTTGCATGGGTGTTCTTTCTGAAACTTAAGTCAGAAACCTTTGGCATATTCACTACATTTGTCAAGCTTATTCAGAATGAACTTGACTGTTCAGGGGTCAAAATCAGAAGTGACCATGGAACAGAATTTCAGTCTGGGGCCATGACAGAGTTTTGTGAAAGTCTAGGTATCTCCAATGAGTTTTCCTCTCCACGTACTCCATAGCAAAATGGAGTAGCCGAGAGAAAGAATAGAACCCTCATAGAAGCTGGCAGGTCTATGTTGAGTGATTCTACTCTTCCAGAATATTTCTGGGCAGAAGCTATCAACACAGCTTGCCATGTGCAAAACAGAGCACTCATCAATAAGAACCATCGTAAGACCCCATATGAGATTCTAAAGGGCAGAAAACCAAAGATTTCATATTTTAGAATTTTTGGCAGTAAATGTTATGTACTTAACAATGGGAAACATTCTACAACCAAGTTTAGTGAAAAATGTTTTGAAGGTATTTTCGTAGGATATAGTAGCCATAGTAAGGCATATTGGATTTTTAATAAGAAAACTCGGGTGGTAGAAGAAACAGTCCATGTTGTATTTGATGAGACGAGCCTGCTGCATGGCAACTCGTCTAGTGTGTTCATTGAAGATGCAGGTGAAAAGCTAAAGGAACTCACTATGAAAGATGGAGTAAATACCACAGATGATGCACCAAAGTTGACAGAAGAGATCTCATATCCCTCTGAAGATGAACAAGAAGTTCATGAAGAAGAAGATGTTCCAGAGGTTGTTGAACCTCAAGTTGCTCCTGAAAAAGCAAGTAACCTGGGAGTCAGATATTCAAGAGATCATCCAGCTGATCAGATTATCGGAGATCCTTCAAGCAGAGTTCTAACGAGAAGAGATACAACTAACGAAGTTTTACATTTAAGTTTTCTTTCACAGATTGAGCCGAAGAAGTTTGAAGAAGCAAACACCGATCCATCTTGGATCCTTGCTATGCAAGAAGAGCTCAACCAATTCAAGAGATGTAAAGTTTGGGAGTTAGTACCAAGATCCAAAGGACAAAATGTGATTGGAACCAAATGGGCCTACCGGAACAAGCTTGATGAAAAGGGCATCATTACAAAGAACAAAGCAAGACTGGTTGCACAGGGATATAGGCAAGAAGAAGGGATTGATTTTGATCAGACCTTTGCACCAGTAGCAAGACTTGAAGCCATCAGATTATTTCTGGCCTATGCTGCGTATAAGGACTTTAAGGTTTTCCAGATGGATGTGAAGTCAGCCTTCCTGAACGGAGACCTTAAAGAGGAAGTATATGTAGCTCAGCCTCCAGGTTTTGCAGATCCTAACTTTCCTGATCATGTATATTATTTACATAAAGCTTTGTATGGTCTCAAACAGGCACCCCGAGCCTGGTATGAGACATTGTCTAGGTTCCTTCTTGAGAACAAATTCACAAGAGGAACAATAGATAAGACATTGTTTCTTAGGGAAGTGAAAGGCGAGATTTTGCTTGTGCAAATCTATGTCGATGATATTATTTTTGGCTCTACAGATGACAAACTTTGTAAAAAGTTTTCTAACTTGATGCAAGGTAAGATTGAAATGAGCAGTATGAGAGAGCTGAAATATTTCTTAGGACTCCAGGTGCACCAATCTGAAGATGGAATTTTCATCTCTCAGACGAAGTTCACCAAAGAGCTCCTTAAGAAATTTGGAATAGAGAGTGCAACCTCTATGAGGACTCCAATGGGCTCAAGCATGTCTCTGGACAGGGATGAGAAAGGGAAACCTTTTGATGAAACCAAGTACAGAAGCATAATTGGGTCCTTGCTCTATCTTACTGCTAGTAGGCCTGATATAATGTTTTCAACATGTGTTTGTGCCAGGTATCAGGTGAATTGTAAGGAATCTCATTATGCCGCTGCAAAGAGGATTTTGAGATACCTTAAGGGTACACCAAATCTCTGCTTATGGTACCCGAGAAGCAATGATTTTGAACTAATTGGTTTTTCAGATGCTGATTTTGCAGGTAGCAAAGATGATAGAAAGAGTACTTCGGGAACTTGCCAATTCTTGGGAAAAAGGCTTGTTTCATGGAGTAGCAAGAAGCAAAATTGTGTTGCAATATCAACTGCTGAATCAGAGTATATCTCTGCCGGCAGTTGCTGTGCACAACTCTTATGGATAAAGAATCGGCTTGAGGACTATAACTTAAAGCTCACAGAAATCCCCATGTTCTGTGACTCCGCAAGTGCTATTGCCATAGCAAATAATCCAGTCTCTCACAGCAGAACAAAGCACATCGAAGATTGATACTCCAGCTCTCAATCTTCTCTGCTGAAGTCTATTGCAGGTTTGCTGCAAGCTCAGACTGAGCATTTTGATAAGTCTATCAAGAAAGTCTATCAGAAGATTGATACTGTTGATAGTGCCTTGAGGCAGGAAATGACTGAAATGAGGCATGAAATGGGCAAATTCAAAAGTGATCAAGAAGCCTGGATGACAAAGGCAGGAAAGGCATTGGACCACACCAACAAGGGAGTTGGGCATGTTCTAAATAACTTGCATCAGGTTGCTGAAGATGTTCTTCATCTAAATACTGCTCAAACAGCTCTCAGAGTTTCTCATGATCAAGGGATTACTTTTCTGGATGATCAAGTTGAAAGGCAACTGGCCAAACTCTATGCCCTCCTACATGAAGATGTCATAAAGGGGGAGAAGAGTATGGTGTCTAAGATAGAGGAGAGTGCTAGTAAAGTGAATGATTTGGATGGTAAAGTGAATGATTTGGATGGTAAAGTGAATGATTTGGATGGAAATGTATTTTCAAAAATGCAAGAGCTTCAGGAGAACATCTTGCAAAATGTTACAGATATCAATTGGTATACCCATGAATCAACAAGTTGGCTGTTCAAGGAAGTTGCAGGCATGCTTGGATTCACTGTTGTGGACAAAATGCCAGATGCTCCTTCTTCAAGTGCTCCAGGTCCAAGTGCTCCAAGTTCTTCTCCAATTCCTGTTGAGGATTTTGTTTTTGCTGAAGATATCCCAGCCTCCACCTACCAAGAGTTCTGGGATGATCCAGTGCTTGAAAGCTCCAAGGTTCCTGAATCTTCTGAAAAGTCTTTAAAAAGGAAGATTTTTGGTGATAAACCTTCTGCTAAAAGGTCCAATCCTCATAAGAAGATCAGAGAATTCTATGATAGGCCTCCTCCAAGAAATTTCCAAGAAAGCTGGAGTCCCACTTCAAAGAATATCATTCTTACATCTTTCAACCTTGTCAGTAAGTACCATGAAAGTGTCAGTGATCATTACAGTCAGGATGAATGGGACAAGTTCAAAAAGAGAACAACTGAAAGGAGAATTCATTTCAAGACAGGTGGATCTAAAGAAACTGCTCCTGATAAATATTGGCCTAAGCCAAAGGCATTTTTTGAAAGAATGGAATCTGAACAGAAAAAGAGAGCTGAAGCAGTGGAAAGAATTTTTGGAAAGCAGAAAGGCAAGGATCAAGCATGAGCTGAGCTGTTCTGGAATCATGCTATTTTCTTTGTTTATATATATATATATATTTTTGTGTTAAGATAAACATTGAGCTTTTCCTTAAATATTACTGTCTGATTAGTGCTCTTCTTATTCATTATATTTTCTGTACAATTCAACTTAGTGCATAGAGTTATGACATCTTCAAATAGGGGGAGATTGTTGGGTATTGTATCCACAATTACCTGGATTTGAAGATGTCCCCTAGTGAACTAAATTGAATTGAGGATGTATTTGATGATTTCTGTTTAGATGTGTTATGACAGGTCTTAATGCTAAGTGCACACCAAAGTCAGGTTGCAATGGATCACCAAACACAGTTCTAGACAATGTAATCCCTCATTGTGTAGAACAAAGTGTTGGTCCGTGTGTAATCTCTCTATTGGGGTGTACTTCATATACTCATAACTGAAGGTTTTCAAGTTTGAGGAGTGGAGCAGGTTTTCAGGAGAAAAGAAATTTTTGCTAAGTCAATTCGTCGAGATGTCTCGTGAAGTTCGGATGAATCTCGACGAATCCAGACAGAAGCCAAATTTCTAGTTTAAAGAAGAAATTTCTGCGACTAAGTCTATTCGTCGAATGTTCTCATGAACTCCCGACGAATATCGACGAACGCAGACATAAGTCAAAAAGGCAGACTTGTGAAGGAAATTGTGCGGCTAAGTCAATTCGTCGAATGTTCTCGAGAACTCCCGACGAATTCCGACGAATGAAAACAGAAGACAGTTTTCAAGCTTTGGTCAGTATTTTTCAATGGCTAAGTCAATTCGTCGAATGTTCACGTAAAGTCTCGACGAATGACGGACAGACGGATTTCAAATTTATGTTTCGTTTTTGAAATTTAGGGTTGGCCGCCATGTACAGTACACGTGGTGATCCCTCCTTGTTTGTCGCCCGAGCCGTTGGAGGTCTCCCTATAAATAATCTTTTATTTTTAGGGCAAACAAAGAAGAAAAAGAAATTACCGATTGTTAAAAAGAATCTTGTCGTTTCTTTCTCTCTTGCTGAACAAGTTTCTGAGATCTAAAGTGCGCCGCTCAAGATTCGTACTTCAGTGTTGCTAGAGATTTCTCAGATAAGAAGGCCTTTGATCTAGTTGCTGCTCTCTATATTGAAGATCTTTTCAAATTAATCAAAGGGCCTACTCAGATCAGGTTTGCTGATTCTTTATTCTTCCTAATCCTTGAAGATCCAAGCTTTCACTCTAAAGGAAGAAGAAGATTCAGTCTATCCAGATCTGAAGTTAATCTCTATTGAGATTCAAGAGAAGTTTCATTTCAAACTTTATTTAATTCCTGGAGGAGTTTTTTTTTTACTCCGAGTTATTTCGTAGGAGTTGTTTACTCCGAGTTGTAGGAGTTGTTTACTCTGAGTTTGTAGGAGAGGTTGTTCTCCGAGTTTGTAGGAGTCGTTGTCTCCGAGTGTAGGATTTGTTGATAAATCTAAGTTTTTGTGAAGTTGCCGACGCTAGCCCAAAGAGCTAGATAGGCGGAGCGGGAGAGAGGAGTACCCACCTTTGGGGAACCTCTATAAATCTTGTGTCTCTGTGCTGTGATTTTTTTTTTGTGCAAAACTTTTATTCCGCAATCGCAGTAGAGATCACCTATTCACCCCCTCTAGGTGATTTAGGTAGACAACGATTTCTTTCACCTCCTTTGAGGTCTTTTCACCTCTTTGGGTTGACTCACATTTTGTCTAGTTGCCCTAATCAATGGAGTTTTCTGAGATGTTTTTCTGTAAAGTTTTTCGGTGAATTTTGCAGATTCAGATTTCTTGACAGCAGTAGTCCTCATTATTGGTCTCAGTTCCTCTCCTTTGGATTTGGTGTTTGTTCCAAATACAAAGGGGCCATGATGAAGTAATTATTTTTCTTTGTGTAGAGATTTGGCAGCACTAATACTTGGTTGAATTGAGTGAGCTTTGCTAGTGGAACACTCATTCTTCCAATCTCCATGCACACCCTCTAGATCATACTCATTTGTGGTAAGCATGGCTTTGTTGAATTCTATGGGGTGCATGGGTGCCTTGTCATTATCTTTAGATTTATTTTCTGCCTTCCCTTTGTATCCTATGTCACATCTGTGTAGTGCAGAGAATGTGTCTATTATGGGAAGGACAGTTTGTGGTTTTGAAAATTCTGCCACAAGCTTCCTTTCAGCTAGGAGCTTTGTCTCAAGTTCTTTTATTAATTTCTCTCTAGAGCATATAGTCTCAACATGAATGATGGACTCAACTCTCAATTTGCTAAGCTCCTTGCTTACCTGATTCAGCCTCTCAGCTGCCTCAGAGTATTGGGAGTTAGTCTCCTTTAGTTAAGTTATTTCTTTATGTAGCTTCTTGTTATGCCTTTTACTCTTTTTGAGGGCTTTAAGAAGTGACTCATATTTCTCAACCATTTCATCTACATGAAAGTTGGATTTTGAGTCACTCTCATCAGAAGAAAATGAATTTGCCTCAGGTTTTGAAATGGTTTTATGTTCAGATTCAGAATCAGATAAAGGAGTTCTATCAAGTACCTTCACAGTGGAGATTGTCTCCTGATCCTCTTCATCACTAAGGGCCATGAGTCCTATATTTTCTTCTTCATCCTCTTCACTATCAGACCTTGTGTAAGACCCCCCCTCCCCAGACTAAACCGGGTTCAGGGAGGGGGGATCTTACTGCCCAAAGAGGACTACCCAGTGCTTTCCGGTTGGCGACGTCCCACCCTCTCAAGCGTTGAGCGGTCTCTTTGTCAGGCACAAGAATCATCACAACACATCAGAACGCACAGCGGAAGCAATCGAAATAAGAAAAGCTAAGCATGCTGATTATATTACATATTTAATTATGGCCGGGGCCTATCGTTTTACAAAATATTGCCTCGAGGGCTACATAGTCTAAAACAAAAGGGAGCCCTAGGCTAGTCCTTATACTCTTGAACTCACGTCTCTGAAGATAGGGGGCGGGGCTGGGGTAATCGAACGGGCCATCTCCAAGGCTGGTATATCATCCTGTGGTGCGGGGGCTCCTTGCTGTCCCATCTCCTGTGATTGGTTATAAGAAATAACCGTTAGTCACAGAGCTAAGTAGAAAATACATCCCCTCCCCGGATCCATATCTAGGGGGAGGCTAAAGACAGAAATGAAATAGCCGAAGCAAGGTAGAGGGTTAGCAGCAGGTAAACATATATATCCGCGTATATATATATAGGGCCTCCAGCCCTAAGCTTGTAATCGCGCCGTATAGTAAGTACACAACACTATAACGCGCAGACACGCACACCCAGGTATTCAAACCTGTACGCACACAAAAGACCCTGTGTCGATACAGTTTAGACCGTTTTTCTTCAAGCAGGGGAGCTAACCCCGCGGGCCTCACCGATGTGGCCGTCGGTGACAGTGGCCAGTCTTGCCACTTCTGAATGTAGTCATACCGTATCATTCAGGCCCTCTTGTACGACTTGGTGTACCAACTAGATGTGAGCGACATCCAACGAGCCGATTTGTAGGCCGACCAGTGGAGGAAAAACTGCAGGCTCGGAGGGTGATAACCCGCTGCGCACATCTCCCTGTCGCCATGAGTTGTCAACCCACCCGCACCGGTACGAACAGTCTGCGGGCGTGACCAACCCGCCACTCACAAACAATCTTCACCCGCTTTATAAAAAAAACAAGCACATAAGTGACGTGGCAATTCTACTCGACCGGTCACACGACCTCTGACCGGGAGGATTAGCGGTATGAGGGCTCCTTGCTTGGGGCTAACCTGGGAGGAGGGACTCAACTCCGAGTTTTCCCCAACTAAGGCCTCGCAGGAGGGAGGATAAGCACTGCTTGCCTGTGCAGGGCTGCAGTTAGTACCCCAATACGAATAAGTACAGCAGCAAAATTGGCCTAAAGTAGAGGCCATAATATAAAGAAGGAAATTAGGCCGAAGGCAAATGCCATATTAAGCAGAAAAGTAGGCTGAAAGCAAAGGCCATATTAAGCAGAAAAGTAGGCCGAAAGCAAAGGCCATATTAAGCAGAAAAGTAGGCCGAAAGCAAAGGCCATGGTAATAAGCAGAAAAGTAGGCCGAAAGCAAAGGCCATATTAAGCAGAAAAGTAGGCCGAAAGCAAAAGCCATGATAATAAGCAGAAAAGTAGGCCGAAAGCAGAGGCCATAATGACAGGACCAATGCGAGACTGGATTTAAATGAAAGTACAGAAAGTAAGTGTGGGGGACCAGTGCGAGACTGGATTTAAAGGAAAGTACAGAAAGTAAATGTGAGGGACCAATGCGAGACTAGATTTAAAGGAAAGTACAGAACGTAAATGCGGGGGACCAGTGCGAGACTGGATTTAACAGAAAGTATGGAAAACAGTAAAAGCATAAAAGAAAGGTTTAGTAGTCCAATCACTCCATAAGAGGAGGCTTCAATCGTCGACTCCGTTCTTTTATTATTGTCGCGGCGGGGTTAAATTTCGGCGCCGCGCCGCGATTTCGTTCCGATTTTCGCGTCGATATTCCGAGCTTAGTCGATTCCTTGGATAGATACGCATAATTTTTAATAGGCCTTTAAAAATATGCGTCGAGGGGACGCCGATTCATTTCGATGAATTTTGCTCTTTTTGGGCGTTTATTTTTGCTTGTAAAAGCTTTTGGAGGACCAAAATAAGAGACCACACCTCCCAATTTTAATAGTAGTTGTAAAACACCTTTAATTAGAGCCCTTAATTTTTGGTGATTTTTGCGAACTTATTTGGACGTTTATTTTCTCAAAATAAACTCTATAAAGGGTTTTAAAAATGGTAAAATTCCTCCTAAAAATCCCAAAAAATTACAGTAGGTGCCCATTAGGGTGGGGCACATTTTTCATTTAGAAAACTTCTTCCCAATCTGCCCCATTTTTTCTCAAAAAAATGGGGAAGGGGAAAGGGAGGTTGGGGTGCGGTTAGGAAAGGGGGGGGGGGGGGGGGGGGGGGGGGGGGGGGGGGGGGGGTTGGGGTGCGATTAGGGAAAGGGAGGGGCGCAGGGGGTGCTGCACCGCGTGCCATCCCGCGGCTCCCACAGCGGATCTGCGGCGGATCCGCTGTGGGGGCACACAAGTGGAGGCGGGAGGCGGGAAACGAGGTTTCGGGGGCCGCTTGATCTCCCGGGGGAGATCGTGCGGCCCCCGATTAATCTCGGGTGGCAGCCGCTGCCGCCACCGTGCAGCGGCCTGCAGAGGCCGGCGCCGCCCCCGGATGGTGCGCTGGGGGCCGGCGACCATTCCGGTGGTGGTCCGGCGGCCTAGCGCCGCCGGCCACCGCCGGGAGCGCTGCAGGAAAGGGGACAGGGACGGTGGCGGGCCTGCATGCATCGTGCATGCTCGCCGCGCCACCTCCTCCGCCAGGGGGTGCGGGGAACGCCCCCAGTCGGTGCGCCGGGGGCCGGCGACTCCTCCGGTGGTGGTTCGGCGGCCTGGCGCCGTCGGACACCGCCGGGGGAGGGTTATAAAGGAGGCGGGAGGCGGTGGCGTGGCCTGCATGGGCCATGCAGGCCCGCTACGCCGCCGCCTCCGGTGGGGGGGGGGCACCAGTGCCGCCCCCGGTCGGTGCGCCGGGGGCCGGCGCCCACTCTGGTGGTGTCCCGGCGGCCTGGTGCCGCCGGACCCCACCGGAAAGAGAGACAGAGAGGATGGGGAGGCGCGACGCAGCCGGTACGAGCCATGCCGGCTTGCTGCGCCGCCGCCTCCTCGTGCACGGCCCTCCCTGCCGCCCCTTGTCGGGGCGTCGGGGAGGGGGCAAACTTCCGGCGGGGGTCCGGCGGGCTGGAGACGCCGGCCGCCGCCGGGGTTGGCGGGGTTCTTCTTACAGTAAAAAGAGGAGGGGGAGGAGGACTCGGGCGCCGCCGGGGCTGCGTCCTCCGGCGGCCCGGCCGCCTCCCCTTCGTCGGCGCCGAGGTCCCCGAGTGGGGACCTGCTCCCCCATCGCCACCACTAGCGCGGGGGGGTGGCTTTCACGGCCAGCGCCGCCACCCGAGCAAGCTTGGGGTGGCGCTCCGGCGACGGGGAGGGGGCGGCTTGCCTCCTAGAGGTAAGAAGGAGGAGGGGGGGGGGGGGGGGGGGGGGGGGGGGGGATTCTACCTGAGGTGGAGGTGGGGCTCGAGAGGTAGAAGGGCGGTGGCCGGCCATGGAGGGAGGAAGAGGAGGCGGCGGCTTGGGGTTGGCTCCGGCGAGAGGGTGGCTGGGTTAGTCGGCAGGGAGAGGCTGAGAGGGAGAGTGAGTGGGGTAGGGGTTTGAGAGGGGCTGCCCCTTCCTTTTATAGGAAGGGGGGAAGCTCTCCCCCCCCCCCCCCCCCCTTCCCTCTCCTCCTTTTCCCCCACGTGGGGATAAGGGAGCTCCCCCTCCCCTCTCTTCTCTCTCTCTTGCCCCCTTTGCCCAAATAGGGCTGTCCATTCATGGGCAGCCCCCTCCCTTGGGGGGGGGGGGGGGGCTTTCTCTCTCTCTCTCCCCCCCCCCCCTTTTCTTTAGCAAATTCGATTTTTTTGGGGGGGGGGGGGGGGGGGGGGGGGTTGACCAAGTCAACTTAGGGTGGGGTCCTACTTGGCCCCCGGGGTCCAATAAGAGTTGCCGGGGCCGATGCCGGGTTCGTGTGTTTTATATCTCGTGCGTTGCACTGAGGCGATCTGCATAGTACTAAAATGGCATACTCTCCATACGACCTTAATCGAGGCCCAACGAATTCTGTTGCGCTCGTATTGTTCGTACGAGTTTACCAGAACTGACAGAAGTTAATTCGGGGCTCGTACGGTCACCATTCATAATAATGAGGTAGTGGCGCGCTACGACACCCGAAATAGTCGTTTTCTTCAAACGACCTCGGATCAAAGTGCAACGAATTCCGTTGCGCTCGTATTGTCCATATGAGTCTAACGGAACTGATGGAAGTCCAATCGGGGTTCGTATGGTCACTATTCATAATAATGAGGTAGTTGCGCGCTACGACACCCGAAATGGTTGTTTTCTCCAAATGACCTCGGATCGAAGTGCAACGAATTCCGTTGCGCTCGTATTGTCCATACGAGTCTAACGGAACTGACGGAAGTTCAATTGGGGTTTGTTTGGTCACTGTACCCCAATGATTTAGTTGCGGCACGCAACGTTACTTAAAATGGTAGTTTTCTACTGCTCAGACTTACTTTTATTGGGCTCACTAGGGTCTAGTGGCCCAATAAAAGTCGGGATGTTACAATCCAATAAAAATAAAGAGATTTTCGTCCCCGAAAATTGGCTAAAGTAGGGGTTTAAAGGATATACCTGTGGGGAAGAGTGTCGGGTATTTTTCTCGAACGAGCGTCTCTGGTTCCCAAGTAAACTCTTCGCGTCCACAGTTTGACCACAAGATCTTGACCATCGTGATGGTTTTGTTTCGCAGTTCTTTGATCTTGGAGTCCGCTATCTTCACTGGTTCGAGTTGGACGGATCGGTCGGATTGTACTGATGTCGGTGATACGGGGAGATGTTGCTCGGGTTGGCGGAGTACGCGTCTCAGCGAGGAGACGTGAAACACATCGTGGAGGTTTCCCAGCTCGGCTGGCAGAGCTAACCTATAAGCCACCGGGCCAACTCTTTCGATGACTTGATATGGGCCTAAATAGCGGGGTCCGACTTTTTCTGCTTCTTTATTCGGGATATCCCGTGCATCAGCTTAATTTTCAAGAAAACCATATCTCCCACGTTGATATCCACCATCCGATGACGCGTATTATAATATTTGGCTTGCCGGCTCTGCGCTTCTAGCATACGTTCCCGTATTAACCTTATTGCGGCAGTGGTATCATCTATGTAGGTACCCCTAAGGCTTCGGGGTCCTCATCCTGTGCCCAAGATAGTGGGGTCCGACAGCGTCTTCCGTAGAGGGCTTCGTAAGGTGCCATCTTGATGCATGCCTGGAAGCTGTTGTTATATGAAAATTCCACCAGAGGTAGTAACTGCTCCCATGGCTCATTGTGTTCCACTATGCATAATCGGAGAAGATCTTCCATCGTCCGGTTCGTTCTTTCCGTTTGCCCATCGGTCTGGGGGTGGAAGGCGGTGCTAAATGCCAACCTGGTTCCTAGATAAGCTTGCACTCTTCTCCATTCCTTCGATGTAAAGCGCCCGTCGCGGTCCGAGACGATTGATTTGGGTATTCCATGAAATCGGACTACCTGCTCAATAAATAGTCGGGCTAATATGTCAACACCGTCGCCTTGCCGGTTCGGGATGAATCGGGCTACCTTGGTGAGGCGGTCTACTACGACCCATATGGAGTCGTTACCTGCACGAGATCGGGGTAAGCCATGGACAAAATCCATGGAAATATCCTCGAACTTCCATTCTGGTATGGGCAGGGGTTGTAGTAGGCCCCTGGGCTTCGACACTCTGCCTTGACCAGTTGACAGGTCTGGCAGTGCGCAACATAGTTGGTGACGTCCCTCTTCATTCCTGGCCAGTAGAAAGTCCTTCGTAGGTCTGTATACATCTTCACTACCCCTGGGTGTATTGAGTACCTTGTCTGGTGTGCTTCGCGAAGGATCTCTTCCCGAATTCCCTCTGATGTGGGGATAAATATGCGGTGTCTGAACTACAGGATGCCGTCATACAAATTGTAGTCCTCCTGTGCACTATGTTGCAAGGCCTGAATAATCGGGGCTGCTTCCACGTCGATCTTCTGTGCTTATCTTATCTTGTCCCTAATGTCGCACTGAATCTCCATCCAGTAGAGTTGGGCGTAGTATTCCATCGGATTCCTACGGGTGATGAGGATAATATCCAGTTCCGCCAAGGATTCGACTAATTCCTCCGGTACCATTTCTAACCAACACCCGGTCATCGGAGGCTGCCGACTCAGGGCATCTGCAACCTTATTAGCCTTGGCGGGGTGGTACCGAAGGGCGAAGTCGTAATCGCAGAGAAATTCCAACCACCGGCGTTGTCGGAGGTTCAGCTCCTTCTGAGTGAAGACATACTTGAGGCTCTTGTGATCGGAGAAAATCTCGCATCGTACCCCGTAGAGGTAGTGTCTCCAAACCTTTAATGCAAAAACTACCGCCCCCAGTTCCAGATCATGGGTGGCGTAGTTTAGTTCATGCGGCTTGAGCTGACGTGAGGCGTAGGCAACCACCTTGCCATGTTGCATAAGCACGGCTCCCAATACTTTCAGAGAGGCATCAACATAGATCTGGAAGCCCTCAGTTCCTGAGGGGAGAGTCAGGATCGGGGCCGATATCAGTCGGTTCTTCAGTTCGATGAACGCTGCTTCGCACTCTGGAGACCACTGGAATGTCACATCCTTTTTGGTGAGGGAGGTAAGTGGTAACGCAATCTTGGAGAATCCTTCGACGAACTTACGGTAGTAGCCGGCGAGGCCAAGGAAACTTCGGATGTCTGCCGCTGTCTTAAGTGGCGGCCAATCTCGCACCGCTTGTACCTTGGCTTGATCCACTGCTACCCCGTTCTTGTTAACTGTGTGTCCCAGAAAACCGACTTCTTCCATCCAGAACTCGCATTTGCTAAACTTGGCGAACAACGAGTGCTCACTTAGCTTAAGCAGAACCATTTGGAGATGCCTGGAGTGATCGGTTTTGTCCTTCGAGTAGATGAGGATATCATCTATGAAGACTATTACGAAATGATCCAGAAGGGTTTAAATACAGTATTCATTAAAGCCATGAAGGTGGACGTGGCATTGGTTAACCCAAATGGCATTACCATGAACTCGGACAGTCCGTAGCGGGAGCTGAAGGCGGTCTTGGGAATGTCCTCTTCTCGCACTCTGAGTTGGTAGTAGCCGGATCTTAAATCCATCTTGGAAAAGACCGACGCGCCTTGCAGCTGATCGAACAATTTATCTATCCGGGGTAGGGGATAGGTATTCCGGATAGTGAGTTTATTCAGCTCTCTGTAGTCAATACAGAGGCGCAGAGATCCATCCTTCTTTTTAACAAATAGTACTGGGGCTCCCCAGGGCGAGGTGCTAGGACGAACGAATCCTGCGTCGACTAACTCTTGCAGTTGAATCTTGAGCTCGGCCAGTTCCCTCGGGGCCATCCGGTACGGTGCTCGGGATACTGGTCGGGCTCCTTGTGTAAGTTCGATTTGGAAGTCCACTTCCCGTTGCGGGGGCAACCCGGGAAGGGACTCTGGAAGATATCTGGGAAGTCCCTGATCACAGGCACTTTAGCGAGTACTTGAGTCGTGTTTTCCATCTCAAAGTAGATTAGGTACACCTCGTCCTTCCGTCGGACTGCCTTGACGGTTTGTGCAGATGTTAAGATAATGCGGGTGACAGAGGGTATACCTGCTAGCGTGATAAATTGCCCATTCGGGTTCTGAAGGCGGATTTCTCGAGTCGAACAGTTGATTTGGGCGCTGTGCTCGGCCAACCAATCCATCCCCAGAATGATGTCGAATCCGGTTATTGCCAAGATGGTCGCATTGAATTCGAATTCTATGCCTCCTAGCATTGCTTGGAAGGAACACTTTTCGGTGGACGTCATATCTGATCCATCCGGGAGTCGTATTCGTATTGACATCCCGGATGATCGTACTGTGTTTTCCTTGTCAGTGATGAAGTTCTGTGCAACGAAGGAATGTGTAGCACCGGTATCGAATAGCGTTTTAGCGGGATGACCTTCTACCATAAGTAAACCTGATAATACGCGTATAATATAATCATAAGCTTTTTACAGATATACAGGAGTAGGGACTACATATGCTATACAAAAAAAAACTATAACATCTCCTAGGATATCGTACTACTGGAAGTAGATACCTATCACTACATCAGGAGCAGGACCGTGCTGGAGATCCAAGGCGTATGCCTCGAGCGGTGCTGCTCTGACCTGCCTGGCCTGGCCTCTCCTGCCTGCAGGCTGTCCTCTGCGCCCACCTCGTCCTCGTCCTCTCTCCGCGGATCCCTGTACTGCTCCTAGGCCGGGCCTACCTACCGCCTGTGGGCAAAAGGCTCGTATGTGCCCGGGCTGCTGGCACAGGTAGCAGTTCCCTGCGAAGGGAACATCTCGTCGTGTGGCAGGGGCGGCCTGAGGTGCTGGGGCTGGTGGTGCTGGGGCTGGAGGTGCTGGTCGGGGCTGAGGTGCTGGTCGGGGCTGAGGTGCCTGTCTATATGGGTGATGACGCTGACGCTGTCTCCTGGCCTGGTCCTGTCTGCGTGGGCCTACTCCTCTCTCTCGGCCCTGAGTCCGGGGAACACCTACGTGTCCCCTCCGCTGCTGGGCTACCATTCACTGATCCATCTCTAGAGCGGTGGCATGTGAGGCGATCGTGTGGAAAGATGCCTGGGAAATCATGATCAAGGCCTGTCGGAGATCATCTCGTAACCCCCGGTAAAATCTGGCCGATCTGTCTCTATCCGTACCTGCTAAGGTCCCGGCGAAGCGGGCCAAGTGGATAAACTCTCTCTGGTAGTCTGGAACCGTCCTATCTCCCTGCCGGATCTGCAGGAACCGCTCCTGGAGTGCCATCCGGTCCGCATCCGAAATGAAGTGCTCTAAGAAGGCCTCTGAGAACTCCCCCCAGAGGATCATACTGAGTGGTCGTCCTCTGAAGGTAGAGTGGCTAGTGGCCCTCCACCAGTCCCGGGCATAGCCCTCCAGCATGGTCACCACCAGGTACACTGCGGCTACTGCGGGGCACATCATCCCTACTAGAAGCTCCTCTACCCTCTCCACCCACTCCTCGGCCTGAATAGCTGACTCGGTACCTCGGAAGCTGGGGGGCCTTAGCCCCCGGAATGTCGTCAGAAGGTCGGTGGGTACGGTGGCCTGCTGTGGTGGTCGTAGGGTGGCTGTCTGGAACGCGGCTAACAATGCTATCAAGGTCCGTCCCAGCTCTGTATCCCCGAACAGAACTGTGGCTGGAGTGGCCGAGGGTGGTGGTGGAGTGGTAGGGTGGTACTGATCCCTGGAGGAGGATCTCCCGTTACTCGACTCGGGTATCTGGATAAGTAACAAAACGAACATCAGTACTTGCAAAAATAAGGGAATTTTGCAGGACTGAAACGAAACGAAAGCGGAAAGCGTGCGGGTGTACTACCGTGCAGTCTCGAATCCTTAACCTTAACCTAAAGGGTCTACCAGGCTTCCGCTGCGTGGTTCGTCCCGAACCAAGAAACGGAACCGGGAACAGGAGGATCGAAAGACTGCCCTATGTGGTCGGATCGTGGTCGCTCTGATCCATTTGTAAGACCCCCCCTCCCCAGACTGAATCGGGTTCAGGGAGGGGGATCTTACTGCCCAAAGAGGACTACCCAGCGCTTTCCGGGTGGTGACGTCCCACCCTCTCAAGCGCTGAGCGGTCTCTTTGTCAGGCACAAGAATCATCACAACACATCAGAACGCACAGTGGAAGCAATCGAAATAAGAAAAGCTAAGCTTGCTGATTATATTACATATTTAATTATGGCCGGGGCCTATCGTTTTACAAAATATTGCCTCGAGGGCTACATAGTCTAAAACAAAAGGGAGCCCTAGGCTAGTCCTTATACTCTCGAACTCACGTCTCTGAAGATATGGGGCGAGGCTGGGGTAATCGAACGGGCCATCTCCAAGGCTGGTATATCATCCTATGGTGTGGGGGCTCCTTGCTGTCCCATCTCCTGTGATTGGTTATAAGAAATAACCGTTAGTCACAGAGCTAAGTAGAAAATACATCCCCTCCCCGGATCCATATCCAGGGGGCGGCTAAAGATAGAAATGAAATAGCCGAAGCAAGGTAGAGGGTTAGCAGCAGGTAAACATATATATCCGCGTATATATATATAGGGCCTCCCGCCCTAAGCTCTTAATCGCGCCGTATAGTAAGTAAACAACACTATAACGCGCAGACACGCACACTCAGGTATTCAAACCTGTACGCACACAAAAGACCCTGTGTCGACATAGTTTAGACCGCTTTTCTTCAGGCAGGGGAGCTAACCCCGCGGGCCTCACTGATGTGGCCGTCGGTGACAGTGGCCAGTCTTGCCAATTATGAATGTAGTCGTACCGTATCATTCAGGCCCTCCTGTACGACTTGGTGTACCAACTGGATGTGAGCGACATCCGGCGAGTCAATTTGTAGGCCGACCAGTGGAGGCAAAACTGCAGGCTCGGAGGGTGATAACCCGCTGCGCACATCTCCATGTCGCCATGAGTTGTCAACCCACCCGCACCGGTACGAACGGTCTGCGGGCATGACCAACCCGCCACTCCCAAACAATCTTCAACCGCTTTATAAAAAAAACAAGCACATAAGTGACGTGGCAATTCTTCTCGACCGGTCACACGACCTCTGACCGAGAGGATTAGCGGTATGAGGGCTCCTTGCTTGGGGCTAACCTGGGAGGAGGGACTCAACTCCGAGTTTTCCCCAACTAAGGCCTCGCAGGAGGGAGGATAAGCACCGCTTTCCTGTGCAGGGCTGCAGTTAGTACCCCAATACGAATAAGTACAGCAGCAAAATAGGCCGAAAGCATAGGTCATAATATCAAGAAGGAAATTAGGCCGAAGGCAAAGGCCATATTAAGCAGAAAAGTAGGCCGAAAGCAAAGGCCATATTAAGCAGAAAAGTAGGCCGAAAGCAAAGGCCATATTAAGCAGAAAAGTAGGCCGAAAGCAAAGGCCATGGTAATAAGCAGAAAAGTAGGCCGAAAGCAAAGGTCATATTAAGCAGAAAAGTAGGCCGAAAGCAAAGGCCATGGTAATAAGCAGAAAAGTAGGCCGAAAGCAGAGGCCATAATGACAGGACCAGTGCGAGACTGGATTTAAATGAAAGTACAGAAAGTAAGTGCGGGGGACCAGTGCGAGACTGGATTTAAAGGAAAGTACAGAAAGTAAATGCGCGGGACCAGTGCGAGACTGGATTTAAAGGAAAGTACAGAACGTAAATGCGGGGGACCAGTGCGAGACTGGATTTAACGGAAAGTACGGAAAGCAGTAAAAGCATAAAAGAAAGGGTTAATAGTCCAATCCCTTCATAAGAGGAGGCCTCAATCGTCGACTCCGTTCTTTTATTATTGTCGCGGCGGGGTTAAATTTCGGCGCCACGCCGCAATTTCGTTCCGATTTTCGCGTCGATATTCCGAGCTTAGTCGATTCCTTGGATAGATACGCATAATTTTTAATAGGCCTTTAAAAATATGCGTCGAGGGGACGCCGATTCATTTCGATGAATTTCGCTCTTTTTGGGCGTTTATTTTCGCTTGTAAAAGCTTTTGGAGGACCAAAATAAGAGACCACACCTCCCAATTTTAATAGTAGTTGTAAAACACCTTTAATTAGAGCCCTTAATTTTTGGTGATTTTTGCGAACTTATTTTGACGTTTATTTTCTCAAAATAAACTCTATAAAGGGTTTTTAAAATAGTAAAATTCCTCCTAAAAATCCCAAAAAATTACAGTAGGTGCCCTTAGGGTGGGGCACATTTTTCATTTAGAAAACTTCTTCCCAATCTGCCCCATTTTTTCTCATAAAAATGGGGAAGGGGAAAGGGAGGTTGGGGTGCGGTTAGGAAAAAAGTAAGGGGGGTTGGGGTGCGATTAGGGAAAGGGAGGGGGCGCAGGGGGTGCTGCACCGCGTGCCATCCCGTGGCTCCCACAGCGGATCTACGGCGGATCCGCTGTGGGGACACACAAGTGGAGGCGGGAGGCGGGAAACGAGGTTTCGGGGGCCGCTTGATCTCCCGGGGGAGATCGTGCGGCCCCCGATTAATCTCGGGTGGCAGCCGCTGCCGCCGCCGGGCAGAGGCCAGCGCCGCCCCCGGACAGTGCGCCGGCGGCCGGCGACCATTCCGATGGTGGTCCGGCGGCCTAGCGCCGCCGGCCACCGCCGGGAGCGCTGCAGGAAGGGGGACAGGGACGGTGGCGGGCCTGCATGCATCGTGCATGCTCGCCGCGCCACCATCTCCGCCAGGGGGTGCGGGGGAACGCCCCCAGTCGGTGCGCCGGGGGCCGGCGACTCCTCCGGTGGTGGTTCGGAGGCCTAACGCCGCCGGCCACCGCCGGGGGAGGGTTATAAAGGAGGCGGGAGGCGGTGGCGTGGCCTGCATGGGCCATGCAGGCCCGCTACGCCGCCGCCTCCGCTGGGGCGGGGGGGCACCGGTGCCGCCCCCGGTCGGTGCGCCGGGGGCCGGCACCCACTCCGGTGGTGTCCCGGCGGCCTGGTGCCGCCGGACCCCACCGGAAAGAGAGACAGAGAGGATGGGGAGGCATGGCGCAGCCGGTACGAGCCATGCCGGCTTGCTGCGCCGCCGCCTCCTCGTGCACGGCCCTCCCTGCCACCCCTGGTCGGGCGCCGGGGAGGGGGCAAACTTCCGGCGGGGGTCCGGCGGCCTGGAGCCGCCGGCCGCCGCCGGGGTTGGCGGGGTTCTTCTTACAGGAAAACGAGGAGGGGGAGGAGGACTCGGGCGCCGCCAGGGCTGCGTCCTCCGGCGGCCCGGCCTCCTCCCCTTCGTCGGCGCCGAGGTCCCCGAGTGGGGACCTGCTCCCCCATCGCCACCACCAGCGCTGGGTGGGGGTTGGCTTCCACGACCAGCGCCGCCACCCGAGCAAGCTCGGGGTGGCGCTGGTGGCGCTCCGGCGACGGGGAGGGGGCGGCTTGCCTCCAGGAGGTAAGAAGGAGGAGGGGGGCTATTCTACCTGAGGTGGAGGTGGGGCTCGAGAGGTAGAAGGGCGGTGGCCGGCCATGGAGGGAGGAAGAGGAGGCGGCGGCTTGGGGTTGGCTCCGGCGAGAGGGTGGTTGGGTTAGTCGGCAGGGAGAGGCTGAGAGGGAGAGTGAGTGGGGTAGGGGTTTGAGAGGGGCTGCCCCTTCCTTTTATAGGAAGGGGGGAAGCTCTCCCCCCCCCCCCCCTTCCCTCTCCTCCTTTTCCCCCACGTGGGGATAAGGGAGGGGGAGATATTTTCTCCCCCTCCCCTCTCTTCTCTCTCTTGCCCCCTTTGCCTAAATAGGGCTGCCCATTCATGGGAAGCCCCCTCCCTTGGGGGGGGGGGGGGCTTTCTCTCTCCCCCCCCCCCCCCATTTTCTTTAGCAAATTCGATTTTTTTTGGGGGGGTTGACCAAGTCAACTTAGGGCGCGGTCCTTCTTGGCCCCCGGTGTCCAATAAGAGTTGTCGGGGCCGATGCCGGGTTCGTGTGTTTTATATCTCGTGCGTTGCACTGAGGCGATCTGCATAGTACTAAAATGGCATACTCTCCATACGACCTTGAATCGAGGCCCAACGAATTCCGTTGCGCTCGTATTGTTCGTACGAGTTTACCAGAACTGACAGAAGTTAATTCGGGGCTCGTACGGTCACCATTCATAATAATGAGGTAGTGGCGCGCTACGACACCCGAAATAGTCGTTTTCTTCAACCGACCTCGGATCGAAGTGAACCGAATTCCATTGCGCTCGTATTGTCTATACGAGTCTAACGGAACTGACGGAAGTCCAATCGGGGTTCGTATGGTCACTATTCATAATAATGAGGTAGTGGCGCGCTACGACACCCGAAATGGTCGTTTTCTCCAAACGACCTCGGATCGAAGTGCAACGAATTTCGTTGCGCTCGTATTGTCCATACGAGTCTAACGGAACTGACGGAAGTTCAATCGGGGTTTGTTTGGTCACTGTACCCCAATGATTTAATTGCGGCACGCAACATTACTTAAAATGGTAGTTTTCTACTGCTCGGACCTACTTTTATTGGGCTCACTAGGGTCTAGTGGCCCAATAAAAGTCGGGATGTTACACCTTGATGGTGGGGCTCTTATCTTAGGTCTATGGTTTTGAATGTCTTCACTTTCGTGGACAGCCATCAGTGTCATGAGTGCCTCTTCACTGTCTGAATCAGATAGTTGAGACTCATTGTCACTGAGAGTGACTTTGCCTTTCTTGGCTATCAGGCTCCTCTCATGTTTCTTGTCAGATTTGTGCCTCCTCTCATCAGACTTCTTGTTGTTTTTGCTTTTTGATGGGCAATCAGCAATCATGTGCCCAGGTTTCCTGCATCCAAAGCATACAGTTTCTTCTGTATTAAATTTATTATGTTTAGAATTATACCTGTCCTTCTTGGAATCTGGTCTGAATCCTTCTGAATAGTTGGAGTGCTTCTTGGATCTGGATGACTGAGAAGGCCTAGTTTTCCAGTGTTGTTTTCTTCTGAGCATCCTTTTTAGTTGTTTGGTGAAGAGTGCCAGTTCACCATCTGATATTTCAGAGTCAGAATTGCTGGTCACTGATTCTTCAGATTCAGATGGTATCATGGGGGGTGATGACATCCTCTCCTTGCTTCTCTTGGAACTTTCTGCCTTCAGAGCAATGGGATTCTTCTTGTAGTGTCCTTCTTCAGCTTTTCTGGTGTTCAGGTGAAGTTAATTGGATAGAAGTTTCACATATAGGTTCTAAGGCTGAATGTTTCCCAGATTTCCCATTTCCCTGATAGCACAGATCTTGATGTCTCATTCTTTGTTAAGGGATCTCAAGAATTTGTCATTCAGCTCATAGTCTATAAATGTTCTTCCATAGGTTTTCAGACCATTGACAATTTTGAAGAATTTCTCATAACATATTGCTATTGAGTCCTTCTTGTCTTGTCTGAAAGCCTCATATTGCTGATTCAGAAGAGACTTCCTGTCATCTCTGACCTCTTCAGTCCCTTCCATATAGACAATGAGTGAATCCCACATTTCCTTGGCAGTTTTGCAGTGCACTAGATTCTGGAAAGTTGAATCCTCAATTGCACTAACAATGATGTTTTGGGCTCTCTTATCCATGGTGGCCAGAGTTACTTCATCTTTAGTCATCTCAGAATATGTTTTGGGAGTCTTGATGTTTCCATCTGTGAATGAGACCTTCATAGGAACAAAAGGTCCTTCTAGTACTGTGATGTATATCCTAGGGTCAGAGGCTTCCATGAATAATCTAACCCTTTCCTTCCAAATCCCAAAATTCTCTTTTCTACAGATTGGTAACTTCATGGATGTGAATTCCTTGTTCCCTTCACTGTTTGCCATGAAGACTTAACAGATCTACCCTTAAGAGGTCTTATTCAGGCTGTTAAACCTTTTCTTGAACAACCTACCTCTGATACCAATTGAAAGTCTTTATTTAAGGGTAGCTAATTACCTAGAGGGGGGGGTGAATAGGTTATTTTAAATTATATTTAAGTTCTTGATCAAATCCTAAGTGTATGTGAGTTATAATCAGAGCTTTCAAGAAACAATCTCAAACACATAGAATTTTATAGTGGTTCCCCTATCTAGGGTAATCTCAAACCCTCATATATCGCAGCAAACTTCCAGTCCGACGGGTCGACGACGCGGAGTTAAGGCTCGCTGAGTCGCTGCTGCGCTGCCACCTTCTGGCGACTGACGATCTTCCTCTGCTGCGACGAATCCTCCCCCGATCTGGTGATCTTCCTATGCTGCGGCGCTGCCGCGTTTTCTCTGACCGTGAGCAACCACCCCAACTCCTGCAATCCCCAGCGGCTTCAACCTCCAACCCTCTAAGCCGGCGATCTATATCCGCCTCATGCCTGTCGACAACTGCTTGTCTGCTTTGGAATGAATAAGTTATAACTTTTGTTATTCGCTGATTTAGTTATGTACTTATTTCTTCATGATGTACAGCAGTTCAAATTTCTATCATTCACATAATCACACTTCACAGATTTAGTTATTTTTTTTCATATGGCATTGTGTATCTCACTTCACGATGTACTGATGTACAATAAGCTCATAAGGCATTTGATTAAATACCCACAATAATGATTGTGTGACTTGTGTATCTCATTCCAATCACATAATTGCATGAAACAGTCAATCCCAATTGGAGAATATGGCCACTTTCATTGTGCATAGCATACATAAAATTTATGTCATTCACTGATTGCATGAAGACAATTATTTCATATGCCTAACGCTTGTGTGCTCGATTCTTCTTCCATGATTTTAATAATTGCAGGTCGTGTTGGACTGCTGGTTACCTCTGCCAAGTGCCGACTGCCATAGGTTATAGGTGCATAGTGGCAGGTATAATGGTATATTGATGGTTATTTTTTTCATATGTTATAATTTATTTATTTTTCACTTTCTTTAATAACCTAAAGTCATTGTGCATAATTGTTTATGACATCCAAAAAGAACAAAGGAAAAATTGATGGAGACGACGACCCTCAACATGAAGATGATGATACTTGCACGCTTACGGATGATAGAGTCTCTCAAACCAAAGATTTCCGACGCCATCGCCACTACAACCTCCGCCCGAGGCGCAAGAATATTAATTAATAATTATAATTATTCTATTATAATTATTAATTAAATGTTATCATATTTTTTTTATTATTATCTTTAATGTTTTGGGACTTTATTCTGTTTTTATGTTTGTTTCTTAATTTGGGTTGCATGTAGCCATATGTGTTGTAAGCCTTATATAAGGCCATGCTTATTGATGCATTAGTAGATTTGGAATATTAAGCAAGAAATAAACCCTATTTGATTTCCCCCCTTGCTCTCTCCCTCTCTCTAGTCGCCCCCCCCCCCCCCCCCCCCCCCCCCCCCCCCTCTCCCTCCTTGAAAATTTTGGCTAGCCCTCTCTCCTTTTCTCTCCTCCTCTTTCTCTAGTCTCTTCTACAACTCCCTCTACCTCTCCAAGATTTGCAAGCCTACGAAGGCTCCTTCTTCTCCCTTGAAGGATTTGGTCAACATAGTCCTCCCTCTTGTGGATTTCGGTCAAGGTGACGGGGATCCGTGGTCTCGTGGAATCAAATCCGGCATGAAGCGAAGAAGGTGGACGAGTTTTCTCTCCATACGACGCAACTCCGGTGGAACCGTTGATGATCAATCTCGCTATTGATTGCTTGAGAAAATCTAATCTTAAGCGGGGTAACGAAATTTTCTACTTTGTGTGATTCCCTCTTGATTAACTCTTGTGGTGGATTAATTTTGGCGTGATCTTCGATAACTTGAATTTTCGTGGATTTGCTTCGATTGATTTTTGAGTTTATCTTAATTAAGTTAAATTGGTGAGGATTGACGAACCTCATTTTTTTGTTGGGAGAGATCTACCTTTTCCGAAATCGTTATTTTCGGTGGATCTCTTTTGGTACAACACTCGCTCGATCGGATCGGGTGGATCCATTTGGCTAGGGAGAATATTGGCATATAGCCATTATTTGATCTCTAAGGATGTTATCGACCCGTACGTTAGCCTTTAATTGATAAATTACAAAGCGTGTGTGCTGCGAATAATTATTTATGCGAACAAAGGATTGAGAACGTAGAGAGAGAAATTCGTGTTTGCCCGTAATAACTGTGTCGGAGAGCGTATCCTACATTAATTTGGTATCAGAGCAAGGTTCGTGTTAATTTCTTAATTGACGCCATCCTTTTATTTTTTTAGGACGCCGACACACACTTGTCTTGCACGATCTTTTGTTCAAAATAACAAAATTTTAAATTTCTGGTCTGCGAATAGCGTCCTAAAATTCTCATTTTTCTGCGAAATTCAAAAAACAATTCTGGAAATTCTCCTTATTGTTTTCTTTAAGAAAATCAAAAAAATATTTTTATTACCCTGGTTATTAAGCGGGAACAATTCAATCTTTCACAAAATTTGTCAGGTCAAAATCAATTTTCTGTCAGTACATGCACATGAGATTAGGCACGGAGTATACCACCTCCTCCTCCCATATGGCGGATGAGTGGGATGCGGGTCACGGTCCAACTACGATTGATGAACTCCGCCAGGAGTTCACAGATCAATTGACGGACATTAGGGAGATGCTTCACGAGCTAAGGTTAAATCAAGCGGCTCCCCAAAATCATGCCGCCAACCAACATGAAGAAGGGAATAACCAAAATAATAACAATTATAATAAACACGTCCCGTGTGCCAATCATAATAATGAACATGTCCCGCGTGCACCGTACGAGTTTGATATCACTAGGGCCGTCCGTGTCAAACCCCCATCGTACGATGGACTGGGTGAACCCCAGGTTTTCTTAGACTGGGTTATGAAAATAGAGTGCTACTTTGAGTGGCACAATCTGACCGATGTGGATAAGGTGCGAGTTGAGAGGATGAAGTTGTTAGGCAGGGCTAAGATATTCTGGTTGAATGAGGAACAACGTCTTGGTGCGGTGAACGGCCTACCACCAATTGGTTGGGCAGGCATGAAGCGGTGAACGGCCTACCACCAATTGGTTGGGCAGGCATGAAGGCCATGTTGACAGACCAGTACATCCACGCGTACCATCGGACGCAAATGTTTGATGATTTAGCTACCCTTAGGCAAGGGAATAGGTCGGTCGCTGATTACATGAGCCTTCTCAAGGACATGATGGTCAGGTGCGATGTTAGAGAGATGTCAGAGATCACCCTCTCTAGGTTCCGTAAGGGGCTTAACCCCGACATTCAGGGTAAACTCCTTCGTTATGGCCACACCGACTTAAACACCACCTTTAATGCTACCTTAGATATTGAAAATCACAACGTTCACAAGTCCAAAAATCGTTCATTTCAGAAGGCAAAGTCCATCTTAGGACCACCCCCCTCCACCCATAAGGATAAAGGTAAGTTCTGGTTCGCTAACTCGAACTCTGTTGTCATTACAGCAAGGAATATAAGAAACCAACTGGAGAGAGAGTGCCCGTGGGTAGGATTAACAAAATGAATGCTACGTGTTATGCTTGTGGAATTCAAGGACATTACACTAGTGAATATCATACTAAGACCAAGCCCCTAGCCCTGTTAGATACCTCGACTGAATCCACCGAGCTCATGTATGAGGCCGGTGAAGAATCTGAATCGGAAGGAGTGCCTAGCGATATAGAGGACGATAATCATATGATGGTGATGAGGTGTATTTTAGCCACTCCACATGCGTCAGATGAATGGAATAGGACGAATATTTTCTCTTTAAATTTTAAAAGTGGAGAGAAGTGGTGTAAGCTGATAATCGATAACGGTGGCTATATGAATGTGGTTTCCGAAAATGCGGTGTCACGAATGTTATTAACTACCAAACCTCACCCTCACCCTTACAAGGTTGCTTGGGTTAATAAGACACCCTTCCGGTTGCGAAGTGTTATTTGGTACCCCTTACCATCAAGGCTTATTCTGAAAAGGTTTGGTGTGATGTCATCCCCATGGATGCATGTCACGTGTTATTAGGGCGCCCATGGCTTTATGACCATGATGTTACTCATTTAGGGCGATCCAACACGTATGAGTTTAAATTTAATGGCAAGACCATTATCTTTAAACCCACTCCGCCTAAGGATCCATCGGTCGCATCCAAAGACATGATTGTGCATGTTGAGATGAAAGCGTTAAGCTTGATAGGAAAGAAGGAGTTTGAGCGCGATAGCTTTATGGACGGTGTCATATATGCGTTAGTTTGTTTACAAATCAAGGAAGACACGTCCCCTTTTGAAAACTTACCACTAGCATTGAAGACTCTTTTGGAAGAATTTATGGACGTCTATCTAGATGATTTACCGTCCGAATTACCTCCCATGAGAGAAATTCAACACGAAATTAATTTCATTCAGGGATCCTCCTTGCCCAACCTTCCCCATTACCGACTTAACCCCTCCTCGCACCATAAATTGCAAAAATTAATATCAGATTTGCTAAGTAAGGGGTTCATCCGTCATAATAAGAGTCCTTGTGACGTACCCGCATTATTAGTATCTAAGAAAGACGATTCCTGGAGGATGTGTGTGGATTATAGAGCCATTAATAAAATAACTGTCAAATATAGGTTTCACATCCCTCATTTGGACGAATTATTGGATATGTTAGTTGGGGCCACTACTTTTTCTAAACTAGATCTTAAGAGTGGCTACCAACAAATCGGAATTAGGGAGGGAGACGAGTGGAAGACGATATTTAAATGAAAGGACAGACTTTATGAGTGGTTGGTGCTCGAGGAAGGGCTCACTAATGGCCCAAGTACATTTTCGAGGTTGATGGCGTTAGTGTTCAAGCCTTTCTTGGGAAAATTCGTAGTTATATATTTTGATGATATCCTAATTTTTAGCGCCTCTCCGAATGACCATGAGTCGCACTTGAGGAACAATTATTTGTTAATATAAAAAATGCTCATTCAATGTTCCATCCGTGGAGTTCCTAGGATATATTGTGAGTTCGGAGGGCATTCATGTGGATCCCAAGAAGGTCCAAGCCATTAGAGATTGGCCAGAACCGACCAATACACGGGATGTTCGGAGTTTTCACGGCTTAACTACTTTTTACCGCCGATTTATAGGAGATTTTAGTAGTATCATGGCATCGATCATGGAGTGCATGAAGAAGGGAGAATTCACATGGACCAAATCAGCCACTAAAGCATTTGAAATAATTAAATCCCGAATGTCGGAAGCTCCTCTTTTACGATTGCCTGATTTTAATAAGGTTTTTGAATTGTCATGTGATGCGTCTGGAGTTGGTATTGGCGGTGTATTGAGTTAAGAGGGTCATCCTATTTGGTATTTTAGTGAGAAGCTTGCGGGGCCAAAATTGAATTATTCTAATTATGATAGAGAGTTTTATGCGGTTATTCGGTGTCTCCAACATTGGCGACATTATTTACTCCCTAAGGAGTTTGTTATATTATCTGACCACGAGGCTTTGAGATTTATTAATTCACAAAATAAGGTTTGCCCCAAACATGCTAAATGGGTCTCCTATCTTCAGGAGTACACCTTTATAATAAAACACCTTAAGAGAACGCTAAATCGTGCGGCAAACGCCCTTAGTCGAGTCTCTTTATTATTGTCTACGCTTGAGGTAAAAGTGATTGGGTTCGATAGAATTAAGGATGAGTATGTTAATTGTCCGGACTTCAAGGAAATATATTTATCTGCTCAAAATGACTCTCCCACGACCATTTCAGCCTATTATATTAGGGACGGTTATTTATTTAAGCATTCGAAGCTATGCATCCCTAGTTCCTCTTTACGTCATTTCATCATTTAGGAGTTGCATAGTGGTAGATTAGGTGGTCATTTTGGTCGTGACAAAATAATCGTGTTAGTGGAGGATAAATTTTATTGGCTAGGACTTAAGTCAATGGTAAATAAAATTATGGGTAGTTGTCATGCGTGTCAATTAGCTAAGGGCAATAAAACAAATGCGGGATTTTATACCCCTCTTCTGATTCCTTTCATACCCTGGGAATATGTTAGTATGAACTTTATTCTAGGCCTACCCATCACGTTTAGACGTCATGATTCCATTCTGGTGGTAGTAGACCAGTTGTCAAAATTGGCTTATTTTATTGCGTGTAATAAAACCAACGATGCGTCACACATTGTGAAATTATATTTTAAAAAGGTCGTTGGGCATCGGGGCGTCCCCAAGACAATAGTGACTGATATGGACGTAAAATTTACTAGTTATTTTTGGAAGACCCTTTGGAAGCTTATGGGCACCAAACTCTTGTTTTCTTCGGCCTACCATTCGCAAACAGATGGGCAAATGGAGGTGGTAAACAGAAGTTTAGGTAGTTTACTGCGTTGTCTTGTGGGTGACCACATACGTACTTGGGATTTACTGCTTCCTCATGCTCAGTTAGCGTATAATAATTCTAAAAATAGATCAACGGGTTTATCTCCGAATGAAATTGTGCACGGTTATAGGGCACCAGTGCCACTTGACTTGATTCAGTTACCTCCATCATATAAGTCAAGTCAATTTGCACAGAATTTTTCCTCTCATGTTCATAATTTACATAAGCACATTAATGAAGCGCTAACTACACAATATGCATCTTATCAATCTCATGCTAACTTACATAAGAGAGCGTCTCACTTGAAGGTTGGAGATTTAGTTTTGGTGCGTCTCATTCCTGAACGGATGCCTTCGGGCACCATAAAAAAGTTGGCGAATCGGCGAGTTGGTCCGTTTCGAATTTTAAAGAAATTAGGAGAAAACGCATATCTTTTGGAGTTACCCACTAATTGGGGAATTTCCCCTATTTTCAATGTTTCGGATTTAACGCCATATGTTTCTCCACCACTTAATTTATCTGCCTGTCTGTTTGGTTCCACTGAATTTTCTAATGGGTTGGGGGATGAGTGTGTTCCTGGATCGCTCTCTCCATCAGTCTCCACTGGAGGTACGTTGAATGTTGATGACAAAACTTTTCCTCCTTATTTTCCTAATGCTTTTCCAAGGTTCCCCAGGATCACCTATGTGCCAGACAGGATCCTCCGAGATGAAGTGCTCTCCTCTCCAAATGGTGATATTCGCCGCTACTTGATACGATGGCCTGATTGTCTGGCCTCCGATGATTCGTGGCTTCCTGAATCGGAGGTGGCTCTTTTGGATGCTGCTCTTCTACACCAGTACATTCAAGCCAACTCATCGGTAATGAGTACTTTTGAGCGGGGGAGGATTGATGGAGACGACGACCCTCAACATGAAGATGATGGTACCGACACGCTTACGGATGATGGAGTCTCTCCAACTAAAGATTTCTGACGCCAAAAACCTCTTGTAATGGAGGTAGATGGAGATAGTCAAAATAAAGTAAAAGAACCACTTGTGAATGATAATGATGATACAAAGCACATAGAGAAGAAAACTAAAATGGATGACTCTGATAGTAATATGGGTTAAATCTGTTGTGTGGGATTAGTTCACGAAGTTTAAAGACAATGAAGAAAGGGATAAAGCGAAATGTAAGCATTGCTCCAAGACATACGTTGTTGATCCTCATAAGAATGGAACAAGTGCTTTAAGAACGCATATGTTAACTTTATGCCGCTTTAGGTTAAAAGATAACAATCAACAAATGTTATCTCTTAGTGAAAAAAAGAAAATGGGGGTAATGGTTGGTTCATTAAAAGCAAGTAAATTTGATGAAGAACAATGTCGTGTTGCTTTAGCAAAAATGGTTGTAGTTGATGAGTTGCCTTTCAAATTTATAAAAAATGAAGGCTTTAGAAATTTTTTCTAATCAGTTAGAGTCAAGGTTCAAAGTGCCATCTCAGACAACTATTTCCAAATATTGCATTAATCTTTTCACCTCAGAGAGGAAGAAATTAAAGAAATAGTTGCGATCAGAAAGAATATGTTTAACTACAGATACATGTATATTTATTCAAAAATATGGATACATGTGTCTTACTGTACATTGGATAGATAAAGAGTGGAGATTGCAGAAAAAGGATTATTAACTTTGTTAGAATCATTGATCATACTGGAGAAGGCCTCAGAAATGAAATATTAAATTGTTTCACAGAATGGGGGATTAAGAAAATTTTCACAGTCATTATGGATAATGCATCGATCAATGACGTAGTTGCTAAATATTTGACAAGGAAAACTAACGAGTGAAAATCCACTGTACTAGAGAATGAGTTCTTACAAGTTAGATGCTCAACACATATACTTAATTTAATTGTGAAGGAAGGATTATTCAAATATAATGTGTCCATCGAAAAGATTCGGTTAGCCATTAAGCATATAAAAGGATCTTCACAACGACTAGAGAAGTTTAAAAATGTGTAGCAAATGCAGAGATATCATGCAAATAACTTTTGTGTTTGGATGTTGTGACAAGGTGTAATTCAACATGCTTGATGCTAGAGACAACAATAAAGTTTGAGAAAGCTTTCAATGAATTAGAGGATGAAAGCTCATATATAAACTACTTTAATAATGACGATACAATTAATGGCCCACCCAAGGCAGAAGATTGGAATAATGCAAATTTATTTTTGAAGCTTTAAAAGCTATTTTATACAGTTACTTTAGAGGTTTCCGGAATGAAATATCCAACTTTGCATTTATTTTTTTCAAAACATTTCAACGATGGAACATGCGATTAATTCTATGTGTGATAGTCACGACCCAACAATGAGCATTGTTGCACATTGGATGAAGACAAAATTCAATAAATATTGGGGTAGTTTAAAAAAAAGTAATATTCTACTATATGTTGCTTTTGTCTTGGACTTACAATGCAAGATAAAAAAAGACTTACAAAGTATTTCAAAGCAGTATATGATATGGCGAGAGAAAGGGCAATGGTTAAGTTGACTGAAAGCGCATTATATCGTTTATACAATCGTTATGACAAATCTATAAATACAACATCAACTCAGAATAATTTTAGCCTAGCATCATGCTCCGGGACTGGTATGAATCAAGTTGATGTGGAATTTAGTTTCGTGGCTTATCAAAAGAAAATGTTTATGGATGATTCAGAGGAGGATGAAGCTACTATTTGTGCATCTAAGATTACCCTATACTTGAAGAAAGATACACTCAAGCTGCAAACCAATTTTGATATTTTGAATTGGTGGAGATTGAACTCTTACAGATTTCCAAAATTATCCCAAGTGACAAGAGATGTTCTAGCTATTCCAGTTTCTATTGTAGCTTCTAAATTAGCTTTTAGTACTGGAGGACGTATTATTGATCTTTTCAGGAGTTTATTAGCACCTAAGACGGTAGAAGCTCTTATTTGTGCTCGTGATTGGTTGCGTTGCAAGTCAAACCTAAATGAGATAGAAGAGATGATTATTGATGTTGACAAATACGAAGAGCTCGATAAAGGTAGTGTATTTGCATTTAATTTGTACTCTTTTCACTTCACTATTAAAGTTATAGTCTTGTAGTTGTTGATCAATTTTTTTAAATCTTATTTATTTATTTTTTATAGAGCTGGAAAAACAAATGCAAGTTAATGTGGAGGACGATGATGTTGAAATTAATGAAGATGTAAATTAAATTATAGTAAATATAGTAACATGTATTTGAATTCTGATTGTTCTATTTATGCATTGTTGTTTATACTCATGTAACATACATTTGACTTTGCAAGTTTTCTGAATTTTGATTGTTCCAGTTGAAGTTACGTATTTTGAATGTGCTGCTAGAATGGATCAATAGTTCAAGTTATGCATTGGATGGGTCACTATTTTGATATTTCTAATGGTGAATGTTTCATTGTTCAAGTTATGCATTGTTGTATATAGACTATAGTCTGGAGATTTTTTTAGTTCAGGTGAATGGTGATGTTCTATTTATGCAGTTCAGGTGAATGATGATGTTCTGTTTTGTAGGTTTTATAGTTTTTTTATCTGTGCAAAATTGACCATTATTGTATGGTAGAATGGACTGAATGATGTATTTTTTTTGTAATTATGCGAATGGAATTTGCAATGATGATTGATGATAGTCATCCATGTTATCCGCTTGTCGCCAATCATTTATCCCAAATGAGAACATATAGGGGGTTGATGATATGATGTTAAATGACCATTAATAAGTGTCAAAACCCGAGACGTGTGTTGTTGTAAAAGGATCAGAAAAACTGTCAAAAAATCAAAACCGCACCGCACAAACTGACGCCAAACTGCACCACACGGTTTCGGTGCGGTACAGTTTTGGCCGATTGGAAACCACACCCCTGCGGTGCGATTTCAATTTGTCCCCAAACCGCACCGAACCGCACCGCTCGCAAGGCTACTTAAGATCACTAAGGCTTGGGGATAAGAGCAATCCTCTAAAGAATATACAATAACCAAAGCAACAAACCTAAATAGTAAAAACAGCTAGTGCAAGTATGAAGCGCTAGAAATAAGTATAATAATTAGATACAGTAACTATATGCAGTGCTAATCAAGCTATATAACTGAAGTAATCCAATCAATTAAACTATTATTGCATATTTAGCTTGCACGCAACCTAAAAATAGGTGTTCATAACCCATACAACTCCCTATGTCGACATACTTTGACTTTCGTTTCCAGTGGGGTAGCTAACTATGTGGGCCTCACCATCGTGAGAAATAGTAATAGTGATGGTCTCTCCACTTCTGGGTATGCTTGTACTTCACTACCCAAACCCTTGTGTATAACACGATGTACTAAGGGATGTGAACGACATTTGATGATAATAATATCTGGCTAAATAGTGGAGGGACACAGCGGAGAAATATAATATAAGTTAACCTCCTTGGGTTTATACACTCCATAGTGCCCAAGAGTTGTCAACCCTCCCATGTTGGTACAAACGGCTCATGGGCATGATCGACTTGCCACAACAAACACATTCCAATTTACACGCATTTATAAAAAGAAGCGAGACCCGCACCTTATGGTCTAGCGGTCTCTTGCCCTACTAAGCATATAAATAATTTAGGCAAGCGACTATCTATAAGACTTGAATGCACTACTAAGGCTCTTAACATAACAAACACGATCAAGAGTGGATATTATTTAGGGTTATCTTTGGAGGAATACACTGTCTCCAAGTTAACTCTAAATAAGGCTTATAAATAAGCTAGAATGCACAATAAAGTCAAACCAACAGTAAATGAAAGTGAGGTAAATAAAGTTCAGATGTAAATAAAGAGCAGTATTTAAGATTATCGTTGGAGGAATGCCCCGTCTCCAAACTAACTCTAAATAAGGATTACAAATGCACAATAAAGCTAAACCAACAATAAATGAAGGCGTGGTAACTAAAATGCAGAAATAAATAAAGATCAATAAATAATAGAAATAAGAAACAATTTTGTATAATTAAAAGTCACATGAAACCACAGTTCCATCTCCGTTCCAAGGATACATCTCTGTTATTAGGAGGCATCTTTAGTTCTCATCTTCATTGTTAGGAAGCATTCATCTCTGTTCCAAAGATGTATTTTAATTTCACCGTGTTCGTAGCGGTGGATTTTACAATTATTTGAATTTCAGGATTCGTCAGGTTTTACTTTGCTCGAACCTGTTAATTATTTATGTTGCCTCTCTTAAATTGCATTCATGAGATTAAAAGTAATTTATCGGAACACGAGGCAACATAAGAAAATAGTCAAAGTATGAAGAAAATGCGTTAAGGGAACTTGTCTCTCTTAACACTTGACAAGACTGCTCTTTGTATGTGAGATTCGTGGGAGATCTGCGTGGGACTTGACCAATTATGTGCATGCTACTGGGCATTACAACCCCATAAGCGTGTGCACACTTTAGGGATAGACAACTATTACTTATGAGTGCGAGGAAACTTGTCCAAAAACAAGGGAAAGATGCACAGTACAAGATAATAGTGCCATGTTCATTTAGGCGATTGTGAGACACTAAGACTTCGTTTGGCGCGGTGGCGGCGGCCGTGAACGCGGTGGTCATTATTGATGTCATGGTTCCGGTTCGGTTCCGGTTCTATTAAAACTGTGAACCGAATTGCTAAGGTAACAGTTCTTCAAATTAGAACCAAAACCGTATTTAATTTAACCGGTTTCGGTTCCAGCATAATTTTTAGAACCGCACGTTAACGGTTTTCGGTTACGGTTCAACAAGAATCAAAACTAAACAGACCACTAACGGTTCAGTCTGGTTCTGTGCGGTACGGTCTGGTTTCAATCGGTTTCAACTAGAACCAAAACCAAATTTGACGGAATGAATGAGAGGTCAAAAAAAATCCCGAGGGGAAAAATATACCCGTTCAGTTTTTTTGCAAGAGGGACTTCGAAGTCTAAGGCCCGGGCGCAGGAATTTCCCGTTACAACAATGAGAAGTACTTTTTGTATAATATATAGTAAGTTGGGCTAAAAGTTAAAAACTAAAACCGCAAAATCACAAAATTGCACCAGACCACGCTAATTTTAAAAATTTAAATATCACGATCGTGTAATGTTGATGCAATGTTCATGTTGCTGAAGATCACGACTCAACATAGGGTAAAGAACTTTGAATTGTTGCTCTTGAAATTTACAATTAAAATTTTGTTTGAAAAATATATTAGTTAATTCAATTTTCTTAATTTATCAGTTACAATTATATTTGTCTTTCATGATTATTATTAAATAGTAGTTATATATCCTCTATTTTTTTTAAAACAAAACATTTCAGAAAAATATTTGAGTAAAATTGATAATACATTATATGACTGTATAAAAATTGAAAGTACACCGCAAAACTGACTTCAAATCGCACCAATGTCAAACCACACAACACGGTTTTGGTGCGGTGCGATTTTGCTCAGTCCAAAACCGACCCTCTTTGTTGTGATTGCAATTTGGGTTCAAACCACACCAATTTCACTCATAATAGTAAGTATAGATATTATAGATACATTATAAGAAAATAACAATATAATAATAATAATAAACGGGTTGCGGTTCGGTTCTGCTTCGGTCTGGTTCGGATCGGTTCTAAAAATCTTGAAACCGCTTGAGAATTGTATATTGCGGTCCTGGTTCCGGTTCCGGTCCGGATAATAAAATTAAAGAACCACACCCGACCAATTTTGTTCACGGTTCCAAAATTCAAACTGGAACCCAAAAAATTCGCGAGCGGTTCAGTCCCATTCCTTGCGGTTCCGATTCGGTTTACGATTTTCGGTTTTAAGTGACATCTTTAGTGATCATGAACCGTCGTTCGTGAACTTTCTACCTCACCTAAAAAATTCGTGCATATTATGCTCAAAACTAGTTAATTTTATTGGGCAGCGGTCATAATCTGTCTTTTCAAACATACATTCTATGATAATGACGTTTTTGGCCAAACTCACCAGAGCAAATAATTAGTGCCAAACGAAGCCTAAGTTAACTCCGCATGGGAAAGATGGCGAGTCACTCACTTAACACGGCAATGGCAATGTGGAGTGATTTTGTTTTAAATAGTTATCAATTTATGATTAAGATTGCTTAACTTAATTTAAAATATAAATAAATAATTTATTTTTTAAAATTTAGAATGTTATACACAGGTTTTTGATTAGTCAACCAAATTTGAATCCACATTAAAAAAAAAGTTGATATTAGCAGTCCAATTCTCGCTATTCGCACCCCAAAAATTGTAAAAATTCTAATTATAACTTAATTCTCGCTATTCGCAGTCCGATTCTCACTAATTGCACCCCATCGAATAACCTCCACCTCTCCATCTCTCTCCTCCCGTTGCCTAAACCCTAGTCGTAGTTCTATCGGTCGCGTCGTCTTTCCCCCTCTTAGATCCACCATCTTCAAAAAAGAAGGAAATTATCCAGCCAAAATCCCCAAAAAGTAAAGGTTTGCATGACATTTAGCTTGTTTTAGAGTTGATTCCTCTATGCAAGTCATTTAACTTATTTCCCCGCTTGCTTTTTAAATTATTTTAGAGTCTTTGAGATGTTTCTCTAGGCTTCCAGTGCTTAATAAATCATTAAAGTGTTTCGCCTATTTGGGATGGGAGTGGGGTGCAAATAAAATTTTAGACTACAATAAAATTTATGGACTACGAATAGCGATGGACTGCGAATTGCCAGCTCCGGACTGCTAATATCAACTCCCAAAAAAAGAGTTGATATTAGCAGTCCAATTCTCGCTATTCCCACCCAAAAAATTGTAAAAATACTAATTATATTCGCAGTCCAATTCTCGCTAATTGCGCCCCATCGAATAACCTTCTCCTCTCCATCTCTCTCCTCCCGTTGCCTAAACCTTAACCGTAGTTCTATCGGTCGCGTCGTCTTTCCCCTCTTAGATCCACCTTCTTCAAAAAAGAAGGAAATTATCCGGCCAAAATCCCTACAAAGTAAAGGTTTGCATGACATTTAACTTATTTCCCCGCTTGCTTTTTAAATTATTTTAGAGTCTTTGAGATGTTTCTCTAGGCTTCCAGTGCTTAATAAATCATTAAAGTGTTTCGCCTATTTGAGATGGGAGTGGGGTGCAAATATATTTTTGAACTAGAAATTAAATTTATGGACTACGAATAGCGATGGACTGCGAATAGCCAGTTCGGGACTGCTAATATCAACTCCCTAACAAAAAAAATTAGGATTGGAAATAAAAATTAGACTCGCCATTATTCTCCCGAATATATGTTTTTATTTTTCATCTCAGTTAGGAAAGATAAAAAAAAGAAACCATATTAATGGCCGATCCAACGTCTGAGAGAAGCACATCGCAGCGCCTATGAATTTTGGCCACACGATCTGTTCAGGTTGTTGGCCGTTCGATTCGATCTACGGTTCCATCTATCCGTCCAATATTAGAATTTGATTTCAAAAGTAGAGGGGGAGAGAGAAAAACCATGAAAAAGGAGAGAGAAGGCCTTAGGAGGGAGACCCAGACCTTCAACTCCGCTTCCCCTTGTCAAAAATTTCCCGCAGATTTTACAGAGCAGAAGCAAGAGTAGAATCCTAGAGGAAGGTCTAAAGTAAACCAGAAGATCGTTGTTTCTTCTTTAGCCGAACCCCCTTCCCAGCGCCGGATCTCTGCTGCGCAATTGCACTCCGGCGGGCGGGATTCCCTACACTCAATCGATACCCGCCGGAAGCTTTTTTCCTTAGTTATCTCATTTTCTTCCATCTTGGCTGTTCTAATGGAGCATGGAATTCAATCTGCTCAATCGACGCCGTCGGATTTGCCTCCGAAGAAGCTCGTGCGGCAGCTGGATTTCACGTCGGCGCACTGCGCGGTTCCGGTGGTGGCGGAGGGGTCGATACTCCATGATCAGAAATTGCAACCGCTGCAGAAGCAGATGCACGCGCCGTCTCTTTCGATGCCACGCCCTTCGGTTCCCAAATCTTCCATGTGAGTTATGCGAGTTTTAAATTTTCCATTATCTTGAATTTGATATCAGGTTCAGATTGCTTTTTAATAGTTTGGCACCAAAAAGTTTTCCTTGTTATTTGATTGACAATTTCATAGCTTCTGCATCTGTTTAGAATACGTTTTCTTTAAATATATTTTGTTGTAGCTTATCTTTTCTACTCCTGATCACTTTGAAATTAGAGTGGCAGCGAGTGTTGTTTCAGTTTTTCGTTTCTTATTGATTTTTTCTGGGTTTTAATATTCTTTTTATTAGAAACATGGCAACAAATTTTATATTTGAAAATTTAATAGATTGTTTATGCAACACAACATTGTCAGAGAAAGCTGCACAATATCTCCATGTGATGTTATCTTTCCAGCTCAATGCTTTTTTAGGAGTCATTCCAGCTTGACGCTAGTGTGATGGTTCCCAAGTGAAACATTTTTACCAGTTGCAAATTACCTTTTCCTTTAGGGTCTGTTTGGTTGGTCAGAAGTGATGCTTTGAAATTGGAATTGGAGGTCCAGTTTCAATGAAAATGCACCTACAATTCTAGTTCCTAGGATCCAACTCCTTTAAAACGAACAAATCCTTATTGTTTGTACCTAATTTACAGGGATTACTGCCTAGGTTAACTTTGAATCACTATTCTTTCAAAAACAAAAGTTGCTGTTGGCTTCCAGCATTTCGGAAAATAAAGATTCTACAGTTATATTTCATGCTGATCTATTCAGATTGCCTCTGCATTATTTTTCGAATACAAAGCTAGCTAAATGTATTGCTTGACACTCTTCGATCATATAAATTGATATTTGTTTTTTGTAGAAATTGGCCGCACACACCCCACTCTACGAGTTTGTTTGAGCCCCAGAATGCAAGCTTTATGGGACTACTGTCTCTGACAAGTCCTTTGAACTTTTGCAGAAAACCAGAATCGCCAAATGCTAGGTCAAGGACTTCGATTGAAATGAAAGAAGGTACTCCAACAAGAAAAAAGAACTGCAACTGTAAACATTCAAGATGCTTGAAGCTGTAAGTGTAGTGCCTGTATTCATTTTCTTAAAATATAGTTCTGTGAATATGTATCTTAATTATTAACAAATTTTGGTTGTAGGATATGAATTTATTAATAAAAGTCTCATTATTTTCAAGATCTGGATAGAACACTGCATATAATTTTGTTACTGTTTTATTAAAGTATTCTTCTATCAGCATATTTCATTTCTATAAATTTATATGATACATGACTCAGGGCATTTCAAAATTTGTGGATCATAATCTTTTTTTAGCCATCCAGAAGTACATGCTGGGCTACATCTTCTGACTGCAATTTACGTCGTTACAATTTAAGCACTAATGCTATATATTAATTTGTATGCATTTGCTTGGTCGTAATTTATATTTATTTTACGGAGTACATCAATGTGCATAAATGTATATTTACATTCTCTTTTCATCATTCTCATCATCCTTATTGTGGAACACTATGACTGCAAGTTGGGCCTCATGCATTAAACGATGGACACCAAACACTTGGCTAATGTTGAGGATCACTACTGTAGGTACTCAGCTATTGTTTTTAATTCAAAGGAGGGACTATCATTTATTTATTGTCATGTATATCTCAATAGTCTAACACGCACATGCAAGTTTTTCACATTGCCCATCACTCCCTCTCAAAGATAATCTTTGTAATACCATCAAGTTTCATTAAAGAGCCCATCAACTAGGAGGAGCTTGTGTTGGAATCACATACTCTTGAACTCTGCTTAACCATGATTGAAGGTGCCGAGATAAATGAAATCTACAAATCAAATAAAGCACTGGATCCTAGCTTATTCGTCAACTTCATACCACTTATTAAGAGGGAAGAACACCTGGTCTCAAGTTGTGCCTAATACACTAATGGATAGACACCCATTAACTAAAAGCTAAGGTAATGAGTAAATTACAATGGTATAATAAGAATTCAACACTTACTATTGCTTCCAATGTGTCTATTTTTATTTATTTTTAGCTCTCAATTGAACCCTGACACTTGTTGGAATCTTCTGTGATCTCGAAGTAATCAAAAATTTAGTCTTACTGTCAACGTAATATGAACCTACGTGGTCGCACATAAGAACGTACGGAAAATGGATAAATGTTCGCGTTTCTTTTTTACTTATATTGGATATGATCGAAGAACCAAACTTAAAATAATGTTTTATTAGTTGGGAATTAATTAAATAATTATTGAGAGTAATTGTATGTCGAATTGGATTCGAAATGGGATGTTAAACGGCTACTCGACATATGTTGACTTGTGAAGTCGACATATGTCGACTTGGTGTACGTTTAATATAAATACAGACTTTTTGGATACTATTCGACGTATGTCGACTTGTGAAGTCGACGTATGTCGAGTTGAGAAGTACCCAGTTAGTACTTGACGTACGTCGACTTGTGAAGTCGACGTATGTCGAGTTGAGATTTACCTAGATAGTACTCGGCGTATGTTGTGCGCTTAGTAAAACTTATATACTATGAGATAGTACTCGACGTACGTATGTTGACTTGTGAATTCGATGTACGTCGACTAGTAAAATAGAAGTCGACACATAGAATACTCCGTTCAACCCCTCTCGACCCACAGGTAAGCGGTTTATGAAATTGCTATATGTGGTGTGTTTTAAGGTTTTTGAGTACGTCTTTTTGACGACTGTTGAAGAACCCGCAGCCGCATCTTCACCTGGAACATAACTAGTATTTAAGTGGAGAAGAAGAGACGATCATCATCCAGGCCGAGTTTGTTAAACGAACGGCGTGGTGTTTCCGGCGTTCGTGTGGATACTCGTAGAGACGTATATTTCGTTCTACGTTGTGGTTCTCACACGACAGTTATCCTTCTCGGAATTTGATTCCGACGCAGGTATATTCTCAGTTCTCGATCTATTGGTTTTTGCATGGTCATTTCGATTGAGTTTCTTGCTAGTTTTCCGCTACGCATTAGATGCATGAGAACCCCAACAACACTTACCTCTATTATCCTTGTTCTTTCCTTTTTGCATGTCATGCTTGTCTTTAGCCAACTTGATGAATGATAAGTATACATTCCCAAGACCTAATAGGTATGTGGTTCGGAAGCAACAAGGATTGGTTATTCTTAATATAATGAAAGATATACATAGAATAAGCAAATTACACTGTGGTTCAACATTTTTCATATTGATGCAATTTGATCGCTAGTTTAAAGAAGCTATCATTTTGTTTCTGTAAATTTTCATGGAAAAGAATGACAAAAAGGTGAGAAATTTGTTGTCTTGGGGAAATTGCGGTGCTATTTGTTTGGATAATTGTTGGGAAGGATTGGTGTAGGTGGTGAAGGAAACCAAGGAGCGGAAATACTTTTGAAATGAGAGGGCCTAATTGAATTATTGAGGAAACTTGTCAAATGGAAATATTTAAATTGCTTTTTTGTGTTTTAATTGTGAGCTGATGTTTCTAATGCTATTTTAGGTTCAATTCCAACTCTGTCGTGCGACGAAATTCTGTCATAGGAATTGAATTAACAATTCCGCTGTTCGGTTGCTTGTAAAAATTCAGTGCCAGGAATTGAAATTTAAATCTGTGACGAAAATGCAGAGACATAATAAATTGATATTAGTGTCGTACATAACTATCAAAATGTCAAAAAAAAACAAAATAAGTTTATATAGGATATTAAAAACAAATGATGATAAAGTCCGCATATACAAAATAAGTTCGCATTGTCCAAAAAAAACAAAATAAGTTTATATAGGATATTAAAAACAAATGATGATAAAGTCCGCATATACAAAATAAGTTCGCATTCGATAACAAATTACTAATAACGCTGCTCGTTTAAAAATAAATTAATCTTCTAGATGCAAGGGAGCCAACTCCTAATAGGAACCGACAAAGCCATAAACACATTACTTTTCATTATGGCCCTAATGATTTCATACTCAAACAAATTTGTGACAGCTGTTATGGCCGCATATATCCTATCAACTCTCAAGATCTATAACGGAGGATGAACATACATTTTGACATCTTGTTCCATGTTTCTTGCAATTATCGAAACAATATTTGCAATAACATCCACCACATCAGATCTCTTCTTCTTTGGTCGCGACTCGACCTCCTCAACAATGTTTTCATCTGTCGACTCTTCTATGTGAATCTCATTCATGGTCTCATAGGCATTCGCAATATGAACTCCAGTAGCTCTATCAACTCCACATAGCATATCTAAGTCTCCCCAATTCGTGATTACTTTATTGTGATAATGTTTCACAGTCTGATGTGTCTGCGAGTTAAGTTGAGATTAGACTCAAGCATTATAAATATTGCTAAATTATTCTCTAAAAAAAATTATTACCCCAACATAGTTGTCCCAAACGTCTTCGCTGTCTACCCTGACAACATTTCGCTCCCAATCCCAACCGAAGCCGCTTGTATCCAACATTGCTGATATTTCTTGATAGTACTTATTCCATATTTTCAAGCGCGCCATAATCTTTTTCTTGTTAATTACAACTTCGCATTCATCCTTTAAGGATTGGATCGCAACTGTGAATGCTACACCTTTCCAACCATTTGCAGCCCTATTGCCCAAACCTTGTTGCTTGAGGAGAGTAGTCGATAAAACACAGTCCATCTGTGATGTCCAGTGAACATACAACCGCTCACTTTCTTTGGCTGCTTTAGTTTTACTTTTATCCATTGAATAACTGTGTAACATGGAAATTTAAGTTTGCACAAAAAAGTCAATTACATTATAATTAGCAAATAATGATAAATATCATTACATATAAGCTCCACAAAAACCAGTCATTTACAAAAAAAGTTTACTTTAGTATATATGTAACTTCCACAAAAAACAGTCATTTACAAAACGGTGTATATATCTAAATTAGGACATTCCTCGTCGAGCCTTGTACTCATTGAACATGTTCATAGCCAAATTATCTCTAAAATTTGTCCACTTCGGCGTTGCTTGAACAAGTCCCACCACATCTGCCTATTCATAAATATCACCACATATATTTTGCACTAATATCTCTGCATCAACCTCAACAAGTAATCTAACATCATTCTCTAATCTCTTCTCTATTGTGAAATTATGCAAGATGTAACATGTGTTTATAATCAGAACCTATTTAAATTAAAAAAAGTATTCAACTAACAAGCTAATAAATAACCACCTATGTGTTATAGAAGTCTTAATTAACTGCACTTTGATATCAAAGAAATATGATCCTCACAAAAATTGCCTATCGTTTGTAAGTAGTCCAAAAGTCCTCTCAATAATTTTTCTTTGAGTGTTGTAGATTAAATAACTTTTTGTTGTGTGGACCACTCTTTTAGGGGATATCTAGTAGACCAATATGATGCAAGATAGCCTAAACCATTTGTGTAGCCCTGCAACCATGAGGTAGTATTTACTTACTGACACTTCAAAACGATCAACTCTTTCTAATGAAATACACAACATTCTGGAGTCTGATGATGACCCCTCCTATCCATGCAATACATAAACGAATTTCATCTTCGAATCACGTACGTCCATGATATTTGTTGTTATAGCTTATTTTCTATACCGATATCTACCTTAATCCTTAATAGAGACTGTTACTTCAATATAAGTGTCATCTATGACGTTAATGCAGTTCTATAGGATATGAATATACATATTAATATCATATATGAATAATTCTTAAGAAGTGAAGTTGCGATAGGAATGAATTACTTACTGCATAATAACGCCATCGTTGTGTCGTTGCATCAAAGAGCTTGATAAAATTGTTGGATAACCTGAGAATTACCCCTAACACGTTGTTGAAATGTCTGTTGATTGTATCAATTGAATGAAGATACGTACCGCCTACATCCCGAAATTTCTTATTATGAGCCAAGACATAAAAATATACTGACTGATTCTTTCACCGATACGTTTTGTGTCTCTCTTAATAATCTATACCCCACAAGAATGTTGTACGAGGTTTCAAATGAGCTTTTATTGATATGGAGTTGGTTAAAACAATTTATATCTGGTCCATTGTACAATTGATTGAACAACGTTTTTTGTAGGATATTCTTAGCGTTAGACTCTATAAGATCTATGAATATAATAGTTTTTCTCAAAACTATTATGACCGTAGCAAGAGCTGTTGCAACTGTTGCCCTTCTACGTCTACAACGTTTCATTATCTCATCCATTTAACATAAACATTAATACATAAATAATTAAACATTCATTCATATATGAACACATACAAACACATGAAAACTCACACAAATACCTAAATACATAAACACATTCACACTAGCACACATACATACACAATTTCATCCACATGAACACATACACACATACAAACATATGAAAACACACACAAACTCTCAAACACCTACACACGTATACACAAGCACACATACAGACAAGCACACATACACATACACACACAATCTCATCCACATATGACCACAAACACATGATAACAAACACAAAAGTACCTACACACATACACACATGACAATTTCATCCACATATGAACACATACACGCATACAAACATATGAAACACAAATACCGGGGAAAAACAAGATTTGCATATGCTGTTTATCGATCTTGAGAAGACTTATGATAGGGTTCCAAGAGAGGTCTTATAGAGAGTCTTAGAAAAGAAAGGTGTAAATGTATCATATATTTGCGTAATCAAAGACATGTATACATATTCAGTGACGAGGGTGAGGACATCTGGAGGATTAACCCATGTCTTAGATGAGCTCATCGGACATATCAAACAAGCCATACCTCGATGTTTATTGTTTGCAGATGATATTGTTTTGGTCGATGAGACACGCGGGGGTGTAAACGCGAAACTTGAATATTGACGAGACACTTTTTAAAAGAAGGGTTTTGGTTGAGCAGGACAAAAACGAAGTATATGGAGCTTAAATTTAGTAGTGCAAAAAGGACGAATGCCTCAGTCATTAAGTTGGCTGACCAAGATATTTCTCGCAGAGAGTGCTTTAAGTATCTGGGATCGATAGTTCAAAAAGATGGAGGTGTAGATAATTATGTTATTAAGGTGCGGACCTAGGCGCGCCTGAGGCGCCGGGCGCACCAGGCGCACCGGGCCTCACCTCTGCAAGGCAGAGGCGGGCGAGGTGCCTCAGGCGCACCCTAAGTGCGGCTAAACGCGCGCCTTACCAGCTCCCAGGCGCACCAAAGGTGCACATGGGCCTTTCAAGGGCTTTTTTTCAATTTGATTACTGAAATTTTTTTTGGAGGTGGGCAAAAACATGATCTCAGGATTAGATTACATGATTTCTTATATGTATCTACCATCTAGTGAGGGAAGTTGCACCGTAATGGTGAAATTACATAATTAAACCTACTCAAAAATACTTAGGGGCGCTACCACCAAACCATCTGCGAAAAGCAGTGGATTAATCATCAGTATTCGCGCTTATAAACTCCACTGATGAAGAATAACAACGTAAAATCAATGTGATTGCAGCAAGTTGCAGCACTTGCACCTATAACGGTAACTATTTGTAAAACAAAATCTAAAAAGTAGCCTTTGGAGTTTTGATATATGTAATTCTAGTGTGTTGATATGGTGGTAGGTTTATTTTGTGTTTTGGTATTTAATAAATTGTATTTTTTTTTCCATTTTTGCGCCTCACATGCCTCAGGCGCGCGCCTAAGCTCCAGGACCCTTTTGCGCCTCGGTGCGCGGTGCGCCTTGCGCTTTTAATAACTTAGGTAGATAAAGATATGATATATAGAATCCAAACAGGTTGGTTGAAGTGGAGAGACACGTCTGGGATCTTATGTGATCGTAAACTTGCATTAAAACTTAAAGACAAACTTTACCTTACTGCAATTAGACCAACGATGCTCAACGGTTCTGAGTGTTGGGCAGTGAATTGTGTACATGAGCAAACAATGAGAGTTGCGGAGATGAGAATGCCTATGTGGATGTGTGGACACACGAGACTGGATAAATTAGGAATGAATATATCAGGGATAAGACATGAGTGACACCAATTGTAGAGAAAATGCGAGAAGCTCAATTGAATTGGTTAGGACACGTACAAAAGAGACCATTAGAGGCACCTGTTAGGCATTGTGAGAGTTTAGCCACCATGCATGTTAAACAGGGGAGGGGTAGACCAAAAAAAGACTTGGAATGAAACTATAAGGAAAAACATGATGTACTTAAGCATTGGTGATATTATGATTAAAGATAAGGCGCAATGATGACAAAGGATCCATATAGCCGACCCCACTATGGTGGGATAAAGGCTTGAGTGTTGTTGTTATTCTTAAAACACATTTTTACAGAATTTCCCTCATGACTAATCTCACTATTGATCACTTGTTTGTTTTTGAATATTTGTAATGTGGTACTTAGCTTTTTAAACTTTATACTTTTTTGGGTTTGGTCTTCTCCTTTTTATGCTTATTCTAACTGTAATAACAAAATTTTAGGTATTGCGAGTGTTTTGCATCTGGGGTTTATTGTGATGGGTGCAACTGCTCGAATTGTTGCAACAATGTTGAGAATGAAGCTACTAGGCATGAGGCCGTTGAAGCTACTCTAGAACGCAATCCCAATGCCTTTAGGCCAAAGATAGGCAATAGCCCCCATTCACTTCGTGATAGTAGGGTATGTATGATATCAACAAGCTGCCACCTTTCATTTTTTTCTTGCTCTTTGCAGCAATGCTGGCAGATATATTCCACAGAATCTAGTTTCTTTTTTTATTTATGTATAAATTTGCTCCATTGTTTGGCTATGTTATCTTTATTAGTTATCCTTGCAGTATAGACTATTGGCGCAGAAGTGAATTCATAAGGGCATATTGACTTGCCAAACTTTTTTTACTGTATTGCTTAATATATACATATGTTTGTTCTTTGAATGTGGAGTTTCTGTTTGATTGTTGGCTGTTGTTGGAAATTCCCTGCAATATGAAAACTTGGTTTTTGAAACTTCAAATTTTTTAATTAATTACAATGAATAGACTTTATTATTTTCTAAAACAATACTTATATAAATACTCATTTGTCACCAGAGGTTGGTCTAGCCAATCGAAACTATTTCACTTAGGGCAAACCATTTTTTATTCTGTTATTGGACTTATTTCTATTATTGTTTATCTTATTGTCTTCTTGATTTATGTACACCTTAATTAACATCAGATCAGGTCGGTCTTAAAGAAGTTCCTGTTTATATTTTCTACCAAAGGTCTTGTTGTCTATGGATGATTTTGAATTCAAAATCTGTCCGTGAATGTCTAGCCGAGCTTTATTGATGAACATGAGACAACATAAGAAAAGTAGAAAAAATAAAAAAAGTAAAGAAACTAGAAGTAGAAGCAATACTAGAAAATTACAAGTGAGAATTCTTATATCACCCTACCTTCTATGTACAGTACAAGTTACAAAGAAGAAGCAGATTTAACAAAAAAAGGAGGCCTCTTAGTGGGGGAGGTAGAGATGATCTCACAACACTAGAGCTCTTACATGCATTTTATTCTTTCTTGCTCAAAAGTTGCAACATTCATTTAGTTCCACCTGACTTTCGTAGGCCCATTTTATAGTGGCTCAATGATGAGATGCAGAGGACATTCTATGAAGGCTGTTTTTAATCAGGTTCCCATGTTTGGAAGGCATTTCAATAAATAACTGCTTGCCTACATTGACATGACATCAAAAGTAACTTATTATCCCATACTGGCATTGTAGCACCCCAACCTATATCAAGGACCAATTGATGAACATGCCATGATATAAGGCTAGGTTGTAATTCTAGACGCTTCATATTAAAAGTAGCTTGCTTGCTAGGGATTGTCTACCCAACAAGCTTCTTTCCAAGAATTGCAGCTCCTGTCTCATTATCGAGATGTTGCGGTGATTGTTCATGCTGAATAGTTTTTCCTATGTAGTAGGCTGTCACTGTGCTTACTTATTGAGTCCTTCCTTCTGTTGAGGTCTTACATTGAGTATTGGAGGGAGAAAATTGTTAGATATATATATTGTATACCTTTGGTCGAGGTAGCTTGGGCTCACCTTTGGGTGTTGTGATCACCCTATTGTTGTATATATACTTATTATTCATGTGAATAGAAATCATTCTTCCTCATTCTATCATGGTATCAGAGGATTAGGGTTCCCGCCGTCTCTCTTCCTGATCTCGCTTCCGCTGAGGAACGATCCTGTTTCCTTACGCAATCTGGTCGATCCCGCACGCTGTCTTCCCGATCGGCTGCTTCGACATTCGTGATCTGTTCGCTCCCATCGAGCGCTAATCGTCGATCCCGTTGAGCGCTCCTCCTGTCGATCCCGATACTTGCCGCTTCACTCGCCTCAAGTCGATCCCGTCGAGCGCTCCTTCTGTCAAGCGCTAGTCCTCCGGCTCCTCCGGCTCCTTCGACTCTACTTCTGTCACCTTGCTTGCTCCTCCTTTCGGCTGACCTCGCAGTCCAGATCTCCTCAGTTGCTCTTCCTCTCCGGCCTCGATCTTCTTCTCCGGCAACCTCCGTGGAGCCATTGGTTCGATGACGTCATCTCACTCCTCATTAGCCTTCCTCCAGAAGGCCGATGTTATCCTCGACGGGCGAAATTACAAGGCATGGTCCGCCACCGTTAGTGTGATCCTCCGGGGGTCACATTGACGACACCGGGCTTGCTCCGCCTCCACCGGCTGCCAGTCCTGTGGACTCCTTTTCCACTGTCAGCACGACCACTTCCTCCTAGCGTTCCGACTGGGCGATATGACGCTCAGACGACTCTCGCGCGATCGCCGTCCTCTATCAATCCTGCGAGCTCCCCATTCGCATGACCATCTACGAGCTACTTTCGGCCAATGCGATGTGGGATCATTTGCGTCGTCTCTACCTGTCATCTAGCTAGGCTCTACGCTACTCCCTGTTCCTGACCCTTGGTGTCTGCTACCAGCGTGATCGGTCTTTACAGGCTTTCTTTGCAGAACTCCTGGACCTTTGGCGTCAGTGTGATGAGATGGCACCTTCCCACTGCTCTTCTTGTACTCAGTGTGTTCCTACATCCCAGGATCGCGACTTCCAGCGCATGTACGAGTTTCTTATGCGCTTATGCCCCGAGTTCGAGCCCATTCGTGCTCAGCTTTTGCACCAGGATCCTCCGTCGTCTCTCAGCGATACCTCAGCCTTAGTGATCGCTAAGGAGACTCGTCTTCACTCCTTGGACACTGCTACTCCTCCTGGTGTGCTGCCTCATGTTGTTCTTGCTGCTCCCGAGCTTCCACCGCAGTCTTTTCCATTGCTACCTTTGCTGGGTTATAGTGCTCTGGTGCGCCCTGTTCCTCGTCCTTCATCGCCTTCTACTGCTCCGTCCGGTGCTCCTCGTCGCCAGTCTGTCCGCTGTCACTATTGTCAGTGTCTTGGTCATGTCAAATCTGAGTGTCGTAAGCTTCAGAGGGCTCAGCAGTCTGGACAACAACGTGCTCCTGGTGCTCCTTCAGCTCACTTCTCTGCTGCTGCGCTGTCACCCACAGTTTCTGAGCTTGCCCAGCTGATTGCCCAGCAGCTCTCTTACGGTTCACTACCTTGCTCCTCTGCCTCTGTGCTCCCGCTGGATGCCTCTGCCACCTCTGCCGCCTCTGCCTCTCAACCAGCTGCCTCCTCCCCTGCAGGTATCTCTCCCTCCGACTGGTTGCTCGACTCTAGAGCCTCTTTTCATATTACATATGATGTCACCCACCTCGTCCTGTCAGCCTGTCTCTTCTGACCTCAGTATCATGGTTGCCGATGGCACTATTCTTTCCATCACCAGCCGTGGCCTCCTTCATACCAGTCATTTCCTTATTCCCGATGTTGTTTACATTCCAAAGTTATCCATGAATCTTATATCCGCTAGCCAACTCACATCCCACGGTTGTCTTGTTATTTTTGATGAGTTTGCGTGTCGTGTGCATGATCGTCTGACAAGGACACTCCTTGGAGCTGGTCGTCCCCGTAGCGGGGTGTACATCCTTGATCACCTTCATCTCCCATCCACTCCATCATCACCAACGGTTTCTACCTTCTGTCTTCCTTCGGTGGGCTTCTCTCAGTGGCATCACCGTCTTGGTCATCCTAGTGGTTCGCGTCTTGCATTTCTCATCAGTCATGGTTTTCTTGGTCGGATTTCTGTTGATCGGTCTCACTCTTGTACGGGTTGTAAGCTTGGTAAACAACTACAACTCCCATATCAGTCTAGCAAGTCTAGCTCTTAGCGTCCCTTTGACTTAGTTCATTCAGATGTATGGGGTCCCACACTTTTTGTATCAAAGGGTGGACACTGATACTATGTTATCTTTGTTGATAACTATTCTGTTATTGGTGGGTTTATTTTATGGATTCTCGTTCTGACTTCTTTCAGATTTATATTACCTTTTCTGCTATGGTGCGCACCCAGTTTTCTGCTTTCATACATATTTTTTGCTCCGACTCAGGGGGGAGTACCTCTCTCATGCATTTCGCAATTTGCTGGCTATTCACGACACTCTCCCTCAGCTTGCCTATCCCGGTGCTCACGCTCAGAATGACATCACTGAAACATTGTTGAGACGACACGCACCCTTCTTATCTCCTCCCACGTTCCTTCTCACTTTTGGGCTGAGACTATTTTCACTGCTGTCTACCTTATTAACCTGCAACCCTCCACTTTTCTTCAGGGCCAGAGTCCTGGTGAGTGTTTGTACTCTCAACCTCCACATTACACTCATCTTCGTGTTTTTGGCTGTCGATGTTATGTTCTATCCCCTCTACGTGAGCGCACCAAGCTCTCTGCTCAGTCTGTACCTTGTGTCTTTCTTGGATACAGTACTGAGCACAAAGTCTATCGATGTTATGATTCTGTTGCACGTCGACTTCTCATCTCACGTGACGTCACCTTTGACGAGTCTCACCTTTTCTTTGTATCCTCCGTCCACTCGACCTCACACTCATCTGTGACTCCCTCTGATGTGTAGTTTCTCACTCTTCCCATCCCACCGCCTTATGTCTCCTCTTCTCCACCGGTATGTTCACCTCCTCTCCCCTGCCGTCGCCTACACCATCTTCGACCTCTCCAGTCTCACCTTCTCACTCCTCCCCTTCTCCACCCACTTCTCCCTCTAATGCACTCGTCGTCCCCCTTCCATATCGCTACACTCGTCGTCCCCTCCTATTCCCTCGTCTCCAGTGCCCCCAGACTCAGTTCCTGTCTCCTCCAGTGAGTGTACTGTGGATGATCCTCCTCCGCGTCGCAACCCACCTTGTGAGAGACGTCCTCCCGACCGTCTTAGCCTTGCTACATTACCACTGGACCTGCCTGCCCTTCCTGCTATAGCCTGTGGTACTCCAGAGCCGACTTCTTACTGTGAGGCCGTCCAGATACCTGAATGACAGGCTGCTATGTCTGCTGAGTTGGAGGCGCTTGAGCACACTCATACCTGTGAGTTTGCTCCTCTTCCACCTGGTGCTGTTCCTATTTTGCTCCTCTTCCACCTGGTGCTGTTCCTATTACTTGCAAGTGGGTCTTCAAGGTGAAGACTCGCTCAGATGGTTCTGTGGAAAGGTATAAGGCTCGGCTTGTGGCTCGTGGTTTTCAGCAGGAGCAGGGACGAGACTACGACGAGACCTTTGCTCCAGTCACTCACATGACTACGATTCGTACTCTTATTGTTGTTGCAGCTGTTCGCCACTGGTCTCTGTTCCAGCTCGACGTGAAGAATGCCTTTCTTCACGGCGACCTTCAGCATGAGGTGTACATTCTTCCTCCTCCCGGTCTCTCTTCTTGTAACAGCCCTGGCCCGACCCTCTGACCGGTTTTAATGGGACCCGACAGGCACTGTTAAAGGACTGCAGTCCGGTGCACCCCACCCTTGGCTGAGCCTGTTTCTCAGCTACAGTGGGATGTTGAGGCCGGGATTCGATCCCGCACCCCCTTGACAAGGCACCTTCAATAGTCCTCATCACCAACTGAGCTGCAGCTCAGTTGGTGATGAGGACTGTTGAAGGTGCCTTGTCAAGGGGGCGCGGGATCGAATCCCGGCCTCAACATCCCACTGTAGCTGAGAAACAGGCTCAGCCAAGGGTGGGGTGCACCGGACTGCAGTCCTTTAACAGTGCCTGTCGGGTCCCATTAAAACCGGTCAGAGGGTCGAGCCAGGGCTGTTACAAAAAAGTGCACTTTTTTGTAACAGCCCTGGCCCGACCCTCTGACCGGTTTTAATGGGACCCGACAGGCACTGTTAAAGGACTGCAGTCCGGTGCACCCCACCCTTGGCTGAGCCTGTTTCTCAGCTACAGTGGAATGTTGAGGCCGGGATTCGATCCCGCGCCCCCTTGACAAGGCACCTTCAACAGTCCTCATCACCAACTGAGCTCAGAGGGTCGGGCATTGCCAAGGGTGGGGTGCACCGGACTGCAGTCCTTTAACAGTGCCTGTCGGGTCCCATTAAAACCGGTCAGAGGGTCGGGCCAGGGCTGTTACACTTCTCCTCCAGGCCTTGTATGCCGCTTGAGGCGAGCTCTTTACGGGCTCAAGCAGGCGCCCCGCGCGTGGTTTGCACGTTTCAGCTTAGCCATTACAGCCGCCGGGTTTCAGCTGAGCCCACATGATCCATCCCTGTTTGTGCACTCCTCCTCTCGTGGCCGGACACTTCTGTTACTATGTGGATGATATGATCATTACTGGTGATGATCCTTCTCATGTGGCCTTCGTCAAGGATCACCTTCAGCAACAATTTTAAATGACTGACCTTGGACAACTGAGCTACTTCTTGGGCCTTGAGGTCACCTCTACAGACCGCGGCTTTCAGCTCTCTCAGCGGCGTTACACATCAGATCTCTTAGCTCGGGCTGCTCTCTCTGACTCTCGCACCGTGGACACCCCTATGGAGCTTCACCTTCACCTTCGTCCGGATGATGGGTTCCACTCTCTGATCCTACTCGCTATCTTCACCTTGTTGGGAGTCTCGTCTATCTCATTATTACTCGGCCCGACATTGCATATGTTGTTCATGTGTTGAGCCAGTTTGTTAGTGCGCCTACATCTGTGCATTATGATCATCTACTGCGGCTCCTACGCTATCTTCGGGCGACAACTTCACTTGGTCTCTTCTTCTCTAGCCATAGCTCTCTACAACTCCGTGCTTACTCAGATGCTACCTGGGCCAGCGATCCTGCTGTGCGCCGATCTGTTACTGGTTTCTGTCTATTCTTGGGTTCTTCACTTATTGTGTGGAAGTCCAAGAAACAAATTGGTGTTTCTCGCTCCAGCACTGAGGCTGAGCTTCGGGCCATGGCTACCACCGTTGAGGATATTATTTGGCTCCGTTGGCTTCTTGTGGACCTCGGGGTCTATTCTCCAGATCCCACTCCCCTCCACTGTGATAACACCGGTTCCATTCAGATTACTCTAAACCCGGTGAAACACTCACTTTCCAAGCATATCGGGGTGGATACTTTCTTTCTTCGTGAACAGTATGGCAGTGATACTATTGCTACTCACTTTGTTTCTTCTGAACAACAACTTGCAGATTTAATGACAAAGCCACAAACGCAGACCCAACATGCCTATCTGTTGTCCAAACTCTCGGTGTATGATCCCCCGTGAGTTTGAGGGGTGGGGGTGTTAGATATATATATTGTATACCTGTATGGCCGAGGTAGCTTGGGCTCACCTTTGGGTGTTGTGATTACTCTATTGTTGTATATATACTTAATATTCATGTGAATAGCAATCATTCTTCCTCATTCTATCAAAAATTATGGTAGGCTGCCTTCTCACCTTGAATGATGTCAATGTCTTAAGGAGGCAATTTTTGGGTGTACATTAATCAACACTTCTTCCAGTAGTTGACACAAGTAAAACTCGCCTGGAGATCTATAACGACCACTTCTGGCTGACGTACACTCTTCATCAATTTGGGATAGCTGATTCAATTATGCATTCTCCTCTTCGGAGATCATGGGTCAATTAAGCTTGCCAAAAAATTTCATCTATATAAACATAACATGAACTAAGTTTGCTTGATCTTGGTCATCTTCTTCCCTGAGGCCTCTTTCAACTTTGAATACAACAATCGTGGTTGATTATGCGTGTAGGCAATGCTGATCCTCAGAGTCTCCATCAAATAATGGAATATGAAGGTTGTCATTGATGGATAATCTATGATCCTTCTAGAGATGTTACGTCTCCTTTGACCATGGCGGTGGTTGATTTTCCCGTGGAGGTTCTCAAAAACTTGTCTCCCTTAGCCTTCATCATCCTTAGCCGCAAATCCCATACTTGCCAAAAGTGAGTTGGTGGTCAAATCAAATATGGAGATGAACGACGCATTAGTGACCTTGACCGCGGGTTCCTAATGACTTCTTCAATCGTTTTTGCTGGGTCTTTGCCATCCTCCAAGGCATTCGTTTATTCTATTGTACATCGTCATTGTTGAGCAATATGTATCTCAGTGGAGGATCCAAAACTACTCGCTATCCTTAAGGTATCACCATCTCCAGTGGATGAGACCGCACCTCCCGAAAAGGAGACGGGAATTGCACCAAGTGAAGAAGTTGCTGACATGTTATTGACTTGGCACATGGGTCACAATTTTACTTCATCAATCACTGTGATTAGCTTTATCCATCTGTAAGGTCGACGACTGATAGGTGATGATGGAAACAACTTAGGTTCCGGGTGGTGGGCTTTGTGCTATAGTTTGTGATAGTTGTAAGTCGCTTAGAATCACTCGCAAGAGATGTGGATCTTCTCCACTGGCCAAGTACTTTGCAGAAGGACAAATACTTATTTCGGGCCAATGTTTCATCGTACTTGCGGGCTTAATTTCATTCCTGTTTGAGGAGCTCACAACGTTGAAGCTCCTAGTAGCCGAAATAGACTTAACTGGGAGCAAGGATGTCGCCTTTTACAAGTAGCTCAAGAAATATTGTCATGCATAAGATGATTGTCACTTCCTTCACTATTGTTTACAGTATAGACAACCTTTGTTGCCCAATGTTCCAGATGCACATTGATATGATCTCCTTTAAGCCTTCGATGTAGGTATCGAGGGATTAGAGGTACATGATCTATGTGAAGTGCATTTTCTGTAAATTGATATAGAGTAGTAAGATCCTTAGTTATTCTACCTATAAGGAAGACAAGCATTCTTAACATCACTTATAAAATTTTTGGGGATGACGGTCATAGTATGAGTTTGGGGTGCCTGTCGAATTTCAGAGCCAAGATTTTGTCTAATCACCTCTATCGATGGAATGACTTCGCCTCAATGCAAAATTGAGATTCTTCATAGCCATTTTTTGCATTTGTATTTGTATTAGTTTTCTTATTTTTTATTCTCTTGAATGTATTTGATGTTCTTTGTTTATATGAAATTAGAGTTTTGTTCTTGAGAATGTGTTTTATGTTTCTTCTTTCTTTTGTTATGAATTTTTTTCTTCTCTTTGGAAGACTTTGATATTTAATTACTATTCATTGCTTAATTTTTGAGAGAGGTGAGTTGTCCTACTTGAGTGAATATTTTTTATGGATCAACTTATGTCCAACCTGTTCAAGAAGTCATTTTCTCAACTTGGGTGACATCAAATAATATACACAATTTATTTTAGGGTGCGAGTGTAACATCCTGAATTCAGTGAGGGCAGTACGATGAGGGCACTGAGTGTCTTTGAAGCAGTGAAGCTTGGACAACCATAGCTTCTAATAGACTTCAGTGGAAGGAAGTGCAAGAATGAATTGAATCTCGCATTGAAATTGGAGAAAATGTTACTAAACTTAAGAAATAATTTAGATCATTAAATATCATAGATGCTTTTTAGAGTAAGTGATAAAATTATGTGAATTACTCCATAGTAAGCATGCTTTGAGATGAGTGTCATTCTGGGAAGTACTCATAGGGAAACTATGGGGAAGGATAAAACCGTGCAGTTTAACTTCGTATGAGTTGGATTGAACCAAAATAGATAATACCTCAAATATTTTGGGTTGGGTCGTTACAAATAGTATTAGAGTCAGAGCTTTTGCAATATGATGTGGGTTCAAGAATGAACTAAGTGGAAGTTGGTGCACATGTAGCATATGAATCCAAAAAGTGCGATCATGCGAGTGAAAAGAACTCTTGAAGGGTTTACTAAGGTATTCTTTTGAGTTGTTAGAACACAAGATTTTGACAGATTTGTTAAATTGATTAACAATTTTGGCATAAAATATTTGAAGATAGAAAATAATTCAGTGCAAGAGCGCAATAGATATGACCAAGTCATGTGAGCGCAATAGATATGACCAAGTCATGTGAGAGTGATCGTCAATAATGTCATGAAATATTTATACCCTTTCACAATGTAAAACTTAAAATTTTCGCAGATATCTCTATAAACTACAACAAATTTTTGTTCACACAATGCATAATTACTAGCAGAAAATGTAGAACGACGATGTTTTTCTAAGATACATGATTCACAACTGAAATCAGAAACAAAAATATTGGGTACCATAAGACTTAATAATGATAAAGGTGGATGCGCACGACGTCGATGCCACTAGACGGTTGAGAGACTCACAGATGTGCTTGACAACTGGTCCACATAGTGCAAACCATTTTTGCACATGTCCTCCATCAATTGGTTGCTTCATCAGTAGATCTTGTATCACAAATTGAGAAGACAAATATGAAGCAAAACAATTGAGATCACAGATCTATTGACATAGACAAAAGATTATGATTAATAGTAGGAAAATTTAAAGTATTTTGCAATTGTAACATGGGTGAGAGAGATATCAGTGGACCCGAGAACATGGATTGTAGAACCATCACCAACTAAGATACACTTGTGATGTGTGGGGAGAATGTCAGTTGGTCTATCTTTTGACATATGAATGGGAAGCACCCAAGTTAGTAATCCTATAACCAGAGTGAGATAAAAGTGATATACTAGTGGTAAGGGAAATATTGACCGGTGTTTTCTATAAGATGAGTAGACGTAACCGAGTCAATTTAGTAGGAGATAAGGTGTCTTGTTCATCCAGGGAGTCATTGAAAGGAGCATTAGATTTTGTTGATGGTGGAGAGGTGTGACGAGCTGTAGGTGCGTCTTTAGGATAACCAGTTTCTCCCAACATTTATCTTCATGATGATTAGTGTCTTGTCCATCCAGGGAGTCATTGAGATGAGCAATAGATTTTGTTGATGGTGTAGTGGTGTGAAGAGCTGTAGGCGCGTCTTTAGGATAGCCAGTTTTTCCCAACATTTATCTTCATGATGATTAGTGCTACCACACCAACCGACAACCACAATATAAGCTAACACGGCCAGATCGGCCTCTACCACGACCACAAAGTTTTTGCAATGATCCTCGATTTTGAGTCGATCCTCGACCGTCAAAAGGATTACCTCGGTCAGAAAAAATCAAAGTGTCGTAGAAGACATAACTTCAGTTGTAGGAGGTGATGGGGCAACACGATAAATCATAGACATAGTGGTTGCTATTGGTGGTGAAGTGAGCAAATAGAGTATGAGGGAAAGAGCAACATCATACAAACTAGGTCAGCACACAAGAAGTAAGATGCCAACGATATCTTCTCTATGGATATTAGTAACTACAAGATTTTTATTGATCAGTTGGAAAACATTCCACAGTTTAAGTAATCCGCTAATGATGGCACCAAAGTCATGTATATTGTCAGTGTGACGATCGACTGAGCTGCTGAAATATGCCTGCAGTGTTTCTGCAGTTTGGCTTTAGAGGAGTATAAAGATTGACTATGAGATTATTCTTCCTTATTAGTTTGAAGAGACATAACAGACATGTAGCATTTGGTGTTCATAGAGTTTGATAACCACTCTATCGCCTTGCTATCTTTTTGATCCAAGCATCATAAATGACATCCTTGGTATCTGGAGGTGTATCCATCAAGTGACGATGACAATCTATTATTCAGGACATTCTCTACTGTATAAACTACTGGGAGACCAACAAAAGAGACATGTCTTTGCTGATCTAGTTCACTATTTGGAGAAGTTCTTGCTTATGATGAAATCACACTTGTTTGTCCTAGGTTGTTGTTGGAAGATACCGATTGTTCGCGTCAAGTCCAAATGTCAATCTGATGGGAGAAGCAACACGTTACAATGACCTTGCAAGCGAAATAATTTTTTTTATTGATTTTGCGATTGAGCTGACAAGCAAAGCAGAGTTGAGGGGAAAGAGAACACTTCATGATTCTTGACTTTTATAGTCGACTAGCGCTCCAACATTTGAGACTTGCCCTGCAACCAAATAAAAAAGAATGGTACACGAGGGTTAGCTATGAGATGACCACAACTTCGTAACAATACCTCTCCTCCCGGCCGTCCCAGCGGATCCTGAGGAACTACATCACCCTGCAAGTCAGCACTTCGTATGCACATGCAAATAAACATATAAACATGCATATCAAACTCTAGTCTACATGTCACAAGCATCAATCATGTCTCTAGGTTGAGTATCGAAGTAAAGAGGCCTAACAATGCAACATGTATGCAATCGGGTAATACCCACAATACCCTATCACGTGTATGGATCTAACAGATCATCATAACACATTAACATCACATATCAAGAAAAGAGTATGATGATAATATATCCTAATACCGTCCCACGACCACTACCTCTCTATCGTGCTCTTCAAGCAAACGCGTAGACATTAAGGGTAAAGTCTCCTGGCCTTTATGATGGCAATCTGCAAGAATTCTACATATACGATGTTAATCAATTATTGTGCGGTGACATCATGTGCAAAGTCTCCTAGCCTTTTTGGCGGCATTCACATGAAGTCTCTTGACCTCTGGACTTCTATCCAATTGCACATACGAATTACAGTGACATCGTGAGTAAAGTCTCTCGGCGTACACGGTGGCATTACTTACAATTTCACCGTCACTTACATTCTCAATTTAATTTCAAAAATCTAAATTCCAAAAAAATGATCCCTACGGCGGCTTCACGCTAAGCTCTCAAGATCGCGACATAACCAACAACCTATTTGCTAACATATGCAATCTTGGCGTCCCATTCAATTACTAGGATTCTCCCGTGCTCTCCTTGCCTTAATCCCGACATCTGCTATTCTTACGAAAATGACCGTCACAACGACACTATGGCCGCAATCGCATGCCTACCAAAACCTTAGATGCAACTTCAGACAATCATCACCAAATCAGGTCATGGGCCACTATTTTGGCTTCAACCACAATGCCTAATCTGTTAAACGATTCTGGATTTTTAAAGCAATGACGCTGAGGACGCAATCCCACGCCCCGATGGTTCACAATGAACCGTGGCTACCCCAAGCCCTATAATTAGAGTCACCAGATACCACAAATCATGAAATCAAAGAACTTAAAATGAAGAATGGCAAGCACTCATCATATAACCGGGAGGACAAATGTCATTACCTTATTTGATTTCCTCCCCGTCATGGAACATTGAATCACACGGATGAAGATAAGCGCCCTTGAATTTTCTCCGTAAATCCGATCTCGGCTCGTCGATCAGAGCTCCGGATCGTCTCTAATGGTGAAATCTCCTCCTCTCTTCCTCTCTAACCTAAGAGAGAGAACCAAAGCTGAATAATGAAGAGGAATTCGTCCCCATTCACGATCTAAAGACACCAGGAAACGATCCCAGCAGTTCGATATCAAAACCCCATCAAACGACTCGATTTCGGGTTTAAAACGAATTACGGCTCCGTGCACATGATCGTGTGTTTTTATCGCATGACCGTGTGCGACATGCACAACCTAAATCGATGTCTTGAAGACGACCGTGCGCTCTAGTCTCGCACGATCGGGCGTTCTAGCCTCGCACGGTGATGCACGCTCAATATGCACGAGCTGCATGTTCGCACGATCGCGTGCTTTACACACGCACGACTGTGCGCTTGATAAAACAACCCCAAACCGAAGTCCTGAAACTGCTCGTGCGGTTTGGCCATGCACGACCGTGCGTTATTAAATCGCACGACCTGTTGCCACTAAGCCTATGAAACCCCACCGAACAGTCCCCAAACTTCGTGGGAGAGAACTAGGAAGAGATACATGACTTGGACTGTGACGAACATGTTTTGACAGTTCACAAACATCCCAAGAAAAAGACTTAGGCAAACAACTGAAAGCAGGAAAAAGTTTGGTAAGATATAAAGAGGTGTGCCCAAGGCGGTGATGCCATCATCGGTTGTCATGGATAATGGGAGCACATGTGGTGGAGAGCGCACTGGGGTGTCAACGACTGGTTTAGCAAGTACATTCCACCAACATTTCTACCGTTCCCAATGTTCCTCTTTGTAGACAGATCCTGAATAACACAAATATTAGGAAAGAAAGTCACTAGACAATTTAATGGATTAGTTAAATGACTAATGACAGAAGATTGCGAGAGAACGAAGGTACATACAACACAAAAGAGAGGGAGAAGGCTGGAGAACAAGGAATTGTTCCTTTGCCAACAATAGATGAAAGGGAACCATTAGCCGCAATAATTTTATCATGACCCGAGAGAGGAGTGTAGGAGGTAAAACCTGATGAGGATCTAGTCATATGATCGGTAGCACTGAGTCAATGATCTACTTAAATCGAGATGAAGACGCAGTATGGGCACTCGAGATACCTGAAGTGGCAAAGATAACATCATAATCAGTGGTCGCAAAATTGAACTGTGAACGCAACATGCGGAGAAATGCCTCCAGCTCCTCAGTCGAAAGACCCCCTGAGGGAGGACCAACCTCATAAACTTCACTAGTATGTGCAGAGTACTGCGAGTGAGCACCAGACTTTCGACCACCACCACAGTAACTGTTTCGACCATGGCCACCAGTCCCTCTACCAGGGGGGTAAGATGAGGATACAAGCGATAACATGCCCCCTTGATATGGCCTTTCTGTCCGCAGTGGCCACAGATAGGAGGGATGTGAGTGGGAGGACCACGACCAAGCCCAGCTAAAGCGGAGTGATTGGTCTGAGCGATAGGAGAAATAGAGCGGTGATGATTCTCATTATTGAGGATCATATGCTGAATGCTTCCCTAAGAGAGGGAAGAGGCTCACGATGAAGAACATGTAAGAGAACAGTATTAAACTCCATGTTGAGGCCCATAAGGAAGACATGCACCCGAAAACGGTCTTTGTTCTTCCGTAGGTTGTCGACATCTATAATGCATGTTGGAATGAAAGTATTGAAGTAATGTAATTCTTGATAGAGACGTTCAAATTCTGAGTAATACGTAGATACATATAAGGATCCTTGTTTCAACTCCAAAGCGCGGCGTGTGGGCTCATAGATTTGCGTTGAGCTACCAACCTGCGAGTAAGTCTCATGAGCTCGAGTCCAAATTTCATGGGCGGAGTCCATGAGTATATAACTATGGTACACCAGAGGGGACATGAAGTGGAGTAACCATGAGATAACCAAAGAATTATTCGCATCCCATTTCCTCCATGAGGGATCAGAATATGGCCGTTCAACAACGGTTCTATTGATATTCCCATACAACCGGTGACTACGGATAACATGATGTGCGGTCCTAGAACATTAAAGGTAATTCATGTCATCCAAAGCCACTATAGTGATCTTTAACGATCTAGTTTGCCCGTGGTTTCGAGGGGAGTCACTTGCAGGAACAATCCGAGGAGTGGTCGAGATATCAGAAGAATCACCCATGGGCAAGAAGGGGCATCCAGTAGAAGGAATCAATCAAAAAAGGTAGTATGAAGAAGCATCACATCCAAGGTCCTCCCTTATATCCACCGGAGAGGACAGAATAAGATGTGACCATGATGTCTCTGCTGGCTGTTATGGAGGACAAAATGGTCAGAGTCCAACGTTCACCTGCTGGACGGGCGGAGAGAAGCCAGCTGTGGGCCTGGACCGAAGGAGCGGCACTAGGGAGTGAAAACGAAGGCCAGAACTAGATGAGAAGTTGCTGCTGTGCTTGACGGAGGCGACTGTAGCCCTGGACCGACGCTAGGTTGCTGGTGAAACGGTGCTGGACGCGACAAGCGGAGGAGACGGCTCGCTATCCGCGGAAGCGACGAGCTCGCTGGACCACTGGAAGCGACAAGCTCGCTGGCCACTGAAAGAGACGAGTAGCTGGATTGGCGTTATGTAGCGGAGAGGATCGGAGGAGACGCACTGGAGCAAGCGTCGACGAGCGGAAGAACGATTCGAGCGGTGAGCGTCGATAGGGCTAGAGCGGGAGCGACGGGATCAGATGCAACTCTGATACTAAGTCGATATCAACCAGAAAAGTTTTAGTAGGTTAAAATTATTACATCATACATGAGTCTAACCACAATATATATAGAGACTGAAAAAACACCCCACACAAGACACATGACATATCACGTGCAACACAAAAGTTTATCACATATATTCAACTAATATGACATGATAAAAGATTTGCTGACTAAAAGCATTGCAGAGTAGTAAGCATGGAAGAAAAGCTATAATGATTCATAAGGAAATGTTAGCATACTAAAAGAAACAGTGCATGATTCTTTTGTTTTATTTTGTTTCTTACTTCCGCTATTAGTTCTCCCAGCCTCTGTTAAATTATCTAACTTTGTCTTATATTCTAACTTTATTCTAATTTAATTACTTTCCTTTTTCCTTTCTTTCTTTGGACGATAATGTTAATAGTATGTTACTTCTTTTCATCTTAGGCCCAACTCATGCAGAATATCTTGCTAGGGCTACTAGCTATTGCCAATCTCCGGACATCTGTTGCATGACCATAATCATCTTGGAGTCCTCAATGAAACTCCATTCTCATAACTGTTAGTAGCTGTTTCACCCCTTCTCCTAGGGTTTACCCTTAACTTCATCGCATTACATGCATGTCTAACTTTTTTTGTGCGCGTCTATTTAGCCAAATTGTATATTGCTGGATAGGTTAAATGTTTATTTATCTCTCTTCAGATTACCTTTCTGCATCAATGTCGCCAACGGTTAAATTCTTAACCAGACAATAAAGATGAGTTCATTCTACCAGTTGTATCTATTTCTTAGCATTTTCACCTTTAAATTCGAAAGAGAAATAAATTGAATAAACGTTTCAAAATACTTCGAAATCGACGCTGAAAATCCGTAAATAAAGGTCAAAATATGAGAAAATTGAGAACTTTAAAACACATCAAGTACATTATCGGAAAATATTCTTAAACATGTGTATTTATCATGCACGAAAGAGTACTTTTATTATTCTCAAATATGTATCTACTGTAACTAAAAGGTAAACATTTGAAATAAAGCGTAAATTAAAGAAATAAGAACTTCCATTCACTTTTCTTTACCCTTGTCCCTCCTTGGGTCGATATTCATCCTTTCCCTGGAAGCCATCTCAAACATAGGAGATTTTTGAGCGAGGCTCTGTAAAACAACAATTCATATTATTTCTGAAGGACATTTAAATCTTATGTGAGTTGCAATAAGAGAGAAAATTATATCCTACCCAAGAGGATAAGTAATGAAATCGGAATATAAGTAATGAAATCGGAAAACTAAAAGCCTTAATTCAATAAGATTGAACTCTGATATCATTCAAGTTTGAAGGAATTAAGAGAGGAGATGAAGCCTATAATAGGGGATGGGAAAAACTAAAGAATAGAGCAACAACCCTTTTATTTTAAAGACAATATAACAACCCTAAAACAACCCCCAAAGTAGTGCATTCTGGAAGCATTTTAATTTAGGAAAATCCCACTGTAAGTACACAATATTTTAGCCATCAATAGAGGATGCAAAAGCCACACATACATCCTTTAAACTACAGACACACAACTTTTAAATAACACACATCTCTTAAAAATACTCAATCACAGCTTTTAAGATCCACACATTCACAACATTTAAATCCACACATACAACAGCCTTTAAAACCATTTAATCGCAGCTTTTAACACACATTAACCCATACATCCTCAGCTTTTAAAACACATTCACATCAGGCTTCGAAATTCCAAGGCTGCTGTTCTAAAAGATTAAGACAACAGCCCCCTTGGTTTTAGGCAACAATTTCCCACAAAAATTAACATAATAACTTCCATAAGCAAAAACTTTCTTAATCTCCAACCGAAAAAAGCTTTTAATAAGGAGATTAAATCAACTCGCTCACCACCAATGAGGTCCAAGAAGAAGAGGTAGTCCGGAACCAGTCCAGGAATGCTCACTGCAGCAGCAACCGACAAGCTCAAACCAGGGAACCTGACTGTAAGATGCAGCAACCACAACATGAGAGTCGTGATCCAGGATGGGGGGAGGGGGGAGGAAGAGGAGAATTCCAGCAGAGAGAGGCCTCGGGAAGGAGATAGCAGCAGGGAGAAGGCAGAGCTAGGAAATGAACCATTCTAAGTGAGTGTTGGCATAAAATCCCATGAAAATCCACTAAAAAACATTTCCTGCCATTACCCCATGCATCCCCGTCAACATAAATCGAAGGGATCTTAAATAACCCATGTGTAGCTCACTAAAGGATGGAAGGGTAATAAATCTGATGGGGAATCGGAACCGTTCATCTTATGCAGATCGATGATCGTAGTATTTTTTTGTTCTCGTCTTTTTTTTTTCGAGTTGTAGTTTTATGTATTTTTGAGTCGGGACGATCGACCAATCATAGCTGTCCGTTGCCACCTAGAGTCTATAAATAGAGGGTGAAAGCTCTCATTTAGAGGTACTGAAGATTGGAGCATAAAGCCTAATCTTTGGTCATTTTGGTGCCGAAGCCGAGTCGGGGCGTGAAGCCTTGGTTTCCCCTCCCCTCCCTCCTTGGCGTGAAGCGTAGGTTCTCCCTCCTCCACCTCCCTCCACATAGCTTGCCACCCTCAACCTCCCCCCTTGCCGTGAAATCACCTCTCTACTCACCCCTCTTCACATTTCCAAAAACAGCCCCCTATATCCTCTCTGAAACCCCTCATTTCCATCTCCGGCCACCTCCGGTGACCCACCACCACATTCCCCTCTATCCCCCTTTCAGTTTTCCCCATTTTTAAGTTTTCCAGCGATCGCCGGAAAACACCTCCGGCGACCACCACCACCTCCGGCGAACCTCCACCTTCCCCATCCAAGTTTCCTTCATTTTCAGTTTTCAGGCGATCGCCGGAAAACATACCACCACCGTCCGCCTCTCCGGAGACAGCCTCCGCAGCCTCCGGCAGCCTCCGCAGCCTCCGGCAGCCTCCGGCAGCCTCCGCAGCCTCTGACTACCACCTCCGGCAGCCTCCACCACCTCACTAACCCACAACCGTCCCATAACTACCCCCATAACTCCCCACTATCTCCACTTCCTCAATTTTTGGATATACCTCCTAAAATTCCTCCCCTCCACTCAAAATACCCACTCTCCCCACTTCCCACTCCTCCATTCCTGTTCAGGTTTCTTTTCCTGGATAAACCGCCCCAACTAACCCCACATCCAGCAGAATCCACATCAAACTCTCCCAGCAGTCCTGACTCCTGTATCCTTCCTGAATCCTCTTTCCCCACAGCCGGCTGATGCTGGGACTCCTCCCAGGCAGCCCCACGACACCAGAAACTCCAAGGAAACAACCCCTGTTCTGCTGTCCTCATTTCCCCACAGCCGGCTGATGCTGGAACCCCTCCCAGGCAGCCCCCACGATTCCAGAAATTCCAGGAAACAGTCCCTGTTCTGCTGTCCTCATTTTTCCTCGACCGGCTGGTACTGGAACTCGTCCCAGACAGCCTCAACGACTTCAAAAACTCCAGGAAACAGTCATTGGTCCGCTGTCCAGCAGTTGGGCCTTCATCAGGAGGTCTTAAACCAGCCCCAGTTTGCGATCTTGGCTTTCCGACAACCCCCCGAAGATACCTCCAGCCCTCTCCCTTCAGTTGTGCGAGTCTAAAGGTTGATTTGTCATTTTTCTTAGCTGAATATTGTGTTTATTCTCTACTTAGAAAGGATATTGGTTTGTAAGTTTTGAGTTCAATTTTTTGAGTCTTTGTAATTTCACATTTATCTAGTTATTTGATTTTCTGGCACTCTTGCATTTGTACCATCTCACGTATTTCCATATTTGAAAGTTTTAATTATTTGTGGTCAATTAAATTAATATTACTTTATAAATATCAATTATTGCAAGTAAACCGTCAGAGTCATGTATGGTTGCACGCATAAGTTTCACTCACTATTTCCCGTCATATAAGACCGTCCTGCAGCAAAATCCCTCCACCATATAACAATTTCCAAGGGAAGGTCTGCAAAAATCAGTCCCAATGCATTTATTTATTTCATAAGCTTCCACTACCAAAGCCACTACTCACTTGCAACCAGCTGAAAGAAAATGAGGCAACCAACAACCCAGCTAAAAGAGGGCAAGGCCCGATACAATTAGTATGCTAAGAAGAAAAAGCCCCATTCAATAAATGAGAACGTCCCAAGACATTAAAGCCCATCGAATTAAATAAAAAACCTTTTATATGCCAAAAGTCCAAAGTGAAAGCTGAAAACAAACTACGCTAAGTAATATAATGTAGATTAGAAGGAATATTCATAAATCGCAAAAATATTGAAAGTAAAGGCATGCTGGTACTCATCCCTTAAATCGTCTCATCATTAGGGCGGCTTGTTTTTTTTTGTTATTTAAAATTTTCTTTTAAGTGCAATTATAGTCTTAACGAAATGCAAAGCTTCACAAAGCTCGTCACCATCACATTTCTTTCCCTATCTAGTTGATAGGACGGTGCTTATTTTTTGATGCGCCTTTGCTTCAACTTTTCTTTTTGGGGGTTAAATGAACCTGATGTTGGGCTATGGGTCAGACTTCTCTTTTGAGCTCGAGGATAAGGTAGAATTGAAGGAGGGATGGAGTGTTGTGTCTTAGTTATTATGTATCTTTTTTTAAAGGGTTAATTAGATTTTTTAGTTACACAAGGAGTCTAATATACAAATTGACTTTTTAATTTATTTGTGATATTTTTGCAATTAGTCGGGTTACATGGACTCTGCTAATGTGGGTGTGAGTTGTATTTAAAAATGATTTAGATCTTAATGAAAGTAATCATGAAGTATTTCCCTGAAACCTTAGATAATAGATCACGGCAGCTCTCTCCTCGACCTGCCCCATTATCAAACACTGCCATCAAAGACTCCACCATTTCCCCATTCAACCCCATCCTCTGGTCATCTTTCCCACTATCCACCCCCTAAAGATTGAGTTATGTACTTCATAACAATATTATGTAGATTAGAAGGAATATTCATAAATCGTAAAAATATTGAAAGTAAAGGCATGCTGGTACTCATCCCTTAAATCATCTCATCATTAGGGCGGCTTGTTTTTTTTGTTATTTAAAATGCTCTTTTAAGTGCTATTATAGTCTTAACGAAATGCAAAGCTTCACAAAGCTCGTCACCATCGCATTTCATTCCTTATCTGGTTGATAGGACGGTGCTTATTTTTTGATGCGCCTTTGCTTCAACTTTTCTTTTGGGGGTTAAATGAACCTGATGTTGGGCTATGGGTCAGACTTCTCTTTTGAGCTCGAGGATAAGGTAGAATTGAAGGAGGGATGGAGTGTTGTGTCTTAGTTATTATGTATCTGTTTTTTAAAGGGTTAATTAGATTTTTTAGTTACACAAGGAGTCATTTTATACAAATTGACTTTTTAATTTATTTGTGATATTTTTGCAATTAGTCGGGTTACATGGACTCTGCTAATGTGGGTGTGAGTTGTATTTAAAAATGATTTAGATCTTAATGAAAGTAATCTGAAGTATTTCCCTGAAACCTTAGATAATAGATCACGGCAGCTCTCTCCTTGACCTGCCCCATTATCAAACACTGCCATCAAAGACTCCACCATTTTCCCATTCAACCTCATCCTCTGGTCATCTTTCCCACTATCCACCCCCTAAAGATTGAGTTATGTACTTCATAACAATATGCAAGCCTCTGGAGTCCAATTTTAGTTTGCCTCAAATCCCTTTTTCAAATTTGCTGCTCTAGTTAGTGTGGAGTATTAGGATTGAAATCATCTTAAAGGCAAACAAAGTGTTGACATAATAATTATCTAGTTCGGTGAGATTGTTGAACTTTTACCATGACTATAATGAATTTTTGGTCTTGGCTAGTTGATGCGCAACGGACATATGAAAAATTCAGAAGTTCTTTCCATGTGAAACTTCAAGCAAATATAAACAAAGGGACATTGCTGCTTTATCAAATGTTGTCCCTATCAATAAAGAGTGCAACTCTGAATACTATGGTAGCAACTCAAAAACAAAGGGGGGGGGGGGGGGGGGGGTAGCTGCTGGTTGAGGAAACTTAACTCTTCATCGAGCTCAACATTTTGTCAACGATGACCTACGTACTCGTCTATCAATTGGTTGATGATTTAGAGGAACTTCGTTGACCGGCTTTGTGGCTTGTTGATGAAACCTTGGTCGATGAAGGCTTTTCTTTGCGACCAATCCCATCTTTTTTTTACCGCTTGTTCTTTGTCCGCTACTTCTTCAATTTATTCTCCTTCTGTTGGTACACCTCTTAGTCACAAGTTCTTCAATGATTCTCAGCAAGCACTTCAGAAGCATACCATAATATATTTAGCGTCTTTTATTTTGTGACATCAATTATGCATAAATTTGTAACTGTTTAGACTGGAAAGGTTAAAACTATACTTTGAATGAACTTATAAACTTCTCATTTTTTATTTAGACCATTTCAACTTGTGCTTACTTTTATCTGTACGATTTTTCTCTTGTCCTTGAATATTTACGCAGCATTTAAATTTTCAATTGGAATTTAAATTAACTAATTTCCTAAGTGCTAACTTGGAGGGAAAACTGAGGATTGAAATTTCAAAACTATTGGATTCAAAGCAGCAAAATAACGTTTAAAATTTAAAATGAGATAATGAGATATGGTCCACTGAATAATTAAGAAGTGCTGTTAACCACAAACTTCTTTTCTCAAATTGTATCACTTGACTTATCCCAAAATGACCAGTAAAATCCTTTACGTTTAGTTCAATCGTCAACAAAAATAATTTAGTTCATACAGAGAGTGAAATAACTAGAGATTTTTTTTAAAGATGTCCCATAGGCATTAAAAATCAGGGTTTTCAAAGCTTAAAGGCTTAGTGCAAAGGGATAGTTCATATTTCTATTTCAGGTGCAAAGAGAAAACGATCTTCACCATGAAGTGCATAGCTAACAACTTCTAGGTACCATAAACTTTAATATTTAAAAAATTCTTTATGGTATAAATATTTAACCACTTCTTTAACACATATCTACCAAGGGCATCCAAATCAAGATAATTTTATTATTATTTAATTATGTTTTAGGATTTAATTATCATTTGTTACATTTAAATAACTGTTATTATTTAAATGTGTTAGATAAATGATTTAATTATTCATTAATTATTGAACACATAAAGTTATTTATTAATGTTTTTAGATAATTATCAATTATTATAATATAATTGAATATTTAAATTCAAACTAATATTATTTAAATAGTTAGATAGTTATAGTTATTCAAATATTTAATTACTCTTCTAAGCTTAAGGATTTGATTTAGGAATCTTTAACGTAAATTTGTTCCCTTTCATCTTATTACCATGTAAAAATTGGAGACTCTTAAAGAATTATTTAACATGACTAATTCTTGAGAGAAATAAGATTCAGTGTCCATAACCCTCTTTATCTCTCTCTATCTCCGCATAGTCGGCCAAACCTAGGGGAATCAAATTCCTCCCATTTTATCTCTCCTCTGTACTGGAGGTCATGTACATATCCCAAGTTTCCTTTTTTGTCTCCTGATGTTTTCTCTATGGCAACATACATGCACCCCAAGGAACACATGTTTCCCAAGGTAAAACCATGAATGCACTCTAAGTTCATAAAAAATTTCTCTTTCATTGTCATCTTGCACACAGTTTGAGGAGAACCTGACGCAAATGACTCTTGACGACAATTTTTCTCTCTCATAGTACATTCTTCGTTAATGTTCACAATCTCTTATTCTCTAAATGTCATCTGTTTGAAAATGTTCCGCATTATTTTTACAAATTCATTTAACATCATAATGCATCCATATTATGGAGTCGAGTCCATTTCAGATTAGAAAATGAAGAGTGAAATTGCAGAACTACTGGAATCAATGGCTGTACATATCTTAGTCAAAAATTTCAAAAATAAGAAAATGATCAATATGATCCTGACTATTAAGATGTGTTGATTTTGATCTCATAAATTACTCTCTCCAATATTGTCCTTAGACTTATCCAAACAAGACCATTATGATCTTTCTAATACTTCAATAATCACAAATCAACTAAAAAGGCTCATGCGAGATATATGCCAAAGAGCGTGATCATTTATGACTTAAGACACTACCTTTTTTTCTCTATCCCTGTTAATATGTACCCTGATGTTTAGGAAAATGACCATAATAATAATATTAGGACAGTTCTGAGGACCGTGTTGGAGGGCAAATATGTGATGTCTAAATAATTACACCCTAAATAGTCAAAAGAACAATTATTCTCACTTTACATTCCAAAAATTAAACATGACATGACTAACATCTTTTTGTGATGAGTATTACTTGAATTTTCTCAAGCTTGTTTATTTACGGATGATGCTATGAACTATGGCAGGAAGACACAGGTGAAAGTACTTTGGTGGGTAAGCATAATAAGGGCTGCCATTGTAAGAAATCAGGTTGCCTCAAGAAGTATTGTGAGTGCTTCCAGGCTAACATTCTCTGCTCCGAAAATTGCAAGTGTATTGACTGCAAAAACTTTGAGGGGAGTGAAGAGAGAAAGGCACTTCACCATGGTGATCACGGTAATGTTTTGACTTACATGCAGCAGGCAGCAAATGCTTCCTTAAATGGAGCCATCGGCCCCTCTGGCTATTTTTCTCCTGCACTAAAGAAGAGGAAAAATCACGATCTCTTTTTTGGCACATCAAAAGATCAACCTATTCACAGTCTTGTGCAATACCCACATGTACGTCTTTACATTTTACCAGTTAGTAATGTTATAGTACTAATTATTGATTTTCTTGGTTTTAAATAATATTCTAACATATTTTTTTATGTGACATTCCTGTTTGTTTTTAACTAAAGTTCCAAATACTACTTTCATTTACCTTCAACTAAAATTGTGCTTAAGAAGTATTTGTTCCCATATCTTTTGCTAACAGTTGTTATGTTGATAGGCTGGTCATTTGAAAACTTCAGGGCTTGTTTCTCTTGCTTCTGTTCCTGCAGGCCGTGCTGCTAATCCTGCTTCTTTGGGGTCTGTAAAAGCTACTTACAGGTATCTTCTGATGGTCTTCTTATAGTAGGGAAATATTTCTACTAATTTAGCTTCCATGCTAATTTTGCATGTGCAACTTCTATTCTTTCCTGCAGGTCACTACTAGCAGATATTGTACACACTGAGGATGTAAAGGAGCTATGCAGGATTTTGGTGGTGGTATCAGGAGAGGCTGTTCAAACAGCTGCTGGTATGACATATAATCACAAGTTCTATTATTTACAATAATTTCTGGCATACTTTTTTTAGTACTATTTCTTTATATAGTGATGGAGATCAAAGTTCTTGGGCGGGTCAACCTGTATCGGAGCCCGTTTGGGTTTACATTCATAGGAGTTAAGATCGCCGTATGAACGATCCGAGTCCGTAGTCGCGTTCGGAGCGTCGACGACACATTTCCTAATGTATTTTCTTATTTTCCCGTTCATTATTTGCGTATCTTTTATGTGTTTTCGTGTCGGCCAATCATAGCCTTCCGTTGTTTTCCTCTTAGCCTATAAATATGGGATTTGACGTTCATTTCATTTCATTGCAGAATTTTGATGAGACTTCCTAATTTTACGGTGCGATGCCGCGAAACCTAGGTGCGACGCCTAGCCCCGACTCTTTGCTTGTAACCGCTGGCAATCGCCCTCCCTTTCCTCCCTCCAAACCGCCATAACTCATCCCCCTTAGGGCCGACCGCCACCTCCACTCATCTCCTCCACCTCCTTACAAATAACTACCTATAATCGCTCGTAACCACCTCAGACAAATTGGCCCTGCCATGGACAAATTGGCACCTCGCGCTACCAAGTATATGTTTGTTGGCTACTCTCACACAGAGAAGGGCTATGCGTATTACTCTCCCACTACTCAAAAACTCGTTACATTTGCGGATGATACCTTCCTTGAGGATCATCCATTCTACTCCTCGACTTCTAATAATACCTTCCTCCATGCTATCCCACGACCTAACGTACATATCAACCACAACACCCCACCTCTGCATCCCACACCACCTCTCATACACCCACAATCACCTCCTTCTCCTCCACCTCTTCATGTCTATACTCGCCGTCGTACCTCATCTGATGCCCTGAGACAGTTACTGTAACGGCCCGAAGTCCGCCACAATTTACTTCTTTCTTTGGAACTGTTTTTCACAATTAAATAATGCATCAATTATAATATATATACAAGAGAGGTACCAAAAGATAACATTAAATAACTTTTCAGTAAATAGGCATAAGTTACAACATAACACAAAAATTCTAACCCATATTTAAATTACATTTTTTTTTTACTTTCTTTCTGCTTCCGCAAGTATCCTTCTAACGGGGCATGATCCGCTGACGATCTGATCCTAAAAATATAAATCGACAACCAGTTAGTTTAGAAAACTAAATGAGTTCCTTACCTCTTCAACCGCTCTACAAGAAAAACATAAGAGTCAGCATTAATAACCAGTTATATATTTCTATATGAACATGTTCAGCAGAACAGGAAGTACAGGAAACAAGTACAGTGAGCTGGTACAACAGAAATAAACTATTTCTGTATCAAAATTCTTATTCTTTAATTCTTATTCATTTCTGTATTCAATTCAGGATTTTCATATCACTTTTCATTCTTTCGAAATACTGAGGGTCATTCTCAAATCAAACATTTGGGCTCATCGAATCAATGTCCGCTCTAGGGCGCTCAACAACGCAACAGGCTTCCACGCCTCCTAGATTGGACATTTCAGTATCAATTTCCGTAGGAGATCTACCCCCCCCACTAGGTGTTGGAGTCTGAAGCTTTACCCCCTACTAGGCTGACCCTTAGTGTTTTGATGCGTCGACGCACTCTTAATTTCTTATTCTTTTCAGTTCATATTCAATTCGTATAGGAAATAATTATATTAATTTCCCCTCAGAGTTTTTATCGCTTGCTAATCCATGCTTAGCCTTTTAGCGATTTCGTATTTTCAGTTATTTCAAATCTTCGAATTTCTTTAATTCAATGCAATTCATATTCAGTGTTCATGCAAAGAAGTAGCTCAGAGTAAAGTAATTCTACATGTTCATGAGTCAAAATATTCATGTTAATTAGGGCTCAGAAAATTGTAATGTTCAATAGAAGGGTCCCTATTATATAGGGGAGAATACATCGTAACGGTACGTAACGGTGACGAAATACGTGAATACGACACTCCCCCTCATGTTGGACATGTTATATTTCTCATACCCAACTTGTCAATACAAACACAAAAAATATTTCCCCCAAGACTCTTTGTTAGGATATCAGCTAATTGTCCCTCTGAGGGAACAAAAGGAATGCGGATAATCTTCTCCTCGATTTTCTCCTTAATGAAGTGTCTGTCCACCTCGATATGCTTGGTGCGGGCATGCTGAACGGGGTTGTTGGCAATGCTAATTGTAGCCTTGTTGTCACAGTACAATCGGATAGGACTAGACTCATTTAAACCTAGGTCACACATTAAAGAGCGTATCCATAATCCTTCACATATGCCATGAGCCATAGCTCTAAATTCAGCTTCTGCGCTGGACCTTGCGACGACAAATTGTTTTTTTCTTCTCCAAGTGACTAAGTTCCCACTAACAAATGAGCAATACCCGGATGTGGATCGTCTGTCTCCAGCGGAACCAGCCAATCAGCATCAGTAAAAACTTCAATCTTCAAATCTGTATTGGGAGTGAACAAGATCCCCTTTCCTGGTGAAGTCTTCAAATACCTCAAGATTCGGTGAACAGCATCCAGATGTCTCGTCTTTGAGGAATGCATATATTGGCTAACGACTCCTACAACATAAGCTATGTCGGGACGAGTATGAGATAGATAGATTAATCTTCCAACAAGACGTTGATAGCCAGCCACTTCTTCAATAGGGTCACCATCATCTTTTCCAAGATTATGATTCACCTCCATAGGTGTATCAACAGGTCTACAACCACTCTTACCAGATTGTTCCAGCAAATCAATGGTGTATTTTCTCTGGGAGATGAATATACCCCGTTTAGATCTTGCTACCTAAATTCCCAAAAAATACTTAAGTTTCTCCAGATCTTTTACTTCAAACTTTCTCGCCAAATTCAACTTCAAAGCTTTGACTTCTTCAATATCATCTCCTGTTATGACGATGTCATCAACATAAACAATGAGAGCAGTTAACAGATTTGTTCTCCGTTTAATAAACAAAGTATGATCAGCGTGACTTTGTTTGTATCCAAAAGAAATCATGACTTCGTGGAACCGACCAAACCAAGCCCTCAGAGATTGCTTCAAGCCGTAAAGTGTTTTTTTTAACCGGCACACTTTCCCTTCAGATCCGGAAGGTGAAAAATCTGGAGGGAGAGACATATATACCTCTTCATCTAAGTTCCCATGAAGGAAAGCATTTTTCACGTCCAATTGGATAAGGTCCCAACCTTTGCACGCACCACATAATGACAAAACTCGTATATAGTTCATTTTTGTGACGGGGGCAAAAGTGTCTTGATAATCAATCTCCAAGGTTTGAGTATACCCCCTTGCCACCAACCTTGCTTTGAATTGTTCAACAAAATCTTCAGAGTTCTGCTTCACGATGAACACCCACATACAACCGACGACCTTCTTTCCGTACGGAAGATGAGTTAGGTTCCAGGTACAATTCTTTTCCAACGCATTCATTTCTTCAATCATAGCCTCTTTCCACTGTTGATGCCCAAGATCCTCCTGCCATGTGGACAGAATGGAGGCAGAGGCAAGAGAGGAGACAAAAGCTTTGTAGGAAGAAGTTAGAGTCTCATAGGAAACATAATTAGATAATGGATGTTGGGTGCAAGATCTGATACCTTTTCGAAGGGCAATGTGAGGTTCAGAAGAACCCGTTAACGAAGCTGGCATTGGCGCTGGCGGCGTGGGATGAGCCTGTGTGTTAGCTCTACCCCGTCTGGTGTACACACATTTAAGGGCACGAGGGTCAAGCTTGGACCTGCCCGGAGAGTGTATGCGAGAGAAGCAACCACAACCAAAAGTTTTGGGTGGTAGAGAGGTCGGTGTGACCTCTAAGGTAGTAAGGGGGGTTTGAAAGCCCAGAACTGAAGAGGGCTTGCGATTAATGAGATAGGAAGCCGTGAGAACAGCATCGCCCCAGTAGTATTTTGGGAGGTTCATTGTGAAGAGTAAGCAGCGAGCCACCTTCAAGAGGTGACAGTTCTTTCGTTCAGCGACTCCGTTCTGAGATGGAGAGTGAACACACGAGGTTTGATGAAGAATGCCATGAGCAGCAAGATAGTCCTCCAAGGGAGCGTTGATATACTCCCGACCATTAATCACTATGAAGGATTTCAATAGTAGCAGAAAATTGAGTAGAGACTATGGTATGAAATTTTTGGAAAATAGAAAACACCTCATTTTTATTTTTCATTAGATAAACCCAAGTTTTGCGGGAAAAACAGTCAATAAATGTAATAAACCAAAAATATCCAGAAATAGAGGCAACATGGCAAGACCCCCACACATCAATATGAATAATATGAAAAGGACTTGTACTAGGTAATGAAACATGATGAACTGGAACTCGATGGTGTTTGGCAACAACACAGATGTCACAAACAAAATGCTTAAAACATGATGGAGAAATAACAGGAAATATACGTTGCATGGTCGCAATAGAAGGGTTGCCAAGTCGACGATGCCAAGTGAGTAAGGTGGAGGTCTGCGAAGAGTGGAGAGCTTGCGGAGGAGTAGACCCAGAAGAGGAGTCAAACACGTACAAGCCATCCTTCATGCTACCAGAGCCAATCACCTGCCCCATCTTCAGATCCTGAAAGACACAATGAGAAGGAAAAAAAAGTAACTGAGCATTGAAAAGAATTAGTCAAATGAGTAACAGAAAGTAGACTACGGCCTACGGGTGAAGTTTGGAACATGAAGAACAAAGGAAAAGTGAGAGAAGAACACAGAATGGATCCTTTCCCAGCAATGGAAGAAAATGAACCATCAACAATGCTCACTTTATCTCTGCCAGAAAGAGGGGAATATGATACAAAACCTGAAGCAGAACCAGTCATGTGATCGGTGGCGCCGGAATCGATAATCCACTGAGTCGGACCAGTAGAAGCAGAGTTGGCACTGGAAGTACCTGTGTGGACAAGGGCAGATGATGGCATAGGGGTATCTGTAGGCTCAGTTGTAAGACCGTGCATCAAACGACGGAGAGCTTGCATCTCTTCAGCAGAGAAGGAGGACGACTGAGATGAACCACCGTCGGAAGTCTCGGTCAGATGAGCGGAGTGAGGAGGCCGTCCAGGAGTCCTTCCACGACTGCGACCACCACGAGAAGTCGATCCACCTCTAGGAGGAAATCCATGGTGGCTTGCCACAATAGTCACATGTGAGATGATCCATGTCTGTCGTCTTAGGCTTGAAATCACGAGAAACATGACTACCATAATTGGGCGGATGAGCCACCAAAGCAGATCCCTCCAGAATGTTGGATGTGTTCCAGGATTGACGTCAATCAAACTCTTGTTGAACGATATTGTAAACCTCAGGAAGGGAGGGAATAGGAACACGCCCCAAGATCTGGACAGTAATCTGATCAAAATCTCTGTGCAATCCATGTAGGAACTCAAGTACCCGATTTCGATCCTCGCGGTTCTTCAACAAGAGTGCATCAGCATTGCACACCATAACGAGAGAGTCAAAATAATTGTACTCCTGATAGAGCTGGGTAAACTCGAGGTAATAGGCAGAAGGAGAACGATCCCCCTGGCGGTGATTCCCAATCTTGCGGCGAAGCTGAAAGATTTGGGCCACATTCCCCTTGCGTGAATAGGTAGACTCAAGTAGTGAATATTATAAGCGCATGCGGATAAACATAGGCGAGAAAGGATTTTTTTGGTTGGTGAACAGGTGATGGTAAGAGTCCGCACTGAGAGGCTCCCTCAAGGGCCTGCTAGGAAGTTAGGCGCTAGGAGAATCGGTCCCTACAGTCCTGAGACAGATCGGGCCAAATGCTTATGAGCTGGACATTCCTGCGAGCATGGGTATCCATCCCGTGTTCAATGTTGAGGACCTGACGTCATACTTTGCACCTCATGAGTATTCTGATCCTTACATGGGTGGCCCTCCCAAGCCAGCACCACCGCTTTCACCTCCCTCCACCCAGCCTATGTCCGAGCCATTGCCACCATAGTCATTATCCCCAGTCATTATCCCCAGCTCAACCTATTTCCCCAACCTAACCAGGATTCCGTCTCCACTGGCTTCACCCGTAGCACCACAGATTCCACCGGATCTTCCTCCTAGAGTGTTGAGCGATGAGCATATCACTGATATCATTGTGCATGAGTACGCCCCCTCTACGAACGGTCTTGTGTACCGCTACTTGGTTCGCTGGCGCTGACGACCTTTCACCGGCGACACCTGGATTGCTGCTGCAGAGCTTGATCGACTCGCCCCTGGACTTCAACCACCATATGATCGTCTCCATTCATCGGAGATGAAGGTTTTTCAGTTGGGGGGAGTTGATGGGGGACCATCCGGCATGACTCGGCGCAAGGAGGACCCCACCTTCGTTTATTCACGCAGACGGACTCGATCGAATCAGCGATCCGCCACCGTGTATGCGTCCGGCTCGCCGTTCCGATTTTTTTTTCATATATAACATTATGTATTTCGACTTTTATTTCATGTAAATAGAACCTTAGGGTTGTTATAATATGGATTGTTGAAATTTGGAAAAGTTCTTCCTCATTTCCGGTGATCTCCGCGGTGCCGACTCTGTGGAACCCTTTGGTGACGACTCCTTGGGTAAGTTTGTTTGTATCTTTTTGTTTTCCCTTTGCCCCCACTCCCTAGCCGCCCCTCCTCTTTCCCCTGTTGCTGCCAGCCGCCCCTCCTCCTTCCACTGTTGCTGCTAGCCGCCCCCTCCAACTGTTCTCCTGTACGCCGCCACCCCTCCTCCTCCCACTGCTGCTGCCATCCGCCCAACCCCTTCACTGTTCCCTGCTGTCCGCCTCCCTCCCCTCTGTCCGCCCACATCACCAGTCCGCCACCCCCCTCTCTCCCCCTCCATTTTGCTGCCAACAACCCCCAACTCGTAGAACCACCTCCCAGCACCCCGTCCCCTTTGGATCTGCCCTGATCTGGGTATTTCAGCCCAGATCCAGCCCTCCGCCATCCCGATCCAGCGCCCCAATCCCCTCCCAGATCTGGTGCCAGCACCCCCAATTCGTGGAACCACCTCCCAGCACCCCGTCCCCTTTGGATCTGCCAAGATCTGGGCATTTTAGCCCAGATCCCGCCCTTCGTCATCCCTATCCTGCCCTCCCACTCCCCTTCGACCCTTCCCTTACCCGATCCAGTCCCCCACTACCTGGAAAGCCCTAGTTCTCCTCCCAAACTTCAGATTTTGCCCTAAATTACAGCAACCCTAATATATTTCATATTTTGTGTTGTGTTTTGTATTGACTATTGGTGTTGAAACATTGTGATGGTGTGGTTATTACATGCTTGTTTGGACCTACAGTTTATTTAGTTATTTTCTCCGTGAGATCTCTAACTACAGGAAGGATTGAATCGTCGCGCGCTTGCTCTGGCCCTCCGTGCGGAGGAAAGCCATCGCTTTAAGCTATAAGAAAATTACTTTGCTTTGTTTATGGATTGATGTTATGTCACTTATGATATTCAATTGCTTTAATTAATTGTGGTGCCTGATTACAGTTATTGCATGCATTAAGTCATTAGGTAATTGAGAGTTAACCTCACTCACCACTAGCGTGCATTCTAGGAGTTCACTTCACACCCTACCCTACATCACTTCCAACACCAACAATTGTAGCCCTTCATCAACACTGGTTGCCTCTCGAATTTTGTCTGCTATATCACAATGCAGCTCGATCCAGCTCAAATATGCTACTTTAGCGTCGCCTGTCGCAGCATAGGTAATATCCGGTGACTCACAGTCCCGCACCAACTGCTCGCTGTGTGCTTCAATCCAGTTACACTGCCCTGAATACTTCCTTCTCAACGCGTCGGCTACCACACTGTCCTTTCCCAGCGTATACTGAATCTGCACATCATCGTTTCCAAGGAACTCAGCCCACCTGCGCTGCCTCATGTTTAGCTCTTTCTGACTCAGAAGATACTTTAGACTTTTATGGTTTGTGAAAATCTCAACCTTTGCACCATAAACGTAGTGCCTTCACGACTTCACCCAAAGATCACCGTTGCCAACTCCAATTCGTGCATGAGGTAATTCTTCTCGTGCGGCTTAAGATGCCTCGAACCAAAAGCTATCACACTACCGTGTTGCACTAGAACACATCCCAAACCGCATCCTGATGCGTCACTAATAGTCTGAAATCCTTCAATCCTACTAGAGAGACTTAGGATCGGAGAAGACATATACTTTTCCTTCAGAGTCTCAAAGGCTTGGTTGCACTCACACATCCATACAAACCTATGATCCTTGCGAGTGAGAGAGGTGAGGGGCAATGCTATTCGCGAGAAAAATTCTCCACGAACCTCCTGTAGTAACCGGCTAGTCCAAGAAAGCCCCAGACTACCACAATGGTCTTCAGCACAAGACAATCTCTAATGCTTCAATCTTCGCTAGATCTACCGCCATCCCATTACCACTAATCATGTGGCCTAAAAATGCAACTTCCTCAATCCAAAACTCGCATTTGGAGAACTTGGCAGAGCGCTGGTTCTCCCTCGAAGTCTGCAGTACTAGCCTCAAGTGAGCTTCATGCTCGCCCTCCGATCTGGAGTACTCTAGTATGTCGTCAATAAAGACCACTACGAACATATCTAGATACTTTCTAAACACACGGTTCATCACATCCATAAACACAGACGACGCATTTGTCAACCAAAATGACATACTTGCTGAATACAGATAAGCTTATATGTTTTTCCTTGCTTACAACAATGGCTGGAGGTTTTATTTTTAGCGCTTTAAGTTCTTTCCCAGATATGTGTCCTAATACATGCTAATTGGCTGATGAGGGCTGATTAAAGAATCATTATGTTGAAATTTTCATCTCTTATTAATAAAAAATTTTAAATGATGCAAGCTAATCTTTTCAGTGGGATGAATATGTTGGGGCCGATTACTGCTAAGATAGAACTTACAAGTTATGTTGGAGCTCAGTTTTTAAAGTTTTTTTGGTAATGGTCGGCTGTTACATAAAGCTCTGTTGTTGTGACTTTGATGGTTGATTTTTTTTTATGTATATTGGGGGGCTGCCAGGTGTTATTATGAGAAAAAAATGAATGATGCTGCCTAGTTATATGAAATCTGCTATTAGATATTAATATGATATAGTTATAAAGGATGCTAATGAAATGTCTAAAGGCTGTTTTGTAAGGACATAAAATCTTAATTAGGGCTGTTGTGGAGTTAAAATGAAACTAGATTCTTAAGAGTTATAAGCACTCCCTAGCCTCGATAGACCCTTTAAAAACTATCGAATTATCTTACTAGGATACAAACAATAACACTCAAGCCTTTATCCCACTATAGTGGGGTCGGCTATATGGATCCTTTATCGCCATTGTGCCCTATCTATAGTCATAATCTCACTAATGCCTAAGTACATCATGTCTTTCCTTATAGTCTCATTCCAAGTCTTTATTGGTCTACCCCTCCCCCGTTTAACTAATGCTAATTAAAAGGTGAAAGCTATGTATTTCAGAGGCCCCGTTCTTGAGAAATAAAAGACCCGTTGAGAATATTAATATTCGATATGACATCGACGAAAGGACGCCAAAAATGATGAAGAGATTTTCTATGTATAATAATGATGAAGAGATTTTCTAAATGCTACCAATGACACCAAAAAATATAGTCTAGATGCCCGACCGATACAGGTCAACCGTAGGTGACTTGAATATAATAGAAAACATAAATTCCGAAGGGAGTATAAATAAAAATACATGTGACATGAACAATAAATAATTAATAAAAAGAAGATAAGCCAAATGAAAATGAAAAGAATTGCATCGATGCATAAGAATATGATAACGTTAAGGCCTAAGGGTTAACACATGCAGAGGTGTGAATCGACCTGCCAAAAAAATGATTGATTCAGGTGTCCCACGGGGACTCTACGCTTGTTGATAGCCCTGTATCGAGATGATGATGAGTTATAGGTTCAGGTTCCCCATATGGACTCTACGCTTGTTGATAGCCCTGAACCAAAAAGACGTGCACATGATATGATGAATATGATGATGAAAGACCAAGATACCCTTAACCGTGTCACATGAATAAAAGGTAAAAAGAAATTAAAGAATTATAGAAATAATAAATGAAAAGAAAGTTAAAAAATTAAAAGAAAGACGTCTAGCAAGTAGATTATAAAGTAGAATCGTTGCAAATGGTAGTTCATGTTTCCTTTTTTATTAATGCTTATTATATGCATTTTTCTAACACATCCCTTTACTTGCTAACTTGCTATTTATAATGCTAATGCTTCTTTCCTTTTTGCAAGGTACTAAAGAGGCAGATCTCACTTAGTCATTTTATAGCTATCTTTTTATATTTTAACATTTTTAGGAACATGAAAAGTCAGAAAAGAAAATTACTAGTAAGTTATCAGAACAAACAAATGGAGGAAAATACCGTCTTTGGGTCCAGGTCATCACATGAGTACTGAAGAAGATGGACGCGCGCAACAAAAAATGAAGATCCTTAATCATATGACTAGAGTCTCTAGATCAATGTCGTAGAGTCTAGTGGCAAAAGTGGGGCCTAGTTTGACATATATAACAGTAATGACGAGATCATTGTTTTGTATTGTGTAGTTATGGGCATGTTTGTCTTGATGTTTGTATGATGATGTATACAGACCCTTTTTGATATATGATATTGCTAGTTTATGTCTCTTTACATTCTGCGGTGCTTAGTCCCTTGGGTTAGATTTATATACATAAATGTTTGTTGCGCACCACTATATTTAGAATACAAAATGCCAATTACGAAACTATCTTAAAGTCAATTGAGAAGTTAAAATGATTTTTAATTGTGGCGGTCTAGACATGTCTTTCCACCTGGAACAGGATTAGATTGAAGCCCACTGATCTCCTTCTTCGCACTCTCTGTCAGAGCTCGCCACTGGCTTGAGCTCGCACCTGATTAGAGGTCGCCACTAGATTTAGCTCGCTCCTGTCCATTGGCAACTTGAAACTTCTCTCCCTGATTTCTCGATACCGCTCGCTAACCTTCCCCAAAGCAACCTGAACGTCGACTAATTGAGCTAGCATCCACTCCTCTAGCATAGTCTCTCTAGGACCTATTCGAGCTCCCAAATTAGAACTCGCCGTCTCCGGCCAACGGGATCTATACGACCCATTAAACCCGATTCTTGTGTATATTTATAAGATTGGGAGAAATGCTACTTCAACCTCGTCAATCATTCCAGTCAAATTCATACGACCCATTAAACCCGATTCTTGTGTATATTTATAAGATTGGGAGAAATGCTACTTCAACCTCGTCAATCATTCCAATCAAATTCACGCTAGCTCCCTTTTATGAAGTCCGAGACGAGCTCAAAATCACAACTATCTCTCTCTGGGAAGAAGAACTTTGTCGAGTGGGTTCACTCGATGCGCCGAGCACTCCAAACTAAGGGTCTCCTTCATCATTTGATTCGGGACCCCCAACTAAACCTGCTGAGCAATGGCTCCGGGATGATGGTCGAGTTCAATCCTAGATTTTGAACTCTATGGATAGTGTTCCATATCGAATGACTATGCGGGACTAGATAAAGGCTCCTTAGTCTAGGAAGGATAACTTTCAGCACTTGTTCGATCTATTTCGAGACCTCCATATTGTTGAACCTAGTCCGAATGACGATCTGACCTCGTTTGTGGCACAATACAAGACTCTCATACAGGCTTGGACTCAACATCAACCTCCTACTCCAGATATGGCAACGCAGAGGGCTCAGAAAGAAGCAATGGGAATAACTATGATGTTGGATGGGATACCCCTACATCTTCACTGTGTCTGTGCAAATGTTCTATCGTCTCTAGCATTTCCATCAGTATCTAATGTCTATTCATTGGTTCTGAAAATCACACCACTATGTCTCCACGACCCCATTTCCTGCTCTTCCAACATGCAACTGGCTCATGCCCCCCAATACTGGACATCGGGGAGGTTGCTCGGGCTCTCGAGGGAATGGTGTCCGAGATGGTCGAAATTGTCCTAAGGGACAAAGCACTCGCACATATACGTATTGTGGTTGGACCAATCACACTGAGACAACTTGCATAGAAAATATGAATTCTCACAACAACAACAAAACCTTCCTAACCAAACATCTTTTGTGACAGACAATTCACCGCGCCTTGTTCTGAAATTGACACCTTGTGGGAGGAACTCCAGAGTCTCTGAGGGTTAGTTACTCGAACGTCTGGGTCTATTGCATCTGCATCAATTGAAGGTATATCATGACTTTCCCATAGTCTCTTGGATAGTAGACTCCAGGGAGACAAATCACACAGAAACTCTTACGATACACGACTGTTGATTCCCCCATGTTTATCACTATTGCAAATGAACCACACTTGGTAACAGATTTGAAGACATACCTCTCACCTCCTCCATCACTTTATGATATGTTCCTCATGTCTTGGGTTCACAATTTAATCTTCTTTCCGTTAGTCGTCTTACTCATGATCATGATTGTTCTATAATTTGTTTCTCTCCCTTTGTAGTGTAGGTACAACATGCGCAGAGTATCATTGGTAGGGAACAGTTGGTGAACTGACTCTACATTTTGTATTTACCCTCCCCATCTATCACTTCCATAGACTGGCATCGACGTCTTGGCCAAGCACAACTCTCAATCCAATAAAAAGTGCTTCCAGATTTTCCTTTCTCTAATTTTACTTACGAATCATGTATCTATGAAAAGCAATATTGTTCATCTTTCGCTCTTATTGTACTAGGATCGATACACCATTTTCATTAGTTCATTCAGACATCTCGGGTCCTTGTAAAACTACTAGCTTATTCGGATATCGTTATTTTACTACCTTTATAGATAATTATTCGTGCATGATGGTCTTCCTTCCCCAAACACCTCTAACACGCCAGATCCTCGACGTCTCTCGGGCTATCTATGAGCACGATGGAGGCCCGCCACTCGATACAGCCAACACCACAACAACGCGCTATTGGAAGCTGTTCTGGGGGGAAATTAAGGAGCCAAACAGTCATTTCATCTGAGCCTCGTTTGAGCTTGAGGACAAGCCCGATTTGAAGGATGGGTGAGATGTTATAGTCCCACACGACCTGTTATCCAATTTTGAATTTATGTATGTTTAATTTATGTTTGCGTCGACACATGTTACTGATGCGCGTTCGACAAGTGCACCGGTCGCTGTCAAGTAATAAATTTGGGAATAGCTTCCCCGAATGTCGATCTCTTGAGGAATGCAGGTTCTGGTGAACGAAATGTGTGGTGAGTCGATTGTTACACGAGCGAATAAAATAAAACAGGGGCGTTGTGATTGGTGTCCTAAGCTATTGCGGAAATAAGAGAAATGCGAGTCGAAAAGCACCGCTTCGCAAGGTGTGGGTGAGTGCAGCGACCGCGATGCCGCGCTTCGGCAAGTGGGTGGAATGGCCACAGAGCGAGGTTTTGTGAGGGTCGTATTCACCTCGTCGCCAACATCACCACTAGCTATTGCTAGATGGCTTCACACACAAACAACTTAGAACATCATAACAACAAGGAAAGCTATTCTCACCACCAAAGCATCATTGCACATGAACAACAAGCAAGGATCTATAACATTACTCCAACGAGCGTTCATTACAACAACACAAAGAGAAAGCACAAACATCAAAGTTTAGAAAGGACCAAATAGAGGATGTCACCGCGTCTTGGGTTCTCGGCCGGAATGAGAGGTTGTCGGGCTCTCTCTGGGCTCGGCCCTCAGATGGTGTGCGGACTCGAAGGAGGTTGTCACCGCTCCAACGATCTACAACATTTCTATTGCCTCCAATGGCGAAGAATGCTTGAACTAGTGGCGGAGAATACTTGCAAATGCTCCCGGATGGAAGAATGGTGAAGGAGATCGCTGGAAATGGTCTCCTCTCGTCTCCTCGGTGGAAGGGGCGAAAATGACGGGATTCCTGGCTTTTCCCGCGAGGAGAATCGGGCTCTCCCGGCTCTCCCGTTGACTGCAGCTTTTCCTGCTTTAAATACTAAACAGGCAGAGTTTTGGTCACGCACGGGCGGACACACGATCGTGCGCTGCCCGTGCGTTATTTAATGATAAAAACAAGCTTGAAGACGAAGCTGCGCCGCCCGTGCGATTTACTCACGCACGGGCAAACCCGCTCGTGCGTCAAACGCACGGGTAAATTCAGAAACGCTAAAACAATCAGAAGAAACAGGCAACCGTGCGTTTTACTCACGCACGAGCAAATCCGACCGTGCGTAGAAACGCACGACTAAACTCAGATCGCTTTTTTTTCTGCCCAGATGAGGACGCACGACCACAACCGTCCGTGCGTCAAGAAACGCACGACCGTGCGTTGTACACATTCATGAATTCTGGGAGAAAACTGGAAGATCCGACCGCCTGCACACAAGACCAAACAGCTGGGAAAACACCTCCAGCACCAGATAAACACAGAAAAAGGAATGGGGAGCACCATGTGCTTACCCCCAATAACAAGGAGCGCAAATGCACACCGAAACGGGCCTAAGAGTGCATCTAGCAAGGAATAACAAATATGATCGAAAACATGCCTAAAGTGTAGTGCATTGACTAGAAATACGGCCCAGATGAGTTCATAAATGTGTATATAAATGGGACTCATCACACCCCCAGACTTAACCATTTGCACGTCCCGGGCAAACTACTCAGATCTCCTGTCGGAACAATTGGATGTTAGAGTGTGATTGAGCGGTGGAGACTCATGCGAAGTCGCATGCTCACGTGCGTAAAAATACATTAGAATAGAATTAAACTCAAGATTATATCTAACTATTTCTAGGACAGTAATTTGAAATCTACTTTACTTGGATGGTGAATCCCGGTGAATCTTTCGGTCGCGCACAAGGGAAAATAGCGTGACTAATGAGTAGAGTATTACTCGAATCAAAGCTCGGGACAATCTCCTAAGAAATCCATCAAAGTCGGTGTCCATAGGCTTGCACGTTCGCACTCTCTCTACTGCATGAGACGACTCGCATCTAAAATCAATAGGACTTATAGGTTAAGATTTGGCTTTGGTTGAGTTTAGGCTAGATAAGTAGAAGGACGATGGGAATCACACTCAACATAACCTGAGCACTCAAGCGAATAAAAATCACCAAAACAACATTTTCAAGAACTACACAACACCCCCAGACTTCAACTGAACACTAGGTGCGTGCTAAGCCAATCATACTTTGTTTTTGTCGAGAGAAAGTAATTGAAAGTTCTTTTTGAACAATATTTTTTTTTTCTTTTCTTTCCTTTCCTCTTCTCGACAGAATATCTTTTGTAGGCACAATAAAAACTTCTCCTTCAGCTTTTTCAAGGCTACCATACACCACAAAGATAACACCAAAGGTGATAGATAACTAAATTCCTTTCAGCTCATTTGTTGGTGTGCGAAAATAGGTTTGGTCGTATGGCTTTGGTGAGATTTTAGTGGAGCTAAACAAGGAGGCCAGGTAGGCTCAAGTGGGCTTGCAACGGTGATTACATTGGTAAGGATTTCAAAAGCACAAACGGATCAAGAAATGGCCTAAATCACACTTTATAATGAGTACTTCAACGCAATCGTTTCAAGAGTCGCCTAGTGCAAGTTCTAGCCACCGAGAAAGGTTGTCCTTCCTTCCGACCCTAGTAATAAGCTACTACTAGTCCAGCTACACTCGACCCTATGCTACCATTCGATTCACCGGATTCACCCCTAAAGTAAAATAAATTGCAGCTACTATAATAGAAATAATTAAATTATAACATTGAATTTTATTCTACTCTAATTGAATTTCTAGGCGTGACGGGAGCACTCGACTAGAGCACTACTCGAGTCGACATTTTTCTCTACTCCTCACTCCTACACTAACAATCCAATTCTTACGAGCGGGGAACCTCGCAGCAATACCCAATAAGCGCGCGTGATCAAGTGCGCGTGAACTAGGTGCAAGTGTATGCAATGTGCACAATAAAATTGAAAATTCCTAACTCAGCACATTCTAACATGCTATGCAAAGTGCGTGCACGTGCACAGCTCGCTCTCTCCCCCAGACTTGATCGAAACCAAATAAAATAAAAAATTCAAACATAAGGAAAAGAGGGGTAGAGTGGACCTATGCTCACGAATGAGCATGCCAGAAGTGCGGTAATTCCATCTTTAAATTTTCTCCTTCCTCATCCACCACGCGAGAGCTTCAGCCTACGATGTTAGCAAAAAGGAAATAACAGAACATAAAAGAAATCAAAAGGCAAACGGAACTAGTTGGTTCCCATGGGTTGTCTCCCAAGAAGCCCTTTTGTTTAACGTCCTTAAAGGTGGACCAAATACCTGTATTAAGCAGTTTATAAAGTCTAAGAATAAGCAAAAGTCAATAGATCCTAATTATTATTACAAGCTCAAAACAAATCAGCTATAAGCTGATTTGAAGTAGTAACAACTGATGAAAGAAAAAGGTCTGGGGACCTGGTAGTAGGGGTGGAAATTAAGTAGGATGCTCAGCCTCCAACCCCAAATCTCCTCCTTTTTCGCTTTCTTCTTCTCCTCCAGTATTATGTCTTCAAAGAAAAACCGCTTGCCCCCTTGTAACTAATCCTCAAGGGGAAGCACCAACGATGATAAGGAAACAAGATGTTCCTTCACTGTACCTTCCTCATCCCGCCAGGCTTTCGGCTCCTCCATGCATAAGGTCTGATCAACCGGAGGAGGGGCATCCTGCATCCTTGTACATAAAGAAAGGGGGTCAGGAAATAAATTGGAAGAAAAACTAAAAGAAATCTCATCTGAGGGGATAATCCCGGCTTCATCCCCCATAGGGTGCAGCAATGACTAACTGATGATATCATCGAAGATTTCACTAGACTCAACAGTGCACGCAATGGCCTCCTCTATAACTTGGACTTCCTCGCACTGGACCGAAACGGTTGCTTCAGCACAATCGAGACTTTCCTCCTCCATGAGAATGGGTACGACACTGCGCAGGTCTGCAACATCCTGCAAATTGACCTCAATGATAACATCAGAAATAGATGTAGTTTCGTGTGTAGTGGGAGAAGACATGCTTCTTAAGAGTTCGGGCTCACTCTCCACACAAGGGCACAAATCCACGCAAAGTGGTACATAAACCGAAGAGGTATGGGGGGTCACATCAGAAACAGAGTCATGAGGGACACTGATACACGTGTCGATTCCAGAGACTTCAAGAAGTGAAGGTGGAAGGGATACGTAACCAGAGGAAGGGGATGTGCTTGCAGAATTTGAAGATGGGACGATCCGGATATCCGGCTCATCGTCATCCTCCAGTTGGCGAAGATAATCAGCACAGTCCTTCAAGGAATGCTCTCTACTTTTGCAAAATAAACACTGCTTCACCGGCTTCGCCGGCACCCAATGTGCGGCAGCCGCGTAAAAGTGCGACAACAGAGGCGCAGTAGAGTTGCCAAAAGATTTATGGGCTCCGTACGGTTTCTGAACGACACCATACTCTTTGGGACACCTATCACTAGCGTGGGATGTGTCCCCTCACCAACGACATCGGATATTCAAATGCGCCCACATGATACAGAAGAAGAAAATAGCATAATAAAGAATAAATTGAAAAGAATAAAAGACTCAATCGAAAACAATCGATTCACAACCAAAATCTCATCACGCCTGCATTCCCCGGCAACGGCGCCAAAAACTTGATGCGCGTTCGGCAAGTGCACCGGTCGCTATCAAGTAATAAATTTGGGAATAGCTTCCCCGAATGTCGATCTCTTGAGGAATGCAGGTTCTGGTGAACGAAATGTGTGGTGAGTCGATTGTTACACGAGCGAATAAAATAAAACAGGGGCGTTGTGATTGGTGTCCTAAGCTATTGCGGAAATGAGAGAAATGCGGGTCGAAAAGCACCGCTTCGCAAGGTGTGGGTGAGTGCAGTGGCCGCGATGCCGCGCTTCGGCAAGTAGGTGGAATGGACACAGAGCGAGGTTTTGTGAGGGTCGTATTCACCTCGTCGCCAACATCACCACTAGCTATTGCTAGATGGCTTCACACACAAACAACTTAGAACATCATAACAACAAGGAAAGCTATTCTCACCACCAAAGCATCATTGCACATGAACAACAAGCAAGGATCTATAACATTACTCTAACGAGCGTTCATTACAACAACACAAAGAGAAAGCACAAGCATCAAAGTTTAGAAAGAACCAAATAGAGGATGTCACCGCGTCTTGGGTTCTCGGCCGGAATGAGAGGTTGTCGGGCTCTCTCCGGGCTCGGCCCTCAGATGGTGTGCGGACTCGAAGGAGGCTGTCACCGCTCCAACGATCTACAGCATTTCTATGGCCTCCAATGGCGAAGAATGCTTGAACTAGTGGTGGAGAATACTTGCAAATGCTCCCGGATGGAAGAATGGTGAAGGAGATCGCTGGAAATGGTCTCCTCTCGTCTCCTCCGGTGGAAGGGGCGAAAATGGCGGGATTCCTGGCTTTTCCCACGAGGGGAATCGAGCTCTCCCGGCTCTCCCGTTGACTGCAGCTTTTTCTGCTTTAAATACTAAACAGGCAGAGTTTTGGTCACGCACGGGCGAACGCACTATCGTGCGCTGCCCGTGCGTTATTTAATGATAAAAACAAGCTTGAAGACGAGGCTGCGCCGCCCGTGCGATTTACTCACGCACGGGCAAACCCGCTCGTGCGTCAAACGCACGGGTAAATTCAGAAATGCTAAAACAACCAAAAGAAACAGGCAACCGTGCGTTTTACTCACGCACGAGCAAATCCGACCGTGCGTAGAAACGCACGACTAAACTCAGATCGCCTGTTTTCTGCCCAGATGAGGACGACGGCCACAACCGTCCGTGCGTCAAGGAAACGCACGACCGTGCGTTGTACACGGTCATGAATTCTGGGAGAAAACTGGAAGATCCGACCGCCTGCACACAAGACCAAACAGCTGGGAAAACACCTCCAACACCAGATAAACACAGAAAAAGGAATGGGAAGCATCATGTGCTTACCCCCAATAACAAGGAGCGCAAATGCACACCGAAACGGGCCTAAGAGTGCACCTAGCAAAGAATAACAAATATGATTGAAAACATGCCTAAAGTGTAGTGCATTGACTAGAAATACGGCCCAGATGAGTCCATAAATGTGTATATAAATGGGACTCATCAGTTACGAATTTTAATTATCTTGGTTTAGAGTTATTTTATATAAATCCATGTGTTCGGATTTATTACGATTTTGCCATTTTGTAAGGTTATATGTAGACCCCCTTGGGCCATGAAAGGATTATGAATCAAATTATGAAAGTTTTCATTTTCTCTCTCTAGTTTCCCTTCTTCCCAAGTTCTAGGGTTAGGGTTGAGCACGACTCCCCTTCTTTCTCTTCCCCTTGCATTCTCCACTAGTAGAGCTCGACTCCTATTGTATTTTCGCCTCCACCTTCGACGAAGTCCCGAAATAGGCTCGTAACAACTGTCACTTCATCAGAGAGAAATTCCAGCCCCGCAAAGTTGACCTCTAACATGTACCCACCATAAACCAATTCTCTGATAGATTTACAAAGGCCTTGCCTTGGCTACTTTATCGATAGCTTATTTCCAATCCTGGAGCCTACGATATGTATGCTCCAACTTGTGGGGGAGTACATAAGAGAAGCATGAATCCCAAATATCAAAAGCCCACTTGTATGGCCCATTAGGATATTGTTCATCTTGTTTTAGTTTAGTCTCACATTGTGGTTTGGAGTTGAGATGTCACTCCTCATACCTATAAATATGTATATAGGTGTTTGTATTAGATAGATGAAACAACAATAATAATTCATTTTTCTTATGTATTTTGTCTCTCACACATTTGAACTGGACATCCACATCTTAATAAATTTTTTTAGCATGAAAGCCCTATCCTGTCCATGCATCAAAGCCTTTCACAGTGTTGTTATGAGTCTCAATGGTGGATCAAACAGCCACCTTTTCCTTTTTGACATGAGCAAGGTAGTAATAACACACAAAAATCATCACAAAATTATTTTTTCTACACATACACGGCCCAATAAAACTCTTCCAGCTATCACAAATCTCCCACTTACCAAAAATAGCCACCTTTTCCTTTTTGACATGGGCAAGGTAGCAATAACACACCAAAATCATCACAAAATTATCTTTTCTAGACATACACGTGGCCCAATAAAACTCTTCCGGCTATCATAAATCTCCCATTTACTTAAAGCAAGGATTCTCTGGCTCTCTTCAAAATTCCAAACGCTACATGAATGAATACATCTCTCTCTGACTATATATATATATATATATATATATATATGTAAAGACACACACACACATATTTATACATATCATTTTATAATTCCAAAAGTTATATAATTTTTTTTTTCCAAACATAACACAGGGAGCTTCGAATAGATGAATAACTCTCGGTGAAGAACAAATATCCCATGCCTCGAATAGATGACCTATTTAATCAACTAATAGGAGCCATAATGTTTTCAAAAATTGATCTTAGGTCAGAATATCATCAGTTGAAAATTAAAGATGAAAAAAAGTAAAGCTACCTTTAGCACGACATACAACCACTGAATTTGTAGTGATGTCGTTTGGACTACAAAGTTCTCTACAATCTCCATGCATTTAATCACCAAAGTATTCAAGGAATACTTAGATAAGTTTTTGATTGTATTTATAGATGATATTCTCGTCTTACATGAAGGAACATGCTGAACATCTAAGAATTGTACTGCAAACATCAAAAGATCATCAGTTGTTGGCAAAATTATTTAAATGCGAGTTTTGGCTAAATTGGATCACCCTTTTAGGTTATCTTATAATAAAGATGGACTATCCATAGACCCTCAGAATAGTGAAGGAATTAAGAATTGGCTAAAACCTGCCACTGTAACTGAAGCACAAAGTTTTATTTGTTAAAGATTTTTCAAAAATCTCTTTGCTGTGGACAAAGTTTACAAGAAAGAATATTGTGTACAGGTGGAATGATGAGTGTCAAGATGCTTTTTAGGAGTTGAAAGTAAAATGAAGTACTGCACTTGCTTTGGTGATTTTGTCAGGAACTAAATAAATTCAAATTTACAGTGATGCATCCCTCAAAGGCCTATGATGCATCCCTCAAAGGCCTATGATGCATATTGATGTAGACTGGGAAGGCGATTGTCTACACATTAAGTCAGCTTAAGGAGCTAGAAAGAATCTATCGTACCCATGATTTAGAATTAACTCCAGTAGTTTTTGCATTGAAAATATGGCATCCTTATCATTGAAAATATGGCATCCTTAGCATTGAAATTATGGCATCCTTAGCATTGAAAATATGGCATCCTTACTACATTCCATTTTCAAATTCTGATATTGGTCTAGCTCAATTCATAACCCATTGAGAATTCCATAGTAGTCAGTGACTGAGGAGCTTCCTTACTTGGCGGAATTTTGTCTGCCTTGAACTTATAATGTGTAGCTTTATCTTGCTTCACAGAATATGTTTGACGATGATTGTCCCAAATGCCACAGGCAATGGGCAAGAACATACAATTTTTGCTTACTTTTGGAGTTATATAATTCAAAAGCCATGTCATGATAAGGGAGTCCTCATCATCCCATTATTTAAACTTTGCATCAACTTTGATGGGCGCAGTGACTTCAGGGTGATTCAACTTCCGGCGACCTTTAAGGGTCATACAAATAAGTTCGGTCCATTGTAAGTAGTTTTTCCCATTGAAATGATAGGTAGGATGAAGGATAGGTAGGTTGTTGGGAGTGAGAGGAATGGTCATTGATGTGTTTTGACTTTAAAGTATGGTTGAAGATGATCGTGACATGACCTGAAGGAATTTTCTAAAGAGTTCGTTAAGAGAAACATACAACAAGGTCGTGGAAGCCGTTGTTGGCATGGGTCGCATGCATCGTCTAGTCTGAGAGACGCAATGAAGACGGATCAACAAAAATCGGTTGCAATGAAGGTATGAAAGATGAATAGGGAACGAAAGGGGGAGACCCGACCAGCCGATCATTAAGCGTACACAACAAATGTGTTCCTGATTTTCCACTAGAAGTGAGTGTTGAGGGGTGAAATATCTGAATCCCGCTCAAATATCGAGCATCCGGTGAAGCTGCGGATTTGAATCCCACTAGAAGAATGATTGGAGATAACACGTCAACATTGTTGCTTGAGGAAACACAGACATCAGTCCCTGAGGAAACGTGTCGATGTTGGTCGGTGATAATAAACCTTCCGAGAAAACACGAGCAATGGTCCCTGAGAGCCGTTGAAAGATCGATCAACAAAAAGATTTTGCGTCGACGATTGAGCATCAAACACAAACATCGAAGGAAAAAAGGAACACGCGAGTGACTAGGGTCAGTAGATGGCACGCTCTGAGATCGTGTAGTAAATTGCTATCATTCAATACTTATATCTTCGTACAAGGGTCCTATTTATACAAGGCTAATCTAGTCTTAAAGAATAGGAGGAAATATTACAAAAAGAGAAATAAATAACAATAGAAGGATAGTGGAATATTCCAACAGTAATTAGTATCTTTTTATTCATAATGTTTCAATTTAGTTTTTTCTCAAACTAGTTCTATTTTTTTATCGGTTGTGTGGTTGGAGTAATACATATCTGCCTACACCTTTCTTATAACTACAATTTCCTTTACTAAAGATCTCATTGCTTGGCCCTATCTTCTTATTTTATATTTCCTGGCATTAGAATTTTGTAAGACCAACAACCTTAATGTTTAGTTTATTGAACTCTTGTGGATGAAAATGTACCAAATTGATCTAGTATCTAATTAAGTCAGTCTGACAAAAATTTAAGAATAACATCTAGCTTAAGCTAATTAGTTATGTTGTTCAACATCATTCTTATTCTCAGACAAAATTGTTCACGAGGAGAAGCATTTTGACCTGGAGGAACAAGCAGAAAGTTCACTTGCTTTATCAAGCAATTATAATGCTGAGACTCAAATAAGGGCTGATCTTCAGAAAATATCTGTTGATGATCGATTAAGCGGAACACATGCAGACAAAATAACCGGAGAGTCTTGTTATGACTTTGCGGATAGACAGCCTATGTCTCCTGGAACACTAGCACTAATGTGTGATGAACAGGATATGATGTGCATGACATCTCATATCAATAACCCACCTTCAACTCTCCCCATCAATCAGTGTATGCCAGGTTTCTATGCAGAGCAAGAGAAATGTGTACTGATGGCATTTCGTGATTCTCTCCTTAAACTTATCAATTGTGGAACAGCAAAAGGTAAACCAAATGTCACTCATTTATCTCCATGGGAGTTACTTGATAAATTTAGTATTTAAGGATAAAGCGTACTTTATTGATCCTGTCATGGATCAATGCATAATGGATATTAATGTTGACTGTCATGGTAAATCAAAGGATAATTTTAGTCAATATTTCTCCTTCCTACATATATATTGATCTCCTGTACCACTATTGCACATTCGTTCATCTCGGATATTCCAGACCTCCAATGTGCAATAGAATACTCATTCACAATCAGTAATTTAATGACTTTGACTTGCAATTACCTGTCACATTTGATACCCAACCGGCATTCTTTCTGATCTTTTCTTTGATGAATTACATTTCTATCGATGCTATTTTTAGTTACTTAAAAACTGGAGAATCAGGAAATTATTGTTCCAGGACTTGTTTATGTCAAGATTACATTGGTCATGTCATTTTGGTTTTGATCGCTAGAATCAGATGAGTAATTAATTATAGCATTGGTGGATGATCACTTTTGCGTTCATCCTCTACTATGATAAAGGTATGCCAGCTTATGAGATAATGACTTGGGCCTTCATAGTCAGATGTCTTATGCAAATTCCTGTCAGTGAAATCCATAGGGTCGTGGAGTAGCCTATCCCTAGCCACACACCATTAGGGATTTCCACTTGATGTCTGTTTGAGCCCAATGAAGAAGGCCCATTCTGATGCCAGCTTCTGCTTTAATCTTGTACATAGTTTCGTACCACATTGTCTAGGATAGTTTATGTTTCCTTCTTGTATCTATAAATGTGCATACTCTCCTTAACAAGATATATTATTACCATTTTTGCATGGTATCAGGACAAAATTTTTTTGGCTGCTCTAGTTTGCGCTCGAACTCACTCTAGTTCGCACCAAACTTTCGTTGATATCGACCACGCATGACTCCTCGCTGCAACGCCTTGCCCAATTCCACTTCTGGCAATCCCAACATCTCATGCGCTCAAGGAAGTAGCTCTTGCTTCCTCTCTGAGTTCTCACTCCAGCGAACTCTCCTTACGCCAACGTACTCTCCTTCAGCCAACATACTCCTTCCAGCGACCTTCCGCCAGAGAGCACTCGCACGAACTCACCACCAACGAAGCCTCCTTCAGCCAGCGAATTCTCCGTCGACTCTTGCCCCAGCCTCTTGCGTGTGAACTATTCTAAACATCGACTGCGGACCTCTCTCTCCCAATAGCTCCTCGTTTATCCCTGCCTCTCGCGTAAGAACTATTCTAGAGGGACTAATCGCGATCTCCTCGTTTCCATGGCGGGAACTCTAGCTCTAGTGAATACCGTCTCTCGGCAGAGCTTTCCGCTGCACTTCCAGTGAGCTCCCAAATTAATCGAGAGAGCTTTTGAATCTCTCCGAACTACTCATCGATTTCCCGCGAGTTCTGACTCCTGCAACTCACGACTCTACTTTCATGGAGTGAACCTCTAAGTAAATTCCTCATGAGGGCTTTAAGACCGAGTTACGTTTCACCAATATCTCTCTCTCTGGGGCCGCCAACTACTTGCACTGGTCTAACGCTGCTGAGAAAGTTCTCAACAGTAAATGTCTTCACCGCCACTTGACAAATATGCCTCTAGAGGCTAAGGATGCCACTTATGACACCTGGTTCCAGGACGACAATAATATGATCATGTGGCTCTCAAACTCAATAGATACCGGATGTTACACATCCGTCATATCTCTCCCAACTACCAAGGACGTATGGGCACATCTTCAGTCATTGTACTCCTCCGAGGACAACTTACAAAAATTGTATGGTATCTTTCAACATCTCATCTCCACCGCCCCAACTACGGATATTCATGATTTTGGTGCGCTCTTTAGCGGCCTCCTTGAATAGTGGAATGTTCCAACCTATCTCTGTCGATCCCACTGTCTCCCGCCTCTAGTGATAGGCTCTTGTTGGTATTTTACTCCTTGAACACCTGCCCAACTCATATGATGCCGCCCGTTCACTGATCCTCTTTCAAGATTGCTCGCCCTCACTGAAGACCGCCTTGTCCACCATTTATCGACTTACTTTGTCAGTTCCTTCGACTGACGTCATGTCTTTTGCTCTTGCTACACATAGCCGAAGGCTCTTTGATTCCTCGGGACATGGCAATGCTTCTAGTCGATGAGGCTCGACTAGGTGTTGCGGAACCTCCCAGCCCCTTCGATGTAGTTGTTGTGGACGCTTTGGACAAGGAGGACTATATTGTGGTTGGTGTGGTTGTACCAATCATCGTGAGGACAAATGTTGGGAGAAACACGGCTACCCGTAAGACGTCCCTACTACTCGTCATTCCTCTGTCCCATCTGCTAAAGCTCTTAGTACTCTCACTGACTCCATGGAAACCAAGGTCGCCTCTTGCTGCTGAATTGATTCAGTTACACCTACTTCTCTCCCAAGAAACACCCGCCAACCTATCTCTTCCCTCAGGTATATCCCTTCTCTCACTCTCATTATTGGATCATTGAATAACATACTTCCAACCACATGTTTAAAGACTGTTCCCCTGATCTTCGACCTATGACCCACAAACTTATCTCGGTTGCCGATGGATCTACGATACCTGTCTTAGGATCCACATATATCTATCTCCCACATTACATTTACATAATACCTTAATTGTTTCCGATATTAGTCATAATCTCTCAATTTGCCAACTAACTTGTGATATCAATTGCTCTGTAACATTTTTCTCTTCTCATTTTGTAATTTAGGATCTGTTGAAGTAGCAGAATTGTGGGGGACATGAACAAAACGGTTTGTACTATGTCGATCAGATGCCCAGTACCTTTATGCGCCTTTCAACCATCCAATGGCACCGACAACTTGGCCATCCACCTCAGTCCTCACTGCAACTTATGTACCTAGTTTTTTTCTTTTTCTGATTTCCGACGATGGTCATGTATCTTAGGCAAACATCATCACTCTACTATTTCTCCTTGTTCTTCAAATCATTGTAACCACGTCTTTGAGATATTTCATAATGATAGTTGTGGATCCTTTAAATTTTCTAGTATTGGTGGTTATAGTTACTTTGTTACATTTATTGATGTCCACTCTTGCATAACTTGGTTATATTTATTGCGCTCTCACGGCAAGCTCCTCTCACTCCTTAAAATTTTGTGTTGAAATTCTTACTTAAATCAATACCTTGATAAATGCTTTCCACTCTTACAATGCAAAAGAATACCATAACAAATCTCTTCAAGAGTTCTTTCCCATGCGTCATTCTTTACCAAACTACATGCCCATATACCACTCAACAAAATGGAGTGGTAGAGCGCAAAAATCATCATCTCTTGAATGTTTCCCTCTACTTAACGCTCCATGTGAATGTTCTGAAGCACTACTGGAACTTCGCTTTACTAACTGCATGCTTTTACATTATTCGCATGCTTTCCCATATAATATGAAACCAAACATCATTCTCCATCATATACCCACAAACTGAGCCCTACCTCTCTCTCCAAAAGTCTTTTGAGTGTCTTTGTTACTCTCATATTTTAACCCCCACTCATGATAAACTCGATCCGCAGGTCCATCTTATGGTGTTTGTCGGGTACTTTCGAACTCAACGAGGATATGCTTGCTTTGACCCGAACACTCAATGTACCAATGTTTCATGTGATGTGACCTTCCTTGAAGGCACACATTATTTCCCATCCCTCACTTCTTCCTCCGCCACCCAACTACCACTCCCTATTCTCCAAGACACTGATTCTAAAGTTCGTCCACCCCCTATCCCACAATCGTCATTGATCTCCTCTCCCCCCTTTCGCCATTACGTTCATCGCCAACAACCTACTTATACCCCTTCTGCATCGTTCTCAACTTCTACTGATCCTTTACCTGCAGGTCCACCTATGCAACCATCTTTGCCACCCCGACCCACCAGTTGTGCTCTCCGGTATAGATCCGCCCCTTACTTTAAGGAAAAGTAAACGCCCTCGCATACTCTCACACACCTTATCCGATCTTTAACTGTGTTTCTTATCATCGACTTAACCCCTATTCTTTGAAGCTTGTTACTTTTTTGGACACTCTCTCTATTCCAAACTTGATTGCAGATTCCTTTGCTCACCCTAGGTGGCACACTGCTATGGACGAAGAATTAAACACATTGATCTCAAATCATACATGGACTTTGGTTCTCTTACGTCCTTACCAACGAGTTGTTGGTTGTGTTAAAAAAGCCCATGTAAAGACCCATATTGGAGCCTTTTTATTTGTTTGTTTCTCTCTCTCTTCTCTTTAGTCCCACATCATGTATAAGAATTTCCTCTCTCTTTCTCCCTCATATATATTTGTATTCATACATTGTATTTGATACACAGAAAGGTATATACAAGCTTTTGCTCTTTCTTACATGGTATCAAAGCTTTCGGTCCGAAATTGCGGTCTCCCATTTTTTGACCCCCCCCCCCCCCCTACGAGCTCCCCCTGTGAGCTCCTCGCAGTCTCCCTTTTCGGTGACCGCAGCCCCCCCTGCCACCTCTACTTCTTCCAGCTTCTCCTTCTCTTTGGCTCTCTTATAGCCTTCTCCTTTCTGACAAGTGGGCCCCGCCCCTCCTGGCCTCTCCTCCTGCTCGCAGCTTCCTGCACGGTCTCCCTGCGATCCCTGCCGAGCTCAGCGATCCTTCCAGCGGTCTCCCTGCTGAGCTCAGCGATCCTCGCACGGTCTCCATCTGCCGAGCTCAGCGGCCTCCTCCCAGCGGTCTCCTCTCAGCGAGATCGTGCCGAGCTCCCTCGTGCCGAGCTCCCTCGTGCCGAGCTCCCTCGTGCCGAGCTCCCTCGTGCCGAGCTCCCTCGTGCCGAGCTCCCTCGTGCCGAGCTCCCTCGTGCCGAGCTCCCTCGTGCCGAGCTCCCTCGTGCCGAGCTCCCTCTGCCAAGCTCTCTCATGTCGTGCTCCCTCTGCCGCGCTCCCTCTGCCGAGCTCCCTGCGGTCGTGCGGCCTCTTCCCTGCGATCTCCTCAGTAGCCGCCTCCGTCTGCCGAGCTCCCTCGTGCCGATCTTCCTCTGCCGATCTCCCCCTGCCGAGCTCCCTGCGGTCGTGCGACCTCCTCCTTGCGATCTCCTCAGCAACCGCCTCCTCTCTAGCAGCTACTCTAGCATCGGTCTTCTCCCTATCAGCGATCTCCAGCAGCAAGCTCATCTCTAGCAGCGATCTCCTCAGCAGCCGTGCCGACCTCTCTGCAATGGGTTCCTCCAGTGATCCCTCCGTGCATTTCGATGGGCAGACTGCTACTTCTCCTGCAGCCCACTTGTTTCCCACTCCTGAACTGCGTGACGAACTAAGAATCACCACCATCTCCCTGACTGGGAAGAAAACTTCATCGAGTGTGTACACTCTGTCAGACGGGTCCTTCAGTCCAAGGGACTTCTGTCTCATCTCACTAAGTACCCCCCATCTGATCCTACTGATGACTGGCTGCGTAACGATGGTCGGGTTCAGACGTGGCTTCTCAACTCCCTTGATGGCGAACCTTACTGCATGGCCATGTATCACGAGACGGCCAAGGCAATGTGGGAGGAACTCCACTCCTTGTACTACGGCAAGGACAACCTTGAGCACTTGTATGACATCATTACCAAGCTTCAAACTCTTGACACTGGCGCGGCGGCCGACTTAACCTCATTTGTTGCTCGGGCCAAGACTCTTGTTGAAGCATGGATACAACATCAGCCCTCTACACCAGATCTAGCAGCTCAACGTACTCAAAAAGAGGCTGTGTGTATTGCTATTATGATGGCTCGGGTCCCGCTTCATCTTCAGAGTATTCGGGCGCAGATCCTTTCGTCGGCTACAACCTCGTCATTATCTGATGTATGCTCCATGTTGCTCAAAGTCTCACCGCCTCCGAATACTATTGGACCTCCCTCCCTGGTCCTTCTCCAGCACTCGTCTGCACCATTACTACCTCTCCCCCCACTACTTGTGGAGGACGGTCAGGCCCCGGGGGTGGGGGTCGCGGAGGCCGACCACGTCCTAAGTGTTCGTTCTGCGGAAAGGATGACCATCTTGAGGCGTCCTGCTACCGCAAACATGGTCGTCCTCATCCGACTACTCATATTGCCGCTGACAATCCCTCTGCTACTCGTGTTGATCTTGAAGCAGTTCACCTCCAGCTCCAGCAACTTCAAGGGATGCTCCGCCACCCACCGGCCTCCGTCGCCTCCATCTCCAATGAAGGTATCGCTTGTCTCTCCACTAGTCCGCACTGGATAGTGGATTCAGGTGCTACCCACCATATCACCTCGCTGACACCACATCACTACTTGGATGCTCCTCATTCTAAATACATCACAGTAGCCAATGACGGCACCGTCCCCGTCTCCGGCTCTGTTGATATCCCTCCCCATTCTTCTCTCTCTCTACGCTCGGCTCTTCATGTTTCGGGTTCCCCGTTTAATTTACTTTATGTTAGTCGCCTTACTGCAGATTTGGATTGCTCAATAACATTCACCTCTTCCTCTTTTCTGATGCAGGATCGACGGACGCAGAGTATCATTGGTAAGGGACGACTGCAAAACGGGCTCTACCTTCTTGATGTCTCTCCTACCATCCTCTCCTCAGTCTCCTCCGTTGATTGGCATCGGTGTCTTGGGCATGCCCTCTTCCAGTCCTTCAGAAGGCTCTTCCAGATATCTCTCTTTCTGCTTTTAAGTGTGAATCATGTATTTTGGGCAAACAACATTGTTCCTCTTTTCCCCCTCATTGTACTCGGAGCTCTGCTCCTTTTGTTTTAGTACATTCCGATGTTTGGGGCTCGTACAAACTTACTAGTATCTCTGGTTATCGCTATTTCATCACCTTTATTGATGATTATTCTTGCACAACTTGGTTATATTTACTTCGTGATCGCTCTGAGCTTCCCCGTGTGTTTCGGGCTTTCATCCTTGAGATTCACACGCAGTTTTCTGAAAATATAAAAACTCTCCGGACAGATAATGCTCGCGAATATACGAGTCACGACTTTGCTAATCTCTGCTCTGAATTTGGGATCATTCACCAGACGTCGTGTGCCTATACTACCCAACAAAACAGCGTTGCTGAACGGAAAAATAGACATCTCCTCGATGTTGCTCGATCTCTCATGATCCACATGCATGTACCCAAAGCCTGTTGGAACTTTGCGCTGTCCACAGCATGTTATCTCATTAACCGTCTCCCTTCCTCCGTCCTCCAAAATGCTACTCCGTTTAGCCTCATTTTTCCTTCCACTCCAGTATTTTCTCACACCCCGAATATTTGGTTGTACCTGCTACGCCCACCTACTTAGCCCATCCAAGGACAAGTTGGATCCCCGAGCAGCCAAACACGTATTCGTCGGCTATTCTCGTACCCAGAAAGGCTACGTCTGCTACTCTCCTGCTACCCGAAAAGTGGTTTCTGCAGATGTTACCTTTCAAGAGGACCAACATTACTTCTCTGCACCAACCACACCTCTTCCACCACCATCCTTCCCAGGACCTGTCATTCCAATTACCACTCCTCTACCACTACTCCTTCCTGACCCTGCTCCCGCTCTCAACAAACCACCTCTTATCCGTGTCTACACCCGTCTCCCTCCTCGCTCCGTTGCCCCAATGCAGTCGGCTTCGACCTCTGACACTCTGCGCTCTGTTGATCCGGCACCGGCCTCCACCGCTCATCTCTTGGCGAATTATGTATCCTTACATCGCCGCTCCCCACAGCTTCAAACCTTTGCTACTTCATTATCCTCTATTTCTATACCTAACTCTGTGCAGGAGGCTCTCCAACGTCCAGGCTGTCGGGCATCCATGGCAGAAGAAATGTCAGCCCTCTGGGCTAACCAGACATGGAACTTGGTCCCTCTCCCTCCTGACCAAACTCATGTTGGGTGTAAATGGGTCTTTGTCATTAAGCATGCTCCTGATGGGACGATTGACCGGCTGAAAGCCCGACTGGTGGCACGTGGCTTTACCCAACAACACGGTCTCGATTATAAGGAAACATTCTCTCCAGTGGCCAAGCTCAACATAGTTCGTGTCCTCCTTTCCGTAGTTGTGCATCGCCGATGGCCCTTACACCAACTGGATATCAAGAATGCCTTTTTAAATAGTGATCTACAGGAAACAGTCTACATGCAACAGCCTCCCGGATTTGAGACCACAGGGGAGTCCTGAGTTTGTCATCTTAAGAAGTCAATCTATGGCCTCAAACAATCCCCTCGGGCATGGTTTGACAAGTTCAGTAAGGTTGTCCGGGAGGTTGGCTTTACTCGCAGCTCGACAAACTTCTCCCTGTTCACTCGACATCGAACAACAGGAACAGTTCTTTTGTTGGTATATGTTGATGACATCCTAATCACTGGAAATTACTCAAAGGGGATACAAGCGGTCAAACAACACGGAACCTCCGATACTTCCTTGGTCTTGAGATCGCGAGGCGTCTTGATGGACTTGTCATCTCTCAACGGAAGTACTGTCTCGATCTTCATCAGGATGCTGGCTACTCTGGATGCAAGCCGATTAACACTCCTATGAATGTCAATCACAAGCTGTGTGCACATGCCTCTGATTATGATCTTGCTCTTCCAAATCCAGAGTACTATCGACGACTTGTTGGGAAATTGATTTACCTAACAGTCACGAGACCAGATATATCCTTTGCTGTTGGGGTTGTCAGCCGATTTATGCATTTCCCTCGAATGTCCCATCTTCAGGCCGTCGAACGCATCCTAAGATATCTGAAACAGCCCCTGGTCAAGGGCTGGTATACAAAACCTCGTCTTCTACTCCAACATTGGTTGCGTATTCTGATGCAGATTATGCTGGTTCCCTGGTATACAAAACCTCATCTTCAGGCCGTCGAACGCATCCTAAGCTTATCCCAGAGGGATAGGGTGAAAAACCACGAGGGTCCCAAATAGATCGCCGAAATGAGTATTTATAACCTGCAAAAAGTTTGTCCACGCACTATCGGGCGCATGATCGTGTGCCCGATCGTGCGTGAACAACAAAAATTGGCGCGGAAGCGAAACAGGCAGCCCTAATGATTGTCTGCGAATAGCAGAAATGGTTTGTGTATAGCGGAAAACGCATGGTCGTGCGCATGCAAACCACACGGTCATGGTTTTTTGGCTATCCGCAGACCATCGTGCAATTTTCTTCCCGCGCGATCGTGTGAGGCAAAAAACGCACGACCAAATCCAGAGACATGATTTTTATGGCTGGAGGAAGGGAAAAGCGCGCGATCGTGCGTATTTGTACTTGCACGACCGTGCGACCTATGCAGAACTTCAAAACACATCCCAAAAGCTCCAAATTGCATAGCAACTCAAAACCTTTCACTCCCGAGTTCCCTTATATCATGAATTGAATAATAATTGTAATATTGCATGATTTTAGCGGAATTAAGGGTTAAACAATGGTAAAGTGGAGCGAAAGGTATGCTAAAATATATATATAAATTTCACTCCTCAGGCCTCTTTGGCAGCACAGTGGCGGTTGAAGATAGAGCGGTTGGAGATCGAGATGAAGTCTAAACGCAGCTCTCTCATTGAGGTGGAAATTAGAAATAAAATGATATTTTTGAGGATCCACAACTTCATCCTGAAGTTAGGCAAAAAATAGCATTTTTGTTTTTTCAAAACAGTACAACAACACTCAAGCCTTTATCGCACTATAGTGGGGTTGGCTATATGGATCCTTTGTCGCCATTGTGCCCTATCTTTAGTCATAATCTCACTAATGCCTAAGTACATCATGTCTTTCCTTATAGTCTCATTCCAAGTCTTTATTGGTCTACCCCTCCCCATTCAAAACAGTACAACAACAACAACAACACTCGAGCCTTTATCCCACCATAGTGGGGTCGGCTATATGGTTCCTTTGTCGCCATTGCGCCCTATCTTTAATCATAGCCTCCCCATTCAAAACAGCACTGGAGAAAAAACTAGCAAACAAATAGGGCCTTAATTGGTCTGGTTTATCAATCTCTGGATATTTTTGGTTCTCTTTTTCCATAATAAATCCCACATGATTCTGAACTTTGCTTTTTCGTTTTTAAAATATATTTACTTGTGATTACTAACATTCATATTTCTTGTGATTACAGAATCGAAGTTCTCAACATCTGTGAAAGCAGCGACACACAGTCATGAGGAACCAGTCACCAACAGCATGTGTAGAATACCGGTATCATTTACCACTGAGGTATCTCAGTCTGTAACTAATACATTTCCTTCGAACAACTATTTTCCTTTAACCGCTCATAATCAAACTTCAGCGAATGGTGTCGAGAATACCGAGATGTAGAAAATAAACTAAAGGCAAGCATAACTGTGTGTGTTTCTGGAAGTTAGCATAATTACATATTGCACCCCTCTTATTATTGAAATTACAAAATGCTTGCCTGAATGTTACAGAACATAACATTTACCTCCTCTGAAGTTCACATTTCTAAACATCCATGCACAAAATCTCCCCCCCCCCCCCCCCCGAAAATGTACTCCGAGGGGGGGTATTTTTGTGCATGGATGTTATGAAATGTGAACTTCAGGGGAGGTAAATGCTATGTTGTGTAACATTCATGGGAGGTTTTTGTAATTTCAATGATAAGAGGGGTGCAATCTGTAATTTTTTAAACTTAGAGGGGAGTATATATATATATAGCTGTATGTATTTCTGTTGTTGTATATTCTGTGAGCCATTGAATGCTGTTTAGAGCTCAATGCTGATTATTGATACAATACCATTGTCATAGAATTGAGTAAATTATATTTGCTGATATTGTTATTAAATAATGTTCATGGTCCTTCATTTGCAAATGCAGCTTGTACTTTTCTGTTGCAAGTCCACATAATAGTATCATGTTATTTTTAAGTTATTCTACTATTTTGAAACCATTTTGAGTAATTCACAACTAAGTTGATATTGCTTTTGTGCATGTAATTGAACCAGAAATCTGATTAGAAATGATTTTGAGCTGGTTTAAGTATTTTAACTGCTCTACTAAACTCAAATGTCATTCAACAACCAACGTCGTGATAAAAAAAATCAATTGGTTATGAACCATCGTTTTTGAACGCCCGACCTCATGTAAGGAACTTCATCCACTTTTATGTTCAAAACTAGTAATCTTTTCTTTGTGGCGGTCATAACCCTTGTCATGCCAAATATGCTTTCTATGACGGTCGAGTTTTTCTCCAAACTCACCGGAGCAAAAAACGCCGCGCCAACCGGAGCCTTAATCAATGATCTCTATAGGTTTCTTCTTTAGATTTAATTAACTAACTTAAAGTTTAACAATTTCAAACTTCCCTCATTTATCATGTATGTAATTGGGGCATCAAAATTGAAATTGGAGGACTAATTTTAATAAAAATTAACATCGATTTTAATTCAAAGGTCTTATTTCGGTTCAAAGGAATGAACTATGAGGGTCCGTTCGTTTGGAAGAGATTGGTTGTAAAGAATTGACTTTCAATCAAATACCAATACATGTAGGAAGTGACATTAGGTTTAAATCTAATTTTGTTGTTCGGCCACATGATAATATTCGATCACGGGAATTGACATTGGTTACTTTTGTTAATTCGTATGGAAAACATTGTTTTCAAGAATTGAAAGAAAATAATTTTTTTCACTCGGCCGCGTGTTATTCACCCGATCGTTCGTTTTTCGTCTGCAAGCAAATTTTTAGCCCGGGAAAGCGTTTTTCATCCCGAAGGCGAATTTTTCATCCATGGGCATGTTTTTCACTAAGGCGCGCGTATTTTGTTCGATTCCGTGTTTTTCGGGCGCATGATAATTTTTAGCATGACGGGTGTTTTCGGCTCGAACGCAATTTTTTCGCCCATGGGCGCTCGTTTTTCGCCCGGTGAATTTTTTGGGCATGGACGCAAGTTTTACGCCCGACCGTGTGTTTTTTGGCCCAGCACGAATTTTTTGCCCTACCACGCTCTTCTAGCCCGGGCGCACATTTTTGTCCTGGATGCAAGTTTTACGCCCGATCGTTCGTTTTTTGGCACAACGCGAATTTTTTACACTAACACGCATTTCTAGCCCGGGCACACGAGCATGCTTTTCGGCCCGGATGAGAATTTTTTGCCCAGGTGCGCGCTTTTTGCCCGGGCGCATTTTTTGTCCAGGATGCGAATTTTTTGTCGGGGCGTGAATTTTCCGCCTAGGCACGCATTTTTTGCCCGGGCACACGTTTTTTGTCAAGACGCGCTTTTTTCGCTCGGGCGCAAGTTTTTTAGCTCAAATGCACATTTTTCACACGGGCGCTTATTTCTGCCTGGGCTCAAGTTTTTCGGCCCAGACGCAAATTTTCGCTCTGACAAACATTTTTTCCCTTCCTGGCCGAAAAACCCGATCCCAAACGAAACGCACGCACGGGCGTAAACATTGTGGTCGGGCGAAAAACTCATGTTTGAGGCGAAAAATCTGCTCCTAGGCAAAAAAATTGCGCCCAAGCCAAATAACACTCATCCTGGACGAAAAATGCTCGCCCGAGTGAAAAACACGCGCTCGGGCAAAAAATTCATGTTCGGGGAAAAAAATCGCGTTCGAGCCGAAAAAACGCATTCTCGGGCCGAAAAAAAGGCCCTCTCGCCCGAAAAATGAGTGCCTGGCTGAAAAACACGTGCCCCAGGCCCCAGCGAAAAATTCTCGTCCGAGCCGCAAAACGCGCTTTCGAGCAAAAAATGCGCGTCGGGTCGAAAAATGCGCGAACGGGCCGAGAAATGCGCTCCCGTGCGTAAAATTCATGTTCGTGCCGAAACACTTGTTCCCGAGCGAAAAATGTGCACCTAATGAAAAACACGCGTTCGGGCCGAAAAAAGGCGCCCAGGTGAAAAAATCAAGCGCCGGCGAAAAAAATCGCGTCCGGGCCGAAAAATAAGCGTTGTGGGGAAAACGTGCGCTCGAGCCGTAAAACACGCCCTAGGATGAAAATGAGTGCCTAGGCGAAAAAAGCGAGCCCATATCAAAAACGTGCTTCCGGGATATAACTTGCCCGCGCGAAAAAACACACTCGCGCGAAAATGCTCGCTTGTGCAAAAACGCCTACGAGGTCGAAATCACTCAATTCTGCGTAAAACCTCATGGGCGAAAGTAAGAGTTGGCGATTTGATTTTTTAGGTCAAATTTAAAGTCATAGGTTCTCGCTTTAAAGCCAATATCTGCGTTGATTTAGTTTCGTCGAATATGAGTGAATTTCTTATCCCCAATCTTAATTCCAAAGGTCAATTCCGTTCAAACAAATGGACCCCGAGTTTTTTTGGGACGCGGAATTGGATGTGGAGAAGGAATTATGGCTCAATTTCAATTGGGCGGTCTAATTTTCAATTGGACATGTCAGACGGATAACAAAAATTAGTCACACCATTTATTAATTTAAATAATATGCTCGAAATAGTAGAAATTATGCCAAATATGAAGTAAAAAAATTTAGTTGGAAATAATACAAAATAATAATTATATTACATTAATATTAATAATAATAATAGAAAATAAGAATTATGTTGCACCTTACAGTGATTAAGGCTTCGTTTGGATACTCGTTTTCACGCTAGTGCGGGAGCAAACGCCACCGCAAGGCGAGTACATATCATTTGTTTTAGGTTTGGTGGATTCTACGCGAGGCCGCGATTCGTACATTTGATCATAATAATTATAAAGGCGAGTAAATTCAGAATTAAATTTTGAAACACTAACATTAACAAAAGCACTAGAGGATTCGTCTAAATTTAAATTCCGATTAATTTCTTCGATAAAATTTTCTGCACCGTCTACGCCCATTAAAGGGTTCAAAGCCGCGACGCAAGAATACATAGGAGGCATATCTTTGTAATATAATAAAAAAAATCCTCCATTATTAATATTAACGGACGCCACATTTCGTTCGTTTTGTAATTTTTAAACGTTTCAGAAATTAATTATATATTTTCAATAACTAATGAGCTAATAGGATACTAAACTACAGATAAAATAATTGTTGCTCGATAAAAACTTTCTAATAAATTTACATAATCTTCGAGCATGGCCTAGTCCGACGCGCCTAAATCATGTGTTTTGACACTATTATAAAATTCTATCAGTAAGTTTTTTGTGACAAATCTCGTTTTAATATTTTATAAGTCGAGTTCCATCGTATAAGCATATCATAAGATGGTCCTAAAAACTTTTTACCTTAGGAAATAACAAATTTTTTAAAATCATGTTTTCTTCTTTTGGAACTATAAATAACTCTTAACATAATGCGTATTTTACTAACGTAGTCGTTCATAAATTGTAAATTATCTTGCACAATTAAATTTAAAATGTGACATACACAACGCGTATGAAAAAAATTTCATCTAACATTTATTGCAAATTTGATAACAAATATTTGACGATCATCCCATTATTTGAAGCGTTATCGAAAGAAATACTCATAATTTTTTCTTTTATTTTAAATTCCCTAATAGTTTTAATAATAACCTGATAAATATTTTTACCGGTGTACGGATATTCAAATCCTTCAAAACAAAGTATACGTTCAGTTAGTTCCCAACTATTTGGATCGACCCAGTGACAAGTAATGCAAATATAAGAAAGTCCATCAATTATACTGCTAGTTCAAACATCGCTCGTTAAGCTAACGCGACCGTCGAATGTTTCAAAAAAGAATTTTAAATATTCATTAGATTGCAAGTAAGCCCTAAAGCATCGCGTCTAGTCGTAATACGACTTACCTGGTGATATTTAGGCTGGAGTACGTCGCGAATGTAAGACGTCATTTCTTCATCGTCGTAGTGGTTGAATGAGAGCCCTTTTTTGATGACGTTCTCCATTTGTCGCTCTTGTTGTCGAGCTTGATCGTACGCCCAAATGTGCCCGGTCGTCGAAATTTGAGCTTGGGTAGACTCCAGGGCTTGTTTAGAAATACAAGATTTCACATGTCGGACCAATGTTGTGTTGCTGCCAACATCCATTAGCTTCCCGCAAAGTTTGCACTTAGTCATTATTTCGTCATCGACCCGCACTTTATCAAAATTCCCCTATACTGCAGCTTTGTGGTGGTGCTCTATTATCTCATGAGCGACAAACAAGGAGGAGGACGCCGGCGTAGATGAGGAGGAAGCCGTTTGGAGAGAGTGAGAGAGTGAGTGAGAGTGAGCGAGAATGATAAAGAGAGAGAGAGAGAGGGGCGGATGATAGGAGGGTGGGTTTTATAAAAAAAATTGAAGTGAGTGAGAGGGGGCTGATAGAGAGAGTGATAGGTGAGAGAGAGTGATTGAGTGAGAGAGTGATTGAGAGAGAGAGGGGGGGCTTTTATTTTATTTAAAAAAAAAATTAATTAGCCTAGGCCCTAGGCGGGCTGCAGCACCAGGGCTGCATGCTGCAGCAGGCCGACAACATTAATGCTGTCGGCGGGTAACGGCTCTTTACAAGAGCCATTACCCAACAGCTCTAATTTTAGAGTTGAGATGTTACTTGTTAGCGACGGGATCGGTCGTTCACCGGTCCCGGTCCTGTCCCATGACCGGTAAAAGATCGGTCAAAGACCGGTCTTTTACCGGTCTCGGTCCAGGACCGGTTTTTGCCGAAAAAGGATGACCGGTCGAGCCCCCAGGGATCGGATCGATCCTAACCGGGACCGGTCCCTAGCCGGTCCTAGTCGGTCCGGTCCCGACCGGACCGGGTTTTTGGTGCACGTCTAGATAAAGCGCATTTTTGCTATTAGCAATGAAATTACTTAAGAAAATCAAAAAATAAGGTAATCTGTGCTATTGGCAATGGAATTACTGTAGATAGAGGAAAATCACGAATTATGGAATATATAGTTGGATAGTTGTATTAGACCATGCTTTACAGGAAATCGATCATTTGTAGGAATTACTACGTTTTCCATTTCCTTTCTTTAGGATGGTGAATGGAACGAGATACGGTTAATTTTAAAACACATAGCCTATACCAAATATTTGGAACAACTTTCATTTAGCAATCTCTAATTAATCATATCCTTTTAGCATTTTCAATTCTTCCTTGCTAAATGAAGGTATCCCAATATTTTTACATCCAACAGTAAGATTCATAAAATACTATTAGCCTAATTGCAGTTTTATAAAAAATGGTTCTATTAAGGTGGTGTTTATCATTGTTTGTTAATACACTATTGTGTTCTTATATGTTATGATGTGTCTGTGTATGTGTATTGGTGTGTTTGGGTACGTATTGTATGGATGTTGTGATGTGTATGTGTGTGTGTTGTGTGATGTGTATGTATAGACTTGTATTTTTTTTTATTTTAATAGACTTTACATTGTTCTCTCATCCAGTTAAATAATTATAGGTAAACATAGAGAAGACGGGGTTTCTGCAAATTAGGAGGTCAACGATGTTCTGATATTTTGTGACCTTTGTCTGAAAGAAATTGAGTTGGTAATCGTCCAACTACACACTTTAGCAGGGATGAGTGGATCAACCTGACAAATAATTTCTCAGCACTCACGGGAAAGTGATCATATAATCGAACTCAAATGAGGAATAAGTGGGATCGGTTAAAGAAAGAATGGAAGTATATGATGAGAGCTCAAGGGACGTGAGACAGGCTTGGGCTGGGATCCGATTTGCAAAACTATTGCTGCTTCAGAAGAATGGTGGAAAGAATGACTAAATGTAATTAATTTTTTTTATATTGCATGCTTCTAGTATACTGTAATTGTGGATGATTCATCAAATATATATTCATGTTAGGTTCTTCCGGGTGTAAGAAAGTTTCAGCACGCTGGCATATCCTCCGAGTTAGAAGAGAAGCTGGATATGATGTTTAGCCAGATTGTAGCAACTGCAGATCTTGCATGGACTCCAAATTCCAGGAATTTTAGGAATGAATCAATTGATGAACATGACTTGTCTCTAGGAGATGATACACAGAACATGAATGAGTTACCAAATCCTGCTGAAGCAAGCAAAAAATGGAATGATAAGAGAAAAAGTAAGCCAACAAGCAAGAAGGTAATGAGTTCCACCATGGATGAGATAACTGAAACATCGCGATAATTGGGCGTTGGATGATGGATCCTCATAGCATCAAGATATCGTCGTCCTTATATACAATTCCTGAGGCTATTGCAGAACTTCTACAATTATTGCACCATGTGTCTAAGACAGAAATATAACTGAGAAACTTTCATGAGCATTCGAGCGGATCGGAGGCTTAAATGGAAGCAGACTCGTTATGAAAAAAACTCGGAGTAGTTGTACTTTATGTTTCTTATGTGATGCACCCATCCCGCTCAGACTCGTTATGCTTCTTATTTTGATGTTTAGATGTATTTCGAGTTTTTGTATATACGTTTTTCTAGTTTATGTATGTGTGTGTTTTCGAGCTGATAAATTATGTATTGGTAGCATGAAAAAAATTTATAACAATAATATCACACCGTTGTTTTGCCAAATGGTTCTCTGTTCTGAAAAGCTCTGCAAACACAGACTATCCAAACAGATATTCATTTGCAGCAATCAGTTCCAACAACTATATTTACAAACCTTCATTTACAACCACTCTTTTCACAACCGCAACCGTTCTCCCAAACGAAGCCTAAGATAATAATAATAATAATAATATAAGCTATATAAAATATCTACTAAATTTAAAATAGTGAGAATAATATTGAAATATAATTTAATAAAATAAAATTAGTAATTTATGTTCCACAAAATATTTATAATAATAATAATAGTTTTGTTGGAACAAGGTCTTCCGCATCTCCTAGGTTTGAGAATAACAAATCCTATGTGTATTTGATCTTGTGTGTTTAAGTGTGTAGGAAAACAAAGTCCATATGACTCAAGGATTACATAAGAAAGTTGCCCCCAAATTTGAGCCTTCAAATCCAACACTCCTTCTAGCGCCGGCGGTATCGCCTAACGTCTGGCGCTGGCGCTATGGAACTGCTGAGAACGGAAGCTGGGTTCGACGAAATAGATCTTGCGTTCGACGAACTTGCGTTCGACGAACTTGCGTTCGACGAACTTGCGTTCGACGAACTTGCGTTCGACGAACTTGCGTTCGGCGAATTTTCGCTCGACGAATGATGAAGCCCGTTCGACGAACTTGCTGCTGCGATCGACGAAATCAAGCTGCTGAGAACGGAAGCTGGGTTCGACGAAATTGAATCTGCGTTCGACAATCTTGCGTTCGACGATTCTTCGTTAGACGAATTTCAGATCGACGAATGATGAAGCCCGCTCGACGAACTCCGGTCGACGAAAATTCGACCGACGAAAAGAATGCTTAAGCGCAATTCCGGGAGCACTTATAGAAGGAGATAGCGCCTGGCGGTATCCGATAACGCAGGCGGGTGCGCAGAGCACAGAAGGCAAGGGAGAAATGTTTTCTCAGATTGAAGATTCTGTCGTGCAGAATATGTCCTAAAATGGGATAGTGCCGGCGGTAAAACTAGCGCAGGCGCTATCTCCAAGGCTATAAAAAGGACCCCTTGGCTTCGTCTTCCTCATCCTCTCCTACTCCAAAATTCCAGAGCTTCGTGCCACATCATATAGAGGAAGATTCAAAGAGATACTCCCCAAAATCCATGAAGGCTTAAGTAGATCCGTGGAGGAGATTTCAACACGCGTCATCATCGTGACGAAAGACCGCATCGACTACGATCATACTCCGCGTCTTCGTCTACTCTCCAAGAGATCCACATAGAGGGAGTTTTTATATTATTGTCTTTTTATTTCACATCTTTTCTGTAATCGTTTAGTGAACTCGCCTCGTGTTGACGACTAGGTCTGGGTAGGACTTAGGGCAGAAACTCGCCTCGTGTTGGCGACTAGATCTAGGTTAGGTCTAGGGGGTGCTCGAGGCCATATCCGGGGAAGGATTGGCTAGAGCGGCTTGAGGCCGTGTCTGGGGAAGGAACGGCTAAAGCCAATCGGTTCGTGGGGATACGAGTCGGTATAGAAAACAAAAAGAGTCTTTCATATTTCGCTTTGATTTCTAGCGTCATTGAAATCAAAATTTTGTAATCAATTTTATTAATAATAATCATGTCTCTCTTTGTGTAATAAAATTGATTTGTTCTTCATTTCTCTAAATTGTTTATTATTCTCTCCTTTATTATAAAACAATTTAGATCTTTAAACAAAATCACTATTTTGATCTCTTATCATAAGCAAGTATTTCAAAATATAATATAAGTTTTTAAAACCCTTATTCACCCCCCCCCCCCCCCCCCTCTAAGGGCGCCTACCGATCCAACAAGTTTTAGGCACAAAAATATTTAATAAAATAATAATGATAATGATAATATTGCAGTATAATGCTGATGATTATATTTGAAGTTAAGTAAAATAATTGTTGAAATAATAATAGTAATAATTTTGCACTATAATTTAATAATAATAATAATATAAGTTGCACAAAATATTTATTTAAATAATTATTACAATAATAATAGTATTTGATAGGGCTCCTCTAAAATTTAAGTAAATCAAACCGGAGTTCATAACCCACGACCCCGGCCGGCTCGCCTAGGTCATACGGGGTCTCGCCTCGACTAGAAGACCAACATGCAGACTGAAAGATTATGGGTTGTCTATAAACTACACCTAGAGGGAGTGATTAGGTGTTTTTAGATTTCATTGCTATTTAAGAATTTATCTATCACAGCACACAAGCATCACAGAAAAAATAGAATGATTTGTAGTTATTCCCTACAAGACAATGTGTCTAGAGGTAGTCCACTGTCCCTCCCACCTATCTAGCAGTGTGTTAGACTAGGCAACTTCTCTAACTCAGATCTTTTCACTATAATCAGATCTTACAATTCAGGTTCACACGGAACCCTACAAAGCTCAGACTTTACAAGTCCTACAATCTCTGATCTTCAACAAGATCCTACCAAAACTCAGGTTCACCAAGAACCCTACCAACTCAGATCTATCACTAGATCCTATCAGCTCAGGCTCACAAAGAGCTCTACAAAGTAATACAAAGATGTTGTTATAGAAGAGAAGACTTTAGAATTAAAGTTTTGAATCACTGATCTTCTTCTTCTTCTTGTAACAGTAAGCCCAAAGATTTTGTGGATCAATGAACCTTTCTTTAGAATCTTCTGTAGATCTTCACTGTACAGCACCAATGAAGTCTTCTGCTTTTTGTTGATTCTTTTCTTTCTCTTCAGGAAGTATGTGTACGAATGAATCTTAAGAGAATACTGAGCAAGCTTATATTCTGTAGACAAAATTGTCTTCTTTTATATGCTCTGCAATTTTGCATAAAACCCCTTAATGATTATTCCATAAGCAATTTCGTGTTTGAAAACATCTTGCAAAATTGACAATTCTTTATCATAATTACTAGCCTTTCTTGGAACTTGCAGAATATAGAAATAATAAATTTCTTTCTTAAGTACTGTGCAACGGCTATATTCCTTAGAGAATATATCATTTATTGCTCCTTGATTTGTGCGCAAGATAGGCGGCGTGCACATTCCCTGAATATTCATTTCCAAGAATGTATGCGCATTAAATGTTGTTTTGCAACTTGTCAAGACGATGTTTTTCCTTCAAGACGATATCGTCTTGATCAGTGTACACGACAGATATACTTTACGGCGATATCGTCGACATTCTTCCTTCTTCACGACTCTACTTGATATCTCAATGGTCTTACTTCTTCTAGACGACATCGTCGAGATGTTACTTTGAATAAGACTTAGACTTGTTCTTCAAGCTGACTGTCTTAGTTCAGGACAACATCGTCTTGATCTTCTTTACGACATCGTCGAGATGTTGACTAAGACTTATTCTTCAGGTTGACTGTCTTACTTCAAGACGACATCGTCTTGATCTTCTAGACGATATGAGATCATCAAACTGATATTTGTTCTTCATGACTCGTCCTTCATGACTTAATGAGTCAAGTCACATAGCCTTCAAGGTTATACTTCTTCTTTAAGACGATATCGTCGAAGACATCTTGGATTTATCTATGATATGCTTTCTTCAAGACTCATTCGTCGAAATCTGAACTTAACTTTATCCACGACAAGTTTTCTTCAGCCCTCAAGACGATTTGTCTTCATCAAGACGATATCATTGAAACTATTTCGACGATATGACACTTTTCTCCACGATTCTTCGGCTGAGTCTTGAGACGATATTTTACTTAGTTAATTTTCATTACTTTTATCGTCTATATAGAGTGTTGTAGCTTTGATACTTCTCAACAATAAGTAGATTATCTCAACAATATATCCAGTCCTTGATTTTTTAGACTTAGAAAATTACTTGATAGATGGTTTATCTTCAGCAATCTTGAATAAGTTATATCATCAAATACATAGAGAATTTATCATTGATCTGAGCACTTCTTCAAATCAGGAACATTATTCGGCATAGTTCCCAACAATCTCCCCCTATTTGAAGAAGACATAACTCACTTCAATGATAAATGTCTAGGTATAAATAAAAACATAATTTGAAGTCATTCATAGAATATTATATGATTCATCTATAGCATGATATAAATAGAGAATGATTTAGAACACATTATAACACAGTCATTTGTCCAAGTCATATTTAAATAAAACATTCTATGGTCTTCAGATCTTGATGCTGCTTCCTTTTCATTTTCTCTTCTGCCTTTCATAAGAACTGATAGGTTTTGGGATCTTCTTTAGAGAGAAGGAGGAGGACCATGAGGAAATGCCAGTTTGTGATTTCTCCTTTTCTTCATCTGAATTGAGTGTAGGTTCCAATCAGTAGAATAATATACTCTCTCTGACCCATCCTGAGGGTATCCACTTTCCATCCAGGCTTCTGAGATCAGAGTCCTAGAGTTAGGACCCCACTTGCATGACTGTGGATCCTGCTCAATTTCTCTAAGCCTCTTCTGCTTGAATCTCTTGCTCTGAGTCCTTTTTCTGGAGCTAGCAGATTCTCCAACTTCGATGCCATAGACCTCTAATGCAGTGCTTTCAGAAGGTTATGCTAACTCAAAAGATGAGAGAGGCTTCTGTAAGGCTTGCTTGACCTGATTTACTGTTCACATGGCTTGATTGGAGACAACATTTATCATTGCTCTCTCCCCCTTTAGGACTTCTTCAGCTTTGCGGTCATCAAGAGTAACTTGTACTAAATTCATCCTTTCATGCAGATGTAGTTCAGCCTCATTCAAGTTATTTCTTATCTCTAACAGATGTTCATCTAAGCTCTGAGTATTTTTCATTTAATCTCTTTAGAATTTGATCTCTATCTTCATTCATAAATCCTGCTATCTGTCGCTGAGCTTGCTCAGTATTCCTTGTCATAGTGCTTTGATTTTGAATGAGTTGGTGAGGCTGATGTCCAACTTTGTTGATCTCCTCATCAACATGTTCCATGGCTGGAGCTGCAAAGTGAAAGAAGTGAGTCTGTTGAGTGTTGAGATGATGTATATCATTCTTCACAGTTTGCAGCTCAGCCTTCATTTTTTGCCTCAAGTCATCTACAGTCTGTAGAATGAACTTTTCTATCTTCTCCCTTTGAAAATTCAGCAAGGCTGAAATCATATGAAACATGGAGCCTGAGTGATCAGTGGAAGGTCCAGCTGTATTCACCTTAGGAGCTGCATTTTCTTCCAGAGAGCCTTCATGAGTGTAATCTTGAGCCAAAAAATCATGAGGGTTTACCTGCATATGCTCATCTTCTTCCACCAGCACCTACTTCCCTTTGATCAGAACTAGGTCAAGCCCAGTCTGGGGATCAGAACTGTTGGAACCGAGATTTGGCCCAACGAGGAGTTCGGAACCCAAAGATGGGTGCAACTTGCGCTTACTGATCCCTCGGAGCAACCTGACCGGAAACTTTGAACTGGGACCCTTGGCGATAGTGTGGAGGTCCCACCACACACCCAGAAGATCGTAGAGCGCTTTCCCTCCTAAGCCAAGAACTGAAGTCGGGCACCTTGGAGAGCTTTTGAGAATTCTAACCAAAGATGACCTGAGGAGAGAGAAGCAAAAAGGAAGTCCTTTCCAAAGGTGCCCTTAGGGTCTTATTTATAGTTTTCCTAAACTGGTCTGCTGATAGCGGGAATCTGCCTTTTGGTTTTACTAAATGCACCCCAAATTGGCCTGCTAACAGCCAAACTCCGCTGTTCTAAAGGGCTATTAGCAGCCCACCAGGGGCAGAAGGGTAATCTCACCTCCTTAGCCCCTGGTCAAGTGGCCTGCGAGAGTGCCACTCCTAGCACTTCTCGCGAGTCTCCTCGCGAGTATCGCTCGCGACCTCTCCCTAGGAGAGCGGCCCGTGAAGGCTCTGCTCGCCTTCCTTCTGGCGGCAATCAACCAAGCCAGGCTTCGCATTCTCCCCTGCAAGATCGCTCTGGCTCGCCTTGCCTGGCTCTCGCGACTCCCTAGCGGCGAGATGACCACTTCCAACCTAATTCGCACATCTTCGGGCTCGCGCCATCTCAGGCAAACACGGGGTTGTATACAATCTCTGCTCTTTGCGAGATTACTCTAAGCTCGTAAAGAATCATCCAACCCTGGGTGTTTGTCGACGACTGTTGATCTGTCGGGAATCTTTCTGTAGGTCCCACCTCACAACTATAAATACCACCCAAGCCAGGGTGATGCGTGTCATTATTCTCTTTTGCTCTTTTTCCATCTCCTTCTACTGTAGCTGCCGGAAAATGCCTCTTTCCGAAGAACTTCAAGCTTGCCTAAGGGCGTCCAAAGCGGGCGAGCTCTCCACCATGGCCAACACTGCCTCGTGGATGACCCGCCAGATCATTCCTCCACTGCCCAAGATGAAGAAGGCGAAGACAATCTGCCTACCCCCAGGGGGAGACGGGGTTGTACTGCTGGACTCCTCTCCTGATAATAGGTCCACCAGAGAGGTAAAAGATATCCTTCTCGCTTAACTGTTCGCTTGAGTTCACTAAACCTCGCCTGGCCGCAGGACCCCCTCCTACTGATATGGGCGCAAACGAAGACTTAACCGGGTCTCGCCCCGATCCTTCGGCGAATACTGACCTCGCTAACGGGAAAGCTGCTGGTAAGTTACGCGCTCTTACCTGTCAAGATTAACGCCCTGACTGATGGCTTTTTCGTTTTACTTCTTACAGCTTCCCCCCACCCCACCCCTGGTCGCCAAATCTCGCAACCCCAGTCACCGATCCTCCCGGACACAACCCTTAAGACCCCGGGGTTCAACCTCTTGAGGGGGAGGGTTTCGGTGACTCGTGACCGGCCACGACCACTCCTGCCGACAACGTGACGCGTCGCGCTGGTCTAGGGAAGTCCGCCTCGCTTCCCTTCGACAATCTCTTTCAAGGTCGACCCAACTCTTCTAGCCCGCCTCCTGGTAAGGATTCTACTGCTTCTGAGGGATCACTCCCTGTGACAATAAGAGAAGGCTTCGCCAACTGCTAACGCTGCTCAAATTTGCTCGCAGGTGATTCCGAGACTCTCCCCACCGACTCTGACTTTGGGGAGGAAGAGATGTCGCCCCTTCCTCTACCGGAGCAGATGGATGATTTCCTGGGCGACCCTCGAGACCCCGAGGCCATGAAGAGGCGAAACTCAGAGTTGTTTCTTAAGCAAGGATGAATGTTGCAGGATCTTCACCTCCAAGCGAAGAGGGACATGGAGATTGCCGAGGAGCGGTACGCCACTTTACTGGATGAGTGCGCGCGGCTCTGTGCTGATATGCCGCAAGATCTTGGCGAGACGGCCACCTCCCCAGGGACGCACCTCGCGTGAGTGGAAGATTACGCTCGCTTGATTCGACGCGAGGCTCGCGCCGTTAACGCATATCACTACCCTAGGGCCCCGCCGCGATCAGGAGTGCGAGGTCTTGGTAGATGGAAATGGATACACTACTATTCCTCGCTCGCACTCCTCATCTGCCCGGCAAGCCCCTCGACAATGCATGAACTTTGTTTAATATCGCTGGATAATCTCGCAATACTTTTCGTTTTCATTAACTATTTCTCGCCCGCTATCGGGGCTCTTGCGCACTCATTTTTTGTTTATGCGACAATTGGTAGTGATGCTCGCTTTATCTTTAATTTCTGCTTTCTTTCTTGTTGTTCTCGTATGAAGATGTCGTTTATACTAACCTCGCCAACCGGTCTCGCTCGCTAATACATCTGGGGCTACCTTACATTCTCGCATGCGATCACCACACGGGGTTTTACTTAACCGCACCCCCCCCCCCCCCCCCCCCCCCCCGTCGCTTCAACTTCTTTCCCGCGCTTTTCATTTCCTATAAATAGGTCACAACACTGAACTTACCTTACCGCATTTAATGCTAGCCCTTTTTCTTCCTCTGCCTGCGAGATCTCACTTTCTCCCCTTCGCGCCTCTTGCTCTCTTTCTTCGCAGGTTTCAACAATGGTCGGTGACGCTAGCGAGGCGGAGGGCCCGCTGAAGTGAGCCTAGGCCTTTACCGACCACACCTTCTTTAACAGCAACCTGACCGAGGCAGAATACCTCGCCACCGTCGCCGACTTCATACCGTACGGGTTCTCTACTCGCTGCCCTAGCGCGGATGACGTGATCAACATCCCCATGCAAGATGAGCTCGCCATCCCTACCGCCCACTTTGGGGTCGGCCTGTGCCTGCCTCTGTGGCCGGAGGTTCACTAGGTACTTACTGATCTCGCTTACTTTCAAATCTTACCACAATTTAAACTCTCGCTCGCCTCTTTAACATCTCGCCATTTTGCTCGCCAGGTGCTCAAACACTTCGACGTGATACTGAGTCAGCTGACCCCCAATGTCATGGCAGTCATCGTTGTGTTCGCGTGCTACATGCGAGAAGAACGCATCGAGTTCAGCTCACCGGACTACCGAAAGCTGTTCTCATTTATGGCCTATAAGGATGACATGATGTCACCCTGTTCCAGTTCTTCAACAAGAAGAACTTCGAGGTGGTCCATCTCCGCCAAAACCTCGACTCGCTGCCTCCAGTGCTCCCTGAGGAGGGTATGTATCATGCTCGTTCGTTTATTTCTTCTTAAGGCTTTCGCCGAATACTTCTAATTGTGAAATCATTACAGGTGAGCGAGACCTCCCCGTCCATCCTCCTTACGCGAGCAATCGACCAGCTCCTGCGGGCCTCGCTCTCGAAAAAATGGGAGTGGATGCCTGCCGCAAGACTCCCCGCCCTACGTCCCCGCTTACCAAGAAGAGGGCTGAGTCTTCTGGCCGCAAGGATCCCTCCTCGCAGCCCCCGCAGAAGAAGAAGAAGGACAAGAAGAACCCCCTCCTATCTGAGAAGGGAAAGGGGCATGTCGAGGCCTCTCCGAGCGAGATCTCCCTGACTGACCTTCCCGCGGAAATGGAGGCCAGTGAGCCGGCCGAAGAGGTGGCGAGGACCTCCTCCCTGCCAGTGCCGATCAACCATTGGAACTTTGGTCTCGTCCAAAGGCACATGGACGAGGCAGGCGAGTACCTGCTATACTGGAATCCCGAGGTCAACAAGGCCTCCATCTCCACCCTCCTTCCCTCTTGGGTGGAGCAGGCGACGGTGAATGGGTATGCGTTCTCGCTTTCCTTCGAGCTTTACAGCTGTGAGGACGCCTCAGTTTATAAGGCTGAGACCGCGAGGACCCTGGCGTATGAGAGCGCGCGAGCCCAGCTCTGTTCCCTGGAGCTCGCTCATATGACGGGTCGGCGATGTCTTCAACTGGAGCGCCATAATGAGGAGCTCGCTATCGCCTACAAAAATGCTGCTGCCGAGATCATGAGCCTAAAGGAGAGGTTGCTTGCCTCCGACGAGCCTCTCTCCGACCCTCAGGATCGAGTGGTAAGTCTTCGAGCTCTCGCTTCCATCCTTTTCTAACAATGCTTTCCTGGCTTACCTACTCTCTTCTTTTCAGGATGCCGAGACCGCCCGGTAGCTTCGCGCTCGAATCTCCAGCCTGGAAAATGAGGTCACCAGGTTGAAATCTTACAACCATGAGCTAATCCGTGCCGCCATCCCCCCGTCCCCTCGCCTCCTGAAGAATGATCAATGAGCCAGGGAGGAAGAATGCTGCGAAGACACCGTCACCGCTGCACAGTACATCTTTCGGGCCATGCAGGGAGCCGGCCTGCTATCTGCCGAGGCGGCTGACCTGACGATCGAGGATGTCATCCCGGAGCTGTTTATGCCAGCCCTGCCACCTGCGGACAGCGAGGATGAGTCATCCGCCAGCGAACATTAGATAAACTTGTATTTTTATTTTTTTGTACTTTTGGCGGGCGAGATCGCCGCAACACCTGTAACTGGCTAGTGAAATGAAATGGAAATTTTTGCCTACTTGTTCATTGTGTTCTCGTTTTCTATGTTTTGTTGTCTTCCCGCGCTTATATTGCATTTTCTATCGCGTTCACGGTGCTCGCTCCCGCCTACCGCGTAGCCGCCCAACTTCGGCACAGGACGTGTATTCGTAACTACCTCCTCGCCCTTTTTGCCTACTTTAGGATTGCAGGTTCCGGGGTCAACCATTTGAGTCTCCGTCTCGTGGGCAGTGAGCCTTCACCTTGTTGTCTTCGGCGAGAAAGACCCCTATACGGCCTCTCGTACCGTCTTCGGGGGCTTGAGTGATCCCTTTTACACCTCTCTTACGTTAGCCAGTGTTCGGCCTGCCTGTCTGGGATGGTCACTGCTCTTCCCCTTCTATGTTTTTGCGAGGGCTCTGTCTCGTGGGAGGCCTTCTGCCCCTAGCGCGCGGGGCGAGCTCTCTCTTCCTTTGCTGTGTGAGGTCATCCTTTCTCGCCGAGCGAGATGACCTTTTTCTGGTAACCCTGCCAGCCTCTCCAGAGATCAACCTGACCCACCGTCTATGAGAGCCCGGCAGCGGAATCGATCTGGGGCATTCCAGCACCAAAGAACTTGTTACCCTACCAGCCTCTCCAGAGATCAACCTCACCCACCGTCTATGAGAGCCCGACAGCAGAATTGATCTGGGGCATTCCAGCACCAAAGAACTTGTTACCCTGCCAGCCTCTCCAGAGATCAACCTGACCCACCGTCTATGAGAGCCCGGCAGCAGAATCGATCTGGGGCATTCCAACACCAAAGAACTTGTTACCCTGCCAGCCTCTCCAGAGATCAAATGACCCACCGTCTATGAGAGACCGGCAGTGGAATCGATTTGGGGCATTCCATCACCAAAGAACTTATTACCCTGCCAGCCTCTCCAGAGATCAACCTGACCCACCGTCTATGGGAGCCCGACAGCGGAATCGATCTGGGGCATTCCAGCACCAAAGAACTTGTTACCCTGCCAGCCTCTCCAGAGATCAACCTGACCCACCGTCTATGAGAGCCCGACAGCGGAATCGATCTGGGGCATTCCAGCACCAAAGAACTTGTTACCCTGCCAGCCTCTCCAGAGATCAACCTGACCCACCATCTATGAGAGCCCGGCAGCGGAATCGATCTGGGGCATTCCAGCACCAAAGAACTTGTTACCCTGTCAGCCTCTCCAGAGATCAACCTAACCCACCGTCTATGAGAGCCCGACAGCAGAATCGATCTGGGGTATTCCAACATGAAGCACTTGAGCACTCCTGCTTAGAAAAACTTCAGAACCAATATATGGAAAGTAAAACATACACCAAGTCAATTACAAAAACTTTTTAAGCATAGAATCTCTTCAAATCATCCCCACTCCTGGCTCGGCCGAGAGGCACCCCTTCCACATCTTGGAGGTGGAACCCTCCCGACCTGAGCACTTCGCTTACAATGTAAGCCCCCTCCCAATTGGGGTCAAGTTTACCTACCGCGGCTCCTCTCCCAGCCGCATCGACCTTCTTCAGGACCAAGTCCCCTTTCTCGAATTGTTTTATTCTGATATTTTGGTCAAAGTATCTGGCCATCCGCCTCTTGACCTCCTCTTGCCGAATGGTGGCGAGATCCCGGAGTTCCTCCACCAGGTCTAAGGATAACCTTTGCTCCTCTTCGTTCTCCACCTGCCACTCGTCATCACCTTCCCCCGCGGCGACTACCCGAGGAGACTTCACCTCGAATTCTATAGGAAGCACGAACTCGGACCCATGAGAGAGTTTGAAAGGGGTCTCTCCGGTGGCCGTGCTCGGAGTAGTTCTCAAGGACCAGAGGACCGAGGGCAGTTGCTCTACCCATTTCCCCCTGACGTTCTCGACCTTCTTTTTGAGCAAATTCACAATTATCTTGTTTGCCGCCTCCACCTGCCCATTACTCCTCGGGTGGTGGACCGACGCAAATCGAAGATCTATGCCAAGATGGATGCAGAAGCTGACGAACTCATCGCTGGCAAACCGTGGCCCGTTATCTGTCACCTGACCACTCGCTTGGGGGAAGGGACCAACCAAATCTAACCCCCATATCGTGAAGGGCCACAGAGCTGTGATGGTCCTGAGCCTTTGAGCCGGGAGAAGCTGAAGTGGAGCATAGAGCTGACACTCGGAGCACTTCTTTGCGAACTCTGCCGCATCCTTGCTGAGGGTAGGCCAGAAATAACCTTGCCCCAGCACCCTTCCTTCCAATGTCCTACTCCCCGAGTGGCTGCCACACTCCCCCGAGTGGATCTCCTCCAAGACCCTTTTGACCTCTCCCTCTGCTACACAACGGGTGAGAAGTCCCGAGAGGGTCTTTCGGTACAGCTCACCTGCATGCATGGAGTAATAGGCAGATTTGTACCTGAGCCGTCGCTTATCCACCTCCCCTTCGGGAAACTTCTCCGATGTTAGGAAAGTGATGATGGGATTCTTCCACGACTCTGGCTGGTCTATCTCCATCAGCTCTCCCTCCTCGATGGATGGTCGGAAGAGCTCCGACACCATCCCCCCTGCTCGGGGACCGAACTTGGCTAGAAAGTATGTCGGGGTGCTCTCCTCCCTTGGCACATGCTTGATGGAGAAAGTTTGGAACTGCCCGATGACCCCCTTGACCTTCTCTAGGTAGCGCTGGAGAGTTGGCTCCTTGCCTCGAACTCCCCCCCCCCCCCCCCTATCTGGCACGCCACCACCATGGAGTCCATCGAGACATCCACGTCCTACATACCCAACTCCCGAGCCAGCCGCAGGCCTGCTATCACTGCCTCGCACTTAGTCTGGTTGTTGGTGATTGGGAAGTGAATGTTGATGGCCTGCTCAATCCTTGTCCCATGGGGGCTCATCAGGATAACTCCTCCAAAGGAGTGCTTCCCTGATGCCCCATCTACTAACATCTTCCAAGCCACCGAGTGGTGGGCCTCTTGCTCCTCCACCTCGGTTACGTAATCTGCCAGGAAATCTGCCACTGCCTGTGCCTTTATTGATAGCCTTGGTACAAATGAGATATCAAACTAGCTCGCTCAGTTCTATGGACCACGTGGCCAACCTTCCCGAGTGCTCTACCCCTTCCATGATGTTGCGAAGGGGGTAGTCGGTCACCACCTTGATTGAATGTGCCTGGAAATAAGGTCGGAGCTTTCGGGCCGACACCACCAAGGTGAAGGCCAACTTCTCAAGGATGGGGTACTGGAGCTCCTCCTTCCTCAGCACTCGGCTGACATAGTAGATTGGAAGTTGCCTTCTGCCTTCTTCCCGGACTAGTACTGAACTTACTGCCTCGGATCCTACCCCAAAGTATAAGGATATGTCTTCTCCCTGCCTCGGCCCCTGGAGTAGAGGAGCCTGAGTTAGCTGCCCCTTCAACGCTTGGAAAGCCTCCTCACATTCCGAGGTCCATTCGAATTTTTGATTCCCTTTCAGCACCTTGAAGAAGGGTGCGCACTTTTCACCTGCCCGGGAGAGGAATCTACTGAGACCGGCCAACTTCCCCGCGAGGCGCTGAACCTCCTTGGTGTTCCTTGTCGATCCCAGTTCCATGATGGCCTTGACTTTATCTGGATTAGGCTCCACCCCGGCTGGGGTGGTAAGTGACCTAGGAACTTCCCCTGGCTAGCCCTGAAGACACACTTCTGGGGATTGAGTTTCATTTTGTACTTCTGCAAGTTCCAAAAGTCTCTTCAAGGTCTCGGCTTTTGATCATGAGGTCATCTACATAGACCTCCAGGTTCCTTCCTTTCTGCTCTCGGAAGACCCTGTCCAACATCCGTTGATATGTTGCCACTGCATTTTTTAGCCCAAAGGACATCATTTTATAGCAATATCACTCATCCCCTGTGATGAAGGAGACATCCTTGATGTCGGGGGGGGGGGGGGGGGGGGGGGGGGTGCATACGGATCTGATGATAACCTGAAAAAGCATCTAAAAAAGACATCATAGAGAAACCAACGGCTGAGTCAACCAGCGCGTTGATTCTAGGCAAGGGGTAGCAATCCTTGGGGCACGATTTATTCAGCAAGGAAAAATCAACACACATTCTCCACTTACCTCCCCCCTTCTTTACCATAACCACATTAGAGACCCAGCCAGGATACTGGATCTCCGATACAAAACCGGCTTGGAGGAGCTTGTCCACCTCCTCTCGGATGGGCCCTTCCATCTTGTCAGTTATGGCCCTCTTCTTTTGACGGATGGGGCGGGTGTCAGGATCGAGATTGAGGCGATGGAAAGCCACGTCAGCATCAATCCCGGGCATCTCCGGACACTCCATGCGAAGACGTCCACATTCTCCTAGACGCAGGCCAGGATTTGCTTCTGCTCCTCCAGGCTGAGCTCGCCGCTGACCTTGATCTTTTCTACCACCCATGCCTGGGTGATGACTTCAAGCTCCATGACCTCACCCATGGCCTCTAGCCTGGACTGCTCCCCCCAAACACTCTCCTTCTCCTCGTCTCTAGCTGGCGCTTCGACCTCCTCCTCTCTTCTTCCTTCCCGAACCTCCATCATCTCTTCCGCCCCTTCCTCCTGGGCCTCCCCTTCTTCTTCTTTTTTCCCCTTCTCCTCCTCCATCGGCTCCTCCGACCCTTCCTCCACTCTCCCCTCCTCTCCTCTTCCGAGCCTCACTGGCTCACCCATCTCTCCATCCCACTCTTCTGCTTCGGCTATCCAGGAGATGGTGTTCACGACAGTCACATAGCACTGTCGGGCCACCTTCGGATCTCCCCTTATCCGGACTTGAACTTCTCCTTCCCTGAAATTGAGACACTGGTGGAAGGTGGAGGGGACGCAGCGGAACGCACTGATCAGTGGCCGTCCAAAGATGGCCCTGTAGCTACTGGGGGCATCCACTATGATGAAACGACAATTCCTGGACTGCCACCCCAAGACCACATGGAATCCCACTCCCCCTTCTACCTCCTTCCTCTCACCGGAGAACCCAAACAGTGGGCCATCCGAGGCCAACACCCTCCTGTTCTCCACCTCCATCTCATAAAACACTTTCTTGAAGATGACGTTGACTGAGCTCCCGATATCCACAAGGATCCGGGAGACGGTGAAGTTCTCGATCGCCGTCTGAATGACCAGCGCATCGCAGAAAGGGTCTACGTGACTTGGCATGTCCTTCTGAGTGAACGAGATCTTCTCTGTTGGGGGTGGGGCTAGGGATGTCGAAGCCACGCTACGACGGTAGATGGTATGGAGGCTTGCCTTCCGGGTTGCCTCAATCCCTACCCCCCCCCCCCCCCCATGGATCGCCCCGATCCCCCCTCGGGTCCCCACATCAACCCGGTCTTCAAACCTCTCATCCTCCTCATCCTAAGGCAGGACCTCCTCAATCCTCACTGCCCGCTGCTCCCGCAGCGCCGGTGCCCTGTCCTCTCTTGCCTCTAGGAACTCCGGGCAGGTAACCATTGCGTACCCTTCCTCCCGATGGAAGTCACAATATGGCAATGCCACCCCCACCCCCTCTCTCTTGGCCTCAACTCCCCTATTCCTCCTTCTCATTCCCTCTCCCGCTCCTGCTCCTTCTCCCTCTCTCCTTCCTCTTCCTCCTCTTCCTCGCCTGATTATCATGGCCTGCTGAGGCGGGGGAGGCATCTTCCTCAGACCCTGCCTCCACCCTAACTGATGGGGTCTTCCCTGACCCCCATGGAAGTTACCCCCTCCCGGGGCGTAACCCCTCCCATGAACCGGCGGTCCTCCGCCTTGATGCCTCCACCCCGCCTCCGGGGCTCTGGGCTCTTCTCTTCTCTGCATTTCCTGCTGCTTGACTTTCGGCTCACTGAGCTTTGATAGCCTCTTAGTGAGCTCCAGATTAGCCTCCTCTCCTTCAATTTCCTCTGACACCCTCTCCATCAATTCCTCGTAGGAGACAGGGGCCTTCCTCTTCAAGCTCATCTTGAAAAACTCCCCCTCAGCCCTACCGTGAAGGCGAGCTGGAGGGCAAACCCTGGCATCTCCTGGGTAAGCAGAACCTCCTCCTAGAACCGGTCCGCATAGCGGGCCAACGACTCCCCCAGTTCATGCTTGACCTTGAAGAGCGACTCGGCATCCCTCTTCCTCTTCTTCGAAGTCGAGAATCGCAATAAGAATCCTCAATGCAAGTCCTCAAACTGGTAGATCGACCCGGCTGGGAGTTGATGGAACCAGTGCCTAGCCTTCTCCTTTAGAGTGACGATGAAGAGCCGACACTTGAAAGCATCTGACATTGGCCAAATGGAGACCGAGTCCTTGAACGACTGCAAGTGCTGGACAGGGTCATCCTTGCCGCAGTAGTAGACCCTGTCCCACTCCCTGAACCCTTCCGGGACAGGTACTGAAAGCACCAGCTCGCAAAAAGGGTTGCTCCCGCTCGATGTCCTTTCCTGCTCGGCTCGTCCTGTGACTTCTCTCGCAAGACTCGAGCTCACCAGAGATGCGCTCGTTGGAGCCGCGCTCGCCAGGAATGAACTCGCCGGAGCAGCGCTCGCCGGAACTGTACTCGTCGGGGCAGCGCTCGCGGGGCTGGCAAAAAACTCCCGCCCGAAGAGATCTCGCCCCGCTCCTGCCACCTCCTTCCCTGCCCTTCCCCACGGGGCACATTCGCCGACCCCCGGAGGGGGAGCACCTGAGGTGCTGGGGTTGCGAACTCGCTTCGCACCGCGGCGAAGGTGAGACCAATGCTCTCGAGGACCTCTCTCCTGAAGTCCGCGAACATCCCCAACGTCATTGCCGACTGCGAACCGCCAAACTCATCGCCCTGCTCTTCATCTCCCGCCATGCTGCTTCCTTAAAACTTTCTTGCACCAACTGATGTCCACGCTCACCGCACCAATAATGTTGGAACCGGGAATCGGCCCAACGAGGAATTCGGACCCCAAAGATGGGTGCAACTCGCGCTTACTGATCCCTCGGAGCAACCTGACCGGAAACTTAGAACTGAGACCCTTGGCAACAGTGTGGAGGTCCCACCACACACCCGGAAGATCGTAGAGCGCTTCCCCTCCTAAGCCAAGAACTGAAGCCGGGCACCTTGGAGAGCTTTTGAGAATGCTAACCAAAGATGATCTGAGGAGAGAGAAGCAAAAAGGAAGTCCTCTCCAAAGGTGCCCTTAGAGTCTTATTTATAATTTTCTTGAACTGGTCTGCTGATAGTGGGATTCCGCCTTTTGGTTTTACTAAACGCACCCCAAATTGGCCTGCTAACAGCCAAACTCCGCTGTTCTGAAGGGCTATTAGCAGCCCACCAGGGGCAGAAGGGTAATCTCACCTCCTTAGCCCTGGTCAAGTGCCATGCGAGAGTGCCACTCCTAGCACTTCTCGCAAGTCTCCTCGCGAGTATCGCTCGCGACCTTTCCCTAGGAGAGCGGCCCGTGAAGGCCCTGCTCGCCTTCCTTCTGGCGATAATCAACAAAGCCAGGCCTCGCATTCTCCCCTGCGAGATCGCTCTGGCTCGCCTTGCCTGGCTCTCGCGACTCCCTTGCGGCGAGATGACCACTTCCAACCTAATTCGCATATCTTCGGGCTCGCGCCGTCTTAGGCGAACACGGGGTTGTACAAGAACTTTCATCCTTCTCTGGTACATTGTCTTCCTTGTCCTTCTCTAAATCATCCTTTTCTAGGATTACTTTCTCAACAGCAGATTTTTCAGCTTGATCTTCCAGGGTGGAGCACCCCAGGTAGGTCTCCCCCTCAACTCTCTCAGTATCTTGGGCTGAGCTTCCCTCTAGGAACTCCCCCTCAACTGGATCACTCCCCATAATGGGACTTCTTTTTTCTTCAAGAACCTCTGTGTTAGCAGGTTCACTCATGTACTCTAGGATCATCTGATCAGAAGCTACCACCCCCTCTGTCAAAGCAGGGTTTGGTAGAGATGGGGCTCCTTCTTCTTCAGAAACCTTTGACAGGTTTGGTTCTGGAATTGGTGTTGTTCCTCCTCTTTCAGAATTGCTGGGGGACCCTTCCTTATCTAAGTCATTAACTATCACTGTTTTCTTTTTCTTTCCTTTTGGAGCAGTTTGGGCATCCTTGGGAGTTTTGGGAATGACTATTTCCCATATATCTAGCATTTTTGAATCTAACCTCTTTGAATAGTGCAGAGGTGCTCCTGTGTTTCTCCTCACTACATCTCCAAGGGTATTCAGGAGGAGGATGGATAGGATTCTTCCAAATGATGGGGTCTTCAGGGTGTTCTTGATCCTCTGGAATAAGAACTTTCTACAGTATGTTTTCCTTGAAGCAATGATCCTGCACATCGTCTCAAACATCTCTTTTGAAATCCTATCATGGGAACCAGGTTTGCAAAGCAGTACTTTCCCCACAATGTCAGCAAGGAGCTTTCCTTTCTGGTTAAATTCTGCTCTTTTAATGGACCCGTAGGTCTTTCCACTGTGCCCACACCAGGTATATCCAACAGATAGATCTTCAGCGGTCAGATCTTCCTCTTCAACCTCTTTCTCCAATCTGGGAATCCTCAGAGATTTTCTTACACTTTTGGAAGTTATTTTGATCTTCTTCCCGGCCACGGTAGACTTCAGAATGACCCCTGAGCTATTTACTCTATAGCTCCATCAAAGAATTCCTGGACCTCCTTGTTCATGAGAACACATGGTTTGCAGAGCAGATACTCCAGCCCTGCTGATTCTATCAACACGATTACTGACCTGATCTCTTTGGAGCAAGAATTGAATCCTCCCCTCATGAGCTCGCATCCAGAGATGACTGAGGATTCTTCCTTCTTTGGAGCCATTGATGCAGAACGTCGAGAGAAAAAATTGTCGGAGACGGAACGGAGGTTTGTCGCGGAAATGACTCAGGGAAAATGAAAGCGTAATTTTTGACCTAAGCATTCACTCTATTTTTATTAGAAGTAGATGAAGAGGCGCGTACCTTTTTGTCTTCGTTAATAGGTTAAAAATCCATCAGACGACTCTGATTAGGGATCCAATATAACATGAAGTGTCTGCGCTGCATTTCGACAATGCGTATCTTTGTCGTCGATAGTATCGTCGGAATCACTTCAGCGTTGTCGTGGAGATTTCACTAATAACGTCGAGACGCAGATTTTGTCGTCGAGACTGCTCATTTTGTATCGCTGAGAATTTATCAATAAATCGTGCTTCGGATAAAACCCTAAGTAGCAACGAATCATCTTCTTTTAAGAAAGATTGGCATCAAATTCATTACGCTTTTGAATTCTCTTCTCTTTGCTCTCGTGCTCTCCTCTTCTCCAGTTCTCTCGTGCTCTTGTCTCTCTCTCTTCTCCCTTCTTTGCAGGTACTTCACAATAGAGACAATGGCCCCTCCTAAGATTAACTCTGGATTTGATGTGGACGTGGATTCCTTCAACGCAGCATCGAACAACTTCAAGGTCATCCTTGGATTGTTTCAGACTGTCGGGTTAACAAAGTTATTCTCTACCAGATGCAAGATACTGGATGTAGAGCTGACAGAGCTCAAGGAAAATATTCACCTGGGAGAGGATGGATCCCTCGATGGGAATATATTTGGAACTGATATAAATATTACAGAAGAAGTACTATCTCACACCTTTGATCTACTAACAAGTGATGAGTCTGATGAGTTAACAGGGGAAGAGACTAAGAAAGCTTTAGAGATCATGAAGTTCAGGAAAGAGAAGGTATTCAATCTTAAGAAGATTGATCTTCCAGAAGAGTGCAGGTTTGAAAGTGCACAGTGTGCCTCTGAGATTCCTCTAGAGGGGGGGGGGGGGGTGAATAGAGTTTTAAAATATTTCTATCCTAACTTTGTTTAACAATAAATTACTCTAAGGAGTTATGCTTAACAAATCAGGCAGAATAAAGAATGCAGGAAATAAAGTGCAGGATAAAAGACTGGACAGCACAGAAAATCACAACACAGACATAATGAATTTTATAGAGGTTCCCCAAAATGTGGGTAGTCCTCTCTTTTACCACCTGGTATGAATGCACCACTGTGGCTGAGTCTTTTGATAAGGAGACTCTTAGGACCAATGATCTTTTGATAAGGAGATCATGAACCACCAGATCTTTTGATAAGAAGATCTTGAACCACCAGATCTTTTCATAAGGAGATCTTGAACCACTGAATCCTTTGAAGAGGGATTAATAAAACTCTTTTATAGAATGAGAAAGAAGAAGGGAGAAGGTTGAAGGAATTCTGTTCTCAGAATTCTTGAAGATGGTTGTATGAAGATCAACCTATGAGTTGTTCCAAAGGATCTGCTCTTGATTAGCCCCTGCTTTTGATAGTGATGATTTGCAGAAACTTTGTATTGTCAGATCCTTTCTTCTTCTTCAGATTATGATCTCGCTGTTATGAGATTGTGATGAAGAGCAGATTTCAGATCCTCTGTTCTATTTTTCGAAGAACATCAAAGCCTTCCTTTCCTTTTTGTTTTGTGTTAGAGTTTTTGAGCAAGGGAGAAGAAGAGAGAGCCGTAGAAAATGAAGGAGACGGTTGATAGTGATTAATGTCTTCTTTGCCTCTATCTTCTCGTCTTTTTATTCTCCCTTTTTCAAATTCGAAATTTGTTTCCCTTTCTGATATGCCTTGATAAAGTAATCTGCTTATCACTTTCTCTTTCTTTCCTCTTTAATTCTCGTCCCGACCACCGACAAGGAATATAGTTCCAAGAAACCTTTTGTGTCCTTCTTTAATGCTCCTTTCTATTTCAGGCAATTATTGAGCCGTTGGGGAATGGTCTTGAAGGATGTGGGCCATGAAAGAAGGATCAGAAAGACAGCTGAAAAGTTATACTTTTACATACTGTATTCGACGTAGCGTCGAATTCATTTCTTCTCTTATCGATGCAACTTCGAGTTCTTATAGAAGCAGCTTCGATTTCATCTCTGCTTTGATTGAACTCTGCAAGTAGACGTTGCGTCGACATCTTATCGACGTGTACGTCGAGTTGATCTGCCTGGCTCTGAACTATATCTTCTGCGTCGAGAAGTAGTCGACATTGCATCGACTTTAAATGGCTTCGACATATATTCTCTTCTGCATCGAGTTGAAATAGGAGTTGCGTCGACTTCTCTAATTACTTTAACAGATCCCTGACCTCTATGTCGATATCTATTCGATGTAGCGTCGACTTAAGTTACTTCGACAGAAGGTTGAACCACTTGGACTTCTAGTCAGAGCAGCGTCGATATGGACTCGATGTTACGTCGAATTCTATTCGACATAAATATTAACTTAGCCCAATTTTGCTTCCATTGATCTGGTCCTGACACCCTATGTTGAGTGTGACATCCTAAGACATCTAATAACTATGTTACCCTCACTATACAATGGGTAATTTACTCCTAGAAATAAAATCACTTTTAATTAATTTGTTAAGTTAAATCAAAAGGGGTTTTCCCAAGAATATCCCCCTTTTTATCTTAACAAATTTTACAGTTTGTTCAGTAATTTTACACATTTCATAGCATAAAATAAACTCTATACACATGATTTTACAGACATCAAATGAGTAAACTAGATGAGCCGATAACATGCAAAGTATCAGATAAAAGATAATCAGAAGTTTATCATAGTTTACCCACAGTGAGTATTACTTCTTTTCTTTGAGAAATAAGGATAGATCTTCATACAATCTTCTATACTTTTTCTCAACATATTTGAAGTTTGCTTGAGTGGCTTTCTCTAGATTTCTTTGTATCCTTCCATGTCCTTTGAAAAGCTTTTCCAGGTCTACTTCTGTATTATGATGAACATCATTGAGTGTAAAGCCCATTCCAAAGACCTTGGTTGTCATCAGATTTATAAGTTCTAGATTCAGATCAGCTGATTCTGGTTCTTCCTCTAATTTGGATTCATCAGGCAATGCTTGGGTTTGACCAACTGTTGTCTTTTCTTGCTTAGAAGTTGATGCCTTTGTGAACAAGATCTTCTTCTTCTCCTTTTCAGGCGACTCTTCCCCTTTCTTCCTTTTCTGAGAGAATTGTACTGCTTCCTTAGGGTTGCACCCAATGCCTCCGCTGTGGAGTTGTCCAATTCCTTCTAGCATTTTAGCCTGAGGATTTTTTGCAGTATATTTTGAATGATCAAACCAACTACGGTTGATAAGGATTGTTTTGGCCAGTTCCTCCTTTTCAACTACTTCCTTCCCTCTTTTTAGTATATCAATAAATCTGTCTTTCTTGTCTTGAAGCTCCTTTTGAGCAGCTTTATACTCATATCTTTCTCTTTCACCAATGTCTTTTAATATTGCATCCAGCCCTGGATCAGTATAGGTCTTCATTGTATTTTCTGGAATCTCAACCTTTTCATACTTCTTATAATAACATTTATCCTTGTTGTACTGTTTCCTTTCTTCCTTTGTGTATTGTTCCCAAATGGGTACTCTTCCTCTGCCCCTTCTTCCTCTTCCTCTAGCTTGATAAGGATGTCTTCCTCTGAAGACAGTTGTATGTCTTGGAGCAGGTGGTGGACAAGGAGACTGAGCTGGTGTTGAAATTGGATCTGTTTTAGGAAGATCTTGAGCATATTTAGTTGAATCATATTCTTGATCAGTAACTTTGGTAGGGGGAGGTGCTGTAGAAGAATCACCAGAGGACACCCTGAATTGAAGAGGATCAGGAGTAGGTGTCTAATTATTAGCAATGTATCCTTGAAGGTGCATGGCATGGATCTGATCGTCTGAGTAGACAGGACTCTCCCCCTGTCTAGAAGACTCCCCCTGTATCACTGGCAGAACTCTTGGAGGTGAAAATTACCCCTGGATCTTTGCATTGGCGAGCTGTAGTTTAGACACTACAGCAGGCTCTCCTTCAGAAATGAAGGAGAGAGGGATTGCAGTTGTATAGACTGAGTCCCGTGGAACCTCTGGAACCTCTGTCCTGCTGGAACACATCTCCCCCTGCTTTATATCCTGAAAGAAGGATGTAAAGCCATCAGCAGGCACAGTTGTCGATCGTATTTCATCATCAAGGACCTTTATCTCGGAATTGAGGTCTTGCAACCTCTTATGTTGACGGCGTAACTTCCGGTAACACTCATTGGAGAGATCAAGGTAAAGAGAGCAAAACTTTGACAAGACTGTTTCCTTTGCAAGGTTTACTGCCTCTAATACATCCTGCTGGTTTGACGGGAATGCCATTTGAAGTTGGAGAGTATCTGCACGAAAACAAAGAGAAGAGACGAAGAGAGGAAAATTTGAAAGCGCAATGATTTCGACGTTGAAGCTACTTAAAAGAAGACGATTCATCATAACTTAGGATTTATGTCGACACACCGTCGATAAAGATTAGTATTTGGCGCGCAAACATAAGTCGAGAATGCTTCTAGAAGCAATTCTGAGCGCGCAGCCATTTCGATGTTGCGTCGAATCATATTCGACGTTATCCAGTCGACGCAATAACTTTCTGGAGATTGTTCAGCGAACCTTAGGTCGACGTAGTTAAGTCGACGTTGCGTCGATTTGCAATCGACGCAGCCTCGACTTTGATCAGCGGCCAATCAATACGACGCATACGTCGATAGGAACTCGACGATGCATCGAGATCTATTCGAATTGTTCACTCTGCGTGCTTCTTGACGCTGGAGTCGAGTAGAAGTCGATGGTGAGTCGACTTCTATTCGACGCACCTCTGAATGAATAGATATATTTCCTTAGAAAATTCTTGTTGTTTTTCCCAGCAATTATATTTGGTGAAAATAGGTTATAATTTTATTTTAATAATTTGTAGGGACAAATTAAGGTAGTGTTGGGAAAATGATTTATCTTAACCCCTAGAAATGAGTAGAATATGTATTCTCAGAGTAAAAATTAGTTTAAGTAAAATATGCGTCGAATAGTAATCGACGCAACGTCGAAGTGTAGTCGATGCATCTCTCATACTGAGTCGAAGTAACTCTAAACAGAATTCGACGTAACCAAAGTCGACGTAACTCTGATTTCTAGTTGACGCACCCAGTAAAGTCGACGCACCTCAGTCGACGCTCCTTCCATATTTTCTTCTCGACTTTTAGCCAGGCTGAAATCGACGCTTACGTCGAATAGTAATCGACGCACGTCGATTTCTGTGACAGATTCAAAAACTCGCCAGATCTCTTTCCTTCCTTCTGTAGATCTAAATTTTATGGAATTATATTATTCTCTTCTAGCCGTTCTGAATCAGTCTTTCCTTCTAAATGATTCTTGGCTAATTTGATTAAGATTATTATGGACATTATTTGAAAATAGAATGATCTCTTTCCTTCTACAGATATAATGATTATGAAAACTTTTCTCTCTTACTATTTCTCTGACTGCTAATTGATTATTCTCCTATAGCAATATTTTTGAATAAACAAAGCTATAAATACAGAAGGAGGTCGACAAAGAATAATAAGAAGTGATCCACTCCATCCATTTGAAAAAGAGGAAAAGCTTCCAAGAGAAAAGTGAGAAAGCTGAGAAAAGTGAAAGTGTGCTGCAGCAAAGAACAAGCCTTCCTCTTCTCCTCCTTCTGAAGCCATACTGCTGCAATTTCTGAAAGCTCTCACTGAAAGAGAAAAGGGCTTACAATCTCCTTCTCACTATAGAAGAGAGATTTCATTCACTATACTTGTGCTTCTAATCTTCTTGCTAGGAAGAAGATTCTTTCTTGCTTCAATTATTTTCCATCTACGTCTTCTTCTTATTCTTATTCAAACTTCAATTGTGTAAAAGAATTTTAAGAATCTCTCTTCAAAAAATTCACTTGTAGTGGTTCTAAGAGTCTCCTTATCAAAAGACTCAAGCTGGTTCTAAGAGTCTCCTTAACAAAAGACTCAGTGCAAGATAGTGAATTCCTACCAAGGGGGTAGAAGAGTGGACTACCCAAAGTTTGGGGAACCACTATATTTCTTTGTGTTGTGCTGTGATTTTCTTTTTGCTATTTCTTTCTTTATTTGCTTAATTCTTGTTGGTGTGTGTGAAGCTTAAATCTGTGAATATTACACATATATATATATATATATATATATTTGTTAACTTTGCACAAAATATTTTTAAATCTCTATTCACCCCCCCCCCCCTAGAGAATTCTAGTGAGGTTAACTGTGCACTTTCAATTGGTATCAGAGCCAGGTTGATCAAAAAGGGGTAACTCCTTGATCAAAAAGATCCTACCTCATATATATATATATATATATATTTTTCTAAAAACTTTTTATGGCACAAATCAAAGATTATGCTTCCACCAGATCACCAATGTGCAATCTTGAAAAGTTTGCACTTTGGAAAACAAGAATTAGGATCTATATGAATTCTATTGATAAAGAATTGTTTAATGTTATTTTGACAGGTCCTCCCAAGCCTTATAGAAAGGACTCAAGTGGTAAAGTGACTCAAACACTAGTCCCAAGGGCTGAGTGGACAGATGATGAGAAGAAGGCAGGAGCATGTGATGCAAAAGCTGTGAACATTCTTGTCTCAACCCTCTCAGATGAAATCTTTCAAAAGGTTGTTGACTGTGAATCAGCCAAAGAAATCTGGGAGGCTCTTACAAAGATAGTAGAAGGAAGTGCTGATGAAAGGAAAGATAGAAAGGCTTTATTGATCTCCCAATATGAGAACTTTCAAAAGAAGCATGAAGAAAGCATATCTGAGATGTATGACAGATTCATTCTGATCACCAACCAATTAAGGAGCTTGGATAGAGAGATCTCTCTCACAGAGATCAATGACAAATTATTAATGAGTCTCCCAAGTTCATGGGACTCAAGAATATGGGCAATAAGAGATACAAGAGGACAAAAGGAAATCTCAACAGATGCCCTCTTAGGAAAACTCAAATCCTATGAGCAACTACTGAAAAGCAGAGAAGAGAAGGGAAGAAGGGAAAACACTCCAACCTCTTCAAAAGATAGAAACATTGCATTAAAAGCAATAGAAGAAGAAACCCCTGTTACTGAAGAAGAATTATTCAGTCTCCTAGCCAGAAGATTCAAGAAATGGGTCAGGACAGATGGGTCTAGAAGAAGAGAGTCAAAATCAAGGTATGATAAGACTCCTACTAAAGTAATTGTTTGTTATTCCTGTAGAAAAACTGGACATATTGCCCCAGAATGTCCAGAAAATATTGAGAAAAAGAAAGATCTGAAAAAGAAAGATCTCAAGAAAAGGAGAAGAAGAAAGAAAGAGGCTTCATTGCAGAAGCTTGGAGTGAAACAGATTCTGAAGACAACACTTCATCTAAAAGTGACAATGAAAAGTCTAAGCAAGAAGACCTATGCTTAATGGCTCTTGGAAGCTCAGAAAAAGAATGTGTTGCTGAATCATGGAGTGAAACAGGATCAGAAGGAAGCATCTCTTCTGAAGATGAAGAGGAAAATTCAACAACAAAAGCAAATAGCCTTATTCTCATAGAGGAATCTGAGGATAAGGATGAGGTGAGCATTTTTGATGAAATAGAATTTTTATGTGATGATTTCAAAATTGATTTTAAAGGATTCTGTCTAGATCAACTAAAAGCTAAACAAGAAATTAAGGATCTAAAAGAACAAATTAATATGAGAAATATAGAGGATACATGTTCAAAAAATTATGAACTAAGGTGTAAAATCTATAAAACAGAAAAGGAAATAGAAAGTGCTAAAATAGAAAATCAACTCCTTAAGAATAAGGTATCCCAGGCAAAAGCTTTTGAAGAATCTATAAAAGTCAGAAGCCAGACACTTACAGAAATCACTGAAAAACAAACAATAAGACATAAGAATCTGGGGCTAGGGGCTGATCCTTCAACCAGTTCAATACCATCTACCAAACCTGCTTGGACGAGCCCTGTTAAATTTACTAAACTCATCAAATCAACAAACTTAGAAGAAGACTCACAAAATAAAGAAAACTTCACCCTCAAGGAGACAAACCATTTTGATGAATCATCATCATACCATTTAGAAGAAGACGAACAAACTCATTCTGAGAAGGCAACTAGGCCAAAAGAAACAATTCATAAAGAAATAAATCTCCTACCAGAAAAAGGAAAAAATAAAATCTGTAAAGACACATTTGCGTCGACTTCATATCGACGCATGAATGATAGTACATCGAACTTTACTCGACGCAATCTCTCAGAAACTTCGACCTCAAATCAACGCATGAATAAAATTGCGTTGACTTATAATCGACGCAACTACTTCCATGCATCGATTCCAGATCGACGCAATCTAGAGAAAGCGCCGAATATAAATCGACGCAACTCTCAACATACGTCGAATACCTATCGACGCATAAATTCTCAGAGTAACTTAAATTCAGGACATATCTATCATTCAAAAATTTTCTATCTTAACCCTCATTTAGAACTCATTCATCCTAATCAAAATTTCTATCCAAATCAAAACTTCTATCCTAATCTAAACTACCATCCTAAACAACAATTTTATCCTAATCAACACTTCTATCCCTCTTTAAACTCAAATTATCATAATCTAAAGACAAACAGGTGTTATATCTGTAATAAAATAGGCCACATTGCCAAACAATGTTGGCATAATCAATTCAATAATGTATAAAATTAGTCCAAGGCTGACTTAGAAAACCATAGGATTAGGAAGTAATAATCTCTCAAGAAAAACCTAGAATTTTCAGAAAAATAAAAAGTCACGTCGATTCCTTGATCGACGCATCGTCAAAAGTGTTAAAACCGACGCATACATCGACTTCCACTCGACGCAACATCAACTTCATGAAAAAGAGCGGCAATACTAAAATATTTTCGGTCACATCTACTGTAGTACCGAATAAACCTCGAGTTGTGTCTCATTTCGACGTTTCACCTGACTTAAATAAACTCTTCAGTTAGAAATCTGCGCGCTCTCTGCATCTCTCATCCTTCACACTTCTCAGTCCAGCCATCTCTTCCTCTCTCTTTCACTGACCAAAATGGCTCCCAAGATCAACTCTGGTTTCGATATTGATCTTGATTCCTTCCAAGCCGCCGCCGAAAACTACAAGAGCGTCATAGCTCTTTTCACTGAAGCCGGTCTAAACAAACTCATTTCAACAAGATGCAGACTCCTGGAAATAGAACTCACTGAGTTGATGAATCATGTTCAGATATCTGAACAAGGAGAGATTACAAGAACAATCCATGAAACACCTGTCTCAATCTCTTCAGAACATCTTAGGGACACCTTTGATCTTCCATCAGGTACACACCAACACTATCCTTGTTCAAATCAAAAAGGGAAAGCAAATTATTTTCTAAGAGTAGCTAAATGAATCTCCATCATCATTCCCTTATCAAGTAGTGAACCTGTGGAACTCACTCCTGAGGAAATCAAAAACTTATTAATCACCATGAAATTCTCCAGAGATAGATCAATCAACTTGAAGAAAATAGACTTCTCTGATGAATATAGGCTCTTGACAGACATAGTAGGAAAAATACTACTATGCAACATCTCTGCCCATGATGCAGTGCCCAAGCAGCAACTGAACATTATGGGGGCCCTTGTACTGAAAAAGAAGATAGACTGGGCCAGCTGCTTACTGAAGATGATAGGCTACAAATATTCTCATAAAGAGAATGCCTACATGAGGATCATGAGTCAGGTACTCCTTCACTCCTTCCCTGACCTATGTAGGTTAAAAGGAATTCTCATTCCTCCTGGAAAAAGGATGTCCATATCCCTCTTTTCAAAATGGACCAGGCAAATCCCCAAGCCTGGTTCCATTCCTGAAAGGACTCCCTCTCCTCCTAATTCTCCTGTGCATCCATCTTCACCTCCTCCTCCACATACAAACATCTCTTCCCTACCAACATCATCCACACCAACAGTTTCCACTACCCTCACACTTCCTACCTTAACTACATCTTCACATACACCAATTCAATCACCACCTCTTCCTCCTCCTACTATCACATCCTCTCTACCTACATCATCTCCCATACCTCATATATCAACAATCACTTCTCCACCTTCATCCCCTCCACCAACACACCCTGAACCATCTCCATCCACTGAAACTCTCATCACTCAGTGTATCCAGTCAGCAACCCAAAGATTTCAAGAAATGCTGGATGGGCACTGCCTTCAAATTCACTCCTCTATCAGGCACATGCAAACCCAGTTGGATGGGGTAAATGTCTCTGTGCAAGTACTCAAAACCTCTGTGTATTCATCTAAGGTTACTAAATCATTCTTAACCTCCTTGGCTTAGAAGGTCAAGAAGGGGGAGAAGTTAGATGAAGAGCATCTCTCCAGTCACAAATCTCACTCACACAAATCCTCTCCAACATCAAAATCTGATAGTCTTGCTCTGCTTAAGATCATTGGGAATGAAATAGTACCTAAGCTACATACTACAGAACAGATAACAGATGTACTCTCTATAGCAAGAGAAGCTGAATAACAAGTAGTTCTCTTTCAAGGGGAGGCAAGTAGAGTAGAGAAAGAAGTTGAAAAGGAAGCTAAAGTTGAAAAGGAAGCTGAGGCTGAAGGAGTGGCTGAAAGTGAGAAAGACAAAGAAGCTGAAGCTCAGGGGGAGCCAGATGCTGTCATAGCTGAAGCTGGAGCTGGGAAAGGAGCTGAAGAAGCAGAAATAGAAGGTATAAAGGAAGTTCCATCTCAGGAGCAGATTGCTTTGACTCAGGGGGATCTGAATGAACATCCTGCTACAACCTCCATAAAAAGACCTGATCTCCCTTTAGTATTCTCCAGGAAGAGAAAAACTCTTCCTACTCCTCCTGAGTGATATTTTGAACAATTTTGATATACTCTATTAATGCTTAAGTGCTGATGATTTCTTTTTTCCCATTTTATTCTGATTACCTAATATATCTCTTTTCTATAAATATGTTTTGATGTGTTGATTAAAAGCTGATAAAATTTCTCTCTGAATAGGGTTAAGACAAATATGGGGTGATTGTTGGGGAAATGATTTATCTTAACCCCTAGAAATGAGTAGAAAATGTATTCTCAGAGTGAAAAATTAGTTTAAGTAAAATATGCGTCGAATAGTAATCGACGCAACGTCGAAGTGTAGTCGACGCATCTCTCATACTGAGTCGAAGTAACTCTAAACAGAATTCGACGTAACCAAAGTCGATGTAACTCTAATTTCTAGTCGACGCACGCAGTAAAGTCGACGCTCCATCCATATTTTCTTCTCAACTTCTAGCCAGGCTGAAATCGACGCTTACGTCGAATAGTAATCGACGCACGTCGATTTCTGTGACAGATTCAAAAACTCGCCAGATCTCTTTCCTTCCTTCTGTAGATCTGAATTTTATGGAATTATATTATTCTCTTCTAGCCGTTCTGAATCAGTCTTTCCTTCTAAATGATTCTTGGCTAATTTGATTAAGATTATTATGGACATTATTTGAAAATAGAATGATCTCTTTCCTTCTACAGATATAATGATTATGGAAACTTTTCTCTCTTACTATTTCTCTGACTGCTAATTGATTATTCTCCTATAGCAATATTTTTGAATAAACAGAGCTATAAATACAGAAGGAGGTCGGCAAAGAATAATAAGAAGTGATCCACTCCATCCATTTGAAAAATAGGAAAAGCTTCCAAGAGAAAAGTGAGAAAGCTGAGAAACGTGAAAGTGTGCTGCAGCAAAGAACAAGCCTTCCTCTTCTCCTCCTTTTGAAGCCATACTGCTGCAATTTCTGAAAGCTCTCACTGAAAGAGAAAAGGGCTTACAATCTTCTTCTCACTATAGAAGAGAGATTTCATTCACTATACTTGTGCTTCTAATCTTCTTGCTAGGAAGAAGATTCTTTCTTGCCTCAATTATTTTTCATCTGCGTCTTCTTCTTATTCTTATTCAAACTTCAATTGTGTAAAAGAGTTTTAAGAATCTCTCTTCAAAAAATTCAGTTGTAGTGGTTCTAAGAGTCTCCTTATCAAAAGACTCAGGCTGGTTCTAAGAGTCTCCTTAACAAAAGACTCAGTGCAAGATAGTGAATTCCTACCAAGGGGGTAGAAGAGTGGACTACGCAAAGTTTGGGGAACCACTATATTTCTTTGTGTTGTGCTGTGATTTTCTTTTTGCTATTTCTTTCTTTATTTGCTTAATTCTTGTTGGTGTGTGGGAAGCTTAAATCTGTGAATATTACACACACACACACACACACACACACACATATATATATATATATATATTTGTTAACTTTGCACAAAATATTTTTAAATCTCTATTCACCCCCCCCCCCCCCCTCTAGAGAATTCTAGTGAGGTTAACTGTGCACTTTCAGGTAGGAATCACTCCCTTGGATGAAGTTTTGTTCCTTATTCTTGACCTACATCTTCCTTCCCACTCAAATTTCTCCTGAGTGGGATCCTACCTAACCCTGCATATGTAATTCAAACATTAGATGGAACCCAGGTTACCTTGGGTCCTTTGCTTTTATCATTGTAGGGTTTAATGAAAGAATAGGATGGTATTTCATGATACCCTTTGGGATGATAGAGAATGATTTTCCCAAACCCATTGTTTTGAAATTTGAAATGGGTATAAAATGTATCTAGATATAATAAATCAGAGGAGTGTTTTATTATCCTAGGTCTTGACTTACCCTTTTGATTGTGGTTATTTAATTTCCCTATGTTGTTTTTACCAGAGGATTTCTCTTTCTTATTGAGATGTATCATTGTTGGGTTGATCAAGGTGTTAGCCTTTTATTGATCAACCTCCCTCTGATACCAATTGAAAGTGCACAGTGTGCCTCTGAGATTCCTCTAGAGGGGGGTGATAGAGTTTTAAAATATTTCTATCCTAACTGTGTTTAACAATAAATTACTCTAAGGAGTTATGCTTAACAAACCAGGCAGAATAAAGAATGCAGGAAATAAAGTGCGGAATAAAAGACTGGACAGCACAGAAAATCACAGCACAGACATAATGAATTTTATAGAGGTTCCCCAAAATGTGGGTAGTCCTCTCTTCTACCACCTAGTAGGAATGCACCACTGTGTCTGAGTCATTTGATAAGGACTCTTAGAACCAATGATCTTTTGATAAGGAGATCATGAACCACCAGATCTTTTGATAAGGAGATCTTGAACCACCAGATCTTTTGATAAGGAGATCTTGAACCACTGAATCCTTTGAAGAGGGATTAATAAAACTCTTTTACAGAATGAGAAAGAAGAAGGGAGAAGGTTAAAGGAATTCTGTTCTCAGAATTCTTGAAGATGGTTGTATGAAGATCAGCCTATGAGTTGTTCCAAAGGATCTGCTCTTGATTAGCCCCTGCTTTTGATAATGATGATTTGCAGAAGCTTTGTATTGTCAGATCCTTTCTTCTTCTTCTTCTTCAGATTATGATCTGGCTGCTATGAGATTGTGATGAAGAGCAGCTTTCAGATCCTCTGTTCTATTTTTCGAAGAACAACAGAGCCTTCCTTTCCTTTTTGTTTTCTGTGTTAGAGTTTCTGAGCAAGGGAGAAAAAGAGGGAGCCCTAGAAAATGAAGGAGACGACTGATAGTGATTAATACCTTCTTTGCCTCTATCTTCTCTTGTCTTTTTATTCTCCCTTTTTCAAATTCCAAATCTGTTTCCCTTTCTGATATACCTTGATAAGGTAATCTGCTTATCACTTTCTCTTTCTTTCCTCTTTAATTCTCGCCCCGACCACCTACAAGGAATATAGTTCCAAGAAACCTTTTGTGTCCTTCTTTAATGCTCCTTTCTATTTCAGGCAATTATTGAGTCGTTGGGGAACGGTCTTGAAGGATGTGGGCCATGAAAGAAGGATCAGAAAGGCAGCTGAAAAGATATACTTTTACAGACTGTATTCGACGTAGCATCGAATTCATTTCTTCTCTTATCGACGCAACTTTGAGTTCTTATAGAAGCAGCTTCGATTTCATCTCTGCTTTGATTGAACTCTGCAAGTAGACGTTGCGTCGACATCTTATCGGCGTGTACGTCGAGTTGATCTGCCTGGCTCTGAACTATATCTTCCGCGTCAAGAAGTAGTCGACGTTGCATCGACTTTAAATGGCTTTGACATATATTCTCTTCTGCGTCGAGTTGAAATAGGAGCTGCGTCGACTTCTCCAATTACTTTAACAGATCCCTGGCCTCTACGTCGATATCTATTCGACGAAGCGTCGACTTAAGTTACTTCGACAGAAGGTTGAACCACTTGAACTTCTAGTCAGAGCAGCGTCGATATGGACTCGATGTTACGTCGAATTCTATTTGACGTAAATGTTAACTTAGCCCAATTTTGTTTCACTTGATCTGGTCCTGACACCCTATGTTGAGTGTGACATCCTAAGACATCTAATGACCATGTTACTCTCAATATACAATGGGTAATTCACTCCTAGAAATAAAATTACTTTTAAGTAATTTGTTAAGTTAAATCAAAAGGGGTTTTTCCCAACAAGGTTTCTTCCTGACATAGTGGGAAAGGTGTTGCTCTGTAAAATCTCAACACATGATGTCATACCAAAGCAGCAGCTGCAGATCATGGGGGTCTTAGTACTCAACAAGAAAATAAATTGGAGGAGATGTCTCCTAAAATTAATTGGTCACAAATACTCTCATAAAGAGAATGCATATATGAGAATAATGAGTCGGGTAATGTTCCATCATTACCCAGCAGTCTGCAAATCAAAAGGGGTGTCAATTCCACCAGGCAAATGAATTAATATAGGCATCTTTTCAAAATGGACCAGACAAATTTTGAAGCCTGGTCAAGCTCCAACCTCACCCCCTCCTTCTCCACCTCCTCAAGATTTAGAGAGACATTTACCAGATCCCCCAAGGGATAATATTTCTCCTCAGGACACTCCAGCAAGTCAACCAGGTAATCAACCAGATGTTGATCCAGATGTTGATTCAGCCCAGTTCAACCAGGCCAGTCCATCCATTCCTCCCACAGATCCTAGACCTCAAAGTCCTCTCCTGCCTCAGCAACAACCATCCACCATAATCACAGACAATCTATCTGCTCCCTCACCACCACAATACCATATCTCTCCAAAGGTGTATCAATATGTCTCTCCTGTTCACCAAGATCCCCCAAATTTTAATGAGAACCTCACAGCATTCCCTCCAGCTATTCTACCCCCACCTCCACCTACTTCTCTCTCCCACACTCCATCTTTTGACATTGAGCAAGCAATCTTTAAGGCAGTAGGGTTAGCCTCCAGCAGATTTGCTGACCTACTGGCCAATCAAGCCAGAAGATTTAATAAGAGATACTCCCAGATGGATGCAGAAATCCAAGAATCAAAAGAGTCTCTCCTATCTCTCAAGACAGTTGTATCCTCCTCCATGGTAACTAAAGAATTTTTAACCTCTCTTGTCAGCAAGGTTAAGAAGGGGGAGAAAATTCAGGAGGAGGAAAGGTCTAATCTAGAAAAGAATGTCCAGGAGAAGGACAAGGATGATAAAGATCCTGATAAACTTACTGTATTCCAAACAGTAAGTCCAGAAATTCTAAATGCAAATGCCCAGGGGGAGCCTCTTACAGTTGATCAGAATCCAGCTGAAGAATTTCCTGCAGTAAACCAGGGGGAGCATCCATCAACTCAGGGGGAGCTCCTTGAAGACGATCTACTGTTAGATGAAGTATCAAGAATTGCTCACGAAGCTACTCATGATGCTGAAGAGAATGCACAATCTCAGGGGGGACTTCTTAAAGAAGGTCAAATCAATGAAGAAGTTGTTGAAGAAGATAATGAACTTATTACATTTGTTGCAAGGAAGGTAATACCAAAGGTATTCTCCAGAAAAAGGAAAAATCCTGAAAAGGAACATTGAAGCTCAGGTATTTTGTACATATTATACTATCTGGAGCAAACAGCTATGGTGAACAATATAATTACTTGACAATGTATGAAATGGCATGTGATTGTATACTATCATATCATATTGTATATGTATGTTTTGGTTGTATTTGTGCTTATGTCAAAGTATGTGTAAAATCACTTTAAACAATCTGTAAATTTTATTAAGATAAAAGGGGGAGATTGTTGGGGAAAATTCTTTTTTGATTTAACTTAACAAATTAACTATAAGTGATTTTACTTCTTAGGATATATTACACATATTGTATAGTAAGGGTAAATTGGTCATTAGATGTCTTATGATGTCACACTCACCTTAGAGTGTCAAGACAATCATAGAATAAGTTAAAGTTAAGACTTGCGTCGAATAAAAGTCTACACAACTTCGACTTGATATCGACGTAACTCTGAATAGCAGTCGAAGCAACTTATTCAGTCTGTCGAAGTATAAGTCAAGTCGACGCAACGTCGAAAGTATCTCGGCGCAGAAGGAAGCGCTTGTCGAAGCCATCTAAGAAGTCAACGCAACTTCGACTATAATTCGATGCAGAAATTAAAGCTCAAGTACAAGGCTTCAACTCGACGGACATGTCGATAATCGACGTAATGTCGACATCTCAGTTCAGCCAAAGCTAAGAAGGAATTTGAAGCTACGTCGATAAGAACTCAGAGATGTGTCGACGTGAAGAACGATGAAGCCGAAGCAGCGTCGAATACAGTCAGAAAAATGAAGTTTTTTTTGTTGTCCTTTTGAGACCTTTTCAGAAGGACCATCAGTCTAGAAACAGTTCTCCAACTGCTCGTTTATTACCAAGAATGATACGGAGCTTTCCAGAACACAGTAAATCATTTTTGGAAGGTATTTAAAATGGATTGACGGGTCGAGAACAAAAGAAGAAGGAAAATTAGGTGGCTAAGATGAATTCTTTATTCAGGACAGCCCAAAAGAAGAAAGGATTTGAAATCCCCGATCATACAGAATAAGTATGCAAAAGGAGGAGAAGAAAAATAGAGTTATTACATTATTCTATCTATCGAATAGGGCATTTATCTTCTTCCTTCTAAGAACCTTAAGACAAAAAACATAGTGTTCTCTGCACAGGAAATAGACCAAGCTGCTCCTTCTTCATCATCATACAGTAGCTAGATTACAAGAAGCTTTCAGAGAAAAGGATCAAGCAAACAACCCTTGCAAAACATCATTATTGTAAGCAAGGGTTCATCATTTCAGATCTTGTGAAAGATAGAAGCAGCATCAGAGCTTCTGAAGAATTCTGAGAACAGAATTCTTTTCTTCTTTCTCTTACTCTCTTCTTACTTCTTCCTTCAACTGTAAAGAGTTTTATTAATCTCTCTTCCAAATGATTCAGTGGTTCTAAGAGTCTCCTTATCAAAATACTCAGTGGTTCTAAGAGTCATTTTATCAAAAGACTCAGTGGTTCTAAGAGTCTCCTTATCAAAATACTCAGTGGTTCTAAGAGTCATTTTATCAAAAGACTCAGTGGTTCTAAGAGTCTCCTTATCAAAAGACTCAGACACAGGTTGTGCAATCCTACCTGGGAGGTAGAAGAGAGGAGTACCCACATTTTGGGAAACCTCTATAAAAATCTGTCTTCCATGTGTTGATTTTCTATGTTGTCCCTACTTATTTATTTTGTGTCTATTTTTAGCAAACTATATTTATTTTCTTTTGTCTTTGGTTTGGCTGATTGCATAATCACTTAGGGCCCGTTCGTTTGGACGGAATTGAAGACTTGGAATTGAAATTCGACGTCGAATTTCAATTACGTCGTTCGCTTGTTAGATAGCTTTAATAATTTGAATTTGAGTTGAATATCATGGAATTGATTTTAACCTAGGCACAAAATCTAGCTGGACATATCGGAATTGGGCGAGTCTGCCACGCTCGATTTATCGCGCTTTTCGCCAAGGAGAGCAATTTTTCGCCCGGGCGTGAGTTTTTCGCTCGGACGCGAGTTTTTCACCCGGGAGCGCGTTTTTCGCCCGGGAGCTCGTTTTTTGCCCGGGAGCGCGTTTTTCGCCCGGGCGTGCGTTTTTCGACCGGGAGCGCAATTTTCGCCCGGGCGCGCAATTTTCGCCCGGACGCGCAATTTTCGCTCGGGCACGCAATTTTCGCCCGGGCGCGCATTATTGCTCGGGCGCGCGTTTTTCGACCGGGCGCGCGTTTTTCGACCGTGGATGTGTTTTTCGCCCGGGCACACGTTTTTCGTCCGGGCGCGCAATTTTTTGCCCGGGCGAGTTTTTCGCCCGGGCGCACGTTTTTCTCCCGAGCGCGCGTTTTTCGCCCGGGCGCACGTTTTGTCGCCCGGGCGCGCAATTTTTCGCCCGAGCGCGCGTTTTTTGCCCGGGCCGCGTTTTCCCCCCAGGGGCGTGGCCCGAGCGCGCATTTTTCGCTCGAGCGCACGTTTTTCGTCCGGGGGCGTGTTATGTCGCCTGGGCGCGCAATTTGTCCCCCTGGTGTGAGCTTTTCGCCCAGGCGCGTGTTTTTCGCTCGGGCGCGCGTTTTTTCGCTCGAGCACGTGTTTTTTGTCCGGGCACACGTTTTTTCGCCCGGGCGTAAGTTTTTCGCGCGACCGCGCATTTTTCGTCAGAGAGCGCGTTTTTCGCCCGGGCGTGCGTTTTTCGCTCGGGGGCACATTTTTCGCCTTGGCACACGTTTTGTCGCCCGGGCGCCCAATTTTTCGCCCGGGCGCCCAATTTTTCGCCCGGGCGCGAGTTTTTCGCCCGGGCAGGATTTTTGTGCCCGAGCACATTTTTTTTGTCCGGGCACGCGTTTTTCGCCCGGGCGTGTGTTTTTTGTCAGGACGCACATTTTTTTTATATATGTAAAAAAAATTAATTTCTTTATAATATTTTTCAATTCTTAGATTGAATTTTATTAAAAACGAACAAAAGAATTGTTCAATTCTACAATATTCAGCAATATTTTTTATTAGGCGAACGATGGAATTGGAATTGGACCAATTCCAATTCTGAATATTGAATCTCAATATCGAATTCCAATATCAAATTCAAATTCCGTCCAAACGAACGGGCCCTTTGTGTTTTTAGTGTGTGTGCACAAATAGGATAGAAAATATTTAAAACTCTACTCACCCCCCCCCCCCCCCCCCCCCCCCCTCCTCTAGAGAATACTCAGAGGCACACAATGCGCTTTCATCTCCTTTTTTGAAAAGTTTTTTTTTTCGTGTGTTTGAGGAGTGGATTTTGGTCTGTCAAATCCTTGGGCAAACCTAGATTTCTGTATTTTGCAAATATTATTTCAGATAGTGGATTTCGTATGCCTCGCCCCGTGATTTTTCCCCTCATTGCTTTAGAGAGAATTTTCCACGTATATTTGGTGTTCTCTGTGTCATATGATTTGCTTATGTTGCATTATTATCTCCTTGTGTGCCCGGAATGGTGAGTGACTCAATTCCCAACATTGGGTTCTTAGTTGGCCTGATGAACTAGACCTATGTGAATGGGCATGCACTATATTACTATCTCTTTTCATCTCATAATAGTCGGTATGCATAAGTTTACTTGATCTACCACTTGAGGCAATGTATAAGTTGACGTATAGCTCTACTATTGTTCATTTGTGCTAATGTGTGTGCATTCTAATTGAGCTTATTCAACAATCTAATAGCTTCGAGTTCATACTATCAACAATTTAGGCTGGAGCACGTTTAAAATCTTACACCTTAAGCATCTTGCCTCATCAAATTTAGGATAGAGCTTAAGAGCTCATCAATGGCTTTCGAATGCGGTGAATTGGAGATTCAAGATACAATGTTTTTCCAGCAGAGTTGTCTGGAACTGTCGCTTTGGGAGATTGTGGACGAAAAGTGTGAAGAGATTATACATTAAGAATGAGCATAATGACTGAAAAATGTTCAAATGTCATTCAATAGTTTATATGAATTAGATTTGAATCAACAAAAATCGACCCGATTTCAAGCCTTTCAGATAAAAAAACGCAAGCCAGCTCAGCTCAATTTTGATCTCCATTTCAGTTGCAAGTCATCTTGAGCCATAAAGGTGGCAATAATCCTGTAAATGAATTTTAGAGGAAATAAAAAGAATATATAGAAACCTAAGCTGAACATATACTTCCAAAAGGCTCTAATCAATTTGAAGTTTGAGTCAAGCCAAACTTAAAATTTTAAATTTTAAGCCGAGCCTAGCTCCCTGAAACTCCATTTTGTTGAGTGCCATTGGTGACGGTTTTGGGTGCATTTGCGCACCTTTCATGACGTGTTGTGCAAACTATTCATGTGATTCAAATCTAACTTTGCTACAATTGAGTCACATGGAATCGGTAAAAAAGAGCAGATATAGGCTTCGTTTGGCAACATGGGTTAAACCGACATTCGTTATCGACCACCTAAAAAAACTTCATCCGTTTGAACATAAAAGTGGATGAAGTTCCTTAGGTGGGCGTTAACGAATGACAGTTTAACCCCCATGTTGACGACCGCTACCACCGTGCCAAACGGAGCCATAAGCTCTGTTTGGCACGGCAGTGGCAGTCATGAATGCAGTGGTTATGAACCGTTGTTCGTGAACGTCCGGACTCACCTTCACATAATGAACTTCATTCACTTTTATGTTCAAAACTAGTTTTCTTTTCTTGGTGGCGGTCATAACGGTTGAAATGGAGCCATAAAGTCGAGTACATAAGCCTAAGAAAACCGCCAGCCTTCATAGATTACTCAACCCGCATACAAGTCTCTCGCAGCCTTCTTCAAAATTCATTGGTATCTACTACTTTTCCCTCCTAATACAAAATTTCCTCCCCGCCCGCACCCTTTTGCCATGGAAATCATCGCGCCATTAACCTTTGTCAGTTCATTACATTATGTACTACAAACAAGTATTTGCATCTGCAGTAATAAAATCAAATTGATAAATACCACCAAAACATCTATTGTTTTTCAGGGTGAAACAATTGTTCAGGACATGACTAAACCAGAATGAAAACAAAATATTAAATATTTGCCCAGCAGGGACCCCTAGAGTAACCAATTTAGAAGAAGGAAAACGTAGGAAAAAGCAAACAGACAATACAGCAAAAGCTACAATATTAAAATATAAAAGATAAAATACTCATATCCGTTCGTCAAACTAACCCAACTAATGACGAATATTTTCCTTCAGCTGAACTAAAAAGATCCCCGTCGAGGTCTTTCCTCTGCGACATTCACTCTAATAGCTCGGCCGTCCAAATCCTGTGTCATCATGAAAGAGGATTAAAAAGGTAGTAGATACTAAAAGCAATGGCTGTCAGAGCCACAAAACATACAAGAACAACAACAGAACCCATATAGTCCCCAATCATTGGGGGTATGAGCGGGAGAGATTGGAAACAGACCAAACCTTTGGCACTATGCACAAAGTGGCTTCTCTCAGAGGAGAAAGACCTAACCTTTGACAATAAATGCACAAAGTGGCTGCTCACAGAGTACCACTGAAATAGTGGCCCCATATACCGTCGCATTTGCTGTGGAATCATGCCCTCAAATCAAAGCCAAAGACATCAGAGAGGGCAGACCCAAGAATCCATTTTGATTTATGTGCACATAACCATGCTTCCTTCATGGTTAGTGGTGCTTGAGCAGCGGCGGTGTGAAACTATGGGCATTAACAATGCGGTAACCAAGTTTAGAACTTCTGAGACAACATTTTCGGCCTACACTCAGTATGACTGATATTTTGAGCAAAAACGCCAGTTTGGAAAAATGATTTTCACGGCCGCGGTTACTAAAACACTATCTGCATTTTTCAACTTGCGTTCACAACCGTCCCCACTCTCTCAAACATGTGATATAGTAAAAGAGCTTGTAGAGGAAGCTGCCTTAAGGATGACATTATACTCGTAAGTCAAGGGACTACATGAAACTTAATTGGTGAAGGCATGCTGCAGGCTAAAGGTTCAATGCTTCAGAAACCATGGTTGATGAGAAAGAAAACTTGCCCACAAACGACCAACTCACAGACATGATAATACAAGAACAGTTTCTAGGGGGGCAATAATGACTCACCTGTCCATCAAGAGCTTCAATTGCAGCGTCATGTTCACTTTTGGACGCCATTGTGACAAAACCAAATCCCCTCGAACGGCCAGTCTCTCGGTCATAAACGACCCTAGCATTTACTACTTCACCATGTTGACTGAAAATTTGCTCAAGACCAGCATCATCCACCTGCCACGGCAAGTTCCCAACATATATCCTAACAGAAGGCTCAAATTCTCGGCGTGGTTTCTCGGGGAGCGAACCTTTAGGAGCTGCTATATTGACTGTCAAAAGCCTTCCATTGCAGTCCTGTAAATAGAATACAAACATATAATTCTCAAAGTTATGCTCTTGGCATGATCAGCACTATCTTCTTATGACTTTGGAGAATGTTGTTCAGTTTTTACCAACCAATAATGACAAAGGAAACAGAAATGAATGATAAATTTAAGAACAAATGTGATATGTATTATTAAAGTTGAGAAGGTAGACCATTATTTACTAAATCATGCATTTGCTTCAATTCCTACAAAAGACCACACAAAGGAAAGAGGTTGAACATGGCATTTCGGACTGAAACTTCTTTTATAATTAAAGACTAAATAATGACTTGTAACGATCCACTTCATCATTATTGTAGACTTCTAAATAAAATATGAAGACAATTCAATAAAAATAAATATTCTAATGTCATATAACTAAATCAAATAGGGAAGACCTTATCCAATGTGTACAATATATGCCAAGAAGCAAGTGCAGAGGCGTTGAATAAGAGTTGGGTTTCATAGAAATTTCCTAAATGTGATGACCAAAGGCATGTCTGACAAATCCCAGAGTGTTAGAGTGGCCCCCAAGTGGCTTCTTTTTCAAGAGGGGGGCAGTAAAAGATGAGAAAAGAGCTATACAGCTATACTAGATACAAGTAGATGAACGATAGGAATGGGCTCTTCCTCTTCTTGTGCATGCCCTATAGGCACCCTCACTTCTATGCTAATTTCTTATAACAAAGACATCAGTCTTCCTATGATTTCGCACATCTGATCAAATGAATTGTTCGACAGAAGGCATAGGCAACTATGAAGTATCCCATAGGCAGGGCATATAGTGCCCCCATTAAGCTTAAGAACCAAACAAAATAATTTTGAAACACCCAGGTCCTCCCTACGAAACTGATACTATTTTCAGTCATCAGGCTATGGATGAGGATAGCCTCTTTGCTATGAGCTAATAAACATTGCACACATAAATTAGTATATATCAAGAGCTCTATAAATATGAAGTCCATAATAAATTCAAATTTTTGTTTAAAAAATTTGTAAACTTGGTCATGTACTATTCACTACAAATTTGACAGACGAAAAGGGAGACAGAAGTCCGTTAGTCAACAGAACCGGCATTGAAACATCAAAAAACACGACTGTCCACTATTACAGGATTCACAATCTAAGTACACGGACTATTTTGAGCCATGCATTTAATCATCAAGCCTGCCAAGATAATTGACCTAGAAACCTGGCCAGAGAGGATTTTAAATGCACAAATTATAAGTAATATTATAACTATAAAATCTGGGTTGAGTAGTTGCCTTTATAACTATAACGCCCCAGTCTACTATGAGTGCACTAAAGTCTGCAGACCAGTGACCCCAACCGATCTCTACGGATCTGATTGGCCATAGCCACTAATTCCAATGGCGGTTTGTTGAGACCGGGGCTTGAACCCCAGACCTCCTAGATAAGGGATCTCTAAACTGGTCTTCATCACCAATTGAGCTCAATTGATGATGAGGACCAGTTTAGAGCTCCCTTATCTAGGAGGTCAGGGGTTCAAGCCCCAGCCTCAACAACCCGCCATTGGAATTAGTGGATGCGGGCAATCAGATACGTGGAGATGGGTTGGAGTCATTGTTCTGCAGACCTGTAGCACCCACAGTAGACCGGGCGTTACAATAACACTCTCTCCTATGTATGACATTAGAATACCCTCTGTAGTCAGAATGCTAAAATTGGTTGACGTCGCTCTGTTGATGACAGTGGGCTGATGTGAATTGAAGTACAAAACATTCATCGTATAAAATATCTTCATAATATTTTGTTAACTACACACTACCATGTAAGTCCACTTGGGTACATGGTCGACGTTCCTTGATGCTCCCTTCACGATCCATTTGGGTACTTACCTCATGATGCTCTAGGGATATATCCATGTCCTCCTGGACTCTCACATGATTTTGGACTGCACAGTGACTATGACATTGAGTAGATCAGAGGGGAAACCATTATGAATTTGTCAACTCTATTTGCATTCCTTTTTTCTTATTTTACTGCAGCATGATTAGTAATAACTAATAGTGGATGCACTGAATTTACACATTGAAGCAGCAAAACCTTGGCATTTAAATGCGGAAAACACAAGTAAATGGGAATATGGTTCGAGCGGCTTGTGAGATCTTCAGCCTTTCAGGCTTCTATACAGTATGGATTCATTAAATGCATGAATTGTTGACTACCAAATTTTCTGGCATTTCTCACAAATATCACATAAATAATGATAAAAAGAAAAACTCGCTAAGGATTAGAAAATTGTCCTGATACCAATTTAATCCAAAATAGGTTTGACAACACATTACAATTGCAGTATGATGTTGATGGGTGGCCTGGAAATGGATCACATCACCGTTCGGCACAGGATCGAACCGAAGAAAAAGGTTATTTCCTTTTCCTTCCTAACTTACAGATTTTTGTGGCTACCTATGTTGGAAAATTGAGGGTGAAGAGAGTGTGAGGAGATCTTAAGAGAGATAAACAGAGAGAGAGAGTGAGTGAGTGAGTGAGTGAGTGAGTGAGAGAGAGAGAGAGAGAGCGGCGTAGAGGGGGAACAAGAGAGTAGGCTCCTCCTTACAACTGCCTGTCGGTCTAGAGAAGAGAAGGGAAAAATTCATCTTAGCCATTTCACTCATAACCTGAGTTTAACTACTCATGGGACCTTTGCAAAAAAAGTCCCTTACAAAAATTAAATTACGAAATTAAATTGTGAAATGAAAAAGAATGAAAATAGTGATAGAGAGCTCCCTTAAGCTGCTGTCTTTCTTCTTGCTTGTGAGCGTGCAAGCCCAAAGTGCATCTATAAGACCTTCTCCTCCTTCGAAAGAGTGCTTGTCCTCAAGCTCAAAAGAGGGATATGCTTCCATGAATGCTTGCAGTGGTTCCCAAGTTTGCCTCGAGTTCGGATAAGTTCTCCTATTGTATGTAAATTTCTCGTGCCCATCAAATGAGAGGGTTGCACAATGCTTTCTTTGGTCTGGGAACTATGCAACCTTCAACAAGTGGGGGACGAGCGGTGGTTTGTAGAGGTGGCTCACATTTGTGATGTTTTAAAAGGGAGATGTGCAAAATTTGGTAGAATTTGGCATCCAGTGGAAGCTCTAACTTGAATGCCACTTCACCCACTTTGCTAGCTATCTTGAAGAAACCATAGAATTTCTGGCATAGTCCAAGAGTTGCCATGTGTGATAGAGAAAGTTATAGGAGTGGGCTAATTTAAGCCAAACTCAATTCCCCCACTTTAAAGTGAATTTCTTGATTATAGTCATTGTACTATTTTGCACACGCTCTTGGGTTGGTGCACGATTGGCACAACTATTGTTGAGGATGTGATCGCATGATACGCACACGGACAAGAGCAACACCCTTCGAGTCTACTCGCAGCGCGAAAATGGGGAAGTGCACAATGGGCGGTATCCAAGCTAGGCGCAACACGTGCCTAGGCCCGTTTTCAGCAACTTGATTTTACTCCCTCTTTATTTTTTATGTATTTCTTATTTTAAATATCTTTCCTAGTTTGAATATTTCCTAATTAAAAGGCCTTGTAAAATCTCAATATAAAGGTTGTTAGGTGAAGGGTTAGGTCATCGAGAGAGGTATTAACCTTGGAGGGGAAACAGACCTTTTGGCGACCCCTTGGACTGGCTAGTGATCTTGTTCGTCCCTGTATCATGATTGCTAAATTGCTCCACCGTTATCTACTTATTTTAATCATCCCTCAAACAGTAGTTCCTCCGAGTTCACATTCAGGAGACACAAAGTATCATGATGATCGACAGTGGCACTAGCTACAACTTTCTCTCTAACAAAGTAGCATCGCGCCTTAAAGTAGCCATCACACCGAGTATAGGCTTCTATGTATCATTTGGCGGTGGGCCCGGGATATGTTCCGGTAAACTATGCGGCGCTTTGGCCATACAACAACATAACTTTGAGTTCCAAGCAGATTTCCATGTGTTCAATTTGCATGGTATCGATGCAATCCTCGGCATCACATGGATCCAAACACTCGTGGGGGTAAGGACAATTGGGCTTCCATGACTATGGAATTCGTACCCATGGAAACTCTACATCGCATCCACAGTGACCCCTCTCTATCACGCATTCCCACGAGCCTCCGCTCCATTCGAAAGACGGCTAACCCTGAATTCGCAGCATTGCTATGGCACATATCTGTGAGCAAACAAACCAACCTACCACCGACCTCCTTAGCCATCAGTCGCATTGTCCTAATTTTCTATAGCTTTTTGCATCATCAATAGACCTTCCACCCATCCGTGCATCGGATCACCGCAGACCTTTACTACTGGGAGTGACCACCATCCGAGTACGACCATATTGCTATGGTCACACAAAAAAGAAAGCCATGGAGCAGATGGTGGCAAGCATGCTTCAGACGGGGATTATCCAACAGAGCAGGAGTCCTTTTTCCTGTCAAGTCTTGCTCGTGGGAAAGAAAGATGATAGTTGACGCTTTTGTGTGGACTACAGAGAACTCAACAAGTCCACCACAGCAGACAAATATCCAATTATCTGTTGGAACACGGTTTTCCGCATCCCTTTGATTTGAGAATAACAAATCCTACTTGTAATTGATTTTGTTTGCCATTGTGTTTTTAGCATGCAGGTTTGAACAATATTGTCACTAGGATGCTACATTGTTGGTCTAGACTTGCCCACAAGCAAAAATGATGAAAGTGGTCTAACGTCAGGCGTTAGGACTTAACGCCGGCGTTGACATTCGACGAATATGGCATGGAGGGAAGCTGTCGTGATTGCAGGAGCATTTTTGGAATGATTTGACTTAACGCCAGCATTAGCCTCAACGCCAGCGTTAAGGTTGCCTAAAATGAATGTTTCCAAAGATGCAGTATCTCCTTCCTGTTTTGAAGATCCGAGCCATCAAGTTCTTTTTATACTGGGTTAACGCCTGGCGTTAGCCTTAGCGCCAGCGTTAGCTTCCAATCTTATAAATAGGTGGCATTCGTTCTCTTCAACCATGCATGCCAAGGAGCTCTATTCCAGCACTTCAGAAACTTTGTGAGGGCCGTATTTTTAGACCACTATCTCCCACACAAATTCAAGAGAAGAATTCGAAGGAGGATCGGATCAACGCTCACCCAACGCGAAGAACGCTTGCTTCGACTTCGACGATATTCAGCGAGTCTTCGTCATCTCCAGAATTCTTCATAGGGAGTTTTACTTGTGTTTAATATTTTGTTGTGACTCTTTTATTATGATTGTTTAGTGAATTCGCCTCGTGTTGGCGACTAGTTCTGGGTAGAACTTAGGGTAGAAATTCGCCTCGTGTTGGCGACTAGGTCTAGGGAGTAGATCTAGGGGGTGCTCGAGGCCTTTCTGGGGATAGAAGGGCTAGAGCGGCTTGAGGTCGTATCTGGGGATAGATCGATTAAAGCCAACCGGTTCTTAGTGAGAAGAGTCGGTATAGAAAATGAAAGTCTATTATATTCGCCTTTGATTTCTAGCGTCATAGAAATCGGATTTTGTAATCAATCTTATAAATGATTATCATGTCTTTAGTTGTTTAATAAAATTGATTTCATTTCAAATTGCTAATTCTTTACTTTTGATTCAATCTATTTCATATTAAAATATCAAAAGTTTTCCATTAAATCCTAAAGTTTTCTAAAACCCTTATTCATCCCCCCTCTAAGGGCGCCTCAAGATCCAACATTATCCTCATTCAATAACTTTTGGACGAGTTGCAGGGCACTTGTTTCTTCCCTAAACGAAACTTTGCTTGGGGTACCACCAAATTCAAGCTCGACCAAAAGATGTACATCAAAACAGATTCCAAAAGCATGGACAACATTACGAATTCTTAGTCATGCCCCTTGAGCTAACTAATGACAAGTCAACAATGAATGACATTTTTCGATCGTTTCTTTGCATGTTCGTAGTCATATTCTTCAATGGCATTCTCATCTACAACACTTCATCGGAAACACATTTGGATCACCTCTGGCATATTATCCATCTTCTGGTGCAACATCAATTAGTAGTCAAAAAGTGATTATTCTAATGTTCTAAAGTGACTTATCTCGGCCATATCATCTCCACGGAGGGCCAGCCTTCCTTGAACCCAGAAAAGGTCGCGATCATTGCTCAATTGCCAATGCTCTCTATTTGCGCTGCCTAAGGGTTCCTCACCTTAACAGGAAACTATTGACACTTCATCTGTGACTACGGAAGCATAACTCAACCTCTCACCAATCTTTCGAAGGCGGCATCCGACTGCCCAGCGGTATAGCCACTAGAGGCCCAATAGGCTTTCGTCGAACTCCAATAAGCCCTTTCCACAGTGTTCATCCACATTGTCAGACTTCTTCAATCCCTTTGTAATCAAATGTGATTCGTCCAGTAGCGAACTAGACAACATTCTCAAGCCAGAAGGCGGACTCATAGACTACTTCAGCAGGATGGGGCATTCACGAGACCTCGTCGCACCACCTCTATATACGATACTGAGCTTATGGCCCTCGTTTATCCATCTGCATCGATGACACGATTCAAATGGATCATCACAGTCTCTATCACCTGCTAAACTAGAAAATTTACACCCCATTACAACAAGTCCATACACTGCCCTGTGAGAGATTGAGTTAAATTCACATGAGCTTGATAACACTAGGAATATGAGTAGTCATACGTATTGCATATATAGTATTTGATCCTAAATGAAGAGCCACTTTTTTATGGGGTCGTCAACCGGACACTCCATTATAACCTCAACCTGACACGCTATTATAGACTCAGCCACACTATTACACCAGGTTCATCCTTCACCTCACCGCAACTTTACCCTCCACCTCCGCAGCAAATTACATCATTTATGGGACCCTCATCAGCTTCTGCGGACGACAACCTTTAATGGGCATGACATCTACCTAGAGTTAAGTGATTGAGACGACATAAGAGTTCGTGGAGTTAAGTCTCTATTCATCGGGATGCATGCTACTGAGCAATGGAGAATAATGGACATTGGTCACACATCTTTTAATCAATTTTCCTAATTGACAATTTTTGAATCGTCGAACAGATGATCGCGATTTTTCGTATTTTCATGTATTTTTTATATTTTTTGAAGTTGTATTGTGAGTGCTATGGTAAACAATCTGAGAGTTATGGTAAATAATCTGATCGTAGGATCTGAGTCGTTGGATTCATTTACCCTAAATCACACCTTTATATATTCTATTAGGTTCGGGCTAAAGCGTTGAGTGTTATGGCTAAGGAAATAGTCGCTCGATCTCAGAGTGTCAAAGCCCATTCTATCGCTCCTCTGGTGGTGTCGAAGCCACCGGCTCGTCCAAACGTCAACCCCGCCTCCGACAAGACACCTCCTACCCCTCACAGCCACAACCAACCATCTTACTACACATGTAGCGCCTTCCAGCCCACGACTTCCGCTTCCTCAGACCCCACCCTCCTCGGGACAACCTTCCCTAGCACCTAACACCCTCTCCTCAGCCTTCCCCTCCTCCATCCACCCTTCCTAGCCACCTCCCTAGCCTCCCGCGACCTCCCCTCCACCGATAGACACTCCTGTCAGTCGCAAGACAACACCATTAACTATTTCAGCCTATGTCCGCCACCGTCCTACCTCTCAGCGCTTTGACAGTCGCCGCATTCCCCTTCCAACACCTCCATAGTCGTCATCCATCTGCATCCCCTCCTCAATTGTTGCAGCCCTCTGAAACACCATCTAACAGTCGTCTTTCCCCTCCGGCCCATTCCAAACCTCGCTACGCCTTCCACTAAATACACAAAAACCCAAATTACTAAAATTCATCCTAAATCACCAAACCCTAGAAATACTCCACATCATAGTACCATGCAAACCGCACAACGAAATCAACTCATCGTGCCTATGCAGTGAGCTTTAACATTTCGACTTTCATTTCTTCACATTGTGCGGGCATACTTTTATTGACAGTGTATTTTGCATTATTAGACAAATTAGACATAATTGTGATCAATAATGATGCTTTGTGGAATTTTTAACTTATGTTATTTAATTGATTGTGCAGCGGAACACTTGTTTGACTGAATCATTTACATTTGCACAAAGGTAATAGTTTAGGTAGTGAGCATGCCATCACTAATTATGCAAGTGCATGCATTTGCATCTCCTATTTAGAAACCTTATAGATTCTTCTTGTGTCACACGTCTTTTCATGTCCCATCATACCTGAGTTCCTTTCTTTACCCATAGAGACCTAAAGGCCAAGTGTCGTTTTGTTGGCACAAAATTCACCCACTGTTAATCCTTGCACCACTAATACGTCTACAACAAGAGTACTTGCTCTAAGAGGCCGGTCAGAAAGAAAGAGGTCAAAAGCCCAGAAAGAGTTGTGTGAGTATGTCATTAGAAGAAGTGGTGTTACAACTAAAAGACCCTCAGCTAACCCAGAAGTGTCAAGAACTCCACCTCAGAAAACAAATTAAGGCTATACGAGAGCGGAAAGGGTCTGGAAAGAGCTCAACCAAAAGTATTTTACCCTTAACATTTCACGCCTTTTTACAAGATTTGGGGCATGATATTATTAAGAAATAGAAAAAAAAGGGTTGATTTGGGACCAGCTAAGTGTCGGATAGAACTAAAGACCGGTCCAATGCATGGCTCACGCAAGTCATAGGCACGCGTGTCCTGTTAAGGAGCCGGTTCTCTCGCTATTATACTTCAGATAACCCTCATTCTTCCTTGTTACGCACACAAGACCGACACTCCAGGAGGAAGACGCCGATCGAGACCCCAGCCCGTAGACGCCTCAAATCATCTCTATTTTTCGTGATTTCTTCTTCTATAGAGAGGTACTCTCTTCCACTCTACTCCTCTTACTTTTTATGTGAATATTTTGCATGGTTTGAGTAGGGTCGAAACTCTAGGGTTTGAGTTTATTGTTTACTTTTCATGCTAAACGTGAAATCTAAGTTCTGAAATAACTTTCTATGTCAATACTTGTTGTAGCATATGGATTTGATCAATTTCTGTGAAACCCTAATTGTGTTCATGTAAATTTCGTAATTTTTAAGTATCCCTAATGTTGGAAAAAGGCTCCTAATATGTTCTACCACTTCATTAGAACAAAACCCCTTCCATTTGCATTAGGGCGGTACTTATTACTTGAAATTTTGAATTCCTTCCTTCATGTAAGTTAAGTCTAAGCTAAGGAATGATGTTCCCTCACTAGATTAGTGAAAATGCCCTTGTTTAATAGTCAACACCTAGTCCGCTTAAGACTCATTTGGCATAATTAGGTCAAGTGGAACCTATCTAGACAATTTGAGATGTGATAGGCAATTAGTGTATAAATTATGAAGGCGTCAATTGGATGTTTAGAGGGCTACCTTGAATTAGAACGAAAAGTAATTAAGATTGATAATTATATAGGTCATGCCATCCCAAGGAGACGGGAGACGCAATGACGATTCTAGGAGGAACAAAGGAAAAGGAAAGGTCGCGGTGAGTTCTTATTTCCCTAATTTTAGCTAATTAATTTTATATGGATTGTATCACTGTTGTTACATTTGCTTACTGCCACAGTTATTAAACTCATTTTATGATTTTAAACATGAGTCAAGACTTTAATGAAGTCTCCTAATAAATTAAGTCTCAATAAGAAAGGGAAAAGAAAAGTGAATTACTAAAGCGAATAATAAGAACAAGGCATCGATGCAATGGGATATCTTAAGGATGTACCCAACTAGTGGAGGTGGGGTGAATGTCCTCGCAACATGAAAATAAATGCAAAGTAAACGTGCGAATATGAAAAGGCATGTTTAAAGGATTTATATGTGTGCGAATATGAAAAGACACGCAGATAAATAAATGAAAGCGCGCTATATAAATTCATGAAATGAAATGTCAATGTATCCTTGACAGTGCCCAGTAAAGAAAATAAAAAGTGATGAAGTACCCAACATTTTAAAAGAATGGGTGACATAAAAGAATATGTAAATACATACTAAATGAATACGAACGTATGCATACCAAATGAAATACAAAGAAGGAAGTGAACGGGAAATGATGAGATGAAAAGTCAATAAGAAGTATGAATTATAAAATGTATAAATAATTCATCATAAGTAGTTAAGGGATAATAAGAATTTGCTTAGTCATTTGACTAATTAGAAAATGTAACTAAAACAGGGCAAGGAGGAGACCACTCCCGCCAGTTCTAGCCGACCCCTTTCACGACAAGAGAAGTACAAGTTGTGGATAGATGTAGCCGCAGCCATTTTTGGTGTTCTAGATATGCACAGAGCTGGGTGTCGAGACCCCGACTGCCCGCATGAGGAGTTCCAGTTCTTCTTTAAGTAGAGTCAGAGTACTTGTAGTATAGTTTTCTTATGATGCATGTACGTGTATATATGATGTAGATATGTAGTCTGTTGTTACATGTGACACAGTGTTGTGATAAGCCCTCCTTTTGTATGTATAAATACTGGGCTATCTTCTGTATTGTATCAGTTTTAAATGAAATAAAATGTTTTATTTACCATGCACTTTTCTTTTTTTATTCTGTCATGAATTTTTATTTTGGCTGAAATGTTTCTACCTGGAGCACCTTGATTATTAGAAATTAAAAGATAATGACATTGTGGTTGTTACACTCAATAAAGACTTCTTGTTGTAATGCTCAGGAACCAATTTTTGTCATATTCTTTTAGCATGTTCTACTACCCCATCTAAATTACCACAAACTATTAATAGTCTTTAGGATATTTCCAAAAAAAACTTCAAGGAAGATAAAACATACAAAAGTCATTTGAAAATACTAAATCCAATATTAAAATGTTTGGAAGGACAAGCTTATTAGACTTCTGAAATATCATCTCCCTCCTTCAAAGCGTAGATAAAAACTATAAATTGTGCCGAAATATAAATTTAACTATAGAGCAAGTGGACACGGCAATATACAGTGGTCTGCAGCAAAAATATGCTAGCATTCCACTCTTCCACAAATGTGAGAACCCTCTCTACATTAGTTATGACTGCCTATTATGGCCCAAAATCTCCTTGTACAAAGATCTTAGATAAGCAACCCCGCATAGTCCTACAACTCAGGTCGCAACTCTATGTGCTACAACTTAGTCTTACAACTCCTATAAAGCTTTTGATTGATGAATAATTTTCTTCTTCGCAATGGCATGACCCTGGAAGATGATTAAGCTATCATGTACAGTAATTCCAGTGTAAATATTTTTCTATTTCAAACTGGCAGAATATTTGTCTGTGACGTGGAATAATCTTTTTCTACACCGTTCACTACTAGATTTATATCCCTTTTGAATTTGAGAGAGATAACGGTGATTAAAATCAGATGAGGGAAGAATCAAATTCCTTTTAATTACCTTCATTCTTGCTCATTTTCTTTATTGTTTAATGTCTAGCAGCAAATCTGAAATTTATTCTGCAATGAATAGCTTCTTCAATGGTAATTACTAATTTCTCTGTTCTTCAAGCATCTCAACGAATCAAGTCAGTCGACAAATTATTTAATAAAAAGTTGACGAATTCCCTGAGCGTTGTTCGACAACTCCGAGCGCTGAGCAACTATTTCTCTGAGCATCGCTTGCTTGATTCGCTGAGTATTGAGCATTACTCAGCGAATTCTCAGAGCGATGATTAGATGAATTTTTTTAGCACAGGCTGAGTGTTGCTTGATTAATTCTCTGAGTATTGTGTTGCTCGATGCATTCTCCGAGTGTGAGTGTTGCTTTACGCAATCTCCAAGTGCGAGTGGTGCTCTACGCATTCTCTAAGCGATGATTGATCAATTCTTTAAGCGTAGATCAACAAATACTGTTTGATGCTCGATGAATGTCAGTCGACGAAATCTGCACATCATGACTAAGTCTTTGCTCAACCAATAGACTCAGTAAAGTTGGATTCATTGACTAATGAGGATCACAAATACACGACACAAACCCAGCGCATAAAATAAAACATATTGAAAAAAAAGATTATACCATGATGTTACCATCAATGAGAGAAATAATTAATATCATTACCACATCAAATGAGGGTTTCTCAACAGTTTGGGTATGTATGGTTGATAAGTTTTCTTGCTTCATTTTTCAACCATCGAATCCTTGTGTCATTTTATAGGGTCATGAAGTAGTAGGAGGGTGCATGCATGGACTAAGGTGTTGTAAATTTAACATTAAGTTAAAATTACACATTGAAAAGCTTTTGAAGGGTTGAAACACATTTCAAAGAAGACTCAATGGTAGCTATATGGGCAATTTAACATATTAGGATGCATGTGTCATTTAGTGCAATAAATAATCGTGCACCTAGTCACGTGAAATAAAGATAAGCAATCAAATATAACAAACCAAAAGTTAATAAATGTTCAAAAAAATCAGTTCAAGCTTCTTAGTACATCAAGTATCATGTGAAATAGGTTTGCATTTGAAACTGAAGTATTTTACTTACATAGCGATTGAACAGTTCCACGGCTTTCTGAGCTTCTTCAACATTACTCATATTCACAAACCCAAAACCTCGGCTTTGACCAGTTTCCCGGTTATAAATTACCTACAATGCAACAGAGATTAATGAAAATAGTTAACAAGCCTACAAACATAATTTGCCAATATAATCAATCACATCCTACTGCAAGAAAGTAGGGATTCATTAATCACTATCTATACTATACAATAAGAGAAAAAAATACTCTTTAGTGAAACATTCATCTTCTCAATTTTGCCTCTTCTTTATTGTATCTTTTACATTTTTTTCCAAAGGTGAGGCTCGTGTTATGTGTTTTGTAATTTTTCCCACCTCCCATCCATTTCTATCAAATTTTGTGTTAAGAGAAACAAAAATTTTAGGTGGACGGCAAGCAGTGGGTGTAATGTCATTGTCGGTGCACGGGAAACTCCGTGTATGATTGCTTCTAACAACATGAGACTTAAAAACTTCTTCAAGTCGCAATTACACTGGTATCTCTTAACAGTAAAAGAGCTTTTGGAAAGAACAAAACATCAAAATTTATCGCCCTAGTAACCTCTTCCGCAGCACCAGCCTGTTAAAACCTCAAGAACAATCCTAAAACTGCAGAACCCAATATACTCCAGCGCTTAAACACTAGCACATAAGGATGTAACTAAAGTGAGCAAGTTTACCTCCGCAACTTCAACAATTCCAGCCTTCTCGAACAAATGAGCTAACTTCTCACTGTCCACATCGTATGGCAGATTTCCGACAAAGAGCTTGGCTTCCTCTGGAGGCTCAGGGAAAGAATTATCTCCTACTCCGTCCAAAAACTCTCCATTGGCTGGGATATCTCCCTTAGCTTCGAAATCTCCCCCACCCTTCAACCCCTCTTCGTCTTCCCCTTCCAAATCTGAAAACCCAGCCTCCGTTTGTTCCACATCTAACAACCCAAATTCTTCCGGCTCGCCTTCCCATTCGAGGTCTTCTTCCCCTGCGCCGGTGTCAGTAACCTCCTTACCTTGGCGTGCCCAATCCGAGGTCCGGGCTACCAGGGAAACAACCAAAGGGACCTTTTTTGCTAGAGAAAGGACGAAAGAGGTAGAGGAAAAAGAAGAAGAAGAGGTAGATAAGCGTATGATACTAATAGGATTTGTACGGAGGGGGATAAGTCGGCCAGATGAGGTTTTAGAGGCGAAGGGAGCGGAAAGTGCGGCGAGATAACCATCTGCCAATGAGAGCTTTAGCGATGAAGCTACAGCCATGGCAGACGCGAAGAATGAGGATGGAGAGGATTGGGGTGGGAGAGGATAAGGAGAGGAAGAGCAGAATGCCAATGAAAAGGAGTGGAGTGCTGTTATCTATCGGCGCTTCAAGAATTGCTTTTATTGAAGAGGAAAAATATATATAAAATGAATAAAATTAGGCAATTGTTAACCGCACCCCAGTTTTGGCTATCCCCAACCCTTTTATATTAAGTATTACTCGTTTTTTTGAAAATACGTCTTGTACAAGCTTTTTTAGGAAAAGTTTTCAACATGAAAGTTGTATGTATCGTCGAGATCTACAACTTTTGTGTTGAACACTTTTGCTAAAAATGCACGCACAAGACGTATTGCCGCCTGAATTGAAACATGGGCGTAACTATAACGAAATTTTGGAAATGTGCATTGTGCATGCATTTTTAGGAAACATGTTCAACACGAAAGTTGTAGATCTCGACGATATCTACAACTTTCGTGTTGAACACTTTTCCTAAAAATGCTTGTACAAGGCTTATTTCCAAAAAAACGCGTAATACTTCATATAAAAGGGTTGCGGATAGCCAAAACTGGAGTGTTGTTAACAATTGCCTAAAATTAAGCCAACATTTACCTATCTCACTTTTTTTTTCTTTTTAATTTACATGTTACAATATATATTTGTTGTTCTATACTTCTCAGTGTCTTTGTAACTTTGTTTGTATTAATCTAATTTGACTAAGGCTATGTTTGAGACCCCGGCACCCTTTTAGTGTGTTCCTCACCAACGCAATGCCGACGACGGGAGGTGTTTGATTTGCCTCCTTCGCCTTTGGAACGGAGTAGAGTGAGAACGGCGAAAAGGCGTCGTCCGCGGACGTGGCGAGCTCCCTGTCGCAATCTTCGTCACGCCCGACTCCTTTCCGAGCCGTCGTCGCCGTCCCAAACAGACCCTAAGGCCCAATTTTTTGGGGAGATTGAAATTGTGGCAGAGTTGAGAATTTTATTAGGATAACTCTCTAGAGGGGCATGAATAAAAAAGTAATTGAAAAAGTTTCAACACACGCAACTTAATGATATAAACAATACAATCGTAGATTATAGCAGAGTAAATAAATAGATAAGTACAAAATAAGAAATTTGGACTATAAAGTAGCCATCATAAAATACACAGGGAATTTATAAAGGTTTTTTATGGGTACTCTCTTTTACCACCAGATAGGAATATACTATCGGAATTTTTTGATATGGAGACTTTTAGAATCGACTGCATATTTTATTTAGGAGACTCTTAGAACCAACTGAATCTTTTTAAAGGATGGATTTTAAAAAATTATTGTATAGTTGTTGTTGAAATGAGTCTTTGTCTTTTCCACGATGTGAACAGACTTCAACAAATTCTGACTAATTTGGAAGTGTACTTTGTGTGAATATTATCTTCAGTTATTTGTTATTTGTTCTTCTTCAAAAGAGAGGAAGAACAAGAACAACATTTTTACAAGGACATTAGGATAATGAGAAATTCAGATTCTCTTATTCTTCGAAGAGAGGGGAGTACCAAAGTGAAAAACTTCTTCTTTGAGAGAAATGGAGGAAGAGAATAGTAGATGTGGAAGATGGTTGGAGTTGTAGTGCTCTATTCTTATTCTTCAGTGAGAAGGGAAGAACCAAGAACAACTTCTGTTTGAGAGAGGAGGAGGAAGAGAACTTAGGGCAGCACTATTTTCTCTAGGTCTGTTTAGTTTCATCCCTGACAAGGTAGCTTTATACCTCAAGATTCAAAAGGCTCCAAACGGATCCTCTTGATAAAAACATAAATCTCCTTTCATATCCGCATCTCTGAAAATGGCAGATTCGTCATCTCAGAAATCTCATTCCAGAATCAGCTTTCTCAGATCTCAAACTAGAAAGTAAAACCTAATGACTCTTTAGAAATGAATCCCGTCATAACTCTTTCTATTTAAGCCTTCTTGACCCAGTAAGTAATCAGTGAGCTCTTGATTGGTGATTGGAGATCTAACTTTTGCTAGAAGAATGTTACTTCTGTGAGCGAAAAAACTCAGTCAATGATCGAGTCTCATTCCGATTAGTGAATGGCTAGTGCTAAACTTCAGTAACCTGATCTGTGAACTCTTAAAGTTCATTCTGCATTGAATACAATTCGACGTGCGTTGAATACTATGTAAGTTTGGGAATGTCTAAATTACACCTAGAGGGGGTGAATATGTGATGTTCCCTTTTTCATTTTCACAGAGGAATAATAAAAGCGAGTGCATAAATAAACAAAACACACATCACAGACACAGAGATTTATAGTGGTTCCCCAATATGGGTACTCCACTTTCCCCATTCACCTGTCTAGTAGTGTGATAACATCGACAACTCCAACCAAACTTGGATCAATAAATGATCTTACTCTCGTAGACAGTTCTCCTACCTCAAGAACACTAACTGGTTCCCTACTTGAGATCCTCTAACACACGATCCTACCTCAGATTCCACAGTAGGAATCCTACCTCAGGTTCACAGTAGAACCCTACCTCAGATTTCAAAGAAATCATACAAGATTGTTTTACAAGTTTGTTTATACAACTTTTATAAACTCAAAAATAAAGAACTTGAGAGTTGAGTCTTCTTAAAGCTTGAAATATCTGAGTTGAAAATAGATTCTTCTTGATCAATGATCTCAGATTTGAAAATCTTTCTTCTCCAAAGAATCGGCTTCTTGGTGAGTGAGAGAAGAATCTTGGACTTGTAGAATAATTGATTTGATTTTGGATCATGTATGAGAGAACTTACTTTGCTCCAAAGAGAATGATTTGATTGAAGAACCTGGAGAAAATCTTGAGCAAAGGCAAAATTCAACTTGAGTCAACGGCTGCTTTCAGTTTTCTGTTCTCTAGATTTCTCGATTAGGGTTTCCATTACATAATTAGAATTTTGTGATTAGGATTAGGGTTTTACCGACGAATCTCTTCCATATATATATATATCAGATGTGACCAACGACTATTTCGAATTAATTAAGGAAGAAGACACGTGGCAATGACAGAAAAATGATTGGCGCAATCAGCGACAGACGGCGATTTGAGCTTCAGAAAATTCGGTCAGTCAAGTCGATATGAACTCTTCTAGTTGATATAGATTTGTCTAGTCGATATGAGCTTATCTAGATGATATGGGTTTGTCTAGTCGACAAGAACTCATCTAGACGATATGGGTTTGTCTAGTCAATCAGAACGCATCTAGACGATATAAGTTTGTCTATTTGACAAGAACTCATCTAGACGATATGGGTTTGTCTAGTCGACAAGAACTCATCTAGATGATATGAGTCTGTCTAGTCGACAAGAACTGTTCACTGTCTGAAGGATCTCAAGTCGATAAGCTTAATATACTGAATCAGTCGCAGAACCTTATAGTCGACAAACCAGCTTCAAATCAACACACTAGCTTTAGGTCGACAAACTAACTTCAACTCGACGGGCTAGCTTCACGTCGACAAACTGACTTTATCTAAGAGACTTCTGGTCGATATGAGTTTAATCGACAGCAAGTCAAGTTGACACTTCACTTTGTCGGATCCCAGTCTAGTCGATATTTGACTTTGCCATTTTTTTACATTTTCCTTAATCTTTCTTTAGGCTTCCACCAACTTCATGAACTACTAGAGATGTTTAAAATGAATAAGTGTCAAGCCTAAGATAGTCTAGGACTTATGTCTACATGATGTTTTGTCCAATGAGAGATTATATTGGCAAAACCATGTTGATTGACAGTAAGCCTAACCCTATGCAAACCTTGCACTAGGTTAAACCTGAAACATCAAAACTAACAGAAGCATCAAAAACAAAGTGAGATTATCTTTATCCCGAGGACTTCTTCAAATCGGGAACATTGTATGCAATTTTTTCAATAATCTCCTCATATTTGAAGAAGTCATAATCTCAAGTAATAATGAACATCACACAAACAAGTATTATAATAACATGAGCATAAATAAAAGTTAACATCCAAAATTATATATATATATATATACAGAATCAAAATGTTTATAATTAGATTTAACCACATTTGCCACTTTTTTCCATATCTTAACAACTATCTATTTGTTTCTCATTGTTTCATCTATAGCAGCTTCTTTGTTTTTCAACTTCTGCTTCTGCCTTTCAAAATAACCAAATGGCTTGGGTATATTTCTTCTTGGCTGAGCAGGGGCATTCTCAAGAAGTGGTCCTGCTGCATACTTGTAATTTCCTTTATAACTTCTTCTTTTGATCTCCTGCAAATCATGTTTATTCCATTCTTCAAAACTGTAATATTTATCCAAGTCATCTTCCAAAATTCTCCCAGATCCATAAGATGATTTGTCTTGATCCAGGACTCCAGACTTCAAAATTAGGATCTTTCTCCCTTTCTTCTCTTCTCCTTTCTGCACTTGACTGGGCCTCAGAAGTGGATAGTCTCTTTCCTTTTCTAGGATCTATCACAGTTTAAACTTCTTCAGCATAATCAACATATTGCATTGAGGGTTGGTAAGGACCTTCTGAATATGGTTGTTCTAGTAGCAGAAAAGATTGATAACCAAGAACTTGTTGTATCTCAGTCAATAACCAGAGAGCTCTATCAACTGACATCTTCTCCTCCTTTCTGACTTCTTCAAAAATGTTCTTCTGAATTTCATCTTTGCCGCTATCCAGCTTATCAGAGAGAAACTGAAGGCAAAAGTCTTGTATTTCCACAAGATTTGGGAATGTATCCCTTTGGTTGGCATGTAACTTCTCAGTCAAAATAGAAATTGCACTTTCAAGCTCTTCAACAATCATCTCATATTTTTGGTGATTGCTTTCCAACTTCTCATCCAAAGAATTTAAAGCTTTATAATTATTGTCAATGGCCAATGTTGCTCTTGCAAACCAGCTTGTTATCTGAGCATTTACATGATCAATATCATCTTTCATAACATCCATCTTTATAGAAAGCTCTACCTTGAGTTCCTTCATAACTTTTTCCACATAAGTTTCAAAGTATCTCATTTCTTTGCTAACAAAATCCTCATCAGATCAATAATAGAACCATTGTAACACCCCCATCCATCGCAAACAATATAACAAAAGGTCTGGCCGGGGCCCCACACCATATTAAACGGACATTCGAACGCGTTACTAAGTGAGACCACATTTTCTTTTATTTTAAAAACGCACCCTAACACAGAGTTGCATTCTAGCGGGAGAATTAACGAGTTAAAGAAGCACCCAACGAGGAATGTCCACTAATAAAATAACCAGGAATGAAAGTCATACACCCAAAGGGGTTTGGGCCTTAATGCCTTACATGAACAATGTTTAGCAAAATAAAGTAGTTTCCATACTTCGGCACGGAGGTCGGCAACACATGAAAAATATTAAACACAACACTTGGGCCTTCAAGGTCCGGCTCAGCAAAAAGGGCTTCAGCCCGCTATTTCCCGCTCGGCTCACCTGCTCTTGCATAAGAACATTCCACCAATAGGTGACAAACAAAGCAACGATCAGCATAGCTGACCAAATTATAATGACCCCACACCTTTCTCGGGATGGCAGTTCTCTTTCCCTGCAAGCAGATAGCATGGTCATATAATATAAGAAAGTGTAATTTAAGCATCATTCAACACAAATGTTTGCATGATGGCCAAACGTCTAGTGCACTCAGGGCACCTTATCGGCATACCGGATTTCCCAGGGTCCCACCTTTTGCCATCGCAGGCATTCGTCGGTGCATTTAGCACCCAAACGGTGAACTTCATGAGTCTCACCACCATTCTCAGTCCTAAACTGAATGGTTATGCTTGAGCATTACTAGTCGGGCATAAAGTCACAACTCTCCCCTATGCCAATGGCAATTGCCATGTGCTTTGGATCTATTTAACCGAACGACATAGCGGGTACAGATCAGCTCTTTCCTGTTGCTCAGATCGTCATGCCAATTAACGACAACGACGCGGGTTAGCCTCCCCTTTCCCGTATGCGACATAACTCATGTTATGTTTCAAGGTTGACACTCGCGGCCACCGAAGTTGGGCACTCCATGCGCACAACTCAACGTATTAACCTAGCGGTCTCCGAGAGACCGACTTCGCACAATAACACAACAAAACATGGTGTTTCCTGGAGCCTACCTCAAGTACTAACTGTAGCATCGTGCAGACCCCCGATTCCAAAACCACACAATTACACTGAGTTTTCTCCGGTAAGTAAAACATCAACAATCTAGACCAACTTGACTAGATGGGCTTCACACAGCATGCTTAAACTCGTACTCGTGCTTCCGAGCATTATATGCAAATAAAATAAACAGGGATAAAATATATCAACCCGTTGGAGAGCCCATTTTCTCCACCAATCGGTGGGGGATTCCATGCAAACATGCTAATTAAGGGATTCACCTGCCCAAGAAGAGAATCGTTACCCTTGATGTGCGTTTCGGAGCCATAGGAATGTGCCCGAATTTGATAGCTAACGAACGTAGTGACTTTCCACGCATGAAATCGACCTCCAAGTTTACGCCGGAGCTTCCTCTTTCTCCAAGCAGCGCACACGTCGCGGGTTGTGGTCTCCCCTTGCGGCAACCCAAGAGAGAATAGAGAGAGGGGGAGAAGAGCTCGATTTCCCTTGCTCTAGGCTGATGGGAGAGAGAGTGAGAGGGGGAATGTTGAATTTGTTGAAGTGAAGTGGAGGAGACCGGGCGGTCTGAATTTGGGTGACCGCAGAGACCACGCGTTCTGTGTTAGTGATCTGCCGGTCTGGCTCTACCGTTCTGTTATGGCGTTCTGCTGGTTGGCCGGTCTGTTCTTGTTTGCTGCGGTCTGTTCCCGGGTTGGTCTGCCTTCTTTGTTGGAAGACCGGGCGGTCTGTTCTATGTAACCGCTGTGTCTGGGCGGTTTATACAGGTCGGTCTGGCGACTTGTCTGAAGTCGGCCAGTTGTCCTTAGCTTGCTTTTGGAGATCTAAGGAAGGAGGGTCTTGTATCCGCGCGGCTTGTGCGCGGTCTCATGTTCGCCCGACTTGTGCGCGATCTGCCTGCTGATCTGCGGTCTTGGATGGAAGGTTGTCCAAGCGGTCTGATCGCGCGGTCTACCTTGTGAGACGGCTGACGATCTGACGGGTGGTGATTGTATGCCTCCTGTGCGGTGATGACATCCGTCTACCCGCCTATAAATAGGGGTGCATGGCCCGTCATTTATAACGAGAACTGTAAGAACTAGAGCCTGGGTTAATTCGTGCGGTCTCAACTTTGAGGTCGGGCGGTCTCGGAAGCGAGTTGACTGTTTGTTGTGTTCGCAGGTTTGCGATCAGCAGGTTGCGGTCTCCTTCCTTGGTGATTCCCAGCGGCTTGAATAAACAGTTCGGCAGCGGTCTGTCTGCGAACTGGTTTATGGTGTTCTTGTGCTGTTTGCATCGAGCTCAGCGATCAGGCGACCTTCAGCGGTTAGGCAATCTGAGTTGCAGTCTGGCGACAGCTGTTCTTCGTTCAATTCAATAAGCTCCAGTTCGTGCGGTCTGAGGTGGAGGTCTTGCAGTGCAGGCGGCCTGTCTGTTTTCTGTTCGCGCGGTCTCAGGTCTAACCGGGCGATCTCTGGAGTCGAGCGGTCTGTGCGGTCTCTGCTTGTCAAACCGCCAGATTTGTTTTTGGTGTTTTGTTCTTCTCTCCTTCGTGATTCTTATGAATCATGTCTCGTCATGTATACCTCGCACTGTAAATCAAGTTTATGATTCAATAAAGTCTTTCATGTTGTTGTGTGACATTGTGGTTGTTTAGCTATAACTCAGTTGATGCAACTCCTGCTTACTCCTAAACGATCAAATCAAAATTTTAACATGGTATCAGAGGCAGGTTGTTGGAGTGGATAAGCAGTGATCAACTTGAGTTGCCATCGTCTTTGTGAAGAAGAGACCACATAGATTGCCATGGAAGGTGGATACGCAAGAGGGCTTGGTATTGAACTCCTCACATCGACTAACTATAAGAAATGGAGGTCATGTATGGAGAGTTACTTACTTGGCAAGGATCTATGGGAGATAGTTGGAGGAGAAGACACACAAGAGGTGTTTCTAGCAGGAGATAATATGGCAGAGGTGAGACTTTGGAGGAGGACTAATGCTAAGGCAGAGTTCACACTCAAGAGGGCTATCTCACCAGAACTGTTTGATCACATCATTGGATGTAAATCTGTTGCTGAGATTTGGACGTCTTTGGACGGCTTGTTTAATAAGAAGAATGTAGCTCGGCTACAGTTTCTTGAAAATGAGTTGGTGAAGGCCTCTCAAGGTGATCTTTCTATTTCTACCTTCTTTCTCAAGATGAAGAACCTCACAGCAGAGATTTCTGCATTGGACCCTGATGAGCCCATCTCGGAGGCAAAACTGAAGAGGCATATTATCTGCGGGTTGCGGAAGGAGTATCTTGCCTTTGTGACGTCAATTCAGGGTTGGGCGAATCAACCATCTTTGTTGGAGCTGGAAAACTTACTTGCTTCGCAGGAAAGTTTGGCAAGACAGATGGCGGGGACTTCTATCTCTGGGGGAGATAGTGATGTGTTGTTCTCTGGGAAGAAGAAGAAGAAGAAGTGGGAGAAGAAGAAGCCGGGTCATGATAGGCCCTCTACTTCAGGTCAGCAGGATAGGGGTTATGCTCCTAAGTCTGATGGGAAGAAGAAGGAAGAGGGACCAAGGTGCTTCAGGTGCAATAAAACCGGCCACTTCAAGAAGGATTGTCGGGTTAATCTTCAGCCGGGACATGCAGCGGAGAAGGAGAAGTCATAGTCTGATGAAGCTGGATGGGGAGGAGCCTTTGCGGCTAATATGACGGCTATGCCTGTTAAGGCCTTGGCTGCCATCAACTTCGAAGAGGATTGAATTGTTGATTCAGAGTGTGGGCATCACCTCACCGGGGATGAATCAAAGTTCTCTACTTTGGCGCCTTACTCAGGTAACAATGCTATCATAACGGCTGATAATTCTGTTCATTCAGTAGAACAAGAAGGTGTTGTCTCTCTGAGCAGTGATAAGGGTCCACTCACCTTGAGGAGTGTTTATCACGTGCCTGGTATGAAGAAGAATCTCTTCTCTGTGACCAATATGGTCGATGCTGGTTATCACGTTCTGTTTGGCCCAACAGAAGTGAAGTTTCTTAAAACTCAACCGGATATAAAAGGAGATATTATTCATGTTGGAAAGCGGGTGAAGGACTTGTTCGTTTTGTCGACAAGTACCTATGTTGATAAGATGAAGACCAATGATAGCGCGGCTATCTGGCATGAAAGGTTGGGGCATGTAGGCATGGACAATTTGAAGGCTATGGCGGTAAGGGGCCTTGTCAAGGGCTTGCCTAGCTTGTCCTCCTATGGAGACGGTCATGTTTGTGCGGGATGTAGTTTGGTAAGTCTCATCGACTTCCATTTGATAAATCACAAACAAGATGCAAAGCGCCGTTGGAGTGCATTCACGGTGATTTGATGGGACCGACTGCCACCCCAAGCCTTGGAGGCAACATATATATGTTGGTATTGATTGACGATTACACCAGATATGTCTGGGTGTATTTTTTGAAAGAGAAGTCGGAAGCTTTTGCGAGGTTCATGGAGTTCAAGGAGCTGGTTGAAGGTCGGTTAGGCCCGCGGGTGAAAAATTGAGAACTAACAATGGTGGGGAGTTCACCTCTGGTGAGTTCTCAAGTTTTTGCAGGAAACACGACGTTCGGAGAGAGCTCACTTGTGCCCATACTCTACAGCAAAATGGTGTTACAGAATGGAAGATCCGTCATCTGACGGAAACTTGCAAATGCTGGCTTCATGCCAAGAGTATCCCAAAGTCCTTCTGGGCGGAGGGAATGTCTTGTGCGGCTTACGTCATCAATAGGATGCCTCTAAGTCCTATCAACATGAAGACCCCTCATGAACTGATGTTCAAAGAGAAACCAAGTGTTGCACACCTTCGGGTGTTCGGGTCAACCTGTTATGTGCATATTCCTGATGCTCTTCGAACAAAGCTAGATGCGAAAGCAAGGAAGCTAGTCTTTGTTGGATATGATGAGCGGAAGAAGGGATGGAGATGCATGGATCCTGAGACTCGAAGATCTTTTGTATCTCGGGATGTGGTGTTCGATGAGGTGACTTCCTACAAGGGGAGTTCAGGAATTGAACTACCGGAGAGCAGGGTTGATGAAGAAGGGAAGGCTGCGGAAAATCTTCAAGTGGAGTTGCCTGTTTCACCAGGAGCTCCTGTTGTGTCAAGCTCGGAGATGGAGGCTTCAGGTTCTGGAAGCAGGGGGAGCGATGCTCCAAGTTCATCTGAAAGAGGAGCTAGCACAGAAGAAGCAGCTGAAGAGGTGGCTAGTCAGGTGCAACCTCTTAGGAGGTCGAAGAGGACTATTAAGCCACCAGATCGATACACAGGAGGAAACATGGTGAGCTTCGTCTCATGTTTCTTTGCTGGTCCCTTGGATGAGAGGGAGCCGTCGAATGAGACTTGGTCTCTAGTGCCCAGGCCTAAGGGCATTACCCATGTGACATGCAAGTGGGTCTATAAACTCAAGAAGAAGGCTGACGGTACGATCGAGCGATACAAGGCTCGCCTTGTAGCTCTCGGGTTCTCACATCAGTATGGTGAAGATTATGATGAGATGTTTAGTCTAGTGGCAAAGATGACTTCGGTTCTATTTATTATTGCTTTGGCGGCTTCAAGTGGATGGGAGATTTGGCAGCTCGACGTTAAGAATGCCTTCTTATACGGCGAGATCGACAAGGATATCTTTATGATCCAACCGTCAGGCTTCATCTCGGAGGAGTGTCCGGACTACGTCTGCAAACTGAAGAAAGCCCTGTATGGTTTGAAGCAAGCGCCTCCGGCGTGGTATGGAAAGATCGCAGAGTATCTTCTATTCTGCGGGTTCTTTGCTTCAGATTCTGATTCTAGCTTATTTGTCAAGAAGGAGGGGGTGCTTCGGGTTATTGTTCTGCTGTATGTGGATGACATGATTGTCACCGGGAACTCGAAGGAGGCAGTAGCAAGGCTGAGAGACGAGCTTGCCATCAGATTTGAGATGAAGGATCTGGGTGAGCTTAACCATTTCCTTGGACTCGAGGTTCAGAGGCGGGAGAGCGGAGTGCTCGTTTCTCAGGCAGGATATGCAGAGCGGATCGTTCAACGATTTGGCATGGAGGAAGGGAAGAGCAGCTCTATACCTCTGGTACAACATCATAAACTTCGGAAGGATGATGGGAGAGTTCTATCTGATCCGTTGGTGTTCCGAGCTCTGGTTGGGAGCTAGATCTACTTGACCATCATGAGGCCTGATATTGCTTATGCAGATGGCAAAGTGAGTCGGTACATGGCGGAGCCACGGAAGCCCCATCTTCTAGCGGCAAAAGGAATTCTGAAAAATGTGAAGTCAACCTCTGATTTGGGTCTCCTATATAGGAGAGGGTCAAGCTTGGAGTTGCATGGATACATGGATGCTGATTACAGGGGAGACGTGGATGATCGGAGATCAACATCTGGTTTTGTCTTTATGACGGGCCCCACAGCTATTTCTTGGTGTAGCAAAAAGCAGGACTCGGTGTATCTACCACAGAAGCGGTTTGGATCTACCACAGAAGCGGAATACAAGGCTTCGGCCTTGGCAGCTCAGGAAGCCGTTTGGCTCAGGAGGTTGGTAGAGGACGTTCATGAGGAGGTTCGAGGTCCCACTATGCTACGCGGGGACAATGAGAGTGCTCTCAAGCTGGTTAATAATCCAGTCTGTCACGCGAGGACTAAGCATATTGAGATTGAACACCATTTCATTTGTGAAAAGGTGTTGGGAGGATCTCTTATGGTCGAGCATGTTCGGAGTGCGGACAATGTTGCAGACATCTTCACAAAGCCGCTGGCAAAAGGACCGTTTACCCGGTTGCGGAGTTTACTCGGGCTAGTTTCCACTTCCCACTTTAAGGGGGAGTGTTGAATTTGTTGAACTGAAGTGGAGGAGACCGGGCGGTCTGAATTTGGGTGACCGCAGAGACAGCGCGGTCTGTGTTAGTGATTTGTCGGTCTGGCTCTGTCGGTCTGTTCTGGCGGTCTGCTGGTTGGCCGGTCTGTTCTTGTTTGCTGCGGTCTGTTCCCGGGTTGGCATGTCTTCTTTGTTGGAAGACCAGGCGGGCTGTTCTGTGTAACCGCTGTGTCCGGGCGGTTTATACAGGTCAGTCTGGCGACTTGTCTGAAGTCGGCCAGTTGTCCTTAGCTTGCTTTTGGAGATCTAAGGAAGGAGGGTCTTGTGTCCGCGCGGCTTGTGCGCTGTCTCGTGTTCGCGCGACTTGTGCGCGATCTGCCTGCTGATCTGCGGTCTTGGATGGAAGGTTGTCCAAGCGGTCTGATCGCGCGGTCTACCTTGTGAGACCGCTGGCGATCTGACGGGTTGTGATTGTATCCCTGCTGTGCGGTGACGACATCCGTCTACCCGCCTATAAATAGGGGTGCATGACCCATCATTTATAACGAGAACTGTAAGAACTAGAGCCTGGGTTAATTCGTGCGGTCTTAACTTTGAGGTCGAGCGGTCTCGGAAGCGAGTTGACTGTTTGTTGTGTTCGCAGGTTTGCGGTCAGCAGGTTGCGGTCTCCTTCCTTGGTCATTCCCAGCGGCTTGAATAAACAGTTCGGCAGCGGTCTGTCTGCGAACTGGTTTATGGTGTTCTTATGCTGTTCGCATCGAGCTCAATGATCAGGCAACCTTCAGCGGTTAGGCGATCTGAGTTGCGGTCTGGCGACAGCTGTTCTTCGTTCAATTCAATAAGCTCCAGTTCGTGCGGTCTGAGGTGGCGGTCTTACAGTGCAGGCGGCCTGTCTGTTTTCTGTTCGCGCGGTCTCAGGTCTAGCCGAGCGATCTCTGGAGTCGAGCGGTCTGTGCGGTCTCTGCTTGTCAAACCGCCAGATTTGTTTTTGGTGTTTTGTTCTTCTCTCCTTCGTGATTCTTATGAATCATGTCTCGCCATGCATACCTCGCACTATAAATCAAGTTTGTGATTCAATAAAGTCTTTTGTGTTGCTGTGTGGCATTGTGGTTGTTTGGCTATAACTCAGTTGATGCAACTCCTGCTTACTCCTAAACGATTCAAATCAAAATTTTAACAGGGAAAGGAGATCGTGCACTTGATCCCGGTCGACGAGGAGGAGTGAGAGGGGAAAGGGAGATCGTGCCCTTGCTCCAGGCCGACGGGGAGGAGTGGTAGGGGTAAGGGAGAGCTCAATTGCGGCTTCCCTGTGAGAACGAGAGGGAGAGCTCGGGAGAGAGAGGATGAGGCCATGAGAGAGAGAGAGAGGGAGAGAGAGAGAGAGAGGAGGTCGGGAGAGGGAGACGGGCGATCGGGGATGCAATTTCCTTATGCGAACGAGATGGAGAGGGAATATCGGGAGACGGGGGGATCGACTTCTTAGGGTTGAGAGGGGTTTATTTAAACCTAAAACAAAACAGCTAAGCGCATCCCACTCTGCTACTCGCCGACCCACTTCCTTAACTGCATCGCGCCCTCTAACCGCACCCCAAAACCGATTTAAATTAAGGTGTTACAATTCTCTCCCCCTTACTGAAATTTTGTCCCGAAATTTAAAGCACAAATAACGAAATGAAATTCATCATACCCGAGTAAACAAATCAGGGTACTCTTCGTGCATGATCTCTTCTGTCTCCCAACCTCGCGGCCACAATTGTCCCAACGGACTCTCACCATCTTGATGGTCTTTCTCCGCAACTGCCGAATATCAGTATCGATGATGCAAATCGATGTCACCTTGGTAGATAGGCCACTATCCACCAGCACACTATCAGCCTCCAACACAGACTCGAGCTCCCGCACCACCTTCCTCAACACAGAAATATGGAAGACATTGTGCAACCTACTCAGCTCCGTCGACAACGCAAGTCGATAAGCTGCCTCGCTGATGCGTTCGGTGACCTCGAATGGCCATAAGTACCTCGGGCTCAGCTTCTTCAGCATCGAACCCTCGTCACCCCACTTGAAAGGCTTTATCTTCAAATATACCAAATCACCAACTGTGAACTCCATGTTCCGATGTTTGGCATTGTAATACTTCGCATGTCGGTCTTGGGCAGTCAACAACCACTCTCGAATGGTCTGTATCGACTCATTCACATCATCAACCTCTTTGCGCTTCAGAAGCTTGGTGTCACCAGTCTCTGCCCATGCTAAAGGAGTACGACACCTCCTACCATATAACGCTTCATACAGAGCCATCTGAATACTCGCCTGATAATTGTTGTTATATGTGAACTCCACCATGTACAGGTGATCTTCCCAATGTTATACGAAATTCAAAACGCACATACGAAGCATATACTCCATCGTCCAAATTGTCCTCTCGGTCTGTCCATCCATTTGCGGATGGAAGGCTGTGCTAAATTTGAGCTTCGTGCCCAGCAAACGATGAACATGTCTCTAATCGCCGGACGTGAACTGTCCATCACGGTCGCTAACAATACTACGAGGGACGCCATGTAATCGAAAGATGTTCTCCGCATAAAGCTTTGACATCTTCTCCATTGAATCACTTTTCTGATTCGGAATAAAATGCGCAACTTTAGTCAACCGATCAACGATCACCCAGATCAAGTAATTCTTCTGCAACGACTTTGGCAACCCGTGCACAATGTCCCTAGAAATATTATTAAATTTCCATTCCAGAATTGACAATGACTTCAAGAATCCTCATGGCTGTTGACACTCGGCCTTCACTAACGCGCACGTTTGGCACTTTGCCACATAGAGAGTTATATCCTTCTTCATGTCTGGCCACCAGAACATTGTCTTCATGTCCTTGTACATCTTTGTGTTCCCCGGGTGGATTGAGTACTTAGTATAATGAGCCTCGTACATCATCTCTTCCCGTAACGTGCCAAACTTGGGGACGCGCAAACGATCACCCTTTTCGCAAAAGACCGTTTTCATCCGAGAATTCTGCATTAGACCCATCCACGGTCTCTGTCATATAGTGTTTCATGCTTTCATCAAGCTCCAACGTCCGACGAACTATGTTCGCGAGGTCACATTGCACCTCCGTCCAGTTCAAGCATGCCTTCACTGTTGTCCTTCTCTCGACGCACGAGATTCCCAAGGCTTCCCGGTCACTGATTAGATGTTCATCGTGCCTCAAAATCTAGTTGGTCTGTGTAGAAGCCCGCCGACTCAACGCGCCCGCTACGACATTTCCCTAACCGAGAATGTAATGAATCTTGAAGGTGTAGTCTCCAAGGAACTCCATCCACCTCTGTTGTCTCATATTCAAGTCCTTTTGATCAATCAGGTACTTTAGGCTTTTGTGGTCCGTAAAGATATTAATCTTCACGCCATACAAGTAGTGCCGCCAAAGCTTAAGAGCAAATATCACTACCGTTAACTCCAAGTCGTGGACTGGATAGTTCCTCTCATGTACTTTTAATTGGCGAGAGCCATACACGATTGTATTTCTATGCTGAAGAAGAATGCAGCCTAAGTCGCTCCCCGAGGCGTCACTGTAGATTTCGTAGCCTTTCGTGCCACACGGCGAGCACAAAATGGGCACTGTGGTCAAACGGCTCTTCAATTCCTCAAAATCTTGTCCGCACGTCGACGACCAAACAAACTTCTGATCCTTCCTTGTCAAGGTAGTGAGGGGTAACACTATCCGCGAGAAGTTCTCTACGAAGCGCCTGTAGTAGCCGGCAAGCCCCAGGAAACTCCGAACTTCCGCTACCGTAAACAATACAGGCCACTCCCGTATCACAACTATCTTCGTCTGATCCACCGCAATTCCCTCTCCACTAACCACGTGACTAAGAAACGCTACTGATGACCGCCAAAACTCACACTTAGTGAACTTTGCGTACAACTGACTCCTCCTCAGGGTCTCCAAAACCGTGCGTAAGTGATCCACATGATCTTCCTCCGACTGTGAGTATACCAGGATATCGTCAATGAAGACTATCACGAACTGGTCCAAATACTCCCTGAACATTCTGTTCATCAAGTCCATGAATACTGAAGGCACATTCATTAGGCCGAACGACATAACCATGAACTCGTAATGTAACATCCCGACTTTTATTGGGTCCCTAGACCCTAGTGGACCCAATAAAAGTAACCCCAAAAGGTAGAAAGTAACACAATTAGGGATATTGTGCTAGGAAACTCCAATTTGACCTCGTTAGTTCCGTTAGACTCGTATGACCAATACGAGCGCAACAGAATTCGTTCCGTTCCAATCCGAGGTCGTTTAGGGAAAACGACCATTTTGAGTATTGTAGCGCGCCACAACCACACTATTGTGGAATAGTGGCCAAACATACTCCGATTTGACCTCCGTCGGTTCCGGGAAAATGGCAAAATGAACTTTTGCCATATGGAAGAGACTCGTATGACCAATACGAGCGCAACGGAATTTGTTCTGTTCCAATCCGAGGTTGTTTAGGGAAAATGACTGTTTTGAGTATTGTTGTAAGACCCCATTTTTTTTTACAAAAACCACCGGGTCTTAGGCCCAGAACTGCCGTTTTGCGGTGACACCTTCGCTCGGGAAGGTCGCCACTACAAAACGCCGATCCTGCCGGCCAATTCGATCACAAAGAAAAGTAAGCTTAAATGAATAAACAACCAAGTCCACATCACATATAAATAACCAACAGAAAGATGTCCACATACATAACTGAAATAGGAGATAAGATAATAAGGGCTCCTGCCCGTTACAACAATAGCCTCACTACAAAGATCACTCGCGGAAGCAAATCAACTAAGACAAACACTCACGGATCCTGTCATCTGTGCTCCTGAGCTAGACTGCCCCGCCTCCATTTGCACCGGCCTCTGGTGCTGCCCCGTCGCCGCGGTCTCCTAAAATGATAAGGTCCACCGACCGTCAGTCAAAATGACTCAGCCAATTCCCCACCCCTTCCCCCAAGGCTCCTAGGCACCGTATGGGGAGGAGGAAGTGGAGGATAAACAAGGGGTAATACAAAAGCAGATGACAAGGTGAATTCTACACTACACAGATATATATATATATATAAATGAAGCAGGAAGTAGAAGCGGCATAGTAAAAGAATATAATGAACAGTAAGCAGTAAGTGTAGTGACAGTAAATATCATAAAAATAACCTTTGATTTATAGGAATGCCCATACAAACCTATAGACCAAGGGGTCGTTTAGCAGGGCCTATCGTATTAAAAGTCCCATACCAATTTATACGATAGGTGGCAGGGGTTGAATGATATGTTTATGCCATGACATGCAGAGTATGTTATTATGCAATGGTCATACAGGTGCAACTCACTCACTACGACTCTATGCGCATAGACCTTTAGTTCCCCCTTTTTGGAGCTAGCAAGACTCCTAGGATACCCCCGTAGTGGCAAACGGAAGCGGTGGGTTGGGCCTCGCCCACCTCTAGGTTGGTATATGCACTACCTAACCTAGACCTATCGTACGCCTCCACAAAACCCGCGGAGCGCCTGCGTACTCTTACTGACTGGACCGCCAGACTTTTATGGCTAAGTGTAAATACCACACTTGCCGAGCCCAAGTATCAACGTCGGTGCAACGATCGCCAACACAAAGGACCCACCACCTTATGCACATGCAACCTAACTTCCAACAACTCCGAGCTACAAGCTCCCCGGGCTAACCCGCCCGTCACCAATAAACATTTCAGAATCACAAGCTCACCGGACTAAACCGGCTAAACTCCTATAAGTATACCTTCATAATACCTTACCCAAATTAAACCTAGGTGCTCTAGGACGCTAACGGGAAAAGACGATCTTTCGTCAATCCAGGACGACCTTCCGCAAGGGTGGCTCCCCACCATCCTAAGACTCACCAAACCCTAATTACACCAGGGATCTTCACATAATTACATGACTACCAATTAACCCTCACATCTCCAATTCAGTGCCCACTAATTTGACTCTTAACCCCAAAGTTGCTAAATTACTAAACGCAGACCACCCTTAACGTTTCGGTGCTCATGAAGGGAAGTACACTAAATACACACTCCTATGACTCAACAATTTTATTGGAGGTCCATACTACATATTTAAAACCAAATCCAAAGTTTCATAATTTTCCCAATAATAACATTATTTAAATCATTTTTCCCAAAACACCACTTCCTAAGGTTTGAACTGCAAGTATGCTTTCCTGACTTCCAATGCATGCCTCAATTTTTACATAAATTAAGGGTACCTAATAATCAGTGGATATGAATTTTTAGGAAAAACCAGCAAGATTTACTATTTTTAAAAATTCCAAAACTCATTTATTACCAATAAATTCCAAAGGCGGTACCCTCATATGATCTCCAAATCTTATGCAAATTAATACAGAGGTGATTTATACTAAAATATTCAGTCCTACAAAGTTTGACCATGTTCCTCAGAGGGTACATTTGTAATTTCCACAGAGGATATATTTGCAATTAATTCCAAATTGAACTAGAGGTACCAAAAATATTAATCCATAAATTATGAGAAAAATACAGTGGGTACATATTGGTATGAAATGGCATCCAGCAAAGTTTCATGCACCTGCGTCAGCTCCTGACGGGGTCGGACCTCCGTCCTTCCTTCTCCAGCGTCTCGGCCTCTCGGCTGATCCCTTCTGCTACTTCTTCCCTGATCCTCCACTGGTCTCTTTCTCCCACGAATAACTTGCTGGTCTCCCTCCAGCTTCTTGGCCATCTCCAGGATCTTCGTCATGCTGCCGTCGGAGACGAAGAGGAGGGCCTGCCTCATCCCATCACGAAGGCCCTTATAGAACCTCTTTGCATAACCCGCATCATCTAGCTGGTAAGATACCGCAAACCAGGACAGGTGGGTAAACTCCTGGTGGTACTCCAGCACTGACCTACTCCCCTGCCGCAACTGCAGAAACCTATCCTCCAGATCATCTCTTGCCGACTGCAGCACAAAATGCTCTAGCAGCGCCGCCTTGAAATCCTCCCACAAAACGTCTGCTGCCTCCAGTCCCGGATAAGCTGTAGCCAGGAACCTCTTCCACCACCTCTTGGCATGAGACTCCAAGCAAGAAACCACCAGTGGCACCTCCATATCTGCCGGGCACTGGATTCCTGTCAACATCTCCTCCATGATGTCTACCCATTCTTCGGTCCTCACAACGGTCTCCGTCCCGATGAATGCTGGTGGGGAGAGACCCCGAAAGATGCTCAGCCAGTTGGCCCCGGGATTTTGCTGGGGAGCTGGTGCCTGCTGTGCCCTAAAAGTCTCTAGAATGGCCGTCAGTGTCTGTCCCAACTACATCTGCTGGAATGGGGTAGGAGCCGGTGGTGGTCGGACGACGTTCGGAGTCGGTGGGACTCCATGCTGCGGTGTAGGTTCCGTTGCCGGCTACATAAGAAAGATTGCACTTGTAAGGGACTTAGCTAAGGGAAGGAAAAATTCAGTTATAAGTGGACTTTTTCATGTGATTTCCCTTATGGGCACACCATTGCTTCCGCTGCTAGTTTGGTCCGCAAACTAAGCTCGCGCGGGGTGGCCCAGGGTTTGTGGACTTCTTTTCTTTGGATCGAGGTCTCGCTCTGATACCACTTGTAAGACCCTTTTTTTTTGCAAAAACCACCGGGTCTTAGGCCCAGAACCGCCGTTTTGCGGTGACACCTTCGCTCGGGAAGGTCGCCACTACAAAACGCCGATCCTGCCGGCCAATTCGATCACAAAGAAAAGTAAGCTTAAATGAATAAACAACCAAGTCCACATCACATATAAATAACCAACAGAAAGATGTCCACATACATAACTGAAATAGGAGATAAGATAATAAGGGCTCCTGCCCGTTACAACAATAGCCTCACTACAAAGATCACTCGCGGAAGCAAATCAACTAAGACAAACACTCATGGATCCTGTCATCTGTGCTCCTGAGCTAGACTGCCCCGCCTCCATTTGCACCGGCCTCTGGTGCTGCCCCGTCGCCGCGGTCTCCTAAAATGATAAGGTCCACCGACCGTCAGTCAAAATGACTCAGCCAATTCCCCACCCCTTCCCCCAAGGCTCCTAGGCACCGTATGGGGAGGAGGAAGTGGAGGACAAACAAGGGGTAATACAAAAGCAGATGACAAGGTGAATTCTACACTACATAGGTATATATATATATAAATGAAGCAGGAAGTAGAAGCGGCATAGTAAAAGAATATAATGAACAGTAAGCAGTAAGTGTAGTGACAGTAAATATCATAAAAATAACCTTTGATTTATAGGAATGCCCATACAAACCTATAGACCAAGGGGTCGTTTAGCAGGGCCTATCGTATAAAAAGTCCCATACCAATTTATACGATAGGTGGCAGGGGTTGAATGATATGTTTATGCCATGACATGCAGAGTATGTTATTATGCAATGGTCATACAAGTGCAACTCACTCACTACGACTCTATGCGCATAGACCTTTAGTTCCCCCTTTTTGGAGCTAGCAAGACTCCCAGGATACCCCCGTAGTGGCAAACGGAAGCGGTGGGTTGGGCCTCGCCCACCTCTAGGTTGGTATATGCACTACCTAACCTAGACCTATCGTACGCCTCCACAAAACCCGCGGAGCGCCTGCGTACTCTTACTGACTGGACCGCCAGACTTTTATGGCTAAGTGTAAATACCACACTTGCCGAGCCCAAGTATCAACGTCGGTGCAACGATCGCCAACACAAAGGACCCACCACCTTATGCACATGCAACTTAACTTCCAACAACTCCGAGCTACAAGCTCCCCGGGCTAACCCGCCCGTCACCAATAAACATTTCAGAATCACAAGCTCACCGGAATAAACCGGCTAAACTCCTATAAGTATACCTTCATAATACCTTACCCAAATTAAACCTAGGTGCTCTAGGACGCTAACGGGAAAAGACGATCTTTCGTCAATCCATGACGACCTTCCGCAAGGGTGGCTCCCCACCATCCTAAGACTCACCAAACCCTAATTACACCAGGGATCTTCACATAATTACATGACTAACAATTAACCCTCACATCTCCAATTCAGTGCCCACTAATTTGACTCTTAACCCCAAAGTTGCTAAATTACTAAACGCAGACCACCCTTAACGTTTCGGTGCTCATGAAGGGAAGTACACTAAATACACACTCCTATGACTCAACAATTTTATTGGAGGTCCATACTACATATTTAAGACCAAATCCAGAGTTTCATAATTTTCCCAATAATAACATTATTTAAATCATTTTTCCCAAAACACCACTTCCTAAGGTTTGAACTGCAAGTATGCTTTCCTGACTTCCAATGCCTGACTCAATTTGTACATAAATCAGGGGTACCTAATAATCAGTGGATATGAATTTTTAGGAAAAACCAGCAAGATTTACTATTTTTAAAAATTCCAAAACTCATTTATTACCAATAAATTCCAAAGGAGGTACCCTCATATGATCTCCACACCTTATGCAAATTAATATATAGGTGATTCATACTAAAATATTCAGTCTTACAAAGTTTGACCATGTTACTCAGAGGGCACATTTGTAATTTCCACAGAGGATATATTTGCAATTAATTCTAAATTGAAATAGAGGTACCAAAAATATTAATCCATAAATTATGAGAAAAATACAGTTGGTACATATTGGTATGAAATGGCATCCAGCAAAGTTTCATGCAATTACAGAAGTCTAACACCCTACAATCAATCATCCCAAAAATTGCCAACAATACGAATAATTACAATTTGGACCTCCAAATGTTTTCTAATGGTCCTAACAGAATCTTCCAGGGATTAATAACATTAAAACTAAGTTGGTGACAGAAGATGGTTAATCCTTAAGTATTATTTCTTCCTAAAACCCAAAACCCTAATTATTTACAAATCTACCCAAGGGTTTATTACCTAGGATTGGCAACTCCAAATACCTCCAATTTATCACAGTAGCATTCTCTGGTCACCAAGGCCATCTCCCCAAAATTTCAAGTCAAACCATTAAGGTTTGACCCCTCTTCCTTCATTAGCCTCTAATTGCACCCCATTAGGGTTTAACCTAGGGTTAGGGTCAAAACCTCTCCAAATCCACCCAAACTTCTTGTGAGGGTATTATAGGACTCATAGAGCCCAGAGGAGTCCATTACACACCTCTTCAAGGACAAACACTCTTATGTCCTTCACAAACCCTAAAGGGCCTCCTAAGGTTAACCACTAGGGTTTAAGGGCACACTAAGCCCTAACTCATCCAAAAATTGCTCCTTGGGGTGTCCCATACTTCCCAAGTCAGTGACCAAGGTCACCCTTTCTATCAGTGGGAGGAAACCCCTCCACACTCCAAAACTAACTTAAGTTCACCTTTGCCCTAAACAAAACCCTTAAGCAAACTATGCCCAAGGGAACTCCCTACCTTGCCCAAGTCCAACCTACTCACTACACTGGCCATGGGTCAGTGTATGACCACCCAATATCCTACCAACATTTGGTGAGGAGTGGGGTTTTATTGGGTACCTATTTGGGGTGCAAATAACATTTAGCCCCTTTTTGATTTACTAGGGCAATCCTCCTCCAATGGCCACCAAATTTGGACCAAAGGTTGGCATGGGGGAGGGTGATGTGCACCCCAAATATGAAGCCAATTGGCTTTGTGGAAGAGTGGGGGCACTCACCCAAAGTTTTGCCTAAACCTAGGGAGCCTAAGGTTGTCTTGGTGAATTACCCCACCAAATCAACTCCAAAAATTATGATATTTTAACTAGTGACCCTACTTACTCTCTAGGACCTCCCATCCAAATTTGGAAGGGTTTTGATGTGTTTAGGGCACCTAATTAGGTCCCACAAGGATTATTAAACTTTTCCAAAAACTATGGGGAAAATTTCTCCAATCAATCTGATTTTTGGACATGTGCTATATATATAAGAGTGGCCTACCCTCCAAATTTCAAGTCATTTGGAGTTCTAGATTGGTGTGGGCATCAAAAATAAGCTCTGATTAGCCTTATGGACAGACCTCACCAAAATGAGTGTTGTGCCTTAACCAGGGCTCCAAATCGAGTGAAATCAATTTTGGATTAAACTAGACATCAGGGGATCCAACTTTAATGTTGCACAAATTTTCCCTAGAGGCCTCTTAGTATTTTTACCAGAATTTACTAATCACTGCATTTTAATCACAAAAAATAGGGATTATAACTATGAGGCGCACGAATCCTAAAGCAGATCTAACCGCGCCTGTTCATCGTCCCCGATAAACCTGCGGCTGAGATCTACCGTGCCTGGGCCGAAAGAACTTTGATTTCCCGGCCACCTGAGCGCCGCCCCGGCCGACCAACGCCACCACCACCTCCGTTGAGGTGGTGGCCGGCGATGAGCGGTGTTTGCTCGGCCGGAGGTGGCCGGAATCGTGATCTGGAAGAGGAAGCCCAACCCGATAGACGGGAGGCATGGCTGGCTTGATTCCCGGCCAATTGGCCATGAAACGAGCCGCCGGCGATCGGGATCTAATCCTTAGGAGTCAGGGAAGGGAATCGGACCTGTTGATGGGCTTGCCGTCGTGTTGTCCTGGTGTACACCATGGGAGCTCGGGGTGGTTGTGGTGCCATGCCGATTCAAGCCTCCTGAACACGATTCCTTCTGAAAACTTGGGGGTTTCTCTCCTCTCTGGCTTCTGAAGGTGATGGGGGGTTCGAATGAAGGTGATGGTGGCTTTAACCCCCATTGCCATTAATGGCCTCTTCGAATTCTTCCAAGGTCGGCCCCCATTCATCTCCCCTGCTTTAATCACCCTTGGAAACTGCTGGAAACTCCTCATAATCGGCTGAGGAGTTGAAAGGGGGTGTTAATGGGGGAGGCTAAGGGGTGAAATTTCTTAATGGCCATGAATGGCCTCTTTCTCTCACCTCAAAAATGGGGAAACCACCATTTTCTCTCTCCTGATCACCATGGCCGGTTTCTCTACTCCCTCCTGAGTTTAATGGTAGTCTACTTGGGTTGGTTGACCAACCAAATGAGTTAGCCCAATAGGATTGGGTTAGGTTTGAGGAATTTGACCTAAATTGGGCAATTTTGACTTTTTGTCAAATTGGCCAATTGGGGGACTCTAGGATGGGGCTTTTGGCTCCATTGGGTTCCAAAATAAGTTTAGAAACTATTGGTGGGGTCAATTTGGTCATATGAGTCTTAGTTGACCCAATCCAAGCTGATTTGACCAAAACAGGCTAAATTGACTTTGGTCAAATTGAGCCCTAGGGTTGACCCAGTCATGGGGCTTTTTAGTCCACTGGGTCCCCTATGACATGATAACACTATGGGCAAGGTCAATTTAATATGGTGATGGTCAATTAGGGCACTTTGTGAAGAATTGTCATTTTGACCTAAAAAGGGCATTTTGGTCAATTTGCACCCCTGGGGGTCCCATGATGGGGCTTTTAGGTCTACTAGGTCTCTTATGATAATCCAGACCTAGATGTTTGATCAATTTGACATGGTGAAGGTTGATTGGCTCTAAATAGGCTACTTTGACCAATTTGGGGGTTTATGTTGACTTTGGTCAATTTGGCCTCTTAGGTTGACCCCAATGGGCCCTTGGTGCCCTAAAGGGTTCGGGATACTATGGAGGGGTCAAAAGGTCAAGTTGAGGCCCAAAAGTCCAACCCTAAGCTTGGTAGATGGAAATTGCTATTTGCAGACCAGGGTGGTTTCCTCCTTCTTTCCTAAGCTCTCAAGGTCAAATGGCTCTTTCTATGGTTTTGTCATGACCTAGTCATGACAAAACCAACTTAGGGGTCTAGCAGTTTGGGGGATGTTACAAATCCCAATACATAAAAATAAAAATTTCATCCTCAAAATTCAGACAAGCCTGTGGGTTTTCTACTAGAAGAAAAAGTAAATTGTACCTGCCGTAAAAAGCTGCGGATATTTTTGCTACATCAAGCCTAGTGACTCCCAAGTGTGCTCTTCCTGTCCATGATTCCTCCACAGGACCTTGACCAGCGGAACCTTCTTGCGCCGCAAGACTCGTAGCTCTGTGTCGTCTATCCGAACCGGCTCCAGGTGAATCAATCGATCTGTAGCTACTGGCCCCTCTGAAGTAGACACCTGCTGCTCAGGCCGAAGTAAAGCCTTCCTAAGTGAGGAGACGTGGAATACGTCATGCAGTACCTCCAAATCCGGAGGTAGCTCCAGTCTGTAAGCCAAGGGGCCGATCCACTCCAGGATCCTATAGGGCCACATAAACCTCGGACTGAGCTTCTTCCGCCCGCGAACCCTCGAGACTCCGTGCATCGGACGTATCTTCAAGAAAACCCGGTCTCCCACCTGGAACTCCACCATACGATGACGCGCATCGTAATACTTGGCCTGCCTGCTCTGGGCCTCCAGCATCCTATCTCGAATCAACCTCACCTGGGCCTCCGTGTCCTCCACGAACTCTGAGCCAAGAGCCTTGGGATCCTCATCCTGAATCCAAGACAATGGTGTCCTGCACCTCCGTCCATATAATGCCTCGTATGGTGCTCTGCCTATACTAGCCTGGTGACTGTTGTTGTACGAGAACTCGACTAACGACAACAGTCTCTCCCATGGCTCCCCGCGGTCTAGAATGCAAAGACGCAAAAGATCCTCCAGGGTCCGATTGGTGCGCTCCGTTTGCCCGTCCGTCTGGGGGTGAAAAGCTGTGCTGAAGGTCAACCGGGTGCCTAGATAGGCCTGCACCGCTCTCCACTCCCTCGACGTAAAACGTCCATCTCGGTCAGATACGATCGTCCTTGGCACACCGTGATATCGGACAAACTGTTCCACAAACTTCCGTACCAAAACCCTAACCGAATCATCCTTCCTGATCGAAATGAACCTGGCCACCTTCGTCAATCTATCGACGATCACCCAAATCGAGTCATTTCCCGCACGAGATCGGGGAAGACCGTGAATAAAATCCATCGCTATATCGTCGAACTTCCATTCCGGCACCGGAAGTGGTTGCAACAATCCTGCTGGGTTCCGACACTCCGCCTTCACAAGTTGACAAGTCTCGCTGTGGGTCACAAAATAAACGATGTCTCTCTTCATACCTGGCCAGTACATGGTCTTCTTCAAGTCCGCCGTCATCTTGGTAATGCCCGGGTGCACTGAATACCTACTGCAGTGAGCCTCTGTCATAATATCCTCCCGAATCTGATCTCCTGCCGGTATATACACTCGACCCCTAAAGCTCAACAGGTCGTCCTTCAACGAATAATCTCCGGCTGAGCCTGCCTCCAAGGCTCTGAATATCGGCTCCAGCTTGGCATCCTTCCTCTGCCCTTCCCTGATGCGGTCTCGAATGTCATAAGTGGCACCAGTCGCCGCTAGGTACTCCTCGTACAGCTCCGGATCATCCTCAGATACTAGGGAGATCTGCATATCTTCGAACATTTGTACTAACTCCATAGCCATCAGCTTAGGCTCCGCTCCTGACGTAGTAGCTCTCCTGCTCAACGCGTCTGCTACTACGTTCGCCTTCCCTGGGTGGTAATGCATCGTATACTGGTAGTCTGATAAGAACTCCACCCATCGCCTCTGTCGGATATTCAACTCCTTCTGCGTATCTACATACTTCAAATTTTTGTGATCTGAGAATATGTCGCAGTGGACACCATAAAGGTAGTGTCGCCAGATCTTGAGAGCGAATACGACTGCTCCCATCTCCAAGTCATGCACTGGGTAATTCCGCTCGTGGTTCTTCAACTGGCGGGAGGCGTAAGCTATCACATGCCCGTTCTGCATCAGAACGGCACCCATCCCCTGATATGACGCATCCGTATACACTTGAAATCCTTCCTTCCCCGACGGAAGGGCAAGGATGGGGGCTGAAGTAAGCTGACCCTTCAGCTCCTAGAAAGCTGTCTCACACTGCGACGTCCAAGTAAAAACAGCATCCTTCCTTGTCAAGGAGGTAAGCGGGAGGGCTATCTGAGAAAACCCCTGAACGAACTTCCGGTAGTAACCGGCAAGTCCCAAGAAACTCCTCACGTCGGTGGCCGTCTTCAGCGACGGCCAATCCCAAACTGCCTGAATCTTTGCTGGATCCACTGCTAAGCCTGCTCCACTGATGGTATGGCCCAGGAAGGCCACCTCCTTCAACCAGAACTGACATTTGCTGAACTTTGCATACAACCGATGCTCCCAAAGCTTCCCCAAGGTTAGTGCCAAATGTCGTGCATGCTCCTCCTCCGTCCTCGAGTAGATGAGGATGTCGTCGATGAACACAATGACAAAGATGTCGAGGTAAGGCTCGAACACCCGGTTCATCAGGCTCATAAATGCTGATGGTGCATTTGTGAGCCCGAACGGCATCACCGTGAACTCGTACAATCCGTATCGGCTGCTGAAAGCCGTCTTCGGGATGTCCTCCTCCTGGATCCTCAGCTGATAATACCCCGACCTCAAATCCAGCTTCGAGAAGCAGTGGGCTCCCTCTAGCTGGTCGAAGAGCTCATCTATCCTTGGCAGAGGGTACGTGTTCCGCATCGTCAGCCTATTCAGTGCTCTGTAGTCGATGCACAATCTGAGCGTCCCATCCTTCTTCTTCACGAATAACACTGGAGCTCCCCAAGGTGAGGAACTCGGCCTAACGAACCCAGCTTCCACCAGCTCCTGCAGCTGGCTCCGAAACTTTACCAACTCCTTCGGGGCCATCCGATAAGGAGGTTTGGACACCGGCTTTGCCCCTGGCACCAGCTGAATCTGAAAATCCTTCTCGCGGTGCAGTGGCAGCCCAAGGAGCTTCTCCGGAAAAACATCAGCGAAATCTCGTACCACCGGGATACTTGATACTGAGTCCTTGACTTCAGTCGCCTCAAAGAGTACCTGATAAACCTCGTCTCCCTGCAGGTGGGCCTTGACTGCCTGAATAGACGATAAGAAGAGACGAGGGGTGGGTTGAGTACCTTCGAACGTCACATCACCGTCTCTATGCTCTAGCACGATCCTCCTTGACGGGCAATCAATCCTTGCCTGGTTCTCATACAACCAACTCATGCCCAGGATCAGGTCGTAGTCTCTCATCTTCAGCACAGTTGCCGGGGCCTCGAACAGTCTTCCTCCAATCTCCAGAATCATAATGCACGTTGTGTTTGTTAGAACCTCCGATCCGTCCGGAAATCGCACCCTCCTATAATCGCTCTTGAAGTGCTGGACTTGGTCCAGGTCCTCGATAAACTTAGTCGAGACGAACGAGTGCGAGGCACCCGTATCGAACAAGGTAAAAGCAGGTTTGCCAAAAACGGATACTAAACCTGAAGGTTTTGATGTTTGATTCAATGCTAAGGTAAGGCTAAAACTTAAAAAAGGCATTAACATTTAAATGAAAATACATCAAAGTACCTGCGATGACCCTTGCTGGGTCCCGTGGCCTTGCCAAATCTATAGCATATGCCTGCTCCCTGTACTGTCTCCGATCGTCGCCCTGAAATCCACGACCTAGACCACGTCCTCGGCCCCCTGGATGTTGACCCCGTGGTGCTGCCTGAAGTGCTGGAGGGGCATTCCTCTGGGGGCAGTTCCTCTTGATGTGGCCGACCTGGTGGCAGTGAAAGCACTCCGGAGGTGGCCCACCTCCTCCAATCCTTGGCATCTCCCTCGTCTGCAGAGGCTGAGGAGCCAGCACTACCGGCTCCCTTTGCAACCGCCTCAGCTCCTGACGGGGTCGGACCTCCGTCCTTCCTTCTCCAGCGTCTCGGCCTCTCGGTTGATCCCTTCTGCTACTTCTTCCCTGATCCTCCATTGGTCTCTTTCTCCCACGAATAACTTGCTGGTCTCCCTCCAGCTTCTTGGCCATCTCCAGGATCTTCGTCATGCTGCCGTCGGAGACGAAGAGGAGGGCCTGCCTCATCTCATCACGAAGGCCCTTATAGAACCTCTTTGCATAACCCGCATCATCCAGCTGGTAAGATACCGCAAACCGGGACAGGTGGGTAAACTCCTGGTGGTACTCCAGCACTGACCTACTCCCCTGCCGCAACTGCAGAAACCTATCCTCCAGATCATCTCTTGCCGACTGCGGCACAAAATGCTCTAGCAGCGCCGCCTTGAAATCCTCCCACAAAACGTCTGCTGCCTCCAATCCCGGATAAGCTGTAGCCAGGAACCTCTTCCACCACCTCTTGGCATGAGACTCCAAGCAAGAAACCACCAGTGGCACCTCCATGTCTGCCGGGCACTGGATTCCTGTCAACATCTCCTCCATGATGTCTACCCATTCTTCGGTCCTCACAACGGTCTCCGTCCCGATGAATGCTGGTGGGGAGAGACCCTGAAAGATGCTCAGCCAGTTGGCCCCGGGATTTTGCTGGGGAGCCGGTGCCTGCTGTGCCCTAAAAGTCTCTAGAATGGCCTTCAGTGTCTGTGCCAACTCCGTCTGCTGGAATGGGGTAGGAGCCGGTGGTGGTGGGACGACGTTCGGAGTCGGTGGGACTCCATGCTGCGGTGTAGGTTCCGTTGCCGGCTACATAAGAAAGATTGCACTTGTAAGGGACTTAGCTAAGGGAAGGAAAAATTCAGTTATAAGTGGACTTTTTCATGTGATTTCCCTTATGGGCACACCATTGCTTCCGCTGCTAGTTTGGTCCGCAAACTAAGCTCGCGCGGGGTGGCCCAGGGTTTGTGGACTTCTTTTCTTTGGATCGAGGTCTCGCTCTGATACCACTTGTAAGACCCTTTTTTTTTTGCAAAAACCACCGGGTCTTAGGCCCAGAACCGCCGTTTTGCGGTGACACCTTCGCTCGGGAAGGTCGCCACTACAAAACGCCGATCCTGCCGGCCAATTCAATCACAAAGAAAAGTAAGCTTAAATGAATAAACAACCAAGTCCACATCACATATAAATAACCAACAGAAAGATGTCCACATACATAACTGAAATAGGAGATAAGATAATAAGGGCTCCTGCCCGTTACAACAATAGCCTCACTACAAAGATCACTCGCGGAAGCAAATCAACTAAGACAAACACTCACGGATCTTGTCATCTGTGCTCCTGAGCTAGACTGCCCCGCCTCCATTTGCACCGGCCTCTGGTGCTGCCCCGTCGCCGCGGTCTCCTAAAATGATAAGGTCCACCGACCGTCAGTCAAAATGACTCAGCCAATTCCCCACCCCTTCCCCCAAGGCTCCTAGGCACCGTATGGGGAGGAGGAAGTGGAGGACAAACAAGGGGTAATACAAAAGCAGATGACAAGGTGAATTCTACACTACACAGGTATATATATATATATAAATGAAGCAGGAAGTAGAAGCGGCATAGTAAAAGAATATAATGAACAGTAAGCAGTAAGTATAGTGACAGTAAATATCATAAAAATAACCTTTGATTTATAGGAATGCCCATACAAACCTATAGACCAAGGGGTCGTTTAGCAGGGCCTATCGTATAAAAAGTCCCATACCAATTTATACGATAGGTGGCAGGGGTTGAATGATATGTTTATGCCATGACATGCAGAGTATGTTATTATGCAATGGTCATACAAGTGCAACTCACTCACTACGACTCTATGAGCATAGACCTTTAGTTCCCCCTTTTTGGAGCTAGCAAGACTCCCAGGATACCCCCGTAGTGGCAAACGGAAGCGATGGGTTGGGCCTCGCCCACCTCTAGGTTGGTATATGCACTACCTAACCTAGACCTATCGTACGCCTCCACAAAACCCGCGGAGCGCCTGCGTACTCTTACTGACTGGACCGCCAGACTTTTATGGCTAAGTGTAAATACCACACTTGCCGAGCCCAAGTATCAACGTCGGTGCAACGATCGCCAACACAAAGGACCCACCACCTTATGCACATGCAACTTAACTTCCAGCAACTCCGAGCTACAAGCTCCCCGGGCTAACCCGCCCATCACCAATAAACATTTCAGAATCACAAGCTCACCGGACTAAACCGGCTAAACTCCTATAAGTATACCTTCATAATACCTTACCCAAATTAAACCTAGGTGCTCTAGGACGCTAACGGGAAAAGACGATCTTTCGTCAATCCAGGACGACCTTCCGCAAGGGTGGCTCCCCCCCATCCTAAGACTCACCAAACCCTAATTACACCAGGGATCTTCACATAATTACATGACTACCAATTAACCCTCACATCTCGTATTCAGTGCCCACTAATTTGACTCTTAACCCCAAAGTTGCTAAATTACTAAACGCAGACCACCCTTAACGTTTCGGTGCTCATGAAGGGAAGTACACTAAATACACACTCCTATGACTCAACAATTTTATTGGAGGTCCATACTACATTTCTAAGACCAAATCCATAGTTTCATAATTTTCCCAATAATAACATTATTTAAATCATTTTTCCCAAAACACCACTTCCTAAGGTTTGAACTGCAAGTATGCTTTCCTGACTTCCAATGCCTGACTCAATTTTTACATAAATCAGGGGTACCTAATAATCAGTGGATATGAATGTTTAGGAAAAACCAGCAAGATTTACTATTTTTAAAAATTCCAAAACTCATTTATTACCAATAAATTCCAAAGGAGGTACCCTCATATGATCTCCAATCCTTATGCAAATTAATACATAGGTGATTCATACTAAAATATTAAGTCATACAAAGTTTGGCCATGTTCCTCAGAGGGTAAATTTGTAATTTCCACAGAGGATATATTTGCAATTAAGTCTAAATTGAACTAGAGGTACCAAAAATATTAATCCATAAATTATGAGAAAAATACAGTGGATACATATTGGTATGAAATGGCATCCAGCAAAGTTTCATGCAATTACAGAAGTCTAACACCCTACAATCAATCATCCCCAAAATTGCCAACAATACGAATAATTACAATTTGGACCTCCAAATGTTTTCTAATGGTCCTAACAGAATCTTCCAGGGATTAATAACATTAAAACTAAGTTGGTGACAGAAGATGGTTAATCATTAAGTATTATTCCTTCCTAAAACCCAAAACGCTAATTATTTACAAATCTACCCAAGGGTTTATTACCTAGGATTGGCAACTCCAAATCCCTCTAATTTCTCACAGTAGCATTCTATGGCACCAAGGCCATCTCCCCAAAATTTCAAGTCAAACCATTAAGGTTTGACCCCTCTTCCTTCATTAGCCTCTAATTGCACCCCATTAGGGTTTAACCTAGGGTTAGGGTCAAAACCTCTCCAAATCCACCCAAACTTCTTCTGAGGGTATTGTAGGACTCATAGAGCCCAGAGGAGTCCATTACACACCTCTCCAAGGACAAACACTCCTATGTCCTTCACAAACCCTAAAGGGCCTCCGAAGGTTAACCACTAGGGTTTAAGGGCACACTAAGCCCTAACTCATCCAAAGATTGCTCCTTGGGGTGTCCCATACTTCCCAAGTCAGTGACCAAGGTCACCCTTTCTATCAGTGGGAGGAAACCCCTCCACACTCCAAAACTAACTTAAGTTCACCTTTGCCCTAAACATAACCCTTAAGCAAACTATGCCCAAGGGAACTCCCTACCTTGCCCAAGTCGAACCTACTCACTACACTGGCCATGGGTCAGTGTATGACCACCCAAGATCCTACCAACATTTGGTGAGGAGTGGGGTTCTATTGGGTACCTATTTGGGGTGCAAATAGCATTTAGCCCCTTTTTGATTTACTAGGGCAATCCTCCTCCAATGGCCACCAAATTAGGACCAAAGGTTGGCATGGGGGAGGGTGATGTGCACCCCAAATATGAAGCCAGTTGGCTTTGTGGAAGAGTGGGGGCACTCACCCAAAGTTTTGCCTAAACCTAGGGAGCCTAAGGTTGTCTTGGTGAATTACCCCACCAAATCAACTCCAAAAATTATGATATTTTAACCAGTGACCCTACTTACTCTCTAGGACCGCCCATCCAAATTTGGAAGGGTTTTGAGGTGTTTAGGTCACCTAATTAGGTCCCACAAGGATTATTGAACTTTTCCAAAACCTATGGAGAAACGTTCTCCAATCAATTTGATTTTTGGACATGTGCTATATATATATAAGATTAGCCTACCCTCCAAATTTCAAGTCATTTGAAGTTCTAGATTGGTGTGGGCATCAAAAACAAGCTCTGATTAGCCTTATGGACAGACCTCACCAAAATGAGTGTTGTGCCCTAACCAGGGCTCCAAATCGAGTGAAATCAATTTTGGATTAAACTAGACATCAGGGTCTCCAACTTTCATGTTGGACAAAGTTTCCCTAGAGGCCTCTAAGTATTTGTACCAGAATTTACTAATCACTGCATTTTAATCACAAAAAATAGGGATTATAACTATGAGGCGCACGAATCCTAAAGCAGATCTAACCGCGCCTGTTCATCATCCCCGATAAACCTGCGGCTGAGATCTACCGCGCCTGGGCCGAAAGAACTTTGATTTACCGGCCACCTGAGCGCCGCCCCGGCCGACCAACGCCACCACCACCTCCGTTGAGGTGGTGGCTGGCGATGAGCGGTGTTTGCTCGGCCGGAGGTGGCCGGAATCGTGATCTGGAAGAGGAAGCCCAACCCGATAGACGGGAGGCATGGCTGGCTTGATTCCTGGCCAATTGGCCACGAAACGAGCCGCCGGCGATCGGGATCTAATCCTTAGGAGTCAGGGAAGGGAATCGAACCTGTTGATGGGCTTGCCGTCGTGTTGTCCTGGTGTACACCATGGGAGCTCGGGGTGGTTATGGTGCCATGCCGATTCAAGCCTCCTGAACACGATTCCTTCTGAAAACTTGGGGGTTTCTCTCCTCTCTGGCTTCTGAAGGTGATGGGGGGTTCGAATGAAGGTGATGGTGGCTTTAACCCCCATTGCCATTAATGGCCTCTTCGAATTCTTCCAAGGCCGGCCCCGATTCATCTCCCCTGCTTTAATCACCCTTGGAAACTGCTGGAAACTCCTCATAATCGGCTGAGGAGTTGAAAGGGGGTGTTAATGGGGGAGGCTAAGGGGTGAAACTTCTTAATGGCCATGAATGGCCTCTTTCTCTCACCTCAAAAATGGGGAAACCCCCCATTTTCTCTCTCCTGATCACCATGGCCGGTTTCTCCACTCCCTCCTGAGTTTAATGGTAGTCTACTTGGGCTAGTTGACCAACCAAATGAGTTAGCCCAATAGGATTGGGTTAGGTTTGAGGAATTTGACCTAAATTGGGCAATTTTGACTTTTGGTCAAATTGGCCAATTGGGGGACCCTAGGATGGGGCTTTTGGGTCCATTGGGTTCCAAAATAAGTTTAGAAACTATTGGTGTGGTCAATTTGGTCATATGAGTCTTAGTTGACCCAATCCAAGCTGATTTGACCAAAACAGGCTAAATTGACTTTGGTCAAATTGAGCCATAGGGTTGACCCAGTCATGGGGCTTTTTAGTCCACTGGGTCCCCTATGACATGATAACACTATGGGAAAGGTCAATTTAATATGGTGATGGTCAATTAGGGCACTTTGTGAAGAATTGTCATTTTGACCTAAAAAGGGCATTTTGGTCAATTTGCACCCCTGTGGGTCGCATGATGGGGCTTTTAGGTCTACTAGGTCTCTTATGATAATCCAGACCTAGATGTGTGATCAATTTGACATGGTGAAGGTTGATTGGCTCTAAATAGGCTACTTTGACCAATTTGAGGGTTTAGGTTGACTTTGGTCAATTTGGCCTCTTAGGTTGACCCCAATGGGCCCTTGGTGCCCTAAGGGGGGACCTAAAGGGTTAGGGATACTATGGAGGGGTCAAAAGGTCAAGTTGAGGCCCAAAAGTCCAACCCTAAGCTTGGTAGATGGAAATTGCTATTTGCAGACCAGGGTGGTTTCCTCCTTCTTTCCTAAGCTCTCAAGGTCAAATGGCTCTTCCTATGGTTTTGTCATGACCTAGTCATGACAAAACCAACTTAGGGGTCTAGCAGTTTGGGGGATGTTACAATTGTAGCCCCCCCCCCCTCTCAGGTGTAACAACTCTCCCTCCTCATTCCCACTCCCCCGAGGCACGCCAGCCGCCCTCCCCATCGCCGGAGCGCCGCTAGCACCACCTGAGCCTTGCCCAGGCTTGGGTGGAGCTTGGCCGTGGAAGACGCACCCCAGGCACCGGTGGTGGCGCTGGGGGAGCAGGTCCCCACCCAGGGACCCCGGCTCCGACGAGGGAAGGCAGCAGGGACGCCGGAGAATGCATCTCCGGCGGCACCCCCGAGCTCCCCCATTCCCCCCGTATTCCTGTATGGTTTCAGCAGCCACCCCTAGCGGCGGCCGGTGGCGCCTGGCCGCCAGACAACCCCCAAAGGTAAGCCCCACCCCCAGCGAACCAGCCAGGGGCGGGGAAAGGCCCTATGGGAGGAGGGGTGGTGCGTCCATGCCCTGCGTGGCCCATGCAGGCCTCGCCACCGCCCCCTCCCGCCTCTTTGCTCTCTTTCCGACGGTGGCCGGCAGCGCCAGGCCGCCGGACCACTGCCGGAGTAGTCGTTGGCCCCTGGCGCAGCGGCCGGGGGCGGCCTCCTCCTGGCAGTGGCAGAATCCGCCACCCTCTGCCTCGTCGGGAGGGGTAGCAGCAGCCGTTCGATCTTGTGATTAGATCGGACGGTGGCGGGAATCTTAATTCCCTCCCCTCCCCTCCGTTTCTGTCCCCCCCCCCCCACAGCGTATTAGCCCAGATCCGCTGTGGGGGCAAAGGAGGGCGCACGGTTGGGCGCCCCTCAGCCGCCTACCTTTTCCCTATCCACACCCCACTTGCACCCATCCCCATCCCAAATTTTCTGGGGTCAAACTAAGCCTCTATGAAAAAAACTCCCAACATGAAAAATGTTCCCCACCTAGAGGGGCACCTCAAGTAATTGTTTGAGATTTTTAGGTGGAGTTTTGTTATTTTTAAAAGCCTATATAAGATTTCTTTAAATGAATTAAAGGCCCAAATGACTTCGGAAAATTCCCAAAAAATTATAGGCTCAAATTTAGGTAATTTTACAACTACTATCAAAGTTTAGGACTTTTGTCTACTCTTTTGATATATTTTTTAAAAACCTAAATGAGATTTCTACGAGCAAAATAACGTCCTAAAATGAACGTAAAAAATTGGGACAAACTTGCGGGCCCTCGACGCATCATTTTAATTATATAGTAAAATTGTGCGAGTCGGGCAAAGATAATTGGTAAAGCTCACCAATTACAGCAAGGAGTCGACTAAGTTAAAAGCATCGAAATGCGCAACCCGGTCGCGATCGCGAGGCGACATTTCTATGCAGTAACGACAAGATAATTAAAGTGTGAGCCGAAGGCACACAGAAATAAGAAGTCCCATAAAATATAAGTCGACCCCGATCTATAACTGAAATAAATTGGCTCCTATAAACGGAGAAGAGGCCCCTATGAACGAGGAAAGGATAGAATTTCCTCCTAAGAACGGAGACGATACTGAAGCCTCCTGATATGGAGTGATTGGACTACTAACCCGCTTATTCATTTATGTGCTCCAGTCTCGTACTGGTCCTGCATTTACCTTCTGCAATTATTCTTTTAATACTCCAGTCTCGTATTGGTCCTGCATTTACTTTCTGCAATTATTCTTTTAATACTCCAATCTCATACTGGTCCTGCATTTACTTTCTGCAATTGTTCTTTTAATACTCCAGTCTCGCACTGGTCACTTAGTTATGCCTTCTATTTGTTCATTTCCAGTACTCGAGTATCGCACTGGTCATTTCTTTATTTGTTTCCTGTTCATTCCTTTCGATACTCCAGTCTCGTACTGGTCCCGTTAATTTGGCCCTTGCCTTCAGCCTTCATACTGTTAAGTGTTTTATTACTCAGCACCGCAGTTTACTTTGCTCTATTTTATGCTAACCCGGGTCCCGCGCTAGATAGTGGTTATTTCTATGTTGCTATAAGATCTTAGTTGGGGATAACCAAGAGTCGAGTTCTTCCTCTATTAACCCCAAATAAGATGCCCCACTTTCGATGCGTCTCCCGGCCAAAAGTCGTTTAACCGGTTGAGTCAAGGGAGCCGGGGTGGACCTGGAGTAGTCGTTCTTTCTGTAGATTGTTTGCAAATTGCTTGCTATAGAAGTGGCGGGTCAGTCATGTCGGCTGACCGTTCGTACCGGTGCGGGAGAGATGATGACTCATGGCGATAGAGAGATGTGCACTGCGGGTTATCACCACTTTGAACCCGCTGTTTTGCCTCCACTGGTCGGCCTAAATCTCGGAATCGTTGGATGTCGCTCACATCCAATTAGTAATACACCAAGCTGTATGAGAGGGCCTGGGTGATACAATACGACTACGCTCAGAAGTGGCAGGACTGGCCACTGTCACCGACGGCCACATCGGTGAGGCCCGCGAGGTTCGCTACCCTGCTAAAAGAGAAGCGGTCCAAACTGTGTCGACACAGGGTTGTGTGTATTCAAGTTTGAATACCTAATGTGTGTGTGCAAGATAAGGTTGTTAATGTTGTCGTAAATTGTGCGTTCTCCTCTATTTTATTGAAATTGTGGCTGGTATGCCCTATGGATATATATATACCCGCTGCTAACCTTTTTCCTTGCTTCAGCTTTCTATTTTAGTACTTTAGCCCGCCCCCAGGATACGGACCCGGGGAGGGAATGTGTTTTCCACTTAGCTCTGTGACTAATGGTTATTCTTATAACCATTCACAGGAGATGGGACAGCGCGAAGCCCCCGTACCGTCGGATGACTTACCGGCCCTAGAGATTGCCCGATCAGACACTCCAGCCTCGCCCCCTATCTTCCGTGACGTGAGTCCCAGAGTCTAGGCTTAAATAAGGATTCTTTTGTTGTACCTATTGTAGCCTACGAGGCGTTTTGTGTAAACAGTGTGCTACAATCTTTTTTTAGTTAGATATGTATATAGTTTGTGTCTCTTTCCCTAAATTCTGCTTCCGCTGTGTGATTCTGATGTGTAATGTGATGATTCTATTGCCTGACAAAGCGATCGCTTAGTACTTGAGAGGGGGGTCGTCGCCACCCGGGAAGCGCTAAGTGGCCGCCTTGGGCAGTAAGACCCCCTCCCCCTTAACCGGGTTCATTTTTTTTGTTTGGGGGGGGGGACTTACAAATGGATCAGAGCTACCATGATCCGACCACATGAGGAAGTCTTTAGATCCTCCCTTCCCGGGTTCCGTTTCTTGGTTCGGTATGAACCACGCAGCGGAAGCCTGGTGGACCCTTAGGTCTAAGGTTTAAGGATCCTAGACTGCACAGTAGTACATCCACACGCTTTCCGCTTCCGTTTCAGTCAGTTCTGCAAAATTCCCTTACTTTTGCATATACTGATGTTCGTCTGTTACTTCTCCAGATACCAGAGTCCAGTAACGGAAGGTCTTCCTCTAGGGATCAGTACCATCCTACCACTCCACCACCAGCTCTGGCCACTCGAGTTGCAGTTCCTTTTTTCTGAGACCGACTTGGGACAGACACTAACAACTTTGCTAGCCACCTTTCAGACGACCATTCTACGGCCACCGTACCCACTGACCTTCTGACGATCTTTCGGGGGCTAAGGCCTCCTATCTTCCGAGGTACCGAGTCTGCCATGCAGGAAGAGGAGTGGGTAGAGAGAGTAGAGGAGCTCCTAGTTGGTATGATGTGCCCCGTTGTGGTCGCAGTGTCCTTAGTAGTGACTTTACCGGAGGGCTATGCCCGAGACTGGTGGAGGGCAGACAGTCGCTCCACATTTAGAGGGCGACCACTCAGCATGATCCTATGGGGAGAGTTTTTAGAGGCTTTCCTGGAGCACTTCATCTCAGACGCTGACCGAGTTGCTCTCCAGGAGCGATTCTTGCATATCCGATAGGGAGAGAGGACGGTGCCAGAGTACCAGCGGGAGTTTATTCACTTAGCCCATTTCGCTGGGACTTTGGCGACTACAGATAGAGACAGGGCTGCTAGATTTTATCGAGGACTACGAGATGACCTCCGACATGCATTAATCATGATCTCACAGTTGACCTTCCACACGATCGCTACACACGCTGCAGTATTGTAGATGGACCACAGGATGGTGTCCCAGCAGTGAAGGGGACATATGGATGTTCCCCGGACTCAGGGCAGAGAGAGGGACATGCCCTCGCAGGCAGGACCGAGATAGGAGACAGTGTCACCGCCATCAGCCATACATGCAAGCACCCCAGCCTCGATAGGCACCTCCATCCCCAGCACCCCGACCAGCTCCAACACCTCAGCCCGCCCCAGCCGCACGACGAGATGTTCCCTTTGCATAGAACTGCTTCCTTTGCCAGCAGCCTGGGCACATTCGAGCTTTCTGCCCTCAGGCTATAGGTATCCACGGCTTAGGAGCAGTGGAGGGAGCCGCAGAGAGAGGACGAGGACGAGGAGGTCACAGAGGACGACCTGCAGGCAAGAGGGACCAGGCCATACAGGGCAAAGCAACACCGTTTGAGGCTTACACGTTAGATCTTCAGCATGGACCTGCACCGGACGTAGTGATTGGTATATATTTTCGTTAGCGATGCTAGACTGAGATGATATGATCTAGTAGAAATGTAGGATATAGCCTTTTGGTTTAGAATATGTAGTTACTCCTCCTGTATATCTGTGAAGAACATGTAATCATGGCATATGTATATATGTTATCAGGTTTACTTTTGGTAGAAGGTCATCCCGCTAAAACGGTATTCGATATCGGTGCCACACATTCCTTCGTCTCTCGGGATTTCATCGCAGACAAAGGAAACACTGTACGATCATCTGGAATGTCAATACGAATACGGCTCCCAGACAGACCAGACATAATATCCACAGAGAAGTGTTATTTCCAAGCAATGTTGGGAGACATGGAATTCAAAATCTTCGCAACTATTTTAGCAATAACCGGATTCGACATCATCCTAGGAATGGACTGGTTGGCCGAGCACAACGCCCAAATCAATTGCTCGACCCGAGAGATCAACCTCCAGAACCCGAATGGGCAAGCTATCACTCTGGCAGGTATACCATCTGTCACCCACATCATTCTAACGTCTGCCCAAACAGTCAAAGCAGTCCAACGAAAGGATGAGATGTACCTGATCTACTTCGAAATGGAGGACAAGATGCAAGTACTCACTAAAGTGCCAGTAATCCGAGACTTTCCAGACGTCTTTCCCGAATCCTTTCCAGGGTTGCCCCCGCAACGAGAAGTGAACTTCCAGATTGAACTGACTCACGGAGTCCGACCAGTGTCTCGAGTACCTTACCGGATGGCCCCAAAGGAACTAGCCGATCTCAAGATACAATTACAGGAGCTAATCGATGCAGTTTTCGTTCGTCCATGTACCTCACCTTGGGGAGCCCCGGTATTGTTCGTCAAGAAGAAGGATGGATCATTACGTCTGTGCATTGTTTATAGGGAACTAAACAAACTCATCATCCGAAATACCTATCCACTGCCTAGGATAGACGAATTATTCGATCAATTTCAAGGCGCATCCGTCTTCTCCAAAATGGACTTAAGCTCCGGCTATTACCAACTTCGAGTGCGAGAGGAGGACATCCCCAAAATAGCCTTCAGCTCCCGCTACGGGCTCTACGAATTTATGGTAATGCCATTTGGGCTGACCAATGCCCCGTCCACCTTCATGGCTCTAATGAATAAAGTATTTGAACCCTTCTTGGATCACTTTGTGATCGTTTTCATAGATGATATACTGATCTACTCAAAGAACAAAACAGATCATTCCAGGCATCTTCAAATGGTGTTACTCAAGTTACAGGAACACTCTCTCTTCGCCAAATTCAGTAAGTGTGAATTCTGGATGGAGGAAGTCAGATTCCTTGGACACACGATCAATAAAAATAGGGTAGCAGTAGACCAAGCCAAAGTGCAAGCAGTACGAGACTGGCCACCACTTAAGTCAGCAGCAGATATCAGGAACTTCCTTGGTCTCGCCGGCTACTACCGCAAATTCGTGGAAGGTTTTTCTAAGATCGCCTTACCCCTCACCACTCTCACCAAGAAGGATACAACATTCCAATGGACATCCGAATGCGAAGCAGCATTCGTGGAACTGAATAACCGGCTAACATCTGCTCCGATTCTGACACTCCCCTCAGGCACTGAGGGCTTCCAAATTTACACTAACGCATCGCTGAAAGGGTTAGGAGCCGTACTCATGCAGCACGACAGGGTAGTCGCCTACGCATCACGACAGTTGAAGCCTCACGAGTTAAACTACGCAACCCATGATCTAGAGCTGGGTGCGGTAGTATTCGCACTAAAAGTCTGGAGGCATTACCTATACGGGATAAGATGCGAAATCTTCTCCAGCCACAAGAGCCTCAAATACATTTTCACCCAGAAGGAGTTGAACCTTCGACAACGCCGGTGGTTAGAATTCTTATGCGATTACGACTTCGCCCTCCAATACCACCTCGACAAAGCCAACAAGGTTGTCGATGCCCTAAGTCGGCAACCTCCGACGACCAGGAATTGGCTAGAGATGATACCAGAAGAGTTGGTCAAGTCCTTGGCAGGCTTGGACATCATCCTCATTAACCACAGAAACCCGATGGACTACCAGGCCCAACTATATTGGATGGAGATACAGTGTGATATTAGAGACAGGATACGAGAGGCGCAAATGATCGACGCAGAAGCGGCTCCAATCATCCAAACCCTGCAACACGACGCTTAGAAAGACTACAATTTATATGATGGCATTCTACAGTTCAAGCACAGTATATTCATCCCCTCTGCCGAAGGAATCCGGGAAGAAATACTCCGCGAAGCACACCAATCGAGATATTCGATACACTCGGGAGTAGTAAAAATGTATACAGATTTACGAAGGACGCTGTACTGGTCAGGTATGAAAAGGGACGTACCAATTATGGGGCGCACTGCCAGACCTATCAGATGGTCAAGGCAGAATGCCGCAGTCTAGGAGGCCTACTACAGCCCTTACCCATACCCGAATGGAAATTTGAAGATATCTCCATGGACTTTGTCCATGGCTTGACCCGATCTCGTGCAGGAAATGACTCAATATGGGTCATGGTGGATCGCCTCATAAAGGTCGCTCGTTTCATCCTAAACCGACAAGGTGGCGGTGTCGATATCTTAGCCCAACTTTTTATAGAGCAAGTGGTCCGATTTCATAGGGTACCCAAGTCCATCGTGTCAGATCGCGATGGACGCTTCACTTCAAAGGAATGGAGAAGAGTCCAAGCATATCTGGGGACCAGACTGACATTCAGTACCGCATTCCACCCTCAAATGCACAAACAAATAGAAAGGACGAATCTGACAATGGAAGACCTCCTCCGATTATGCATAGTAGAACACAACGAACCTTGGGAGCAGGTGTTGCCCTTTGTAGAGTTTTCATACAACAACAACTTTCAGGCGAGCATGAAGATGACACCATACAAGGACCTCAACGGAAGACGTTGTCGGACACCGTTATCATGGGCACAGGATGAGGACCCAAAAGCTTTAGGGGTCACCTACGTAGATGACACCACAACGGCAATAAGGTTAATCCGAGACCGAATGTTAGAAGCGCATAGTCGCCAAGCAAAATATTACGACGCACGTCATCGATAAGTGGAATTCAACGTGGGAGATATGGTTTTCCTGAAGATTAAACCGATGCATGGGATCTCCCGGATAAGGAAGCAGAAAAAGTTGGATCCTCGCTACCTAGGCCCGTATCAAGTCATAGAGAGAATTGGCCCTGTTGCATATAGACTGGCCCTGCCCGCTGAATTGGGAAATATTCACGACGTCTTTCACGTTTCCTCACTAAGACATGTCCTTCGCCAACCAGAGCAACATCTTTCTACGCCACCAACATCAGTGCAATCTGACCGATCCACCCAGCTCGAACCAATAAAGATAGTAGATTCCAAGATCAAGGAACTGCGAAACAAGACCATTACGATGGTCAAGATCTTATGGTCAAATTGTGGACACGAGGAGTTTACCTGGGAACCAGAAACACTTGTTCGGGAAAGATACCCGACACTCTTTCCCCCGGTATGTCATATAAACCCCCTACCTTAGGCAATTTTTGAGGACAAAAATCCCTTTATTTTCATTGGATTGTAACATCCTGACTTTTATTGGGTCCCTAGACCCTAGTGGACCCAATAAAAGTTACCCCAAAAGGTAGAAAGTAACATGATTAGGAATATTGTGCTAGGAAATTCCGATTTGACCTCTGTCAGTTCCATTAGACTCGTATGACCAATATGAGCGCAACGGAATTTGTTCCGTTCCAATCCGAGGTCGTTTAGGGAAAATGACCGTTTTGAGTATTGTAGCGCGCCACAACCACACTATTGTGGAATAGTGGCCAAACATACTCTGATTTGACCTCCGTCAGTTCTATTAGACTCGTATGACCAATACGAGCGCAACATAATTCGTTCCGTTCCAATCCGAGGCCGTTTAGGGAAAATGACCTTTTTGAGTATTGTAACGCGCAACAACCACACTATTGTGGAATAGTGGCCAAACATACTCCGATTTGACCTCCGTCAGTTCTGTTAAACTCGTATGACCAATACGAGCACAACAGAATTTGTTCCGTTCCAATCCGAGGTCGTTTAGGGAAAATGACCATTTTGAGTATTGTAGCGCGCCACAACCACACTATTGTGGAATAGTGGCCAAACATACTACAATTTGACCTCCGTCAGTTCTGTTTGACTCATATGACCAATACAAGCACAATGGAATTCATTGCACGTCAATCCGAGGTCATACGAGAAATATGCCCATTTTAGGTTTTGTAGACCGCCCCGACATAATGTACGAAATACGAAGCACACGATCTCGAAAACGACTCCAATAAGTCTTGGTGGACCCCCAGGAACATGGGGAACCCCACCATAAAGTTGACCTTGGTCACCCCCCCCCCCACAAGATTGATTTTCTTGAAGAAGAAAGGGGGGGGGGGGGAAGGGACTCCTCCCTCAAGGGAGGGGGTTGTCCATGAATAGACAGCCCACCCTAGGGCAGTAGAGGGAAGGGGGGGATATCTCCCTCACCCATCCCTCCCTTTAGTTCCACGTGGGAGTAAAGGGAGGGAGAGGCGAGGCCTCCCTTGTTAGTAATGGAACATTCACCTAGAGGGGGGGGGGGGGGGGGGGGTGTTAGGTGATCTAGGTTCTTTTAAAATTATTTGCGCGAGTTTCGAATATTCAAGCACAGCACAAAAATATCACACAAATAAACACAGATAAAACACGTCAAACGACACAAGATCTATAGAGGTTCCTCAAGACGGGGTGTCTTGTGTAACATCCCCAATCCTTCTAGACCCCTAGATGGTGTTAGGGCATGGGTGGTGTGCAGAGTGGCCACTAAGGCCCTTGGGCCAAGTAGAGTGTGCTAAGTGCACACCAAGGGCACAAAATCAACATAGCCCAATACCACTCCCTTAGGCCAATTGACCCTCAATTCACCAAATTGACCTCCCACATACCACCCTAACCACTGAGGAAGACCATAACCATGGAAATTGCACTTGGGTGGGACCCAATTGCATGAAATTGACCAAAGTCAACAATAGGTCAACATTAACCAAACTAAGTCAATTAGGGTTCAATTGACCCTCAAGTGTTCAAATTGACCTTACCTCCACACTCTAAACACCTTAAGGAACCCAATGGACCAAAAAGCCCCATCATGGTGGGACCAATTGACCCCAGTTGACCAAAGTCAAACTTTACCCAATTTTGGTCAAATCTACACCCTTTGATTAAATTGAACCAATTGGAGCCCCACCATGGACCAACCTATGCTAGGTGATGTTAAGGGACCCTTGACCCCCCAAGTGGGGTCAACCCACTCACCTTGGTTGACCAAAGTCAACCATGGTCAACCTTGCCCTTTAAAGTGAATTTCAAGCCCAAATTGAATGGGACCCAACCCCAATTAATTAACCCTACTCATGGACCTAAGTCAAGCCATATAAGCCCTAGACTGAACCCTAGCTAAGCTTGATTAATCAAATGGAGGGGGGGGGGGACCAAAAGTTGATCAAAAAGACAAAAGCAAAAGGCATAAAGCTAAAGCAATCACCCCCTCCTCCACACTCCTCCTCCAATCAGCCTAGGGGCCTTCCCTGATTGCTGAGGGTCTGACCTTGACCCAGATGGAAGCAAGGAGGCTGGCAGCTGCAGGAGGGTGGCAGCCATGGGAGAACCGAGGAGGCTCAAGCTCAAAACCAACCAAAGAGCCCTCCTCACTTCATTTCAGCCACACCACTAGCTTCAGGAGGCCGAGAGCAGACGGGAACACCCCTTGGAGCAGAGCTTTTGGTGGAGAATCGCGGCTGTGAGCAGGATCGCCGGAGCTAAGCTTTTCTATGGCCAACCGCCGCCGGAGCCGCCGCCACGCACCAACAATGGTTCGTTTCTCCTCCCCTCCCCTCATGCTAGCTTCTCATCACATAATGCTGAAGGATCGGGCTCAATTGAGCCCGGATCTATTTCCCAAATCCATGGTTTTCGGCTCGATTTGTGACACCCAGGATCGCTGGAAAATCCCCCCTCCGGCCGCCATGTCGCCGGGAGTTGTAGCCCCGACCACAACGAAGGTGGTGGTGGTGGTGGCCGGCCGTGGAGGCCACCAGTTGGCCGGGAAATGGGGGAGGAAGTCGGCCCAGGACGGATTAATCCCAGCCGTCGGCTGAAGGAAGAAGATGAAGGAGGAGGGTTGGATGTGCTTCAAGATCTGTGCAACTCTATTTATTATGTATTTAATTAATTCCTCATATTAGCTATTCTGCTTATAATAATCAGTCCTCTTCAACATTTAATTAATGCCTTTTAATGGTTGATTTAGAAAAAGTGCCCAACATGAAAGTTGTAGGCCTTGGTCTTAACTTTCATTTGGCCTTGAGTTTAGGTCATTTGGTGACCTACAGCTCCCTAGGGAGCTGTTTTACTAGGACTGGTCCATTAGAAAAATTACCTAGGTCAAACCCTTCAATCTTTGGAGCTGTGCTTTTAACCATGGGTTGGTATACCCTAGGGGCACCCCCTGCCAAAGGGACAGCCCTTGGTGGACACTTTTACCTAGGGTTTTTGTGGTAATTAGAATATTTAAATAAAGTTGATTTTTGGATCATATGATGTCCAAATGACACCAAACTTTGGTGGCATACTCTTTGGTACATGAGTAGTGCCTACCTAAAATTTCACTCCATTTGGAGTTGATTTGATATGGAAAATTGGAAACCCTAATGAGGGCCTTTAAGGGTCAAATTAGGGTTTAGGTCATTTTGAGGAGTTGAGTGTGCTAGCCTCCTCCCATCATATTGGATATGTGGGTATGGATATACTAATGCTTGTGTCACACCCTAATGGTCCATTTGGAGCCATTAGGGTGGTGTGACCTAAAACCCTAAGGGTAAACCCTTAAGGGTGCAAAGTGAGACTTGTGAAGGGCATGAGAGCAAATGTTCTTGCCTTGTCTCAGAACTTTGGAGATATGTTTGTAGGAGCATGAAATGACTTAGTTAATTAAATGAGAATTTTTGGAGGTATTTAAGTATTTTTCTTCCTAATAAATGAAATAGCCACCCTTTCCTTAATAAAATAAAATGCATGGTCTTATGACCTTGTATGACTTTTTCATACTGTCAATGGCTGAAATAGGGTGAAATAAGGCTATGGTAATTTTGTTATGATTTATTGAAGTATTATTCCTTGTGTAGGAAATTCTAAGTACTTGCTAGCTTAAAGGAATTTAATTTTGATAAATGCCAAATCATGGGGATAAATTGTGAAACTTAGTTATCTGTCATTTAATGCTATTATATGCCCATGATAATTATTTGGAGGCTTGTAGAATTATATTTCTTATACCTCATGTAGAAATTAGAATTTACACCACTTGAGTATTTAATCTTTTAAAAATATTAAATCATGGGGCAATGATGTGATACTTGGTTAACTGTAGTTTTAGGTTAATATATGCCCATGATAATTATTTGGAGGCTTGTAGAATTATATTTCTTATACCTCATGTAGAAATTGGAATTTACACCACTTGAGTATTTAATCTTTTAAAAATATTAAATCATGGGGCAATGATGTGATACTTGGTTAACTGTAGTTTTAGGTTAATATATGCCCATGATAATTATTTGGAGGCTTGTAGAATTATATGTCTTATACCTCATGTAGAAATTGGAGTTTACAAGACTTGAGTATTAAATCTTTTTAAAATAACAAATCATGGGGCAATGTTATGATACTTGGTTAACTGTATTTTTATGTTACGTTATGCTCATGACAACAGTTTGGAAGCTTGTAGATGTGTAATTCAAGTACCTCATGTAGAAATTGGTAATTGCTACCTTTGAATGTTTAATCATTGTAAAATATCAAATCACATTGTAATGACACAATAATTTGGCAGAGGACTCTAGGTCCCCATATGGACACTTGGTAATATTTGTAGAATTTTCAGAAGTGAAATACTATTTTTCCTAATTATAGTGGCATTTTGGTAATTATACAATTATGGTGATATAGTAGGCCAAATGACATCCTAGGGTCATGATACTCAGTGAACCACCATGTTATAGAATATTACCTTACTGATAACTTTCATGTAGCATGAAGAATCATTTTGTGGGTAGTTCATGTGTAATTTGCCTTAAGGCCTTAACTACTTTAAATTATATTAAATACCAATTTAATATGGAAAATTATGGAAATTGGAACATACCCTATTAAGGACAGTGGGAACCTTGGATAATTATTAGAGACCTTGGTGATGAGTATTTAAAAGGGTTCACTTATGGGGTTGATGGATAGTTCAAATTGGTGGTCTGCATTTAGTAAAAACAGAATTTTGAGTTTTAGACAATTCAGACCACTAAGTAGTGTTTAGGAGGTATATACAATCAGTAAATGGGTGTAGCACACCATAATTCAAGGAGGGTCAATCCTAGGGTTACTTGTGGGGTGGTGCTAGAGTTAATGTATGAGGAATGAAGGTACGTCCAACCCGATTGGGTGGGACGGGAGATGAGCTAAGTCACTTTAACTATATGAAATGATGAAGAGTGAACCAAACATTAATCACCAACTAAAGTAATTGTCTTGAAGAGGATTGTGGGGTTGAGCTCATTGATCTGTAGTACCGTTAGGGGCCCCTTATGGAGTACACCGCGGGAAGTCCAAGACTCACCCTAATTATATCACTAACTGAATTGTAGGCAAGAGTAGCCTAATTAGGGATGCAAACTGATATGGATCTCCTCCGGGAAGGAGATGGGTTGGGTCAGCTTGTGTGATAGTCCCTGAGCCGGAAGCTCGGGTGGACATTGTTAACACATGTTACTTATTCAAATAGTGACGAGTCTTCGGTACTAGGCTAGTCGTGTCACCGACGGTAGTACGTTGACTCAGGTGAGGGTGAGGTTTAGAGGGCCGGTAAGTTTGAGTACCGCGGTCTGGAGGACAATCCCTAATAACCCACCCCGACCTTAAAGTCTGGTGGATTCCAGCAAGAGTACACAGGAGCTCCGCTGTTGTGTTCTTAGCGTTGAGGCGTACATGAGGTATAGGCTTGGTAGTGACTATACCCGCCTAGGATGTGGAGTGCCCGATCCACTACCACCGTGAGCCACGACGGTCGGTACCCGAAAGGTTGGCTTCCTTTCAAACAAATTGGGAACTATAAAGGTCTGTGCACATAGAGTCGTGTGGGTGAGTCACATTGCATAAATTCATTAAAACATCATAACCATAGCATAACATAACATACACATAGCATGCCCCCATCATATAAATTAGTATAGGCTCTTTTATATGATGGGTTACCTGGACATCTTAACTTATATGTCGTATGGGCGTTCATATAAGTTAAGGTACGAATCTGTGATGGTAGTTTAGATTTACTTACTGCACTGCATTTCCTTTCTACTTACTGCTTACTTCATTGCTCTACTTTACTGACTTATACCTGCACTATACTGCTTGCTAGATTTTACTGCTTTACTTATACCTGCTAGAGTAGTGCCATGTCACCACCTTCTTGTTTACCCCTTGTTTGTCCTCCGCTTCTTCCTCCCGCTCGGTGCCTAGGAGTCGTGGAGGGAGGCGAGGACAAAACGGCTTAGTATTTATGACTAACGGTCGGTGTGACCGCAGGAGTTCGAGGAGGCAGAGTTGTCCCGCGCGCAGCAGGACGAGATGGCAGGACCTGAGCAGTAGATGCAGCGCACTACCACGACGCCACAGGTTGATGATTAGATAGCTAGACTCCCGCATTTTTGAGAGCTTATGTTGTAGACTTCCGCATGTCATAGAGAGAGAGAGAGAGAGATAGTACATTACTTTTCTTATGTATCAGGCTTAAGCCCCTTTAGTTGTACTTCTCTTATGGACTTTCTGTTTTCATTATATATAATGCTGTGATTGTGGACATGCCTTCTTTTATGTACTTACTTTTTGGCATATTTTACTTATGATCGTATAGCCGGCAGGGTTGGTGCTGAGCGGTGTTAGTCAACCCGAGTGTTGGTGACACCGCAAGGCAGCGATTCTGGGCGAAGGTCCACCTCAACCGTGCGATACGATAGAGGTTCGAGTTTTCAAGTAATGGATTTGTTATTATCAAAAGGGGGAGTTTGTTGGAACATGGTCTTCCGCATCTCCTAGGTTTGAGAATAACAAATCCTATGTGTATTTGATCTTGTGTGTTTAAGTGTGCAGGAAATCAAAGCCCACATGACTCAAGGATGGTTGTCCCCAAAATTGAGGCCAGAATTCCAACATGGCCACTAGCGCCGGCGGTAGCGATAGCGCCCTGCGCTAGCGATGATTAACGCAATTTCGGCGGCTTATATAGAAGGAGCTAGCGCCCGGCGGTAGCTACTAGCGCTGGCGGTAGCATGGCGCACAAGAGGCATAGAGCAAAATGTTGTCGCGGATTGAAGATCCTGCCGCGCAAAACATTACTTAATCAGAGATAGCGCTGGCGGTAGCTACTAGCGCCGGCGGTAGCGTGGCACACAAGAGGCATAGAGCAAAATGTTGCCGCAGATTGAAGATCCTGCCGCGCAAAACATTACTTAATCCGGGCTAGCGCCGGCGGTAGCGCTAGCGCCGGCGGTATCGCTGAGGCTATAAAATGGACACTTTGGCTCCGTCTTTATCATCCTCTAGAGATCCCAAATTCCAGAACCTCGTGCCACAACATAGAGAGGAGAGTTCGGAGAGATACTCCCATAAATCCATAAAGCCATAAGGAGATCCGTGGAGAAGATATCAACACGCATCATCATCATGACGAAAGACCGCATCGACTACGATCATACTCTGCGGGCCTTCGTCCACTTCTCCAAGAGATCCATATAGGGAGTTTTTATTATTGCTTTCTTCTATCTTATTTCTCTTTTTCTTTGTAAACGGTAGTGAATTCGCCTCGTGTTGGCGACTAGGTCTGGGGTAGGACTTAGGGCTGAAATTCGCCTCGTGTTGGCGACTAGATCTAGGCTAGGTCTAGGGGGTGCTCGAGGCCACATCCGGGGAAGGATTGGCTAGAGCGGCTTGAGGCCGAATCCGAGAAGGAGAAGGCTAGGGCCACCGGTTCGTGGGGAAGCGAGTCGGGATAGAAAACGAAAAGAGTTTTTATTATTCGCCCCAGATCTCTAGCGTCATTGAGATCAAGTTTTGTAAAACTTATTTAATATCAATAAAGCTTGTCTCTCTTTTTGTTTTACTAGACTTCTTGTTTTAATATTGCAATATTTCAAAGAAGGAGAAACCCTTATTCACCCCCACTCTAAGGGCGCCGACCGATCCAACAAGTGGTATCAGAGCGGTTTTGTTCCAATCGGCTTAACAACCGGGAACAATGGCGTCTTGATCTCGCTTTCTCGGAGGGTCAAGGGATTAGTCGACCACCTCTCTTTACTGGGTCAGATTTTAACTATTGGAAAAATAGAATGATGTGCTTTCTTATGACGATGGATGTAGAAGTCTGGAATATGGTAGAAGTCAGATACTCTCCTCCTACAACTGTAGTGGGAGAGGAAACATTATTAAAACCAAAAGATAAATGGGACGATAGCGACAAACTAAGGTGTAAAAATAATGCAAAAGCAATGAACGCCTTATATTGTGCCCTAAATAGGACTGAATTTAATAGAATTTCTGCTTGCACTACTGCTTATGATATTTAGAATCAATTAGAAGTAACTCATGAAGGTACATCGCAGGTGAAAGATGCCAAGCTGTTTCAACTGGAATCTGAATACGAGAAATTCAGGATGGACACAGAAGAGGACATCAACTCAATGTACACTCGCTTCACAAAGATCATCAACGCATCCAAGGCGCTTGGAAAGACCTACTCCGACATGGACTTGGTGAGGAAAATTCTTTGTTCCTTACCTCCAAGGTTCAATCCGAAGGTGACGGCCATCTCAGAGTCGCACAACTTAAGAACGCTCCAGATCGAGAATCTCATTGGGAATCTCAAAACCCATGAGGTAGAACTACAAATTCAACATGACGAATACAACAAGGAGCCGAAGAAAAAGGCGTTGGCGCTGACATCAAAGAAGGAGTTCATCGAAGAGGACGATGATGATGAAGAAGGACTCCTGGTGAAGAATTTCAAGAAGTTCATCAGAAATCCAGAGAGAATGAACACATTCCGAAAATTCTTCCAAAAAGATACTCGACGAAAGGGATCCTCCTCTTCATCGAAGAAAGAAAAAGGAAGCGATGACGAAGAAGAAAGGCCGCCTCCAGAATGCTATCACTGCAGAAAAACCGGGCACATTCGGAGCTAGTTCCCAAAATACCAAAAGGAGCGGAAAGAACAAAAGAACGCAAAAGAGAGGAAGAAAGTGCTGAAGGCCGCTACTTGGGATGACTCTTCCTCTGAAGAGTCAAACGGTTCTGAGTCAAGTAGCGAGGAGGAAGCAAACTTGTGCTTAATGGCCAAAAGCGACGATGACAACACCAGTGTTCTTAGCGACACTGAGGTATCTCCTCCTACCTTTGAAGAACTTTATGATAAATTTGTTTTATTAAATCATGAAAATGAATCTATTATAAGAGAAAATCGTAAGCTCACAAAAAAATTAGTCTCTCTTGAAAAAAGAAAAGTTTGATGTCAAGAATGTGAGCACTCTTTATTTAAGATAAAAGAACTTGAAGTTTCTCTCTCTAATGCCCTTTCACAAAACAAAATCAATGCTTTGGGTCTGGAAAATTCGGACTCGGATATAAAAGTGAACACTACCGCTCGGCGCTATCTACTAACGCCGACGGTAGCTCTAATGTTAAAAATTCTTCTGGTTTTTCTAATGTACAAACATCATCCAGCAAGGGCAACGTAGAAACTCGGAAAAGGGTCTCAACCCCCTTTATTTTGTGTGTTAATTGTCTTAAATTTGGACACATGTCTGGCTCTTGCAGGAATATAAAACAACGATCTTTAAAACAAATCTGGGTACCTAAGAAAACCACTTTCTCTATGGGTGGTACCTCTTGGGTATCCGGATCTTTACTCTCATCTTCTTTCTAGATTTGCAGGAAGGCTAAGGAAACAGAAGACGTGTGGTATTTAGACTCAGGCTGCTCCAAACACATGACGGGCAATAAAGCAAAATTCCTTAGCCTAGAAAAGAAGAAAGGAGGAATAGTGACGTTTGGCGATAACGGTAAAGGAAGGATCATGGGAGTTGGTACAGTGGGTAACGAATCTTTTCTTATATCAAATGTACTTTATGTGAAAGGATTAAAACATAACCTAATATCTATAAGTCAACTGTGTGATAAAGGTTTAGACGTACTTTTTGAATCTTCCACTAACCTTTGCAAGATTGTTAATCCTAAAACAAAAGATGTGTTATTAACTGCACCTAGAGTTCATAATGTTTACATAGTTTCATTTCATGATCTTTCTAAATCTTCTATAAAATGTTTTATAACGAAAAATGATGAATTAGAATTATGGCATAGACGCTTAGGCCACGCTAGTACAAAGCTCATCTTAAAACTAGCAAAAAGAGAATTGATTAGAGGATTGCCTAAGTTAAAGGGAAATTTATCTTCATTATGCTCTCCATGCCAAAAAGACAAATTTACTAAGTCATCTTTTAAAAGCAAAAACGAAATTTCTACATCAAAACCCCTGCAATTAATTCATATGGATCTCTTTGGTCCCGTTAACACTGAGAGTCTTGGTGGTAGATTATACACTTATGTTCTAATTGATGACTATTCAAGATATTGTGGGACTTTATTTCTCTCCTCCAAATCTGATGCATTTTGCGAATTTTCAAAATTATGTACTCGCATTCAAAATGAATTAGATTTAAAAATAAAATGCATTCGCTCAGATCATGGAGGTGAATTTGAAAATGAAAGTTTTAAATCTTTTTGTGACATGTTAGGTATTAAGCATGAGTTCTCTGCTCCACGCACACCTCAACAAAACGGTGTTGTAGAACGGAAAAATAGGACAATACAAGAACTTGCACGCACCATGCTATCTGAATATAAATTACCTAAGTCCTTTTGGGCCGAAGCTGTAAGCACTGCATGCTATGTAATGAATAGAGTCATGCTTCGCCCATCATTAAATCTCACACCATATGAACTTTACTATCAAAAGAAACCTAATGTGTCGTATTTTAAAGTATTTGGATGTAAATGCTTCATTCTTAATACAAAATATTCTTTAGGAAAATTTGACGAAAAATGCGATGAAGGAATATTTCTTGGTTATTCTTCAACTAGTAAAGCCTATAGAATATTTAATAAAAGATCAAGTAAAGTTGAAGAATCAATTAATGTTAGATTTGATGAGTTTATTCCATGTGTAGAGAAGCTCCCTACAGGTACAGATGATGAACCTTTGCCATCCTTGGAGCACGACGAATAAGAACCCTCCAAAGAAGAGGAGGAGAAGTCCAAGGAAGATGAATTCGTACCTCCAAGCGTATTAAACTTCTCCAAAAATCATCCAAAAGAGCTCATCATTGGGGAACCTTCCACTGGGGTGAGAACTCGGTCCTCTCTTCATGAAACATTTTCAAATATTTGCTTTGTGTCTGTAATCGAACCTAAAAATGTTTCCACCGCTTTAAATGACGAATTTTGGTTCTTGGCTATGAATGAAGAGTTAGGACAATTCGAAAGAAATAAAGTTTGGAATTTAGTAGAAAGACCATCTAATCATCCAATTATTGGAGTAAAATGGATTTTTAAAAATAAATTAGATGGTGAATCTAGGATTGCAAGAAATAAAGCACGCCTTGTTGCTCAAGGTTATTCTCAAATCGAGGGGGTAGATTTTGAAGAAACTTTTGCACCCGTTGCTCGCTTAGAATCTATACGAATATTTTTGGCATTTGCGAGTTTTAAACAAATAAAATTATTTCAAATGGATGTTAAAAGTGCTTTTTTAAACGCATATATTAAAGAAGAAGTTTATGTAGAACAACCCCCCGGTTTCATAAATGAAAAATTTCCAAATCATGTGTACAAATTAGAAAAAGCGCTTTATGGTTTAAAACAAGCGCCCCGTGCATGGTATGATCGACTCACATCGTTTTTGTTAGAGCACAGTTATGTTATGGGATGTGCAGACAACACACTCTTCATTAAGCATAAAAATAACGAATTAATTATTCTACAAATATATGTTGATGATATCATTTTTGGAGCCACTAATGAAGAGTTGTGTAATGAAGTAGTCTTAATAATGAAAAATGAATTTGAAATGAGTCTTGTAGGAGAACTATCATATTTTCTTGGTTTTCAAATCTCACAAAGAACTGATGGTATTTTTATTTGTCAATCAAAATATGTTCACGATATGCTTAAACGATTTGGATTTGAAAATCTTAAACAAGCTTCTACTCCTATGAGTGCTTCTTTAAAACTAGGAAAAGATGAATCTGGAATTTCCATTTATCAAACGCTATATAGAGGAATGATAGGATCTCTTTTTTATTTAAGTGCATATAGACCAGATATAATGTTTGTCGTATGTTTATGTGCTCGCTTTCAAGCCGATCCAAAAGAATCTCATTTAAAAGCGGTATCTAATAGGGTCATCTAAATTAGGATTATGGTACCCACACAATGACTCTTTCACGCTCCACGGCTATTCCGATTCAGACTACGCCGGGTGTTCACTAGATAGAACAAGCACTAACGCTACATGTCACTTTTTAGGACCCTCTTTAGTTGCTTGGTCTAGTAGAAAACAATCTTCGGTTGCACTCTCCACCACGGAGGCCGAATATATATCACTTGGTAGTTGTTGTGCACAAGCGTTATGGATGAGCCAAACACTAGAGGACTTTGGATTTCATCTCAAAAACATAGATCCTAAATGTGACAACAAAAGTGCAATAGACCTCACATATAATCCCGTACACCATTCTAGATCCAAACACATCGACGTTCGTCATCATTTCATTAGGGATCACATTAAGAAAGAAAAATGTAAAAGTAAGCTTCATTGGGACGGACTCTCAACTTGCTGACATATTTACTAAACCCCTTCCCGATGCAAGATTTCGATTATTACGACTTGAATTAGGTGTCCTAAATCTTTCAAGTTAAAACATGCTCACAAATACAATTTTCTTCATTTTTAACCATCCAAAACATCTCCTAAAAATCTGCAACTTCAGCATGGAACTACTATTGAGACACTTAATCAAGATCCAAAATTAAAATTTCCAAAATCCTAAAAAATCGTTCACTGTCTGTCGCGCTAGCGCTAGCGCTACCGCAGGCGCTAGCGTCCATGTTCATTTTTCTGTGATTTTAAAATTTTGAAAAATTTCTAAAAATATATTAATCTATATTTTCTACTTAGTTTTGCACTTCTGTGTTTCTTTATTTTTTGAAAAATCAAATACAAAACTACAAAAACTAAATTACAAAAATATGTTTTTCTTTTTCGCTTGTGTTGTTTCCTTTGTTTAAAGTTCATCTTTATGCAAAAATCAAATATAAAAATTACAAAAGCAAAAATTACAAAAATATGCTTTTATTTGCTAAAATCAAATACAAAAATATAAAACTTTAAAACTATCAAAAAAAAAACTGTATGATTTTTGTGAAAAATCAAGCATGATTTAATCTATTATTTAGAAATTCTACAATGTTGCAATTTATCTTTTCAAACTACTTTGGACATTGTCTTTCTTCATGCTTTGATATATCTATTCAAATGTGCATCAATTATAGTTTAAAAGTTGTGTAGGATCAAGCTTAGCATGCCTCTAAGTATGAGAAATGTTTTATGTTTGATAATGATATTTATTCACTCACCTTTTTTTGGCATTGTCTACATATGTATTTAATCTAAGAATGCTTGTGTATGTTTTGTATTAGTACAATGGATTAAAATTGCACAAGTATCTTACCTACACTCCTTATTTTGCACTCTTAAAAATTAAGAAGTGGTTATATTTTTCATAAAATCTATTGATTTGCAAAACAAGTGTATTCGGAGAATTTTGTACAAAACAAAATTATAAAATAAATGACAAAGATAACTCCACCAAACACTACTTGAACCTCCTGATAAGTCTTAATAAGCATTGTGAGGTTGAGCACCTTGGAAAGAATAGTAAAGTGTCTTGTGCAAATCAAATCCTTCTTTCAAAAATAAGAAAAACCACTTACTCTTAAGTACACCAGATCACTAGTTTCTATATTAAATTTAAATATGTGATCCCCCAATCACTACTTTGCACCCTGATAAGTCTTGATGAGCATTGTGTGTGCAGAGCACCTTGGTAGTTGTACTTTTTATTGTGCATTAAAGTGTGTGGAAGTAATCTTATTTGTGTTTTATTGTGCTCGTACTTTACATATATCTTGTATTTTTGATTAAAACATTTGTTTACATTACTCAAAAATACACTCATGTGCACATCATTATCTTCCATAACACTTCTTCTCATGAGTATTGGATCCTAATGCTAAATCTATATTAATTTTTATTTATGAAATGCACTAGATAACCTAGCACGTGTGCTACAATGTCTTGTATGTTTTTGAAATTATGAATTAAAGTAACATTGTGGTAATCTCTTTTTGATAAACATTATTTCATGCTTGGTTATTTTTGTCAACCATAAAAGATTTTCATTGAAACATGATTTACATAAACATCTTCTTTTTGAAATTAAACTCATATATCTTTTCATGGATTATTCTTGATTACAATAAGATGTTTCATGTATTTCTATAAGTCTTCTGCATCATCACCATATAACTTTTACCTTGCACTTTCATGCTTATATCAAGTCTTAAATCTCAATTTGTTTTCTTAAAAACAAGTGGTAGACTTGCTTGGTAGAATTTATATTGGTTGTTCTAACACGCATATCATTTTTATAGTAACAAACTCTAACTTATTTCATTATAAACGTGTATGCTAACTCTCTTCCAACAAGTGAAACATTGCTAAAAGGATGTTGTTTCTTTCTTCCAAAATGCTTCAACTCTTATCTTTATAAAGTTAGGTTTGAAACTTAAAAACATCTCCTTTTTTAACTTAAACTCTTATTTAGTATTATGGTGTTTCTTTTTTGAAATCTTCCGCAATGCTCAAACTTTGATACATTCATGAATTTCAATATAGCTAAGTAAGTTTTATTTCAAAAAATTCAATTATGATTCTGCCCATTAGATTTAAAAGCTTCATGTTTCAAAAAACTATTATCCGTGACTTCATATCTCACTATAGCGGGGGCGTAGGGTTGTAGACATTAGATAAACTTATCTTTAGTCATGTCTTGTCCTTAACCGGGGAGGGTTCCAGTGGGGCCTTGCGAGGCACTGGGGGGAAAGAGTGCTAGGTTGAGTTTTGTCTAGTGTTTGCATATGGGACTAACACCCCAACCTACGGCATATTTGCAGCTCATCATGCCCATCCGTCACTTAGTACGGGGCTAGGGTGTAGACATATTGTCTGGGTAGATTGGTTATTTGGAAATCCTTATTTTTATGCTTAAAACTTTTATATAAAAGGAAAATCAATACTTTTATGCTAAAAACTCTGATTTCCTTCTATGAAAATTTTTGTAATGCTTATAACTCTGATCTATTTAAATGAAAAACAATTCTAAAACTCCTTATCATTTACTTCAAAAGCTCGATCATGCCTTATTTTCTACTTACAAACTTTTTTGGTGCTTTGTTTCCCTACCCACTTTTGCTAATAACAAAAGGGGGAGATCTAACATGATAAATATAACCCGCTATAAAAAACCCAACATGATCAATTAAGATGATAGCTTACATATTAGGGGAGCATTCACTTAGAAGGAGCATGTATTTAGGGGGAGCAATTCTAAATGCTAAAATCAAGAATTATCCTAAGTCATCACTCTCACACACACACAAGTATAGTTTCATCATGCTTATTTATTAATGCTTTGATTTATCATTAATGGATTTGTTATTATCAAAAGGGGGAGTTTGTTGGAACATGGTCTTCCGCATCTCCTAGGTTTGAGAATAACAAATCCTATGTGTATTTGATCTTGTGTGTTTAAGTGTGCAGGAAATCAAAGTCCACATAACTCAAGGATGGTTGTCCCCAAAATTGAGGCCAGAATTCCAACATGGCCACTAGCGTCGGCGGTAGCGATAGCGCCCGGCGCTAGCAATGATTAACGTAATTCCGGCGGCTTATATAGAAGGAGCTAGCGCCCGGCGGTAGCTACTAGCACTGGAGGTAGCATGGCGCACAAGAGGCATAGAGCAAAATGTTGCCGCGGATTGAAGATCCTTCCGCGCAAAACATTACTTAATCAGGGATAGCGCCGGCAGTAGCTACTAGCGCTGGCGGTAGCGTGGCGCACAAGAGGCATAGAGAAAAATGTTGCCGTGGATTGAAGATCCTGCCGCGCAAAACATTACTTAATATGGGCTAGCGTCAGCGCTAGCGCCGGCGGTAGCGCTGAGGCTATAAAATGGACACTTTGGATCCGTCTTTATCATCCTTTAGAGATCCCAAATTCCAGAGCCTCGTGCCACGGCATAGAGAGGAGAGTTCGGAGAGATACTCCCACAAATCCATAAAGCCATAAGGAGATCCGTGGAGAAGATTTCAACACGCGTCATCATCATGATGAAAGACCGCATCGACTACGATCATACTCTGCGGGCCTTCGTCCACTTCTCCAAGAGATCCATATAGGGAGTTTTTATTATTGCTGTCTTCTATTTTATTTCTCTTTTTCTTTGTAAACCGTAGTGAATTCGCCTCGTGTTGGCGACTAGGTCTGGGGTAGGACTTATGGCTGAAATTCACCTCGTGTTGGCGACTAGATCTAGGCTAGGTCTAAGGGGTGCTCGAGGCCACATCCGGGGAAGGACTGGCTAGAGCGGCTTGAGGCCGAATCCGAGAAGGAGAAGTCTAGGGCCACCGGTTCGTGGGGAAGCGAGTCGGGATAGAAAACAAAAAGAGTTTTTATTATTCGCCCCAGATCTCTAGCGTCATTGAGATCAAGTTTTGTAAAACTTATTTAATATCAATAAAGCTTGTCTCTCTTTTTGTTTTACTAGACTTCTTGTTTTAATATTGCAATATTCCAAAGTTTTTCTAAATAAAATCTAAAGTTTTTGAAAACCCTTATTCACCCCCCCCCCCCTCTAAGGGCGCCGACCGATCCAACAAAGTCCACTGCCCTAGCCCTCAAGCCTCACAGCTCTCCAGCCCTCAAGCTAGACGGTGTCGAACCCGCAATTCCACTGCCCTGGCCCTCAAGCCTCACAGCTCTCCAGCCCTCAAGCTAGACAAATAGGCCCGCAAGCCTTTACAAGAAATTACAGTAGAAATAACTGCTTCTTCTGCCGGATGAAGATTGGCAACTTTAGCCTGATGAAGATTGACTTCTTAAGGTTGAAGAAGATGCTTCTGCATCAGATCTTGAGCGCGCAGTTCTTCTTCAATCTTTTCTTAGCCTGATGAGGATTGGCTTCTTATCAGTCGATGGAGATGACTGCTTCTTCTTTTTCACTTTCTTTCTTGCGCCGCATTTTCTATTCTATTTTCTGTATGTGCAAGTTCTTTCTAATTGATTGATTGATACCGCATTAGGGCAACCTCTTATCTCTTTTATAAGACTGCGAGGTCTCCAATGGTCTTCTGAAAAAGTGCCTTAAGTGTCAGACACTCCTTTCCTTAAGAGCACGCGCTGATTAGACAGTCAGGCGGCGGCATTAAATGCTGACAGCGCGTCCGCAACTTTTGAATCGGCCTCGACGATATTTCCATTGTTACTATGTTATGGACAATATCTCGACGACAGGACTTTGTCGATGCCTTGAACTCAGGTAGACCTTCAGTTCTTCTTGCTTCTTCCTATGATCCTGATATCTCGACGATACGAGACATTCTGGCGCTTCTGCATATACGACGATATGTTGTCTCTGACTGTGTCGTTGTAATCACCTTGTTCTCTCGACGACATGAGTGATAGCATGTCGACAGATCATATTTTAGCAGCTGCTTGTCTTCAGCTATCCTTTTCAGTCTTCTCGACGACATCCCTTCTTTACGACGATGATCAACGCCATCAATCATACTTAGCCTTTTCAGCGACAAAGCTTCTTCACAATGATGTATGTTCTTCTCGACAACAAGGCCACTTTGGTGAAGTCGACGATATCGCGTCTTCTCTGCATTCAATGATCTTGCCGAGTCTCAGCGGTCGACTGACTCGCAAAGTCTCAGCGGTCTACGATTTTCCTTCTGAGTTCGACGAACACGGCAAGTCTTAGTGGTCGTCGATCTTCCTTCTGAGGTCGACGATCTTCCTTCTGCGTTCCACGAACACGCCAAGTCTCAGCGGTCGACGAACTCGCCAATTCTCATCGTTCGACGAACTTCATTCTTCGTTCGACGAACTTCCTTCTGCGTTCGACGAATCTTGTTCTACTAACTTCCTGAGATTTATAAGCTAGAGAAGCGATCAAATACAAAGTGAAGTTTTCTTGACTTGGTGACTTCTTGAAATCAGGAATCATGTGGTCAAGATTCCCAACAATCTCCCCCTATTTGAAGAAGTCAGAATCTCAATTCAAGACTACCTTCGCTTGACAACAAATATTATAATCTTAACTTTTGAGCATGTAAGATTGTACTTATCTTTGCTGAACTCTCTGAGTACATCAAGCTTGTAGCTCCCCCTTGATTTGATGTCTCTTCTTTTATGGCTCCCCCTACTTCTTTGCTCCCCCTATCTTTGAGGTCTTCTTGAGCACCTCGTCTTGAACATTTGATGTGATGCCCTTTCTCCCCCTTTCTGACTTCTTTTCTGGAGCTCTTCATTTAGTAGACAATAGTACAAGGCTCCCCCTTGCTCGGTCACAGTTCACCCAAATCCTGAGAGATTTTCTAACCGAGCATCTAGAAAGGGTTTAGTGAAAAGTAAGTAGAGGATTACTTTAAGTTTAACATCCCCAGTTGGAATTTGAAGAAACTAAACTTAGCTTCATCTAGGGGCTTTGTAAATATATCAGCCACTTGTTTATCTGTTGGGACAAACTCAAGGGTGATATCTTTATTTTCCACATGCTCCCTGATGAAGTGATACCTGATCTCAATATGCTTAGTCCTGCTGTGAGAGACAGGGCTCTTAGCAATTGAGATTGCACTTGAAGAGTCACAAAATAGGGGTGTTTTGGTCATCTTTAGGTTGTAGTCTTCAAGTTGATGTTTGATCTATAGCAGTTGGTCCCTCCACATAAGCCACCTTTGTGATTTTAACTAACCCATTTGAGATGCTGTCATAGCCCCTGGTCACTCCCTTTTCTGAACCTCCAAAAATCACTGTTGGTCCATTCTCCACAGGGGTGAACTCTTTCAAGTACCTTCTGACTCCAGTCATGTGCCTGGAGGAGCCACTGTCCAAATACCAAATTGGAGATTGGTTGGCATTTGGACCTACCTGCAAAACAAATTACTTCCCCTTAGGTACCCAATATGGATTGGGTCCTCGGTTTCTGTTAGGTTGGTATAAAGGAACACTAAACCTCAGAGGGTTCTGCACTCTCTTTGCATTGAGCCCTATTGGATTGAACCAACAGTCCAATGCAAAGTGGTCTACTTTCCCACAGCACCAGCTTTCATGTCTGTTGTATCTTCTCTTCTACATCACCATGTGAGTAGGGTGGCAGTGCTGATGGGTAGAAGAGCATGCTTCTTGCCTAACAGATCTTGGGTGAACCTCATATGTGTGAGTTTGGGGTGGAATCGGTCTCACCACATTTTGGTTCACCTTCTTGGGAACAGGCTTTGTAGGAACAACCTTTCCCTTACTCTTGATTGTTGTTGCTGCAGGTTTGTGGGGTGAAGGACTTGACACCAGCACCTTCTTGTAGGAAGGTCTAGCTTCAAAATATTTTCCCTTAACTGTCTCCTGATTAAAACCAACACCAGCTCTAAACTATCCAGAGAAGGTATCAATGATAGGCAAGATAGTTTTGGGCATTGAGAAGCTTGATGCAAGTTTCTTCTTAGCCAACAACATTTCCTCAAGGTCCTTGATGACCTTGTTCTTCTGTCCCAATTCAGCATTCTTAAGCCTTATGGCTTCCTTGAATTTGTCCACTTCTTTGCTCATAGCAGCCAGCTTTTCAGCTGTCTTCTGGAGCTCATATTGAATAGGCTTCAAGGAATCTAACTCCTTGGTCTGGACTTTGAGGAGTTTCTTACAGCCCTTGAAGGCTTTCCACAAGGCTTTGTATTGCCTTATCAGTTCAGATTCAACTTCATACTAGGATCTTGAGGCTGTGTTGTTGGCAGCAGACACATCCTCGTCATCATGCAAAGAATCTGCTACTGATTCAGAATCAGAGTCAGAGAGGGGAGTTCTGTTGGTTACCTTCCCAGGAGAGATGTCATCCTGGTTCCCTTCATTGATGGCCATCAATCCAATAAGTGCCTCGTCCTCAGTCCCAGAGGAGCTTGAGTCAGAGTCACTCAATGTTCTGATCTTCTTGGCCACGAACCCTTTTTCAGAGTTCCTCTTGCTCCTTGAGCTTCTTCTTTCTTCATGGTTCCTTGACTCATTCTTCTTAGAAGGGTAGTCAGCAGCCATGTGACCTGTTTTGCTGCAGGAATAGCAAATAGTATTATTTAAATCATGTCTACTAGAGTTGGATTTGTACCTTTCCTCCCTGGGAGCTTTGGATCTGTCACGATAGTCAGATCTTCTGGAGCTTGAGGAGGAGTTTCTGTGACTGTCCCTCCTCCTTCTGTATATCAGCTTCCTGAATTGTTTTGAGAGGAGGGCCACCTCTCTATTAGTATCATCAGAATCAGAAGAGCTGGCTTCTGATTCTTCACTGCTCTCAGATTTGCTCTGAGTTGCAGAGGTCTTGCCCTTGGCTCATCTGGTGCTCTCAGCCTTTAGAGCCACAGATCTCTCTTGAGCTCACTTTTGAGCTTTCTTCTTCAGCCTTCCTGGTGTTGAGCTGAAGTTCATGAGACAACAGCTTCCCATACAGATTTTTGGGCTCCATGACGCCCAGCTGACCCATCTCTCTGATGGCACAGATCTTGATGTCATATTCTTTTGTGAGGGATCTGAGAAACTTGTCATTTAGATCAGAGTTGGTGAACTCTCTTTCGTAGTTTCTCAGACCATTCACTATCTTGAAAAATCTCTCATAATAGTTGGAGATTGTTTCATTCTTGCGTTACTTCAAGGCCTCATACTCTTGGTTGAGAAGGGATTTTCTATCATCCCTTACCTCTTCAGTACCCTCCATGTATACGATCATGGAGTCCCACATCTCCTTGGCCGTTTTGCAGTGAATCAGATTTTGGAGGGTTGAGTCATCAACGACACTTACAATGACATTTTGTTCCCTCTTATCTAGGCCTGCCAAGGCTAGCTCGTCCTTGGTCGTGTCCTCATATTTCTTTACCACCTTCTTTGTTGGATCAACGGTGGAAGCAGTTGTAGGGATAAAGGGACCCTGTTGGATTGTCAGATAGATTCTCGGATCAGCCGCTTCCATGAACAACCTAACCCTTTCATTCCAGATGGGAAAGTTTTCCTTTGAGCAGATTGGAAGTTTCATGGATCTCATCTCCCGATTCTGATCTCCACCAGCCATAGTGAGTCGTTCCACGATCTAGATTAGACGGTTAAGTCTTCTTTTGATCAACCTCGCTTTGATACCACTTGTTAGTAATGGAACGTTCACCTAGAGGGGGGTGTTAGGTGATCTGGGTTCTTTTAAAACTATTTGCGCGAGTTTCGAATATTGAAGCACAGCACAAAAATATCGCACAAATAAACACAGATAAAACACGCCAGACGACACAAGATCTATAGAGGTTCCTCAAGACGGGGTGTCTTGAGTAGTCCTCTATCCCTCTACGCCTACCCAGCAGTGTGCTAGGATCGGCAAACGCCGCCAAAAACTTCAGGCCCTCAAGCCTTACAACACAGACCCGCAAGTCCAACAACCTAGGCCCGCAAGCCCCTATTTCCCCCGAGCCCGCAAGCTCGACACTCAGGCCCTCAAGCCCTACACAACACATACCCGCAAGTCCTGTGCCTACAGACTAGGCCCGCAAGCCCCTACTGCGCCCGAGCCCTCAAGCTCGACAAGATCGGACCCGCAAGTCCACTGCCCTGGCCCTCAAGCCTCACAGCTCTCCAGCGCTCAAGCTAGACGGTGTCAGACCCACAAGTCCACTGCCCTGGACCTCAAGCCTCATAGCTCTCCAGCCCTCAAGCTAGACGGTGTCGGACCCGCAAGTCCACTGCCCTGGTCCTCAAGCCTCACAGATCTCCAGCCCTCAAGCTAGACAAATAGGCCCGTAAGCCTTTACAAGAAATTACAGTAGAAATACCTGCTTCTTCTGCCGGATGAAGATTGACAACTTTAGCCTGATGAAGATTGGCTTCTAAAGGTTGAAGAAGATGCTTCTGAATCAGATCTTGAGCGCACAGTTCTTCTTCAATCTTTTCTTAGCCTGATGAGGATTGGCTTCTTATCAGTCTATGGAGATGACTGCTTCTTCTTTTTCACTTTCTTTCTTGCGCCGCTTTTTCTGTTCTATTTTCTATATGCGCAAGTTCTTTCTAATTGATCGATTGATACCGCATTAGAGCAACCTCTTATCTCTTTTATAAGACTGCGAGGTCTCCAACGGTCTTCTGAAAAAGTGTCTTAAGTGTCAGACGCTCCTTTCCTTAAGAGCACGCGCTGATTAGACAATCAGGCGGCGACATTAAATGTTGACAGCGCGTCCGCAACTTTTGAATCTGTCTCGACGATATTTCCATTGTTACTATATTATTGATAATATCTCGACGACAGGACTTTGTCGATGCCTTGAACTCAGGTAGACCTTCAGTTCTTCTTGCTTCTGCCTCTGATGATGATATCTCGACGATACGAGACATTTTGGCGCTTCTGCATATACGACGATATGCTGTCTCTGACTGTGCCATCGTAATCACCTTGTTCTCTCGACGACATGAGTGATAGCATGTCGACAGATCATATTTTAGCAGCTGCTTGTCTTCAACAGTCCTTCTTCAGTCTTCTCGACGACATCCCTTCTTTATGACGATGATCAACGCCATCAATCATACTTAGCCTTTTCAGCGACTAGGCTTCTTCACGACGATGTCTGTTCTTCTCGACGACAAAGCCACTTTGGTGAAGTCGACGATACCGCATCTTCTCTGCGTTCGACGATCTTGCCGAGTCTCAGCGGTCGACTGACTCGCCAAGTCTCAGCGGTCTACGATTTTCCTTCTGAGTTCGATGAACACGCCAAGTCTCAGCGGTCGTCGATCTTCCTTCTGAGGTCGACGATCTTCCTTCTGCGTTCGACGAACACGCCAAGTCTCAGCGGTCGACGAACTCGCCAATTCTCATTGTTCGACGAACTTCATTCTTTGTTCGACGAACTTCCTTCTGCGTTCGACGAATCTTGTGTTGGGTTTTTCTACAACCATACATCGTATGTAGGCGCAGCGGAAATAAAGAGAAACAACCCAAAAAGATTCGGATCGGCCATGAACATTGAATCAAGAAGTAATGAAAACTACTAGGCATAAATTACCTCAGTGGAGTTGGATCGAATCCAACCTAGGTGCTCCAAGAAGATGAATCCTGTCAGCGGCTATGCGAGAGTCCTCACGTAGAATGATGTCTACGTCTCTACAGTGATCCACACGAGCCGGGAGAAGAACGACAGCACCTTGCACTTCCACGAACTGCTAGGTTAGCTCCAGGAAGAACAATCATGACGACGATCGCCGGAAGGAGGTCTGCGTAGACGAGCGAAACGGCGGAACACTTCCGTCGGCTAGGGTTCGTGAGGCGGAACTCTTCCGTCGGGTCTTCTTCCAGGAGGCGTAAGAAGAGCATGCTGAACCCTTAAAACAAGTCCTATTTATACCCGAAGTATAAAAAAGACCTAAACAAATAGCTATCCGCAGTCCATACAGAAGAACTTGAGGTTTCTGTCAGCATTCGTCGAGTTTGCACGGAACAATCCGATGAATCAGACGAATCATATCTGACGGCAACATTTGCCGAGTTAATGATCTCTGTAACAATTCGTCGAGTTTCCACGGAACAATCCGACGAATCCGACGAATCATATCAGACGACAATATTTGCCGAGTTAATGATCTCTGTAACAATTCGTCGAGTTTCCACGGAACGATCCGACGAATCCGACGAATCATATCCGACAAATTCTGACAGCAACATTTGCTTTACCTCCCCGATTCTATATGGTGATTGGTAACCTTTACCAACACAGTCAATCTTCCAACTTCTCCACATGCTCTTATGTGCGACCCTGCAAGCTCATATCGCATTGGCAGTGAGATTACATGTTTGACCACTTCTAGATCACAATGGTAACTCCAACAGTCTCCCACTTGATCTTGAAAGTATAAAACAAAAAACTCACAAACAATGAGCGGCATCTAGCAATGCATCATTGCTCCCCAAGCAATAAGAGTTCATAACTCATAAGCCTTTATAACCAATGTTCCAGCGTTGTCTTTGTCCCTTACATCCGGAAAGAACTAGAGGCATGGACCGTGTCACCCTTATAATAGCTCAATACAAGTTACTTGATCTAGAACGGACTTCCAAAGAATGGTGAGCTCAATATCATATATTGACTCAACCAAGAATGGCCATGCATTTCTCAGTCCAATTCCATCAAGGGTCCCATGGATGCAACTCCTGTTATATAGGAGGACAAACCCCATATCTGCTCACACCCAAACACCCAAATGATTCGTAACGTACCCAACGACCACCCTTATCATCAACCTTCTTCAAGGAAGACTTTAGATGACATCAAAGCACGCTCTTTCTCACTCGATGAATGCTGTGACTTCAGGTCAAAGGACCATAACACCATTGTCAAATGAGACCTACTTGTGACACTTTTAAGTAACAATCCACAAAGTAGTCTCAGGTTGGGTCTGTCCAGTACAACTTGTTCACTAACAAGTACCCACGTGATGACTTGATATCACAATATCATGACCTGTGAGAACCGGTCATCAGTCAACACACATGCTAGTCTTAATGTATCATCATCACCCTTAGCTTCTACGATGATACCTCGACCATGGACCTTTTAAGAATGAAGCTTCGAAATCATAGGCTCTCACATTCAAGTTACGTACTTGATGTCCTATGGAAGCGAACATTCTAAGGGTATTTATCACGAATTTTATTCTATCATATAGAAACAGTATATCGTAATAAAAGAACTTGCCATTAATTGTAAAAGGAAATAATTGGTGCACAATTCATCATATGAATAAATAATAAACAGCCAATAGAATATATATTTTACATGCAACCCACAAGACTCCCACTAGAGTTGATCACTCAGGTATCGTATACCCATTGATCTAGTATGACCATCATGCTTTCTCTGCGCGAGAGGCTTTGTCAGTGGATCTGCAATATTCTCCTCAGTCGGCACTCTGCAAATGTTCACATCTCCTCGTTCGACAATCTCACGAATAAGATGGAACCGCCGAAGTATGTGCTTGGAGCGCTGATGGGATCTAGGTTCCTTAGATTGTGCAATTGCACCATTGTTATCACAGTAGAGAACTATGGGACCAACAATGCTAGGAACTACATCTAGCTCGCCGATGAATTTCCTAATCCATACAGCCTCCTTCGCTGCATTTGCCGCAGCGATATACTCGGCCTCAGTTGTAGAATCAGCAACTGTCTCTTGCTTGGAACTCTTCCAACTCACAGGTCCTCCATTCAGGCAAAACACAAACCCTGACTGAGACTTCGAATCATCCCTATCAGTTTGGAAGCTGGCATCCGTGTAACCACTTACAACGAGCTCTTCCTCTCCACCATACACCAAGAATACATCCTTAGCCCTTCTCAAGTACTTCAGGATATTCTTTACGGCTATCCAGTGACATTCACCGGGATCAGACTGACACCTGCTAGTCATGCTCAAAGCAAAAGAGACATCGGGTCAAGTACATAACATTGCATACATGATTGACCCAATTGCCGAAGCATATGGAATCAACTTCATGCGGTCCTTATCTTCACAAGATTTTGGACACTGGTCCTTAGAGAGATTCACACCATAAGACATGGGCAAAAATCCTTTCTTGGACTCAAGCATGTTGAACCGCTTCAACACCTTCTCAATGTACGTACTCTGGGTCAAACCCAGCAACTTCTTCGATCTATCTCTATAGATCTTAATACCAAGTATGTAAGTCGCTTCACCCAAGTCCTTCATAGAAAAGCAGTTCCCTAGGTTGTTCTTAACAACTTTCAGGGTAGGTATGTCATTCCCGATCAACAGTATGTCATCTACATACAATATCAGGAAGACAACAATGCTCCCACTGATTCGCTTGTAAACGCACTGTTCATCCTCATTCTTGACAAAACCAAACTCTTTGATCTTCTCATCAAAACGAAGATTCCAACTTCTAGAGGCCTGTTTCAATCCATAGATGGACCTGTTCAGCTTGCATATTTTAGTGGCTTCATTTGGGGATACAAAACCCTCGGGTTGTGTCATGTACACTTCCTCAAGGAGGTTTCCATTTAGGAAAGCCATTTTGACATCCATCTGCCAGATCTCGTAGTCATAATACGCAGCAATAGCAAGCAATATCCTAATGGACTTTACCATGGCAACAGGGGAAAAGGTCTCATCATAGTCAACACCATGAATTTGCTTGAAACCCTTAGCCACCAGTCGCCCTTTGAATGTCTGTACATTCCCATCCATGTCGGTCTTCTTCTTGATGACCCACTTGCACCCTATGGGTCGTACCCCTTTAGGTGGTTCCACCAAGTTCCAAACTTGGTTTGTATACATGGAGTCCATTTCGGATTTCATAGCCTCAAGCCATTTGTCGGAGTCCGGTCCATTCATAGCCACTTGGTAGGTCGTTGGTTCATCATCATGATCCATAAGCAACACATTACCTATTTGAGATACGAGAAATCCATATCTCTCAGGCTCAAATCTTGGTCTACCAGATCTATATAGGACTTGTGTCTCTTGAGCAGGTTCTCTAGCTACAACATCTTGTAGTCCTGGCTCAGAATCCAATTCTGGTTCATTCACTACTTGTGGTTCTTGAACTTCTTCAAGCTCTACCTTTTGCGTCTTTCTTGACAAGAACTCTTTCTCCAAGAAGACACCCGTCCTTGCGACAAACACTTTGCCCTCAGACGGTAGGTAAAAGTAATATCCTTTCATTTTCTTAGGATATCCCACCAGATAACACTTATCTGATTTGGGTTCCAGCTTGTCAGCATTTGACGTCGTACGTATGCCTCACAACCCCAAATTTTAATGAATGACATACTAGGACGCTTCCCAGTCCATATCTCATATGGTGTCTTTAGAACCGTTTTCGTCGGAGCGCGATTCAGTGTCATTGCAGCAGTCTCTAAAGCAAAACCCCAAAAGGAAACAGGCAAGTCTGCATGACTCATCATCGACCGTACCATGTCTAACAGAGTACGATTTCTCCTCTCAGACACACCATTATGCTGCGGTGTCCCAGGTGGAGTGAGCTGTGATACAATACCACACTCTTTCAGATGATCACGGAACTCATGACTCAGGTATTCGCCACCTCGATCAGATCGGAGTGCTTTAACCCTTTTACCCAATTGGTCCTCCACTTCATTCTTAAACTCTTTGAACTTTTCAAAAGTTTCGGATTTGCGCTTCATAAGATACACGTATCCGTATCTACTGAAATCATCAGTAAATGTAACGAAGTAGAAATACCCACCTCTAGCCATAGAACTCATGGGTCCGCATACATCACTATGTACAACATCCAAGAGATCCTCAGCCCTCTCAGTATAACCAGTGAAAGGGGCTTTAGTCATCTTGCCTAACAAACAAGACTCGCATCGCTCAAATGATTCATAATCAAATGAGTCCAATAGTCCATCTTTATGGAGCTTGGATATGCGCTTCTCGTTTATATGGCCCAAACGACAATGCCAGAGATATGTAGGATTTGAGTCATTTATTCTTAGTCTTTTATTATTATCTACATTATAGATCGGATGGTCCAGGTTCAAAACATAAAGACCATTAAACAATTGAGCTACAGCATAACAAACATCATTCTTAAATATAGAACAACAATTGTTCTTAATTATACAAGAAAATCCAATCATGTCTAAGCATGAAATGGATATAATGTTTCTAGTTATGGCCGGAACAAAATAACAATTATTAAGTTCTATTACAAGCCCACTGGGTAAAGAAAGACGGTAAACCCCTACGACTACAGCAGCAACTCTTGCTCCATTGCTGACGCGCAGGTCCACCTCTCCTTTACTCAGCAATCTTCTCCTTTTCAGTTCCTGCACATTTGTACAAATGTGAGAACCACATCCAGTATCCAATACCCAAGATGAAGGAGCAGAAAGGTTTATCTCTATAACGTAAATATTCGAAGCGGAAGTCATACCTCCCTTCATTTTCTACAGACCCTCAATGTACGAAGGACAATTCCTCCTCCAATGACCAGCCTTGCCATAGTGGTGGCATTTCCCTTCCTTCACGGTGCTCTTCTTTTTCAGCGCAGAAGATTTGGGCTCAAGATGTGACTTAGGTCCCACCTTCGTCTTCTTGAAGCCCTTGGCCTTACCCTTGCCTTTATGTACCATCAATATGGGACTAGCAGGCTTGGCCTTCTTCATGTTTATCTCGGCAGTTCGCAACATGCCTAGGAGCTCGGGCAGTGTCTTGTCTATTTCATTCATGTTGTAGTTCAAGACGAACTGCTCATAACTATCCGGCAACGATTGCAAGATAAGATCTGTGGCCAACTCTTGACCCAGAGGAAAACCCAGTCTCTCCAGGTTCTCAATATACCCAATCATCTTGAGTACGTGAGTACCAACAGAGTCTCGAGCTCCCATTTTGCACTGAAATAAGGCCTTCGTGACATCGAACCTCTCTTGACGAGCTTGCCCTTGAAACATTTTCTTTAGGTGCTCGTCAATCTCCTTGCACCCCATGTTCTCGTGTTGCTTCTGAAGCTCAGAGTTCATGGTGGCAAGCATAAGGCACTCGACGTCTAAGGCTTCATCGGTATACTTCTTATAAGAATCCTTATCAACACGGGACGAGTTCCCGGTTGGCACCTCGGGGGCTTCTTCTTCCAAGACGTAAAGCTTTCGCTCTTGCCTGAGAACAATTCTCAGGTTCCTATACCAGTCCATGTAGTTCGTCCCACTTAGCTTGTCCTTCTCAAGGATAGCTCTCAGGGACAAGGTGGAATGTGAACCACTTGCCATGGAATTCTTCAAGAATTCATGCAGAATTTAATTAGTACCAAAATTCCAAAATACAATTTATTTTAATTTGGACTTCAATTAAATACTCCCACTATTTTATTAAAATTGATAGCCCTCACTATCAATTCGGAGAGTCCATGCGAGCTACTCTCTTAGTGGACAAGATCTGTATTTCACCAACACCACGAGTCCGCTTTGGCGTTCCTCTCATAATGCGGTTATTTAGGTAGGCAACGCTTGCCAATTGCATCCTCATGCAACTCTTGTATGGTTGGTGAACAACTCCTTATTCGCATCCATCATATGGTGCATGCCAACCCTATGCCTCTAGGCACTCAACCTTTGAGGTCACCTAGTTAAGTTAGACCCGATGTCGACAGTGGGATATCACAATTATCCGCTCGCACCCTTACCAAGATAGATTAATGCACCTTGCTTTGGCAAGCCCACACTTCATCGATCGAAGCAGGAAGAGTGTCATCCATCGGAAGGCATCCGAACACTTAATATTTGATGAAGGGATTTTAATTTTTAATAATAGGTTAACACTTAACCATGATCAACATTTGATCAAAGTGCACATCCACAGAAAAACAAGCTTTCTAAAATCCACATGCATCCCTTATGTGCACAACGTAAAACTATCAACCTTTGATAGACGAAAGGGCTAAATCTGGACATTTAGAACTCTTCCAAATCTTCAGATTTACATGCATTGGACAAAGGCAAAGACAACTCGACTTAAAGCAGTAGACAAGCTCGTCTCTCATTATTGGATTCAAAATCCAAAACAATACAAGGGTTCATTAACCACTTGAGGGACGGTTACTGCTAAGGAGACAACAATTTCTAACAATTAAAAATTACCACGAAATCCCAGACGTTCCTGGCGGGGTTCCAAGGGGCCGCGCCCCTGGCGGGGTCTTAGGGGCAGAGCCCCTAACGGGGTCCAAGGGGCAGCGCCCCTGGCGGTGTGCGGGGCAGAGCCCCTGCGGGGTGCGGGGCAGAGTCCCGTCCAAATTTTTCAAAATCACCACCGAATTCCCTTGGAAAAATCATCAACTTTTGATGTTCCAGGAAGAAATCTTGACATTTAGAACGCTTCCAAATACCTAGTTTTGCACGTACTAGAATAACCTAACTTCTGAAACAACATTCATGACCAGAACCTGGTTCTGATACCACTGTTGGGTTTTTCTACAACCATACATCGTATGTAGGCGCAGCGGAAATAAAGAGAAACAACCCAAAAAGATTCGGATCGGCCATGAACATTGAATCAAGAAGTAATGAAAACTACTAGGCATAAATTACCTCAGTGGACTTGGATCGAATCCAACCTCGGTGATCCAAGAAGATGAATCCTGTCAGCGGCTATGCGAGAGTCCTCACGTAAAATAATGTCTACGTCTCTACAGTGATCCACACGAGCCGGGAGAAGAACGACTGCACCTTGCACTTCCACGAACTGCTAGGTTCGCTCCAGGAAGAACAATCACGGCGACGATCGCCGGAAGGAGGTCTGCGTAGACGAGCGAAACGGCGGAACACTTCCGTCGGCTAGGGTTCGTGAGGTGGAACTCTTCCGTCGGGTCTTCTTCCAGGAGGCGTAAGAAGAGCATGCTGAACCCTTAAAACAGGTCCTATTTATACCCGAAGTATAAAAAAGACCTAGACAAATCGCTATCCGCAGTCCATACAGAAGAACTTGAGGTTTCTGTCAGCATTCGTCGAGTTTGCACGGAACAATCCGACGAATCCGACGAATCATATCAGACGACAACATTTGCCGAGTTAATGATCTCTGTAACAATTCGTCGAGTTTCCACGGAACAATCCGACGAATCCGACGAATCATATCAGACGGCAACATTTGCGGAGTTAATGATCTCTGTAACAATTCGTCGAGTTTCCATAGAACGGTCCGACGAATTCCGACGAATCCGACGAATCATATCCGACGAATTCCGACAACAACATTTGCTTTACCTCCCCGATTCTATATGGTGATTGGTAACCTTTACCAACACAGTCAATCTTCCAACTTCTCCACATGCTCTTATGTGCGACCCTGAAGGCTCATATCGCGTTGGCAGTGAGATTACATGTTTGACCACTTATAGATCACAACGGTAACTCCAATATCTCGTTCTACTAACTTACTGAGATTTATAAGCTAGAGAAGCGATCAAATACAAAGTGAAGTTTTCTTGACTTGGTGACTTCTTGAAATCAGGAATCATGTGGTCAAGATTCCCAACATCCCTCCTTCCCTATAAAAGGGACCCGACCCCCCCCCCCCCCTGCTGAACCCAAACCCCCCAGCATCTTCCCCCTCCCTTCCCGAGCCCCCACCTCGCCAGAGAAGCCCTCCCTGGAGCCTCCACCGCCGCCCCTCCATGGCTAGACAACCTTCCTCCTTCATAGCCCCCCTCTCAGGTGGAACAACTCTCCTTCCTCCTTCTCACTCCTCCGAGGCATGCCAGCCGCCCTCCCCATCGCCGGAGTGCCGCCAGCACCACCCGAGCCTTGCCCAGGCTCGGGTGGAGCTTGGTCGTGGAAGATGCACCCCCAGCACCAGTGGTGGCACTGGGGGAGCAGGTCCCCACCCAGGGACCCTGGCTCCAACGAGGGAAGGCAGCAGGGCCGTCGAAGAACGTGTCTCCGACGGCACCCCCGAGCTCCCCCCTTTCCCCCCGTATTCATGTATGGTTTCAGCAGCCACCCCCCCCCCCCCCCCCTGCGGCGGCCGGCGGTGCCTAGCCGCCAGACCACCCCTGGAGGTAAGCCCCACCCCCGACAAACCAGCCAGGGGCGGGGAAAGGCCCTCCGGGAGGAGGGGTGGTGCGATCATGGACTGCATGGCCCATGTAGGCCACACCACCGCCCCTCACACCTCTTTGCTCTCTTTCCGAAGGTGGCCGGCGGCGCCAGGCCACCGGCCCACCGCTAGAGTAGTCGTCGGGCCCTGGCAGGCGGCCGCCTCCTGGCGGTGGTAGAAGCCACCACCCTCTGCCTCGTCGGGATACGGCCTCCGTTTCTGTGCCCCCCCCCCTCTTTCCCCGGATATGGCCTCAAGCCGCTCTAGCCAACCCTTCCCCGGATATGGCCTCGAGCACCCCCTAGACCTAACCTAGATCTAGTCGCCAACACGAGGCGAATTTTAGCCCTAAGTCCTACCCAGACCTAGTCGCCAACACGAGGCGAATTCACTACACGATTACAAGAAAAGAAGTGAAATAAATAACAACAATATAAAACTCCCTCTATGGATCTCTTGGAGAAGTAGACGAAGACCCGCAGAGTATGATCGTAGTCGATGCAGTCTTTCGTCACGATGATGACCCGTGTTGAAATCTTCTCTACGGATCTCCTTAAGCCTTCATGGATTCGTGGGATTATCTCTCTGAACCTTCCTCTATATTATGTGGCACAAAGCTCTGGAATTTTGGATTGAAAGAGGATGAAGAAGACGGATCCAAGGGGTCCTTTTTACAGCCTCAGCGCTAGCGCCCGCGCTAGTGCTACCGTCGGCGCTATCTCGGATTAGGCATTATTCTGCGCGGGGGATTCTTTAATCCGAGGAAACATTTCTGTCTTGTCTCATGTGCTCTACGCTACCGCCTGCTCTATCCGCTACCGCCAGGCACTAGCTCCTTCTATATGTGCTCCGGAATTGCGCTAATCATCGCTAGCCCCAGGCGCTAGGTGCTACCGCCGATGCTAGTGGGAATGTTGGAATTATTGGCCTAATTTTGGGTGCAACCTTCTTATGTCATCCTTGAGTCATATGGACCTTGTTTCCTGCACACTTAAACACACAAGATCAAATACACATAGGATTTGTTATTCTCAAACCTAGAAGACGAGGAAGACCATGTTCCAACAAAGCCTCCTTGGAGCTGAGAAGCCTCCTATGAACGAAGTTGCCTCCTTCGAACGAAGAAGCCTCCTTGTAACTGATGAATAGTAAAATATACGTATTTTTAGTATAGTTATTAGTATAGTTTTAATTAATATTGTAAATTTTCTATGTAAATTAAAAATAAATTGCTTCTTTTCATTATTTCCTTACTAACTTAGTTTTATTTTTGTTTTTGCAGATTTTGGCAATTTTTGTCAAGTCACGCCCGTGACAACATGTCACGCCCGTGACCCAAGGGCGTGTAATTTTAAAACTTCAACTTCTCAATCTGCGTTCGACGAAAGGCAAGCTGCGTTCGACGAACATCGAGCTTCGTTCGACGAAATCTCTCCAAGCTGCGTTCAACGAAAACCGAGTTGCGTTCGACAAACGGCACCCTGCGTTCGACGAAAGCGCTCTGCCCTGCGTTCGACGAAAGCGCTCTGCCCTGCGTTCGACGAAAGCGCTCTGCCCTGCGTTCGACGAAACCGAGCTGCGTTTGACGAACGACACCCTGTGTTCGACGAAAGTGCTCTGCCCTGCGTTCAACGAAAGCGCTCTGCCCTGCGTTCGACAAAACCGAGCTGCGTTCGACGAAACCTGAGCTGCGTTTGACGAACTCTCTATCCAAGCGTTCGACGAATCCACCGCCAGCCCCAAAGTCACGCCCATGCTGCTGATAAACTGTCGCCCACTGTCACGGTCGTGACACTGCAGGTCACGCCCGTGTGCAGCCATGTTTGACGGCCAAACCTTCTAGAAGACGGCGGATGCGACCCCTAAAGCACGTGTAAATGTCACGCCCCAGGGTCATGCCCATGACCAGAAGACACGCCCGTGACCTAGGACGTGTAAAACTAAAATTTTGCCTATAAATAGAGGGGCTCGGCTGAAGCATTTCCCATCCAAATTTTGAGTGTTGTAATGTTATTTTGAGTTCTTTTGAGTGATTGCGAGTTTTCTTTATGCAATTAAGTTTATGTTCGTTTGTAATTTTCGCCTTTTAGAAATAAAATGTTGTTTTCTCATTTGGATCATCTTCCTTTTTATTTATGTTAGCGTGTGTGTATGAGAATAGTTTAATTGCTTTCATAACTTAGTTTATTGCTTTCATAATTTAGGTTTATTGCTTTCATAAAAATAGTTTATCGCTTCGTTTAAACGCTTTCTTTCGATTTAGTATTTTTATTACAAGTAGAGTGCGTGCGTGTATGAGATAGCATTTTTCTTTTTTGTAACTTAGCTTTATTTCAGTCTTTATATAACTGTTATATACCACCCCCATCTTGAATAATAGGCTAATTTACTTTAGCACTTATTTAAGTCGGTTGGGACGGATATTATTTCATCACTTTTATATATCTTTTATTTCTATACCACCCCCATCTTGAATAAGAGGCTAATTTCCTTTAGCGCTTGTTTAAGACGGTTGGGACAGATACTATTACTGCTTTTATATAAGTCCTTTTATTTTCCTTTTTATCCGCTTATATCCGCTTAAATAATCAAACATGTATTTTCTTAATTATGCCGTCTCCATTCCGATGAGTGGCCAATTTTCTTTAGCGCACGATGTCGAAGAGCATTGGGACACAAAAATAGTTTTTGTAAAAATAAAACATCTCTTTCTAAAATAATTAACGCTTAAGGTTTACCCGAGAATAACGTTGAGTGAAGCCACATAATCGATGTGTGGTTTTTATTTCCGTCTCCGTACACTAGTTAGTCGAGAGGCTCGTGCGTACGGACTGATCTCTCACGGGTAAAGAGAAGTGCGCTCTACCCTCGAGAGAGGATGAGGTGAGTCTCCCGAATTGGAAGTAAAAACCCAATATCGGGGTTCACAACATAAGGCGACTATTAAGAAGATTCGATGGTCGAAAATTCATAATCTCAGGTGGGCGTACCCTCGAGAGAGGAGCGTTCATAATTATGGAACCTCCACGGCCAAGCCGTTTTATTGTTTTAAAAAGTCATTTCTTTTACTTCTAAAAAAAGACTATTTTCGTCTCAATGTAATTCGACATCGGACGCTATTATTATCATCGTTTAGAACTCTAGTTATACGCTTATTATTACTCGTTTTTAAAAACTCACATTAAAAACTTATTCCGATAAAATAATAGTTCGTTCCTCAAATTAGCTTAATCAACACGATCCGCGGAAATATACGACCTCGATATTTTCTAAAACAAAATATCTTGTATTACTCACGATAATGTATACTTGCCTTTATTATATGGTTAGTTCGGATTAAAAAATTAAAAAAAGCTTTTCAAACCAATTTAGTGCAAAACTCTCCTTTGCTATTTTTAAAATCAATAGAATTCAGCGTTGTAGCCGAGGTGTAATCGTCAATATTTCGAAAGCAGAAAAAGACCGCTACTTCTATCTTTCGATAGGATAACGGTTAATTTCTCAAAGTAGGAGTACTTGCGAAACTCTTCGAAAACATCCGCCTAATTCTAATCTCATCATATAAAGGTTGCGCAAACCAAATCACTTAAAAAGAAACAATCTGAGCCCAATCATCAAGTTTTTGGCGCCGTTGCCGGGGAAAATTAGTGTTGTTATTTGAAACAAGAAATTACTATTACTTTTATCATATATATTAAAAATATATTAAAAAAAATATTAAAAAAAATATTATTACAAAAAGCAAAAAAAAATATATCATTTTTATTATTAGTATATGACCCGAGGAAATTCCTCGGACGATTCGATTATTCCTTTTGACCCCGAAATCGAGCGCACTCTTCACGAGCGCCTCAAACTTCGTGATCAATACTTACTCAAATTTCCCGAAGAGTCAGTCGGAGATACTTACACTGAACCTATGGCCGATCAAATTCCAGATGTGGCCCCGCCACGGACCATGGCATATTATGTCAGGCCAAATCTCGAAGATACCGGATCGAGCATAACGCGCCCAACAGTGGCTAATAATAATTTTGAAATAAAATCTAGCATCATTCAAATGGTACAATAGTCAGTCCAATTTGACGGTTTGCCAGATGAGGATCCAAACTTACATCTTTCGAATTTTTTGGAAATCTACGATACATTCAAAATTAATGGCATTACTGATGACGCCATTCGTTTACGTTTATTTCCATTTTCACTGCGGACGAAAGCCAAGGCGTGGTTAAGTTCTCTCCCCAGAGGATCCATAACCACGTGGGCACAATTGACGAAAATTTTTTTAACAAAATATTTTCCCCCGTCTAAAACCGATAAGTTACGTACGGATATCGCCTCTTTCATTCAATACGATTCTGAGTCTCTCTATGAGACTTGGAGCATTTTAAATAGTTCCTGCGTAGATGTCCTCATCATGCGCTGCCGTCCTGGCTGCAGGTCCAGACGTTTTATAATGGTTTAAATTTCTCAACACGACAGATGATCGATGCGACCGTCGGGGGAACGTTAAACAACAAAACCCTGGAGGCCGCCCAAGCTCTGTTCGAGGAAATGGCCATGAACGCCTATCAATGGAATGCGGCTAGATCACGCCCTACTAAACCAACTGGGATATATGAAGTGGATGTCACTTCTCACTTAGCCTCTCAAGTCGAAAGGCTAAGTAAGCAAGTGGCGGAGATAACTGCTTCCTCCTCCACTCCCGCTTGGGCTCATAATAATAATAATAATAATAATAATAATAATAATAATAATAATACTTTTGTCGAAGAAACCGTAGATTACCTAGGCAACCCAGTTAGGCCCCCCTTCAACCCTATAACAATCCGTATAGTAATAATTATAATGCGGGTTGGAGGAACCACCCAAATTTTTCCTGAAGCAATCTTAATAATGCTCAGAGGCCCCCAATTGTAAATCCGCAAGGATTTCCAAACGGATTTCAGCCTCCACCTCCAAAACCTTCACCGCTCGAAGATATTTTTGCTAAATACGTTGCGTCCACCGAGTCAAATATCCCGAATATCACCGGATCGATTAAAAACTTGGAAAATCAGGTGGGACAGCTGGCAAAGATGGACTCCGAGCGGCCATATGGAGCTCTACCAGGGAACACGGAGCCAAACCCCTGAGAAAATGCCAACGCCATAAACCTTCGCAGCGGCAAGGAGGTAACCTCCCCAAAACGGGTTGAGCCCAAGGTACATGTTTCGACACCGACCCCTCCACCCCTTCTCTCGATAAATAATACAATGAGTATTCCGACTGTTCCAAACGTTTTTAGCCCGTCCATTCCTTATCCCTCAAAAATAAACACGAGCGGAAGGACGAGCATTATAAAAAATTTCTACAAATTTTAAAACAAATCCACATAAACGTTCCTTTCTGCGAGGCACTCTCCCAAATGCCGAAATACGCAAAATATCTTAAGGAGTTGCTTTCTAATAAAAAGCGACTCGAAGATGTTTCGCGTGTTTCCCTTAACGCGGAATGCTCGGCTGTCCTCCTTAACAAATTGCCACCAAAACTGAATGACCCGGGACGATTCTCCATCCCGTGCCTCTTCAGCAATATGTTAATAAAGTACGCTCTAGCGGACTTGGGAGCTAGCATCAACTTGATGCCTTTATCCCTTTTCAAAAAACTTGATTTGGGCATCCCAAGCCCGACGAAGATGAGCATCCAACTCGCGGATCGCTCGGTAAAGTACCCGATAGGGGTAGTGGAGGATGTTCTGGTCAAGGTCGACAAGTTTATCTTCCCGGTAGACTTTGTCATCCTGGACATAGAGGAGGACGCTGAGGTTCCTATCATTCTCGGTCGCCCGTTCCTCGCAACCTCCTGCGCGTTAATCGATGCTAGTAACGGTCGCCACCTCCTTCGGGTTAGAGACGATGAAGTTACTTTGCACATCAACCCCTCCATGCGAAACTCACTATCGAATGATGATTCCTGCTTTAATTTAGAATCCACATTTGAGGATGAGTGTTCTTCTCTTTCGGAATTGTTATCTTTAATGATAAACGATTCAGATCTGGCAAATCAACCTCCTTTAGATGAATTGCCGCCAAATTCGCCCTTCGAGCCTTTCGATTCGAAAGAGTTAAAAATCTCCACATCCTATGAAGAACCCCCGGTCTTGGAGCTTAAGCAACTCCGGTTATAATATCATCTACTTTAACGATTCGGAAACATCCGAATTGGTTGAGGTTTTGTTTAAACATCGCCGTGCAATTGCATGGCAAATATCTGATATCAGGGGAATTAACCCCTCATTCTGCTCCCACAAAATTTTTCTCGAAGAAAACCCCCGCAAAACTATTCAGCCTCAACGACGACTTAACCCGAATATGCCGGAAGTCGTTAAAACTGAAATTATTAAACTCCTCGATGCGGGGATTATCTATCCTATATCCGACAGTACGTGGGTAAGTCCCGTACAAGTTGTCCCTAAAAAAGGCGGTATAACGGTCGTGGTAAACACGAATAATGAATTAATCCCAACTCATACTGTTACGGGTTGGAGGGTGTACATCGATTACCGAAAACTAAATGATGCCACCAGAAAAGACCACTTCCCGTTGCCGTTTATTGATCAAATCCTAGAGCGTCTCTCTGGTCATCATTTCTATTGCTTTCTTGATGGTCTCTCGGGAATTTTCCAAATCCCTATTTCCCCCGAGGACCAAGAAAAAACAACTTTACTTGCCCTTTCGACACCTTCGCATATCGAAGGATGCCATTTGGCCTCTGCAACGCGCCAGCTACATTCCAATGATGTATGCTGGCAATATTCGGCGAGCTTGTAGAAGTTATAATGGAAGTCTTCATGGATGACTTCTCCGTCTTTGGAAGCTCTTTTTCAAATTGTTTAAAAAATTTAGATAGAGTCCTCCAGCGGTGTGAAGAGACGAACTTAGTCTTGAACTGGGAGAAATGCAATTTCATGGTCCGAGAGGGTTTAGTCCTCGGCCATAAAATTTCTTCCAAGGGGATGGAGGTCGATAAGGCCAAAGTCGCTATAATTGAACAACTTCCTGTTCCTTCGAACGTAAAATCTATTAGAAGTTTTCTCGGCCACGCAGGTTTTTATCGACGGTTTATTCAAGATTTTTCAAAAATAACCAAACCGCTAACTCACCTCCTAGAAAAGGATTCCCCATTTATTTTTGACACGGCCTGCGTAGAGGCATTCAATTTTAAAAAACAGCAACTTATCAATTCTCCAATTCTGGTGGCGCCAGATTGGTCCCTTCCGTTCGAGATTATGTGCGACGCGAGCGATATCGCGGTAGGAGCCGTCTTAGGCCAACGCGAAATAAATATTTTCATCCAATATATTACGCTTCTCGCACACTCACAGCCGCACAGGCTAACTACACGACAACAGAAAAGGAACTTCTTGCCGTCGTCTTTGCTTTTGATAAATTCAGGCCTTACGTAACACTTTCACTCGTGATCGTTTTCACTGATCACTCCGCCCTAAAATATCTTTTGGCCAAAGTTGATGCCAAGCCCCGCTTGCTTTGATGGATCCTCCTTTTACAGGAATTTGACTTAGAGATCCGGGATAAGGGGGCTGAAAATTTAGCAGCCGACCACCTCTCACGTTTAGAACAACCCTTCGCAGAAGCGCTCGTCGAACCCGAAATAGACGATCGATTTCCTGAAGAGCGCCTTTTAATTTTAAATAAAATAAAAACTTCTTCCACCCCTTGGTTCGCAGATTATGTGAACTATCTGGTCGCACGGGTCCTTCCAAAAGATTTTTCGACTCAGCAAAAGAAGAAATTCTTTTCTGATTTGAAAAACTACTTTTGGGAGGACCCCTTTCTCTTTCGAGTCTGCGCAGACCAAGTGGTGCGAAGATATGTTTTAAGTGAGGAGGGTGCGCAATTTTTGCGACACTGCCACGAGGGGTCGGCTGGAAAGCATTATCAAGCCAACCGGACCGCGCGGAAAGCGTTAGAGTCGGGCTTTTATTGGCCCACTCTCTTTAAGGATGCTCACACTTTTGTGAGTAAATGCGATAGCTGCCAGCGGTCGGGTAACATCTCTCGTCGTGACGAGATGCCCCAAAACCTTTTCTCGAGTGCGAAATCTTCGATCTGTGGGGCATCGATTTTGTAGGCCCCCTACCTTCTTCTTTTAATAATCGTTATATTTTAGTGGCGGTTGACTACGTATTTAGGTGGGCAGAAGCGCAAGCTCTGCCCACCAATGATGCGCGAGTCGTCGTCCATTTTCTAAAAAAATTATTTCCTCGCTTTGGCACGCCCCGTGCAATAGTAAGTGATACGGGTACGCACTTCTGCAACGCCCAGTTTTCAAAAAATTTATCTAAATACGGCGTCACGCATAAGCCCGCCACCGCCTATCACCCCCAAACAAGCGGCCAAGTAGAGGTAGTAAATCGCGAGATTAAACGCATTTTGGAGAAAACTGTTTCTTTAAATAGGAAAGATTGGTTCGTCAAACTCGACGACGCGTTGTGGGCATATCGTATGACATACAAGACCGTTATCGGTTGTACGCCCTATCGATTAGTCTACGGCAAAGCATGTCATTTACCTGTAGAGTTAGAGCACCGCGCTTTTTGGGCCTTAAAATTTCTAAATCTCGATTCGAACTTAGCCTCCGAGAATAGGAAATTCCAACTAAATGAACTCGATGAATGGCGTGCGAACGCTTATGAGAGTAGTTAATTTTATAAGGAGCGTTCTAAGTTCTACCATGATCGTAAAATAAAATTTCCCAAAACATTTGCGCCGGGCGATCTTGTCCTTCTTTATAATTCAAGCCTTCGTCTTTTTCCGGGTAAGTTGAAATCCCGATGGTCCGGCCCCTTTAAGGTTAAAGAGATTTGGCCGTATGGGACCGTTCTTATCTCTCACCCCGAAAGAGGCGAATTTAAAGTAAACGGGCATCGTTTAAAACTTTATCTTGCGGGCGATCCAGTGGACGAAAATACTGAATCCTTAACCCTCCCCAACTTGTAATCTCACCACGCCCAAATACGTCAAGCTACGCGATGGTAAACAAAGCGCTTGTGGGAGGCACCCCATATTTATCTAACCTTTTATTATGCTTTGTTCTTTTTTCTTTTGCAGGGTTTCTTACGACCCCGCCAACTTTAATTCAGGGAAGCCTTTTTGCTCCCTCTTTTCTTTTGTATATATTGCAATGTTATTTTCTCATCTTAATACTTACATTACAACATTGGGGACAATATTGAGTTTTAAGTATGGGGGTGTTTTACCGTTTTCATTTAAACAACAAAATTTTTTCAAAAAAAAAAATGTTTTATTTTATCTTGCCTACTTTTGTAAATATAAGTAAAAATTATTTTATTTTATCTTGCCTACTTTTGTAAATATAAGCTTGAAAAAAAACAAAAAAAAATTAAAAATATATATATGTTTTAGAAAAAAAAACATAAAATGTTACAAAAAAAATTGTTTTAAAACAATGCTTTAGAAAAAAAATGTTACAAATAAAAAAAAATTTCAAAAACATGTTTTCCTTTTTTTGTTTCGTAGAACAAACAAAAATCCAAAAATCCAAAAAAATTAATAAACCCAACTTTACTTTTATTCTTAAAGCATTTAGTTTCGAGAGTATATGTTTGTGGATTTTCATAATCGCTAGTTTTACTATTTGTTTGTTTATTTAAGATCGATAGATTTAAACGTTCGGGGTTAAGTTTTAAAGAATTTCTTGTATTTTTAATTTAAATAGAGGCTTTGTTTTCAAGCACTACTTCTACTAGCTAAAATAGAGACATGTGTATTATGTTGGCAAAACAACTTTAGACTGCAATTATCCCTACTTTATGTCTTTAGGAATCTAAGAATATTCAAATTACTAAGGTTGCTCTCAAAACTTTTTTTTATTATTCTAGAATTTCTCTTGAAAACCCCTTGTATACACCAATTTAGCATGACAAATAAAAAATTAAAAGAAGAAAAAGATCTTATGTCAATGGGAATAAAAAAAATTCCGTAAACATAGGCACCCAATATTGTAAAAAGAGATCCTATGTCAATGAGAATTAAAAATTCCGTAAACACAGGCATTGGGTTAATTAAAAAGGTCAATTTTCCCTCGTAAACCAATGATGGGAGTCAAAGGAAACTATAAAGAGGTGTGAGAGGATAAAATTCATCACCCCTAATTCAAGTACTCTTCTTTTTGCCAAGGCTTTTTATCCATTTTCCCTTAGCCAAATTATTGTTTCTAGTTTTAATTCAAAAAAATCATTTGAGAGCATAATTAGTAACTTATATTTTTCCTTCATGTTTCTTTAAACAAAGGTTATTATAATTTCGATCTAATCTCGTTTACTAATGATTGCAATTTTGTTTGCTATTTGGTTAATTAAGAAGTCTTTTGGCTAGGACATTTGATGGGGACGACGACCCACATCATGATGAAGATGCAGTTGATGATGATCCACCACCATCCAAGGATTTGCGACGCCGCGACAATCTTGACGGGCAACGTTACAACCTTCGCCCTCGGCACATGAAGAACTTTATTTAATTTATGTTATTTCTTTATGTTATTTTATTTTAGACATTTAATATGGCCTGCGTTTAGCCAGTCTTTGCTACATTTACTTATGTTGGTCTGCGTTTAGCCGGCCATTGCTGTTTTTATTTTATGTTGGCTGCATATAGCCTTTGGTGTGTGCTTGGCCATATATAAGGCCAAGACTTGATGTAAAATTTAGTTTATGATTGAATATTGAAACCCTAAACCTCTCCTCTCTCTAAAGTGTCGCCCACCCCCCTCTCTCCTTCTCTAAAGTTCGGCCAGCACCATCTTCCCCTTCTCCTAGCCGCCGGCCACCATCTCTCTTCCTCGCATCCTCTCTTCTCCCTCTCCTCCACTCTCTCTCTCCCTATACTTCTCACGATCCCCTATTTCTCCTACTCTCAAATTTCGGCCAGCACCTAGAGGAGAATCCACGATGCAACCAAGGATTGGGAAAACTCTCTCGGGCGCGACTCGACGAAGGCGGACATGTACATCTTCTTGGCTCATCACTGGGGGGCTAGTGGAGGGAGCGATCATTTGTTGTGGATCCAACATCCCGGATCTACAAACTCCGAGTGGGTAACGAAACATACTACCAAAGAGTTCTCTTTTCTTAGATATTTTCTTTTGGTGGTTGAGTTTTGGCGTGACTTTGGAAGCAACGAATTTTTCGTGGTTATTTTCTTGTGGATTTGTATTATCTTGGATATTTCTGAAAACGTACGAAAAGGATTGGCGAACCTTGCTTCGTTCTTGTTGGGGAAACATCCACCCTTTCCGAATTGATTTGTTTTGGTGGATCTTTCTTTGGTACAACACCGCGGTCGTCCGGAATCAATATTATTCCATTTAGCTTGTGTGGATATAGGCATATAGCCTATATTCATACTCTAACGGTTGTTACCCATACGCTACGTTAGCTTAATAATAAGCATATTCGAGGGTTGCGTTTATTTTGTATTTGCGTAGAGTAGAGCAGCGAGAGTCCTTGTTCGAAGTCGTGTGCGACCACCGCAATCCGGTGGCCTACATCAACATTTCTTTCTACTTAAATCATTTGCATAATTTAGGACTTAACTCTTATTACTCCGAATTTTTAATTTTCAGTTTCTTATGATTAAAATAAAACGATAGCTAAAAATTAGAACTTATGTTAATCCCGTATAGATCTCTCTTACTTTTGCTCTGGAATAGCAAAAGCTTAAGTATGAGGATATTTGATGAATAGTAAAATATACGTATTTTTAGTATAATTATTAGTATAGTTTTAATTAATATTGTAAATTTTCTATGTAAATTAATAAATAAATTATTTCTTTTCATTATTTCCTTACTAACTTAGTTTTATTTTCGTTTTTGCAGATTTTGGCAATTTTTGTCAAGTCACGCCCTCAGTCACGCCTGTGACAACATGTCACGCCCGTGACCCAAGGGCGTGTAATTTTAAAATGCCAACTTCTTAATCTGCGTTCGACGAAAGGCAAGCTGCGTTCGACGAAAGCTCTCCAAGCTGCGTTCGACGAAAACCGAGCTGCATTCGACGAACGGCACCCTACGTTCGACGAAAGCGCTCTGCCTTGCGTTCGACGAAAGCGCTCTGCCCTGCGTTCGACGAAACCGAGCTGCGTTCGACGAACGACACCCTGCATTCGACGAAAGCGCTCTGCCCTGCGTTCGACGAAAGCGCTCTGCACTGCGTTCGACGAAACAGAGCTGCGTTCGACGAAACCTGAGCTGCGTTAAACGAACTCTCTATCCAAGCGTTCGACGAATCCACCACCAGCCCCAAAGTCACACTCATGCTGCTGATAAACTGCCGCCCACTGTCACGGCCGTGACACTGCAGGTCACGCCCGTGTGCAGCCATGTTTGATGGCCAAACCTTCCAGAAGACGGCGGATGCGACCCCTAAAGCACGCGTAAATGTCACGCCCCAGGGTCACGCCCGTGACCAGAAGACACGCATGTGACCTAGGACGTGTAAAACTAAAATTTTGCCTATAAATAGAGGGGCTCGGCTGAAGCATTTCCCATCCAAATTTTGAGTGTTGTAATGTTATTTTGAGTTTTTTGAGTGATTGCAAGTTTTCTTTATGCAATTAAGTTTATGTTCGTTTGTAATTTTCGCGTTTTAGAAATAAAATATTGTTTTCTCATTTGGATCATCTTCCTTTTTATTTATGTTAGTGTGTGTGTGTGTGTATGAGAATAGTTTTATTGCTTTCATAACTTAGTTTATTGCTTTCATAATTTAGGTTTATTGCTTTCATAAAAATAGTTATCGCTTTATTTATCGCTTTATTTATCGCTTTTGTTTAAACGCTTTCTTTCGATTTAGTTTTTTTATTACAAGCAGAGTGCGTGTGTATATGAGATAGTGTTTTTCTTTTTTGTAACTTAGCTTTATTTCAGTCTTTATATAACTGCTATATACCACCCCCATCTTGAATAAGAGGCTAATTTACTTTAGCACTTATTTAAGTCGGTTGGGACGGATATTATTTCAGCACTTTTATATGTCTTTTATTTCTATACCACCCCCATCTTGAATAAGAGGCTAATTTCTTTTAGCGCTTGTTTAAGCCGGTTGGGACGGATACTATTACTGCTTTTATATAAGTTTTTTTATTTTCCTTTTTATCCGCTTATATCCGCTTAAATAATCAAACATGTATTTTCTTAATTATGCCGTCTCCATTCCGATGAGTGGCTAATTTCCTTTAGCGCACGATGTCGAAGAGCATTGAGACACAAAAATAGTTTTTCTAAAAATAAAACATCTCTTTCTAAAATAATTAACGCTTAAGGTTTACCCGAGAATAACGTTGAGTGAAGCCACATAATCGATGTGTGGTTTTCATTTCCGTCTCCGTACAGTAGTTAGTCGAGAGGCTCGTGCGTACGGACTGATCGCTCATGGGTAAAGAGAAGTGCGCTCTACCCTCGAGAGAGGATGAGGTAAGTCTCCCGAATTGGAAGTAAAAACCTAATATCGGGGTTCACAACATAAGGCGAGTATTAAGAAGATTCGATGGTCGAAAATTCATAATCTCAGGTGGGCGTACCCTCGAGAGAGGAGCGTTCATAATTATGGAACCTCCACGGCCAAGCCGTTTTAATATTTTAAAAAGTCATCTCTTTTACTTCTAAAAAAAGACTATTTTCGTCTCAAGGTAATTCGACATCGGACGTTATTATTATCATCATTTAGAACTCTAGTTATACGCTTATTATTACTCGTTTTAAAAACTCACATTAAAAACTTATTCCGATAAAATAATAGTTCGTTCCTCAAAGTAGCTTAATCAACACGATCCGCGAAAATATACGACCTCGATATTTTCTAAAACAAAATATCTTGTATTACTCACGATAAGGTATACTTGCCTTTATTATATGGTTAGTTCGGATTAAAAAATTAAACAAAAGCTTTTCAAACCAATTTAGTGCAAAACTCTCCTTTGCTATTTTTAAAATCAATAGAATTCGGCGTTGTTGCCGATGTGTAATCGTCAATATTTCGAAAGCAGAAAAAGACCGTTACTTCTATCTTTCGATAGGATAACGGTTAATTTCTCAAAGTAGGAGTACTTGCGAAACTCTTCGAAAATACCCGCCTAATTTTAATCTCATCATATAAAGGTTGCGCAAACCAAATCACTTAAAAAGAAACAATCCGAGCCCAATCATCAAGTTTTCGATAGAAGCCTGTTGGGAAAAACCCCTTTTGATTTAACTTAACAAATTAACTATAAATGATTTTACCCCTTCGGGTTTATTACCCACATTGTAAAGTAACGGTAATCTGGTCATTAGATGTCTTAGGCTGTCACACTCAACTTAGAGTGTCAAGAGCAAGTCAAGACAAGCTTCAATTCAGTTAAGTTAAGACTTGCGTCGAATAGAAGTCGACGCAACTTCGATTAGATGTTGACGTTACTCTGACTAGAAGTCGAAGCAGATCAATTAGCCTATCGAAGTATAAGTCAAGTCGACGGAACGTTTAAAGGGACTCGACGCAAAAGAAAGAGCTTGTCGAAGCCATCTAACAAGTCGACGCAACGTCGACTACAATTTGATGCAGAAGTTAAGAGATCAAGTCCAATGCTTCAACTCGACGAGTACGTCGATAAGGTATCGACGTAACGTCGACATCTGAGTTCAGTCAAAGCTAAGAAGAAATTCGAAGCTACGTCGATAAGAACTCAGAGGTGCGTCGACACGAAGATTAATGAAGTCGACGCAGCGTCAAATACAGTCAGAAAAAGGAAGCTTTTCCAGCTATCCTTTTGGGACCTTTTTCAGAAGGACCACCAGGCTAGATATAGTTCTGCAACTGCTCATTTGTTGCCAAGAATAAAATGAAGCCTTCCAGGTCACAACAAATCACTTTTGGAAGCTATTCAAAATGAATGGATGGGTCGAGAACAAAAGAAGAAAGGAAATTAGGTGCCTGAGAGGAATTCCTTTTCAGGAAAAGCCAAAAGAATAAAGGTTTTTGAAAATATAATCATGCACAATAAGTATGCAAAAAGACGAGAAGAAAGGCAACAGTCATTACATTATTCTGCCTGTTGTTTAGGGTCTTCATCTTCTTCCTTCTCAAACCCTAAAAGACAGATTTACACAAGAAGACTCTCTGCACAGGAACATAATATGCTGCTTCTTCTTCTTCATCATCATACATCAGCAGAACTACAACAAGTGCTGAGAGAAAAGGATCAAGCAGAACAACTCTTGCAAACCATCACTATCATAAGCAAGAGTTTATTATTTCAGATCCAGTGAAAGCCAGACAGAAGCATCAACAAAGCTTCTGAAGAATTCTGAGAACAGAATTCTCTCCTTCTCCCTATCTCTCTTTCTTTTTACTATTTCCTTCACCTGTATAGAGTTTTAAGAATCCCTCTTCCAAAGGATTCAGTGGTTCAAGATCTCCTTATCAAAAGATCTGAGTGGTTCAAGATCTTATTATCAAAAGATCTGAGTGGTTCAATATTTCCTTATCAAAAGATCTTTGGTTCTAAGAGTCTCCTTATCAAAAGACTCGAGCATAGGTTGTGCAATCCTACCAGGAAGGTAGAAGAGAGGACTACACATATTTTGGGGAACCTCTATAAAAATCTTGTGTCTTCTGTGCTATGCATTTTTTGTGTTGTCCCATTTATAGCTTACTATTTTTCTGTTTTATATTTACATCACATATTTATTCTGTGTTGGTTTTGTTCAGTGCATAATATTTAGTATAAGTTTATTGTTTGCACAGTTAGGGTAAAAATATTTAAATCTCTATTCACCCCTCCCCCCTCTAGAGAATTCTCAGAGGCACACTGTGCACTTTTAATTGGTATCAGAGGAAGGTTGATCATTAAAAGGTTAACACCTTCATCAAAAGATCTCATACTCTCATTTATTTATTATAAAATTAATTAAAACTATTTTTTTTGGAAAATGAGTTCTAAGGATTATGCATTAACAAGACCTCCAGTGTGTAATTTGAATAAGTTTACACTCTGGAAGGCTAGAATAAAGTTGTATATGAACTCTATTGATGAGGACATCTTTGATGTTCTCATTTCAGGTCCTCCAGCCCCATACAAGAAAGATGCCAGTGGAGCTTCAACACAGGAACCTGTACCAAGGGCTGGGTGGACAGAGACTGAAAAGAAGTAAAAGGCATGTGATGCGAAAGCTATGAACTTTCTGGTATCCACCATGTCAGATGACATTTTCCAGAAGGTAGCTGACTGCCAATCAGCCAAAGAGATCTGGGAATCTCTTTCCAGAATGGTAGAAGGAAGCTCTGATGAAAGAAAGGACAGGAAGTCCCTTCTCATATCCCAATATGAGAACTTTCAAAAGAAAGCTAACGAAAGTATTATTGAAATGTTTGACAGATTCAACATCATTATTAATGAGCTGAGTCTGGACAAGGAAATTTCCTTGACAGAGATCAATGATAAGATTCTAATGTGCTTCCCTAGCTCATAGGATTCAAGGATCTAGGCCATCAGAGAGTCCAGATGCCACAGAGAGATCTCTACTGATGCTCTGCTAGGAAAGCTGAAATCTTATGAGATGCTTCTGAAGAGCAGGGCAGAACATAGGCTAAGGAGAAAGTCTCAACTCCTACTCAAAGGAATCTTGCCTTAAAGGCCGCTGAAAGAGAGCCCTCCACTCCTGAAGATGAGATGTCCAGTCTCCTAGCAAGGAGATTCAGAAAATGGGTCAAGACAGAAGACTCAAGGAGAAAATGGGTCAAGACAGAAGCTCAAAGCCCAGATATGATAAGACTCCAAAAAAGGAGGTAATCTGCTTCTCCTGCAATAAGCCAGGGCACATAGCCCCTGAGTGCCTACAGGAACAAAGGGACAGGAGTAGCAACAAGGATGAGAATAAGAAGAAATCTTTCAGGAAGAAAGACAAGAAGAAGGGCAAGGGCTTCATTGCTGAAACCTGGAGTGACTCTAAAGCAGAGTTAAGCTCCTCTTCTTCTGAGAGTGATGAAGAAGCAGAAGCTAAAGTAGCCTGCATGATGGCACTGGGGATATCATCAGATGATGAAGAAGAATAGGTATCTCTGTTTGATGATTTTGATTTTAATTCTGATGAATTTAAAAATTGTTTTAAAGAATTTTGCAATGATTTTCTTAATATACAAAAAGAATTAGAAACAAATAAGGAAGAATTAGAACTGTACAACCCTCACATTTTCTGAGTCGGTGTGACCCGACGCGGATGAGGTCGGGATAGAGAGGGTGACGTGACGCAAAAGATCGACCAATTGGAGGCCGTCGGGATCAAAGATGCAGTCCCAGGGGGAGGAAGTGGACCGGAAGTCCACTTCCTGGGCGAGTTGACCTAGTGGTCCACTAGCCCAATCCTAAGGCGAGTGGACCTATGGTCCACTCGCCCAGGGTGAGGGGCGAGTGGAACTGTGGTCCGCTCACCCCGGGCACTCAGGGGAGTGGACCATGGGTCCACTCGCCCCTGAGGAGAGTGGACCGAGTGGTCCACTCGCCCAAGCCCAGGCAGTGGACCATTCGGTCCACTCTCCCGACCCTCGGCAAGGGGGGAGTGGACGTCTCAAGTTCCACTCACCCCCTCCTGTTTTGGTCGTTCAGGTTCGTTGTTGAGCTGCGGATAGTAGATTTTTGGCTATCCGCAGCCCAATTTTGGGAAGTCTATAAATAGACCCCCATGGGCACCTTGGGAAGGGATGTTGGTACCCCCCTTCCTCGCGTGAGTATTGTGTGCAAGCACTACCCCCTCCCCCTGTCAGTGAAGGTGGACGGTGAGGTGGCCCTTAGTGCCCTCCAAGGTTCCCAGGCTCAGCATTGGCTTGGGAGGGGAAGCTCTATTTGAACTTCCAGGTGTGTGGTGGAACCTCCACGCTGCAGCTTAAGGGGTTCGTTTGTGGACTCAGGTATTCTTCAAGGGTAGGATCTTTCAGTTCTTAGCAACCAGTCAGGGATTCTAGCTCAGGTCATGTAAGGGTTAGCTGCATCCCCCTTTCGAACATCGAGACCAGTTCTCTGGTTTCAACTTTCTGGTGCGGTGAGCGTGGATGCAGCTAGTTCGGAAATCCCTGAGCAAGTCTCATGGATGGAAGCGAAGAGCCAAGGAACTCACCTCCTTCTAACAGGTCGCGGTCGTTGACAGGGGAAGAGGAAGCAGGGAAGGCAGATCAGGTGTCGAATGATCAGGCCAAGTTGGAGGTGGCAGAGGAGGTGAAAGAGAGAGAGAGAGAGAGAGAGAGAGGTCGTTAGGGGCAGTGGAAGGCTGGAGAAGATATGAATCAACAGAAGGCTGAGCGAGCAGGATCAAGAGAGGATCTGAAGATGTGTCCAGCAGAATGTGGACATCTTCGCGTGGAGTGCTGCAGAGATGCCAGGTGTCGATGCGAATGTGGCATGTCATCGCCTCAACCTTGACTCAAACGTCCGCCCCATTCGCCAGAAGAAGAGAAATGTATCATCTACCCTCGCCGAGTCAATCTGAGAGGAGGTAGGTAAGCTGCTAGAGGCAGGGTTCGTGGAAGAAATCCAATACCCAGGATGGGTTTCTAACGTGGTAATGGTAAAAAGGGAGACAGGAAGTGGAGAATGTGTGTGGACTTCTCCCTGTTGAACAAGGCCTGTCCTAAGGATTGTTATCCTCTGCCTCGGATTGACGCATTGGTAGACTCAGTTGTAGGCTTCCCGGTGATGAGCTTCTTGGATGCGTTCTCTGGCTACCATCAAATCCGAATGCATCCGCCCGATCTTAAGGATGTTTCTTTCATCACAGATGACGGATGTTACTGTTATAAGATGATGCCTTTTGAGCTGAGGAACGTAGGAGCAACTTACCAAAGGATGATGGACCGAGTCTTCAAGGAGTAGAAGGGGCGCAACCTGGAAGTCTATGTGGATGACTTGATGGTTAAAAGTAGGGATGTAGCGTCTCATCTGCAGGACTTGGGGGAGACCTTCGCCACCCTTCGGAGGTTCAAGATGAGGCACAACCCTTCTAAATGTGTCTTCGGAGCAAGTCGAGGAAAGGTCCTAGGTCACCTACTCACCCCGGTGGGGGTCGAGCCCAACCCGGACAAGGTCAAAGCCATCCTGGAGTTGGAGTCGCTGAGGAGTGCGAAAGAGATTCAAAAGTTGACAGGGAAGTTAGCAGGGTTGAGCCGGTTTCTCTCCAGAGCAGGGGAGAAGTGCTCTCCCTTCTTCAAAGCCCTGCGCCAGGGTCAGAAGTTTGAGTGGACGCCGGAATGCGAGAAGGATTTTCGGGCATTGAAGGAATAGCTGACGCGGGCTCCTATGCTCTAGGGACCGAGAGAAGGAGAAGACCTTTTTCTTTACCTAGGGGTAGGAGTCGAGACAGTAAGCTCAGTCCTGGTCCGGGAGGAGGGGAAGAAGCAGCTGCCGATCTATTACGTCAGTCGAGTCTTGAAAAAGGCAGAGCTCAAGTATCCCGTCCTGGAGGAGTTGGCATTCGCTTTGATCATCTCAGCGCGGAAACGTCATCCCTATTTCCAGGCTCATTCGATCAGAGTAGTGACCGATCACCCTCTTCGCAACATTATGGAAGGAGTGGAGCACTCCGGGAGATTGACAAAGTGGTCAGTCGAGCTTAACGAGTTTGATATCGCCTTCGTCCCCCGACTGTCAATGAAAGCACAGGCGGTGGAAGATTTCCTGGCAGAATATGTATCCGAGGTGGATGTGTCGTAACCCACCGGGTTAGTGGCATGGGAGCTGTTCGCAGATAGGGCATCAAGAAAAATTTCCTCGGTGGAGGGGTTGTCCTGGTCAGTCCGCAGGGGATGAGGATCGAGCAAGTGATCGACATCCGATTCCCCATAACCAACAACCAGGCCGAGTATGAAGCAGTGGTGGCTGGGCTTCGTCTGACAAAGGAACTAGGAATCCGTGATGTGAGGGTTTTCACGAATTCAATGGTGGTGGCCTCCCAGGTTCAAGGAGAGTTCGAGGCGAAGGAGCCGACCCTCCAGAGGTATCTGACGAAGGTTAAGGACCTCATCGGGGGGTTCCACACTTTCTCCATCCGGCATATTCCGAGAGAGGAAAATGTCCGAGCAGATCAGTTGGCGAAGTATGGTCCTCGCGCGGGAGGAACGGTGACCGAGTTGTTTCGCCCGTCCATCGAGGAAGGGGAGCTGATGGAGATCGATCAAGGGGCCTCGTGGGTGGACCCGATCCTTACCTTCCCGACCTCGGGCAAATTCCCGGAGGGGGTCCTAGATAAGAGGCGGTTCAGGTACAAGTCAGCATACTACCTGATCCGAGAAGGGAGGTTATATAGGAAGACCCTAACCGGGCTCCTAGCGAGGTGCATGGTAGAAGATGAAGTCCCAAAGGTCTTGGAAGAAATCCACTCCGGAGAATGCAGAAGCCACTCCGGAAGCCAAACCTTAGAGAAGAGGGTGTTGAGGCAGGGATACTTCTGGCCGACCCTTCGTAAGGACACCGCGGAGTTTGCAAAGAAGTGTCAGAAGTGTCAGCTCTTCGCACCGCTCCAACTCCAACCTGCACAAAGGCTCAGTACAATCACAGCACCCTGGCCCTTCTCCATCTAGGGGATGGACTTGGTCAGCCCATTCCCTCAGGCCAGCGGTCAAAGAAGGTTCCTGCTGGTCATGATAGACTACTTCTCCAAATGGGTGGAGATCAAAGCTTTGGCAAAAACAACCTCGCAGGTAATAAGAAATTTTATTTGGGGAGAAATAATTTGCAGGCACGGACTTCCCCTCACCATAGTGATGGATAATGGACCACAGTTTGCTAGTGAGGAGCTTGTTGGCTTCTGCGGTCAGTTGGGCATTGATCTCCACTTCGCCTCCATTCATCATCCTCGGAGCAATGGGCAGGTCGAGGCGGCAAATAAAGTCATAGTCAACCTGCTGAAGAGAAAAGTGGAGAAATTGAAGGGGAACTGGGTGGAGCAGCTTCCCTTTGTCTTATGGGCCTTGAGAACGACACCCAACACGGCGACGGGGGAAACACCATTCAAACTCTCTCATGGGTCCGAGGTTGTACTCCCCGTGGAATTCGAGATCAGATCCCCCCGGTTCATGGCCGCCCAGGAGGGTGGCGAAGACTGGAGGATGGACAATAAAGAGGAACAACGGCTCTCGCTAGATGTGGTTGAAGAGATCTGAGACCTCGCGTCGATTCGGCAGGAGGAGGTGAAACGTCGGATGGCCAGGTATTTTGATAAAAACATTGGGATCAAGAAATTCGTCCCAGGAGATCTAGTCCTCAAGAAGGTTGACGCCGCGGGAAGATCGACGAACGTAGGAAAGCTCCAACCCAATTGGGAAGGACCCTATGTAGTCCTGGAAGCCCTGAAGTCAGGGGGTATCACCTTCAAAATGTTGAAGGAATCCCCCTCTGCAACACTTGGAGTGGCGACGATCTAAAATGTTTTTATCCTTAATAAATATTGATTTTATCCTTAGAAAAACCTCTTACTCCAGCTCATAATAGTTACTCTAGCCCATGAGAGAAAAGGTTGGTAAGCCTTCAAGGGCAGGGACCGCATCGAGAAAGCATTGAGTTTCTCCGCCTCCAGGTGAGGTAAGCACTAAGAAGTTGAATATTACTAAGAAGACTTCAGAGAAGTTGAATATTAGCTGTGAGCTAGTTAGAGGTGGTTTCAGTGGCGCAGAGCCTGGGGTTCTTGCAGTCATCGAGCTAATTTCTGAAGTAGGTCTGGAATTTATTTTCTCTGAACCAGTAGTTATGATGTCTAGAGAAGTGCAAGAGTTTTTTTTTGGCTCTTCTCATTTGAATGTGACTTGGAAGGCTATCAAGGCCAAAGTTGCAGATACCTTACTCAGAATACTCCCAATGGACTGTCAAATATTCTGAAACTAAGACATCTTGCAAAGGATGAAGAGGAAGAAGAGATTAATGTTGCTGACACTACTAGAGCTCTTGAGTGGTGTAATTACACAGAGAAAACTTATGATTCTCTGCACATAACAAAAATGAACACCAGTGGAAAACTTCTTGCAAACATTGTAGGCAAAACTCTCGTATGCAAAATAGGGTCATATGATAGAATTTCCAAGGAAATGTTTGAGATCATGACCAGGATCATTCTAAGAAAGAAGACATATTATAGCAAACTCATGTTCAAGAGGATCAAAGGAAGTCTCTCTGCCCCTAACTTTGGAAGGATACTTTCATTATACTTATGTCTTTGTCTGTATGACAAGCTAGATGAATCTTTGGGAACTCTTATCCATTACCTCAAAAGGATTGATCTCAAAACACTAGACAGATGGGAGAGGATCATTACAAAAATTGGAAAGAAAGATCAAGGTTAAACCTCTAGTGTAAGGAAGAACTCTGCTGAAGATGTCGGGGAAGAGGTGGTCCCTGGAGCTGAAATTGAATAGACCCACGCACATGTTGAGGGGGAGCCCACGAAAATTCAAATGTTCATCATCGTAGATCGCGCCAATCATATGAGAGCTTTAAGGAAAAAGATTTCTGATATAAAGACTGATGAATTCTACCGTTATTGCTCAGAGTCATATAAATACATATGAGATGTGAATGGAAAACCCTAATCGAAGAAATTTAGTCAAACGAATAGTATTCTCTCAGAAAACCCAAGTTGCCGACATGCAACCTTGTTCAGAGAACAACTTTCAGAAGTACACAAGTTCAACAACGAATCATCTAGTGCTCTTAAGATTGCTCAAGATCATTTCTCTTCTAATCTCTAATAGAGCAAAGAATTTCTTGGACTCAATGGTTCAGATTAGATCATGTTCTACAAAGAAGATTCTATTAAGATCTGTTATTGATCCAGTGAAGGTTGTTCTTATCAAAGCCTAAGAAGACACAACTATTTCAAGATACATCTTCTTGAGTCTATTGTAAACATACATTGTTTTCAATTCTGTTGTAGGATCTCCTTGAGATTTGAGGTATGGTTTTGTTATAAACCTGGCGTAGGATTCTAGGACAGAATCTGAGTTGTAGTATCTCCTTGAGATCTAAGGTAGGATTCTAGATTGAACCTGAGGTAGGATTCCAGTTGTGAATCCGAGTGTAAGATCCTGAGCTAGTGGATCAGCTAGTATCCCTGAGGTATGAGTTTAACTCAGAGTTGTAAGATATGTGGATCTAAGTTGATTTGGTTGAAGTGGTCAAGGCTAGCACACTGCTATTTAGGCGAATGGGTAAAGTGGACTACCCAACTTGGGGAACCATTATGGATTTCTGTGTTTGTGGTGCTTGTTGTGATTGTCTCTTTAGTAGTATTATTATTTCATAAATATTTTAAAAAATAGTCATCACCTATTCACCCCCCCCCCCCCACCCTCTAGGTGAAGATTGACATCCCATAACTCACACATGTTATATCACAACCATAGAGTTAATCACAACAATCTGAAGTAAATAAAAGTTCGGAAAAGAAAAGCACAGAGAAAAGCAATCAACACATATGACACAAGGATTTTATAGTAGTTCTCCAATTAATTTGGGAACATCTACTCTTCTGCTCGCAAGCAGTATTCCACTATTTGAGTGTGGGGATTTTGATAAGGATCCCTTAGAGCCAGGAGTTGTTGATAAGGTCTCTCCAAATCAAAAGAGTTTTTGATAAGCTCACTCTAACCAGGAGTTATTGATAAGGTCTCTCCAAACCAAATGAGTTTTTGATAAGGTCACTCTAATCGAGAGTTGTTGACGTGGTCTCTCCAAATCAAATGAGTTTTTAATAAAGTCACTCTAAGCAGGAGTTGTTGATAAGGTTTCTCCAAAACTCAATTAGAATCTTTGAGACAGAGATTCAAGAACTCTTCTGATAGGATGGATGAATTTCCACAAGATTTTCTTCAGGAGCAATCTCTGAAAGGACTAATTCGTTGAACACGGTGTGGACTCGAGCTTCTTCTTTTTGATCAAGATTCTGGAGGAGGAAATTGAATCTTGATATTCAGCAATGTCACTTGAGATAAGGGTCTCTTCTTTTAAATCTTTCGATAGAAATGAAGATTCTTCTTGATCAACTGTTAGCGTTTATGTGAGGAACACTCTTTCAGAATGTGTGCTAAGTATAGAGGGAGTTGATCTTCATTTGCTTAATGACCGAGCATTCTCTAGCCATACCAACCATTTTGTTTTGATCGATTGTCCTTCTCTTTTATACAACATCATTGCAAATTTCGTCCAAAACTACGACATTAATTTCTCTGGATGAATCATCTCATATCTGTTAATATCTTTCTGAAAATAGAAAAGTAACTGTAGTATTTCATCCATGATTTTTGTTGTGACGAGTTCCAAGAAATGAAAGTTGGAAGCCTTTTGAGGCCAGACTGACAACGTTACTCTGAAAGATGAGGCAGAAGATAGAGTTGTTTTGAAGCTTTGTTACTCTGAGACCTATCGATATTTACTCTGAATTGTAGAAGAGGAGACATCAGAATTGCTGGAGGAGTTGACTCCACTTATGAGAATTTGACGCAGCTTTGGAGAATTCAACGCCTCTTTGAGAAGAGGTCGACGTAGCTCTGAGTTCTAAAACACTTAGAGTATTCTCTAACGTTGCATCGGTTACTTTCGATGTTGCGTCGAATACCTTTTGACGTTGCGTTGAATACCCTTCAACGCTAGTCTGAAAAAGCCTTGTCTGTGCACGACGTTGAACACGAGTTCTTCCTCTTATTTCTGAGGATACATTTTGACATCTTAGATACTAAGTCCTTATGACTCAAAATACTCCTTTATACACCATGAGTAATATCCGAACTAATCACTCTTCAAACTGTATATCAAATTAAGAGGTGCGTTTTCCCTACAAATACAATGACAGTGATAATTTTGGTTTTTGCAAGCAATCACTAATGAAGGAATCTTTGTGTGCAAAATCCTTCCACAATGGCGGAATATCATCATGTTAGGGAGTTGATACTGCAAGAAAGGCGGAGGGAACTGGCATGGATATCTGCCTCATTACTTAGCTCGAACAATTAAATTTTTTTGTGATTTTTTAAATATTTATTTTTAATTTTCCATGTACAATCATTGTTTTGTCTACAACTTATCATACTTTTAGTTGGTTGCTCTCTATTCCTAAATACTTGAAAATAGTTTTACTATTAACTTTGTTTAGTAGTTTTTTAGAGTTGAATGTACATAACTGTAAACTATATAAAGTTAAGTTTATGTATTTTTCCAAGAGAGGGTGGCAATTAGGGAGAAAAGTGGGTGCTGCGAATTTGAAGTGGATGAAGGGCGGGTGGAGATGGAAGTCATCAATTCTTCCTCTTCCATTTTACCCTTAACGGTAAAATCTTGCTATTAACCTAAGCTGGATTATGTGATATGTTGGTAGAGGAAGAATGGGTGAGGGGATATGGCTTGACAAATAATTTAGAAAGAGTAGAAGAGGTTGGGAAATAAGAAACCTAAAATTGTACAATTGATATGAAAATTTCTTGCGCAATGTAACATCCTCATCCCTTCGGGAGCATATAACAGAAGGTCCGGCCGGGGCCCCACGTCATAAACTACAAAACAAATGGGAACGTCACTTAATTGAAATATCGAACGACTCTAAACAACGAACCTAACTCAGAGCATTCTATGCGGAAGAAAAAGAGAGAGACAAGATATATAAACCACAAAACCCGAACCCGGGTATGTCCACTTCTATTACTTGGAATGAAATGTTTTATACAACAAAATTTAGGCACAACGGCCTTACAAATTACCGACATCGGCGCGCAGGTCGGCCATACATGAAAACAAGAGAACATCAAAAAGGCATTCAAGGGCCGCAGCAGCGCAGGGGCTTCAACCCGCTATGAGCCCGCTATGTTCCCGCTCGGTCCAGCACCTGTACAACAAGCCCACCAAAAACGGTGGCAAAACAGGGCAACGGTCAGCAACGGCTGACCAAATTATAACGACCCCACCCCTTCGAGGGGGTGGTAGTTTCTCGTTCCTGCTAGAGCATCACATCATATATATATATATATATAACAGAATGAAGCGGCTGACACGGACCACAACAATTCATACATATGCATCAATCACAAACGTGGGAATGGCCTCCACGTCTCGTGCTCTCAGGCACTCTTTGGTGTACTCCGCCTTCCACCACCATCCACTCTTGATGGCTTTGCCCTTCGAGGCTAAAGTCGGTGGCCCGAATACCAGGGCTCTCCCGTGCTTTAATTGTGAACATCCCGTAGTCCGAAGACTCTTTCCCATCGCTTCCCGACATGCTGTACGAGACTTACTAATCAGGTGCTGCAATGGTGCGGTTTCAGGTTCGCCAAATGCCCGTTGTTCACAGCTCTCGTTGTAAAACACGAAAAGCGGGTATGGCGTCCCCTCAGCCCAGGTATTCTCAATTTGCCGGCTCTACGGGCCGCTAAGTCATCCACCAGGACACCCTCACAGGTCGGGCACACAGGCCTCGGGTCCTCTCAACAGGTGGGCACAACAACATCACCAGAACTCAGTCTGGGAGCTGTCGCCAGCGTTAACGCTAACGCCTGGCGATAGCGCACAGAAACCCCATTTTGGCTTCTAGCTGTGTGTGCTTCCCGGGGCACACCCCTAGGCATTGCTGCACATGCAGTAGCACTCCCACTGCCTCAGAACGCACAAAATCACCAGAACCAAGTCTGGGAGCTACCGCCCGGCGATAACGCTAGCGCCAGCGGTAATGAACAGAAACTCCATTTCTACTTCTAACTTCGGGTGCTTCCCGGGGCACACCCCCAGGCGTTGTTGCGCATGCAGTAGTACCCTCTAGTCTTACGAAGCAGGATATCAACACGGAGTTTTCCCCGGCACGCATGATATCAAAAAGCATCACCAATCCGGACGAACCGTCTCGGATGGGCTTCACACAGCGCGCCTACGTCCATTCCACGCATGGACTCTACATGTATGCAAGATCTGACGGGGATAACACGAATCCACCCGTCGGAGGTCACGACCTCACCCTTTTGGGTAGGGACCTCAAAGATGCACGGAAATGGACTAACACATGTCCAAAAGAGGGTAGAAAGGATCGTTACCCTTAGACGTCGCTTCGAGGCCATAGCTTGATTTTTGGCACGGATAGAAAGGAGCGTATAGCCCTCCTCTACGCGTAGCCACCAACGCCTTCGACTTCGGAGTAGTAGAGTTCCTCCAAAGATGAGGTCTAGGCTAGGGTTTACTATTGAGCTTCTTCTCCAAAGCTCTCTCTCTCTCACTTAGGAATAAAACCCTTAGTGGAATAATGAAATCAAGAGGGTTTCGGCCACCCTATGCTAGCTCCCGAGCCAAGTCCGTCCAAAACCGACCCAAAAGTCCATTGGCCATCAATGCCCACGATTTCAAATCACGGATCTGTATCGCGCGCTAGCGCCGGCGCTAGCGCTAACGCCTGCGCTAGCTTCCGTCTCGACGCTAGCGGTTGTCGACGCTTAAGGCTTCCGTCTCGACGCTTGTAACCGTCGAGATGGCTAGCGCCAGGCGGTAGCACTACCGCCTGCGCTATCTCCCAGCAGCCCAAATCTGCTTCGAAGTTTTGGGGTGTTACAACTCCACCCCCCTTAACAGAATTTCGGTCCGAAATTCCGAAAACAAAAAGGTACAAAAAGATTATACCTAAAAGGAAAAGCTCGGGGTACTCCGCAAGCATGTTTTGCTCTCTTTCCCAAGAGAGTTCCTCTTTTCCGCAGTTGTTCCAACGGACGTCCACCATCCAAATGGACTTGTTCCGCAACTGCTTCACTACAGTGTATTCAATGCAAATGGGTTTGACTTTCGTCGCTAGCCCACCATCTACCGACACTTCGCTGACCGCAACAACATGAGTAGGCTCTTTCACAGCCTTCCGCAAAACAGAAATGTGAAATACGTCGTGTAGCCCGCTCAGTTCCGCCGATAGTGCAAGCCTCTAAGCTGCCTCGCCGACGCGCTCGATGATCTCAAACGGTCCAAGGTATCTCGGACTCAGCTTTTTCAAGCGTCGAATCCTGGATACACTCTTGAACGACCTGATCTTCAAGTAAACCCAATCGCCAATGGCGAACTGGACGTCGCGGTGCTTCGCATTATAGTACTTCGCCTGTCTATCCTGCGCAACCAAAATCCTCTCCCGGATCATACGTACCATCGAAGTCGCCTCTCCGACATCTTTCCTCTTGAAGAGCTTCGTCTCGCCCGTTTCCGCCCAAGCTAAGGGAGTGCGGCACTTCCTGCCATAGAGGGCCTCGAAAGGCGCCATCTTAATACTCGCCTGGTCGTTGTTGTTGTACGCGAACTCAACAAGAAAGAGGTGATCTTCCCACCCCTTGCCGAAATCCAGGATGAACATCCGGAGCATGTCCTCCATCGTCCTATTGGTACACTCAGTTTGGCCATCCGTCTGAGGATGAAAGGTCGTGCTAAACTGCAGCTTCATACCCAATAGACGGTTGACTAGCCTCCAGTCGCTCGAAGTAAAGCGTCCATCTCGATCACTGGCGATGCTACGGGGCACACCGTGCAATCGTACTATTGTATCAACATACAACTTCGCCAACTTCTCCACTGAGTCATCCCTCCGGTTGGGGATAAAGTGTGCCACCTTCGTCAGCCGGTCTACGACTACCCAGATGACATCGTTCCCGCGCTGCGACCTCGGCATCCCATGCACAAAATCCATGGAAACATCATCGAATTTCCACTCTGGAACCGGTAATGACTTCAAAAAGCCACCGGGCTTCTGACATTCTGCCTTCACTAGCGCACAAGTGTGGCACTTGGCCACGTAGTGAGCGATGTCCCTCTTCATACCCGGCCACCAGAAAAGGACCTTCATGTCCTTGTATATCTTCGTGCTCCCTGGATGAACTGAATACCTGGTACGATGCGCCTCGTACATCAACTCATCGCGCAGCTCACCCACCTTGGGGACGCACAAACGGTCGCCTCTCCACAGCAACCCGTCACGCACCTGAAACTGGGCATCCGTCCCACCACCAGCCTCCTCCGCGTAGCGCTTTAAACTCGGATCGAGTTCTAAAGCCTGGCGGACTCTACCTGCGAGGTCGTACTGCACCTCAGTCCAACTCAAACAGGCACCGGCACTGCTCCTCTTCTCCACGCAAGAAATATCCAAGGCCTCCAGGTCACGTATCAGGTGCTCATCATGCATCTTCCGTGTCAGCGTCGTAAGAGGCAGCGCGATCCGTGAGAAGTTCTTCACGAAGCGCCTGTAATAGCCGGCCATCCCGAGAAAGCTACGGACCTCCGCTACAGAAGAAAGAACAGTCCACTCCCTAATGGCCGCAACCTTCACCGGATCTACCGCCACACCCGCTCCACTAACCACATGGCCTAAGAACGCCACGGAAGGTAGCCAGAACTCGCACTTCGAGAACTTGGCATACAGTTGGTTCCTCCTCAGAACCTCCAAGACTACTCACAGGTGATCACTGTGCTCCTCCTCGGACTGAGAGTAGACCAGTATGTCGTCAAGGAAGACGACCACAAACCGGTCGAGGTACTCTCGGAAAGTCCGGTGCATCAAGTCCATAAACACTGAAGGCGCATTAGACAGCCCAAACGGCATCACGGTGAACTCATACTGCCCGTACCTTGTACTGAAGGCAGTCTTCGGGATGTCACACTCCCTGATCTGCACCTGATAATAGCCAGACTTCAAGTACAGCTTCGAGTATACTGTCGAACCAACGAGCTGGTCGAACAAGTCGTATATCCTCGGAAGAGGATACTTGTTCTTCTCGGTCAGCTTGTTCAGCTCCCGATAGTCGATGCAAAGCAATACGTTGGATGAAGTCCGACGATAAGAAGGAGTGCGAAGCTCCAGTATCGAAAAGCGCTCTCGCAGGAACGCCTAAAACATTTACAAAGCCTACGCCGCCAAACAAGGTTAGCATGAACACTAAAACAGGTATATAAAATAGTAAGGAATGTATCTTAAATTATACCTGTCACAATGTCCTTGGCTTTGATAGCCTCCTGCTGACCAAGACTGAAGACTCTGGGCTGCGGGGGATCCATACGGGAGGCAGTGGACTCAGCCGCCTTCCCCTTCTCAGAATAAGATGGCTCAGTCTTCTTCTCTGACCTTGGAAGCCCACTGCGGCACTCCCGAGAGAAATGGCCAGGCTTGCCACAAGTAAAACAGATAAGAGGGTCACGTCCAGACGACGCGCCCAAAGCAGAGGGAGATGGCCTAGATAATCGAGTCTTCTTCCAGTGATTCAACCTCTGCAACTTCGCCGCACTCAGCGCCTTGCCCTCAGGCATTGCCTCGACCACAGCCACCTTGCCCTTCTCCCTGAGCATGTCCTGCTCAAGCGCTCGGGCTGAACTAACGAGGGTCGTGAAACCCTGCGTCAACGGCCCTATCAGAAGGTACCGCAACTCACTACGCAAGCCTCCGTAGAACCTGTTCACCCTTCTCCCCTCGTCATCAAAAGAAGTTCCAGCGTAATGCCTGAGGCGGGTGAACTCGTACAGGTAGTCATCAACCAGTCTATCACCCGCGTCAGAGCCAGGAACTGGTTCTCCATCACGATCTGCTGCGATGGAGGCACATACCTTGCCAGGAAAATTCTCGAGAACTCTTCCAAGGGCACATCAACCAGTCGCCTTCCCGCAAACTGGCGCCTCTCTACCTCATCCCACCACCGCCTGGCTTCCTTTTCCAACAAGAAAGTAGCGAAGGTCACTTTCTGCGCTTCATCCGACTGTGTCGCTGTCAGAATTCGCTCCATATGCGACAGCCAGTCCTCGGCCTCAGCTGGGGATTCAACCCCGGTAAACGGAGGAGGTCGAAATCCCAGGAAGTGCTTCAGCTATTGCTCAGCAGCACGCCTCACGGAGACTTGCTCCACTCTTAGTGGCTCTGGGGCCACTTCCTGCACCGGCGGTTGACCTTGCCCTCCAGGCTGTCCATTCAACGCAGCTAGAATGGCTTCTGTAACTCGCCGAACCATCTCAGCAGACGGAGGTGTAGGAGACTCAGCAGACCCGCTACTCTCAACCACGTCACGGGGACGCGACGGTCCCGCTGCACTTCGAGTGCCCTACACGAGTGCATCACACAGTTAGGTGACAGCACAGTCGCAACTAACAACAAAAGGAACACTCAGGTTCCCAAAATCATGCAATAATTGTTGGTTTGTTGTTACATTTTACTCCTAAGTGGACATTTGTTTTGGGTTTATTTTACGTCTCGACGGTAGCGCACACACGTGCTCACCACCCCTTAAAAGAATTCATCCACGAATTCCTTAGAAGGATACGGAACCCTAGAAGCTGATACCAATTTGTAACATCCCCATCCGTTCGGGAGCATATAACAGAAGGTCCGGCCGGGGCCCCACGCCATATACTACAAAACAAACGGGAACGTCACTTAATTGAAATATCGAACGACTCTAAACAACGAACCTAACTCAGAGCATTCTATGCGGAAGCAAAAGAGAGAGACAAGATATATAAACCACAAAACCCGAACCCGGGTATGTCCACTTCTATTACTTGGAATGAAATGTTTTATACAACAAAATTTAGGCACAACGGCCTTACAAATTACCGACATCGGCGCGCAGGCCGGCCATACATGAAAACAAGAGAACATCAAAAAGGCCTTCAAGGGCCGCAGCAGCGCAGGGGCTTCAGCCCGCTATGAGCCCGCTATGTTCCCGCTCGGTCCAGCACCTGTACAACAAGCCCACCAAAAACGGTGGCAAAACAGGGCAACGGTCAGCAACGGCTGACCAAATTATAACGACCCCACCCCTTCGAGGGGGTGGCAGTTTCCCGTTCCTGCTAGAGCATCACATCATATATATATAACAGAATGAAGCGGCTGACACGGACCACAACAATTCATACATATGCATCAATCACAAACATGGGAATGGCCTCCACGTCTCGTGCTCTCAGGCACTCTTTGGTGTACTCTGCCTTCCACCACCATCCACTCTTGATGGCTTTGCCCTTCGAGGCTAAAGTCGGTGGACCGAATACTAGGGCTCTCCCGTGCTTTAATTGTGAATATCCCGTAGTCCGAAGACTCTTTCCCATCGCTTCCCGACATGTTGTACGAGACTTACTAATCAGGTGCTGCAATGGTGCGGTTTCAGGTTCGCCAAATGCTCGTTGTTCACAGCTCTCGTTGTACAACACGAAAAGCGTGTATGGCGTCCCCTCATCCCAAGTATTCTCAATTAGCCGGCTCTACGGGCCGCTAAGTCATCCACCAGGACACCCTCACAGGTCGGGCACACAGGCCTCAGGTCCTCTCAACAGGTGGGCACAACAACATCACCAGAACTCAGTCTGGGAGTTGTCGCCAGCGTTAACGCTAACGCCTGGCGATAGCGCACAGAAACCCCATTTTGGCTTCTAGTTGTGGGTACTTCCCGGGGCACACCCCCAGGCATTGCTGCACATGCAGTAGCACTCCCACTGCCTCAGAACGCACAAAATCACTAGAACCAAGTCTGGGAGCTACCGCCCGGCGATAACGCTAGCGCCAGCGGTAGTGAACAGAAACTCAATTTCTGCTTCTAACTTCGGGTGCTTCCCGGGGCACACCCCCAGGCTTTGTTGCGCATGCAGTAGCACCCTCTAGTCCTATGAAGCAGGATATCAACACGGAGTTTTCCCCGGCACGCATGATATCAAAAAGCATCACCAATCCGGACGAACCGTCTCGAATGGGCTTCACACAGCGCGCCTACGTCCATTCCACGCATGGACTCTACATGTATGCAAGATCTGACGGGGATAACACGAATCCACCTGTCGGAGGTCACGACCTCACCCTTTTGGGTAGGGACCTCAAAGATGCACGGAAATGGACTAACACATGTCCAAAAGAGGGTAGAAAGGATCGTTACCCTTAGACGCCGCCTCGAGGCCATAGCTTGATTTTTGGCACGGATGGAAAGGAGCGTATAGCCCTCCTCTACGCGTAGCCACCAACGCCTTCGACTTCGGAGTAGTAGAGCTCCTCCAAAGATGAGGTCTAGGCTAGGGTTTACTATTGAGCTTCTTCTCCACAGCTCTCTCTCTCACTTAGGAATAAAACCCTTAGTGGAATAATGAAATCAAGAGGGTTTCGGGCACCCTATGCCAGCTCCCGAGCCAAGTTCGTCCAAAATCGACCCAAAAGTCCATTGGCCATCAATGCCCACGATTTCAAATCACGGATCTGTATCGCGCGCTAGCGCCGGCGCTAGCGCTAGCGCCTGCGCTAGCTTCCGTCTCGACGCTAGCGGTTGTCGACGCTTAAGGCTTCCGTCTCGACGCTAGTAACCGTCGAGATGGCTAGCGCCAGGCGGTAGCACTACCGCCTGCGCTAGCTCCCAGCAGCCCAAATCTGCTTCGAAGTTTTGGGGTGTTACACGTAATCAGCAAAATTTTACCTCCGTTGATAAGTAGGTGTTGGGTTTTTCTACAACCATACATCGTATGTAGGCGCGGCGGAAATAAACAGAATAACCCAAAAGAATTTGGATCGGGCAATGAATATTGAATCAAGAAGTTAACAAAATTGCTAGGTATGAAATTACCTTAGTGGAGTTGGATCAAATCCAACCTAGATGCTCCAAGAAGATAAGTCCCGTCGTCGGCTGTCCGAGTCCTCACGTAGAATAATGTCTACGTCTCTACAGCAGTCCACACGAGCCGGGAGAAGAAGACTACACCTTGCGCTTCCACGGATTGCTAGATCCGCTTCAGGAAGAACAACACCGGCGACAATCGTCGGAGAGGAGGTCGGCGGAGGCGAACGGGCGGCGGAACACTTCCGTCGGCTAGGGCGAGAGGCGGAACTCTTCCGTCGATTGGATTCCTTCGTATGTTTTGAGAACTCTAAAAGAAGTTCTATTTATACCCAAAGCATAAACAGACTTCTAGAAGAATCGCTATCTGCAGACCACACAGCAGAATTGGGGTTTCTGTTACAATTCGTCGGGATTCCTCGGAACAGCATTCGTTGAGTTTTCACGGGACAATTCGACGAATTCCGACGAATCACATCCGACGAATCCCGACGAATTCTATCCGACGAATCATATCCGACGAATTCTATCCGACGAATCATATCCGTGAAAACCCGACGAATTCTATCAGTGTAAACCCGACGAATTCAGACAGCAACATTTGCTGGACCTCCCCCATTCTATATGGTGATTGGTAACCTTTACCAACACAGTCAATCTTCCATCTTCTCCACATGCTCTTATGTGCGAGCCTGCAGGCTCATATCGCGTTGGCAGTGAGACTACATGTTTGACCACTTCTAGATCATAATGGTAACTCCAACAGTAGGCACTCTAACATTTTGGTACTGACACAGGCATTTCATCCCTTATTCTCCCCTTGTAAATCATTAATTAATCATCCAATTACATGTTAGTTTTGTATGAAATATGCTCCAATTTATATTTTATGCAAATTTGGTATGTTTGGATGCATTCTCATGAATGTGTGGATTTTTGTGCATGTTTAGGGAACACATGACCAAAATTGCTCACGCACGCTTGTTCACTTCACAGTGCACGTGCGTGCATCTCCTAATTCCATAGCCTCTTTAATTTTCAATCCGAATTCGTACATGCGTTATTTGCGCGCACATGCATGTGTGCGTGCGTGATCATTCATGTTAAGTTTTTCAAAGTGGATGATCAGAAATTGTGTGTGCGTCTATTTCACACGTGCGTGTGTGCACGTGCAATTGTCCATGTATGACCTGTGCACCCAAATTTATGGACGATCCAAAATTGGAGCATATAGATTAGAATATTTGGGTTTCACACTATTCACTTGATTAAGAGAGTTATAAATGAGCTGTGTATAACAAAATGAAGCTAGTATGTACGCTTGTTCAAGTGCAACAAACACACGACTCCATATCTAGGTCAACTAGTCAAGTAGTGATGAGTGACAAAGTGCATGGTCATTAAGGGGAGTAATCCACATATGGAGTTTCAAGTGATGGATCAATTCTCCCATGAAGGAATTATGAACTCATCTTAGGGTAATAAGTGTAACATTGAGAGAGGTATCTGAGTAAGGGTAGTCACCAATACGATTAAATATCTTGAGAAAGAGAGGTTTGAGATGTCATGCCATCAAACCACCTAGTACCACTGCGAGTCCTTCACTAGATAGTCCTCGGGAAGTCCAAGATCCATCCTAAACTGCTAAGCCCAATTAAATTCTAGAAAAGATTAGACTAAGTAGAAAGATAACTAGAACTTATGTACACACCCTCGGGGGATGATACAGATTTGGTTATGAAGGACTGGATAGTTCGGGGAGATAAGGCTCGATTTGGTTGTGATATGGTTATGATACAGTGGACTGGTTAGTCCCGCGAGCTGGAGGCTCTGGTAGTTGAGGTGATACATATATGTGCATGCGCATAGGATGTGGCGGGTCTTCGGTACTACCCCAGACGTCACACCGACGGGAGTATGTTGACATGGCAAGTAGTTGCGGTCTAGAGGGCCAACTCAGCTGGTGTCTTGGTGATGTTTTCCTAATGAACCTTTTACTTATCATAAAAGACCGGTGGATTCCAGCAATAGTACGTGAGGACTATAGAGTGCACCTAGGACGTATACAGAGACATATGTAGGGTCTAGGCCCGATAGTGTGTATACCCGCCTAGGAGTGGAGGTACCCGTTCCATTGCCCCTAAAAGCCACAACGAGTGGTACCTGAGTGTATAGCTAACTCTGAAAAGCGGAATGAAAGGGTCGTGCGCATGGAGTCGTGTGTTTGTTGCACTTGTGTGAAATCATAGCATAAGTATTGTATTGCATACCATATGCAACATTGCATACAATAAGATCATCATCATATAAAATTGGTATGCGCTCTTTTTATATGATGAGTTACTTAAGCAACCCGAACCTTAACTTATAAGTTTGTATGTATATTCTTATATGTTAAGTTACTTTCTGTGATGATAGATAGCTGCATTTTCTTTATTTACTTATTGCACTTTATTACTGCTCTTTACTTCAAAACTTACATAGTAGAACTACTAGTATAACTTTACCATACTTGCTTAGTAGAACTGCTAGTGTAGCCATACATACTTTACATATACTATGTTAGTGAGAGTCATGTCACCTGCTTTGTCATCATGCTTTTGTATACCTTTTCTCCTCGCCCTCCCGACATGTGCCTAGGAGTCACGGGGGGAGGGGTGGATGAAACTGCTTAGTCTTTTTGACTAACGGCCAAATGTGACATAACAACCAGGAGCGCATGGAGCTGGAGCAGCAGCAGGTCGGGGAAATAAAGCATGAGGAGCTGATGCAGCGCACCAGGACACTTCCTCAGACGGATGTGAGTGAGAGACTTTTGATTACTTTTGCGAGATTTTGATGTATGGGCATAAGCCCTTTTCATTCTTATTTTATCTCATTTGTGGACATATCTATTTTGGATTTTATATATTATTCAGTGTGATGTGGATTTGTGTTAAATGTATAAATTTCTCTTACTCTTGCTCATAAATTGTGATTGGCCTGGATGATCGATATAGCTGGCAGGATCGGCGTCTTGTAGTGGCGACTAACCCGTGAGTTGGTGTCACCGCAAGGCGGTGATTTCGGGCGGTAAGACTCCCATCGGGCCGGTGCGTGGCCCGAGGAAAGGAAAGAGAAATATGAAAAAAGAAGTCTTACAACAATAATGCTTGATCGTATGATGGCCAAGAATCATCGTCCTCTGCTCTACTCGTCGCCGGGTCTGTAGAAGCTAGGGTTCAAGTTAAAATGGAGATGGATAAGGTACCCTAGAAGATTGCTTCCCGCATCCGCCTGGGACGACCCCTTCTTTTGCCTTGCACTGAAACCTTCAACCGAAGCACCCTTATTGAATCTTTCTCCCTCTTAATGTGAGCTCTCTCATCCTTGATATCGGGCCGTCATTTTTTTCTCTGGTTCACACCCTCATTCCGAGAACAGAGCCTAGAAAGCTCTCAAATGGAGCAAAATACAAAGGACACATTTTTTAACCTCTAAGAAGTTATTTCTTATTAGCCGATCCATTTTGGGTAATCCGGTTCAACCGGTTCATCTTTGTATATAGAGCATGGGTCCTTTGTAATTGCGATCAAGGAAATATTATCAAGTTTACATGGTATCAGAGAACCTCCGCTAGGGTCTCGTCTCTTTCCCCTCTGCTCCGCCAGGAGTTCGATCTCTCCCCCTCCGCCCTCTTCTTCGTTGGTTCGATTCCAGTTTTGAAGCCGTCCGCCTCTCTCCCCCCTCTGCTCGCTGCTCCGCTAGGGTCCGATGACGGCCCTCTTCCAGATCTGTCGCCCAGCCTGTTCCGAAATCCAGATATGAAGCCGACGCAGGCCCTGTTCCCCCTCTGCTCGCGGCTCTGCCGGCCTTGCTACCCCCTCTGCTTGCTGCTCCGCCGGGCATCCGACGCCGGTCCTGTTCCAGATCTGAAGTCGACGCTGGCCCTGCTACCCTTCTTCTTCCCAGCCGGATCCTTCCGCTATTTTCTCATGGCTCCTGAGAAAACTGCTACCGAGAAAACTGCCACCGAGACGTCTCCGGCGTTTCACCCTGCTCTTGCCGTCTCCAATATACAGAACGCCATTCCCATTCTCTTGGATCAAGAATCCGCCCTCTATTCCTCCTGGGCTGAACTTTTTCAGATTACCGCGGGAGCCTACGATGTGCTCGATCACATCATACCCATCCCGCCTACAGACGATGCTCCTTGCGCATTTACTATTGCTGCCCAACACCTTTGGACACGCCTTGATGCCGTTGTTCTTCAATAGATCTATGACACCATCTCGCAAGATCTCCTCCTTACGATCATCGAGCCCGGCTCCACGGCTCAGGCCACATGGGCACGCCTAGCCGATATTTTTCAGGACAACAAACAGACTCGTGTCGTCCAATTGGAGAACAAGTTCTCGGGCGTTCGCCTCTACCAATTTCCTAATGCCACCGCCTACTGCAAAGCGCTTAAAACTCTAGCCGATCAACCCGCGGCCGTCGGTTCTCCTATCCCAAATGAGCGGCTTGTCCTACGGCTGGTGGCCGGCCTCTCTGAGCAATTTGACACTGTTGCTAGCATCATCAATCAAACTACTCCGCTGCCTAGCTTCGCGCAAGCCCGCTCCATGTTGACTCTTGAGGAAACGCGTAAGGCTCGCCAACATACTCTGACTGCCATGACCAACACGGCACGCTCTGCTCCTCCTCCACCTGACCCTGTCTCGAGTCCCGGTCGGACTCAGCACCGCGGTGGACGTGGCCGCAACAGCCACAGTGGACGAGGACGTGGCCATCCTGGCCGCGGAGGCCCACCTCCCAACATGTCGTGGCCCGGTCCGCCTTGGGTCGGTCCTTGGCCCCAATGGCCACAACCTTGGGCTACTCCTCCCTGTCCGTACCCCACAGCTCCGTGGCCTCGTGCTCCTTCGTCACAGACCTCTTCCTCCGGTGTTATTGGTCCCCGCCCTCATGCGCTCCACGCAACTGTCGCGCCGGAAGCTTCTTACTATCCTACGGACATCGCCTCTGCTATGCAAACTCTCACTCTCCAACCACCGGATGAAAATTGGTACATGGACACTGGTGCTTCCTCACAAATGACTTCTAGTCCGGGTAATCTCTCTTCTCTTTCTCATTCGAGCATTCATAAATCTATACTTGTTGGTAATGGAAACTACATTCCAGTTCACGGTCTCGGCCACTGCACCCTACAGCCACCAAACCCCTCGATGACCCTCACTAACGTTCTCCTTGCCCCCCATCTTGTCAAAAATTTGATTTCAGTCCGTCAATTCACCAAAGATAACAACTGTTCCATTGAATTTGACCCTCTTGGTTTTTCTGTGAAGGACCTTACGACGGGCACAACTCGCATGCGATGTGACAACTCGGGTGACATGTACCCAGTCCGCCCGACCACTACTTCCATCCCGGCCGCTCTCTCCGCTGTCTCCTCCGCCACTTGGCATCCCCGGCCTAGAAATGTTAATGTGATTCGATGCATGTGGTTGTTCAAGCACAAATTTCGCTCTGACGTTTCTCTTGAGCGACACAAAGCTCGTCTTGTTGTTAATGGCAGGTCCCAACAAGTTGGGGTGGGTTGCGAAGAGACCTTTAGCCCGGTGGTTAAACCGGCCACTATCCGGCTCGTCCTCAGCATCGCTCTCTCAAATTCGTGGTCCATTCATCAACTTGACGTCAAAAATGCGTTCCTACATGGGCGCCTGGAGGAGCTTGTGTTCATGCATCAACCCCCCGACTTCAAAGATCCATCTCGGCCCGAACATGTTTGTCTCCTCCGCAAAAGCCTATACGGACTCAAGCAGGCCCCTCGGGCCTGGTATCATCGGTTTGCTTCGTTTGACGCCACGGTCGGGTTCTCTCATAGCAAGTCCGATCACTCTTTGTTCATCTTTCGGCACAGACCTGACATTGCCTACCTCCTCCTATACGTGGATGATATCATCCTCGTGACATCGACCGATGCTCTCCGGCGGCACCTCATTACCGTTCTCAATGTGGAATTCTCCATGACAGATTTGGTCTCTCTTCATTTCTTTCTTGGCATACAAGTGACCCGCGACAAAAACGGCATCTTCTTGTCCCAAAAGAACTACGCCGCCGACATCATCAACCGGGCGCACCTATCCAACTACAACTCCGTTGCCACTCCCGTGGATACTCATGCCAAACTAAACGCCGACTCTGGTCCTCCCATCTCGGAACCGACTCTTTACCGCGGTCTGTCCGGCGCCCTTCAGTACCTTACCTTTACTGGGTCGGACATCTCTTACGCGGTTCAACAAATTTGCCTCTTCATGCATGACCCTCGCGAACCTCATTGGCATGCTCTCAAGCGCATACTCTGCTACCTTCAGGGGACACTCCACTTCGGTATGCAGCTCTCTCCGTCCCCGTTGGACAAGCTTGTCCTTTACACGGATGTTGATTGGGCGGGTGCCCCGACACTCGCCGTTCCACCTCCGGATATTGTGCCTTCTTGGGTGATAACCTCATCTCTTGGTCCTCCAAGCGCCAACCAACCCTCTCTCGCTCTAGTGCCGAGGCGGAATATCGTGGAGTTGCCAATGCCGTCGCCGAAGCTTGTTGGCTACGCAACATTCTCCTTGAGCTATAGTGCCCGCTTCACTCAGCCTCTGTTATCTACTGCGACAACGTAAGCGCTATCTACCTCTCCGGCAACCCCGTTCAACATCAGCGTACAAAACATATTGAGATGGACATTCATTTTGTGCGCGAGAAGGTTTCTCTTGGCCACATTCAGGTTCTTCATGTTCTCTCCGCCTACCAGTATGCCGACATCTTCACCAAGGGCCTACCTCGCCAGATATTTCAGGACTTCTGAACCAGTCTACGCGTCCGTGAAGCTGCCGCTACAACTGCGGGGGCGTATTAGCCGGTCCATTTTGGGTAATCCGGTTCACCCGGTTCATCTTTGTATATAGAGCATGGGTCTTTTGTAATTGCGATCAAGGAAAGATTATCAAGTTTACATTTCTAACCCTCAACCTCACCATTTTTTCATATAATGCCCTCATTTTTTTTTCAATACATGACTATATTGGGCCCAAACTCTTCAGCAATTTTTTTATAATGGTTCTTACACAAATATCTTAAATATGAGTTTTATACTTGATCCTTATACAGATATCTTAAACATCAAGTCTTGATCGTTCCGGTTGAACAATTCTTCAGCCTGCATAACTTAGTTTTATCTGAAGGATGTATTTATTTGACTCTATTTGGCTTGTTGATTTATTTTAAAAAAATATATATGAATTTGGTTTTGAATATGACCTGTAGATATGAAATTTGGCCTACATGAACAATTCTTCGGCCTGCAATATCCGCGGACTGCATAAAACCAAAAGCGGCTTGCATATAACATTGCCCTAAATTAATTCCTTTTTATTAATTACTTTTATCTAAATTAATTTCTTTTTATATGTGTTACATCAATGCTCTGGATGCTGAATGAAGGAAGCATGATTATGTGCACATAAATCAAAATGGATTCTTAGGTCTGCCCTCTCTGATGTCTTTGGCTTTGATTTGAGGGCATGATTCCGTAGCAAACACGACAGTATATGGGGCCACTATTTTAGTGGTACTCTGTGAGTAGCCACTTTGTGCATAGTGCCAAATGTTAGGTCTATTTCGAATCTTCTCCCGCCCATACCCCCAATGATTGGGGACTATATGGGCTCTTTTGTTGTTGTTGTTTTTGACTTTTGTTGTTGTGTATTTATTTCTTCTTGGATTGAACCAATGTGAATGAATCGAAAACTATAATTACGGCAGCCAAACCCGAATTAATATATATATATATATATATATATATATATATATATATATATGTGAGGAAGTAAAATTTACAACGAGAAACTTTCAATTGTTAGGCAAAATTTACAACCAGAAGCCTTCAATTGTAGGCAAAATTTTTGCCTCCGAGCCGGGGACACAAATCTGTGTTCGGGTTTCGGATCACACATGTGGAGTCAAAGAAGGAAAATGTTCTGCTTTGGGAATGCGTCGCCGGCCATGAACGACGGGAAAAGCTTTGTAAAACTACCCCTGTAGATTATTCAGGCAGGTGTTTTTCAAAAATAAAAAATAAAACATAAATCACTGGAAGGAAAATGGTTTTTTTAATTTATATCATAAAATCAGTGATCGACTGTTTCAAACCAAACAGAAATGATAGGCGATTAACCGCAACCAATCTTTGGCTATTCCCAGCCCAATATTTTAAAAAACACCTCACGTAACAATCACCAAATAATAATATCTAATTGCTCTTTCTTTTGCTACGGACGCAAATATATATTCGAACTGACCTAATGAAAAATTAATAATAAAATAACATTGGCAGGCTATTATTTATGGCGATTGTTATCTGCACTATAGTTTTGGCTATCCACACTCTTTTTGTATGAGTTATTACTCGTCTATTTGAAATATGTCTTGTGCGTGCATTTTTAGGAAAAGTGTTCAACACGAAAGTTGTAGATGTCGAGGAGATCTACAACTTTCATGGTGAACACTTTTCCTAAAAATACACGCACAAGACGTATTGCCACCCTGATTGAAACATGTGTGTAACTATAGCGAATTTTTAGAAATACGCTTTGTGCATGCATTTTTAGGAAAAGTGTTCAACACGAAAGTTGTATATCTCGACGAGATCTACAATTTTTATGTTGAACACTTTTCCTAAAAATGCATGTACAAGACGTATTTTCAAAAGGCGCGTAATAACTCATACAAAAAGAGTGCGGATGACAATCGCCTTATTTATGTGTCTCCTAAACGGTGGATGAACTACAAGAGAAGCAAAATTATGGGCCTAGGCTTCGTTTGGCGCAACTTTTTTGCTCCTGTGAGTTTGATCAAAAACATCATTATCATAAAATGAATGTTTGGCAAGACAAAGGTTATGACCGCTGTCGAGAAAATAAACAAGTTTTGAGCATAAAATGAATGAATTTTTTTAGATGATGTCGGGCGTTCAAGAACGATGATTCATGACCACTGCGTTCACGATCGTCACCACCGAGCCAAACTAAGCCCTAATAAGCATCAAATCCTGGGCTCATGACTTCATCATCATCCTTCAGCCATTAATTCTTGGCAGACTGTTGGTCTCCTAACAAATTGGTCCTTTTACATTAAAACTTAGAACAATGTCAACAGTGCAGTAGTGAGCCCGCCTCGATGCTGGCGCAACCTGCACGAGAGCATCGAGCACGAACAGAGCCCGTCTTGATGCGGGCGCAATCAGCTTCAGAGCATCGAGCATGTGCGTAGCCCGCCTTGACATGAGTGTATCCTGCTTAGATGCGGGTAGCCCGTGTTGAGATGCTCGTGTGTGTTTACTAAAACTTTCCTGAAAAATTAGCATAATTACAGGTTGCACACGACTTTTGAAATTAGATTTTATAACATTTATGCACAAAAGAGATTTTTTTTAAGCATGGATGTCATGAAATATACTCTTACAAAAGAGATTTTTTTCATTTCAACGGTAAGAGTGCAACTAAAACTTAGATGCGGATAGCCCGTGTTCAACAGTAAGAGCGTATCCTGCTTAGATGCGGATAACCCGTGTTGAGATGCTCATATGTGTGTTTACTAAAACTTTCCTGGAAAATGAGCATAATTACAGATTGCACCCCACTTTTGAAATTAGATTTTATGACATTTATGCAAAAAAGAGTTTTTTTTTGCGCATGAATGTTAAGAAACATACTTTTACAAAAGAGATTTTTTTTCATTTCAACAGTAAGAGTGCAACCTGTAATTTAGTATATATATATACTATTCTATAAATAAGAAACTCCCTTTGGTGTAACATTCAATATGCCTCTTCTACCCCCTCCTCCTCTTCCTAATATATTTTCAATTTTCAAAATAATTTAAAATTGTAAGTGCATCCAGGTCATTTCCTCCTCACGATCATTTCATCCAGGTCATTTCCTCCTCATTTTCTACCCCTTCTCTTGCCTTTCTATTTCTACAGCCAAAGCCCTCTCCCTGACAATCCCTCGCCCCCATCTATTCAAGAAGTTCTGGCCCCTCGATGCCCTCGCCTGCGAAGGAGGACTGAAGCTCCCCGTGATGCTCCCCATCGCTTGCGACGAAGGGGGACTGAAGCTCCTTCGATTCAAGAAGCACCAGGACTGAAGCTCCCTCGATGCTCCTTCCCTCGATCCACGACGATGCTCCCCCGCAGGCGACGAAGCACCAGGCGATGCTCCCCTACAGGCGACGAAGCCCTAGGCGATGCTCCCCTGCAGGCGACGAACCCCTTGATCGAAGCAAACGACGATGCCCTATGGTGAAGCATAATTTTGGGTAATATTGGGTAATATTGTACATATTTCATATAAATTATTGAATAAATAATATGTTTTAACTAATTTTTATATTTATATATAAAAAAAAACTATTTAAGTATGTATATATATATAGTATTTAAATATATATGTAAATATTTATTGAATATAATTAAGTTAGTTATTGAATATGTATTAATATAAAAATTATGTGAATATATATATATATATAATAATATAGTAGTATAGTATAATAATAACATAGTATTAATAATGTATATATTATAAATATAATGAAATATATATGTATATATATATATGTATATATAATAAATAATAATAATATATATATGTCTGCAGGCGTTCGACGAAAGGCAAACTGCGTTCGAGGAACTCTCCCCGACCTGCGTTCGACGAACCCTCCCCGGCCTGCGTTCGACGAACTCTCCCCGACCTACGTTCGACGAACTCTCCCCGACCTGCGTTCGACGAACTCTCCCCGACCTGCGTTCGACGAACTCTCCCCGACCTGCGTTCGACAAACCCCGTGCTGCGTTCGACGAACTCTCCCCGAGCAGCGTTCGCCGAATCCCTCTCCGCTGCGTTCGACGAACTCTCCACTGCGTTCGACGAACTCTCCACTTCGATCGACGAACTCTCTGATGCGCTGGATTTAATCTCACACAACCGCTGAGACTCAGCCTGAACCGCTGAGACGAGCCTGCCCGCTGAGACCAGACCAGTGCTCAAGTCAAACTTGCCACCCTCTCGGCGTTCAACAAACTCTCTCTGCGTTCGACGAACTCTCACTGCGTTCGACGATTCCCTTTCCGCGTTCAGGCGTTCGACGAATCTCAATCCAGAACCGCCAGCTGCCAGCTGCTACCTGCTACCTGCTACCTGCTTCCAGCCGTTATTCGCACCCCAACCCGCCATCTCTCCTTCCAGCAAGCTTGTCCAGCACACTCTCCTTCTAGAACCTCCAGCTGCTTCCCATTAAATCCATAAATATCTTTTTTTTTACTAATTGCAGCCCACCTTCTTGTCTATAAATAAGGGGGCTCCTCCCTTGTTTTGGCGGTTCATTAAAATTAGAACCAATGTAAGAGTTTGTGAGTTTTTCTTGAGTGTTCTAGTGAGTTTTTATGAGTGTTTGTGAGTCTTTTTATGTATTTCCTTGCTCTTGTTTGAGCTCCCAAAGTTTAGACTTTCTTTAAAAAGTTGTAATATGAATATATATATATATATATATATATATAAGTTTTTTTGTTCTACTTGTTCTTGTTGTTCTTGTTGTTCTTCTTATTTTTCTTGTTTTTCTTTTCTTATTGTTATGTGTGTGAGTGTATGAGTGTAAATTTTATTGCTTTTGTTTTTAATTTATTTTTCATTTATTGTAAGTGTGTGTGTAGGTAGATAAATTTTATTTTTGTTTTTGTTAACTTAGATTTTAATTTAATAGCGTAGTTTTTATTATTGTCTTGCATTTATTTCCTCTCTACCCGTTCGGGTAGAGATTGCTTTTATTTCTCGTCTACCCGTTTGGGTAGAACTTGCATCGCATTTATTTCCCCTCTACCGTTCGGGTAGAGATTGCTTTTATTTCTCGTCTACTCGTTTGGGTAGAACTTGCACCGCATTTATTTCCCCTCTACCCGTTTGGGTAGAACTCGCTCACGCATTTACTTCTCCTCTACTTCTGTCCTTTAATTTCTGTCATTTCAATTTCGTAGAGTGCATGTGTTTTTAATTTAGTGTGCACCTCTTTTTCCTTATAATTGTTTCTTTGTTTTCGCTAACGCACGTAGTCGTTTAATTATCATCGTCATCGCTCTTTTAACTTTATTAAATTAATCACTCGTTTTATCGATAAAATAATAGCGTACTTAAAAAGTAAAAATAATCAACAGGATCCGGAAAAGTACGACCTTGATATTTTCTATAAAATATCATATACTATACGCTATAAGGTGCGCTTGCCTTCGTCGAATGATTAGTTTGGATAAACAATTACAAAAACTTGCAAAACTCTCTCCTTTTCTATTTACATATTTAGAGAATTCGGCGTCGTAGCCGGGGCGTAATCGTCGATATTTCAAAAGAAGAAAAGACTGTTACTTCTATTCCTCGAAATAGGATAACAGTTAGTTTCTCGAAGTAGGAGTACTCGCGAAACTCCTCAAAAACGCCCGCCTAATTCTAATCACATCACAAGAAAGGTTTTGCAAAGCTTTTAAATTTTAAACCATCAATCGTGATCCAACGAAAATGGTTCTAAAGACACCATATAAGATATGGACTGGGAAGCGTCCTAGTATGTCTTTTATTAAGATTTAGGGTTGTGGGGCATATGTGCGACGTCAAATGCCTGACAAGCTGGAACCTAGGTCAGATAAGTGTTACCTAGTGGAGTATCCTAGGGAGACCAAAGGGTACTACTTCTACCTGCCGTTTGAGGGCAAAGTGTTTGTCGCAAGGACTGGTGTCTTTTTGGAGAAAGAGTTCTTATCCAAAAAGACTATAAAGGTAGAACTTGAAGAGGTTCAAGAACCACAAACTAAGAACGAACCAGAATTAGAACCTGAGCAAGGACTACAAGAAGTTGTAGCTAGAGAGCCTGCTCAAGAAACACAAGTCCTACGTAGATCTGGTAGACCAAGATTTGAGCCTAAGAGATATGGCTTTCTCATGTTTAGGATAGGTAATGTGTTGCTTATGGATCATGATGATGAGCATGCAACCTACCAATAGGCCATGAATGGACCAGACTCTAAGAAGTGGCTTGACGCCATGAAATCTGAAATGGACTCTATGTATGCAAACCAAGTTTGGACCTTGGTGGAACCACCTAAAGGAGTTCGACCCATAGAGTGCAAGTGGGTCTTCAAATAAAAGACCGACATGGATGGGAATGTACAGACATTCAAAGGTCGGCTGGTGGCTAAAGGTTTCAGGCAAATTCATGGTGTTGACTATGATGAGACCTTTTCCCCTGTTGTTATGGTTAAGTCCATCAGAATTATACTTGTTATTGTTGCGTATTATGACTACGAGATTTGGCAAATGGATGTCAAAACGGCTTTTCTTAATGGAAACCTCCTTGAGGAAGTGTATATGACACAACCCGAGGGTTTTGTATCTCCAAGTGAAGCCACTAAAATATGCAAGTTGAATCGATCCATTTATGGATTGAAACAAGCTTCTCGAAGTTGGAATCTGCGTTTTGATGAGAAGATCAAAGAGTTTGGTTTCATCAAAAATGAGGATAAGCCTTCTGTTTATATGAGGATTAGTGGGAGCATTGTCATTTTCTTGATATTGTATGTAGATGACATACTGCAGATCGGGAACGACATTCCGACCCTGCAAGTTGATAAGAACAACCTAGGAAACTGCTTTTCTATAAAAGACTTGGGCGAAGCGACTTATATACTTGGTATTAAGATCTATAAAGATAGATCAAAGAAGTTGCTGGGTTTGACCCAGAGTACGTACATTGAGAAGGTGCTAAAACGGTTCAGCATGCTTGAATCCAAGAAGGGATTCTTACTCATGTCTCATAGTGTGAGTCTCTCTAAGGACCATTGTCCTAAATCTATGGAAGATAAGGAATGCATGAAGTTGATTTCATATGCTTTGGCAATTGGATAAATTATGTATGCAATGTTGTGTACTCGACCCGATGTCTCATATACTTTAAGCATGACGAGCAGGTATTAGTCTGATCCTGGTGATGATCACTAGATAGTTGTCAAGAATATCCTAAAGTACTTGAGAAGGACTAAGGATATGTTCTTGGTGTTTGGTGGAGAGGAAGAGCTCGTTGTAAATGGTTACACGGATGCTAGATTCAAGACTGATAAGGACGACTCAAAGTATCAATCAGGTTTTGTATTTTTCCTGAATGGAGGAGTTGTAAGCTGGAAGAGTTCCAAGCAAGAGACAGTTACTAATTCTACGATAGAAGCCGAGTATATTGCTGCAGCAAATGCATCAAAGAAGGCTGTATGGATTAGGAAATTCATCGGCGAACTATATGTAGTTCCTAGCATTGTTGATCTCATAGCTCTCTACTGTGACAACAATGGTGCAATTGTCCAAGCTAAGAAACCTAGATCTCATCAGCGCTCCAAGCACATACTCCGGCGGTTCCATCTTATTTGAGAGATTGTCGATCGAGGAGATGTGAGCATATGCAGAGCACCGACTGAAGAGAATATTGTGGATCCACTAACAAAGCCCCTTGCACAGAGAAAGCATGATTGTCATACTAGATCAATGGGTATTAGATACATGAATGATCGTCTCTAGTGGGAGTATTGTGGATTATATTTATGTCGATTCTTTGACCTGAAGTCACAACATTCATCAAGTGAGGAAGAGAGTACTTTGATGTCATCAAAAGTCTTCCTTGAAGAAGGTTGATGAAAACAGTGGTTATTGGGTATGCTACAATTCATTTGAGTGTTTGTGTGTGGATAGATATGGGATTTGTCCTCCTATATGACAGGAGTTACATCCAAGGGCCCCTTAGTGGAATGAGACTGAGAAATGCATGGTCATGCTTGGTTGAGTCAATATAAGATATTGAGCTCACCAATTTCAAACAGTCTATTCTAGATCAGGAAACTAGGATTGAACAATTATGAGGGTGGCACAGTTCATGCCTCTAGTTCTATCCAGATGTAAGGGACAATGGGACATGACATCACTTGTACATTAATCAAGACAGGCTTATTAAGTTATGAACTCTTATTGCATGGGTAACAATGATGTATTGCTAGATGCCGCTCATTGTTTGTGAGACTTTTGTTGATACTTTGTGATCAAGTGGGAGACTGTTGGTATTTCCAAGGTGATCTCAAAGCAATCAAACAGTTAGTCTTACTGCCAACGCAATTTGATCCTATAGAGTCGCACATAACATCGTTGGAGAAATTGGATGAAGGATTGTGTGGGCCTTACTCATATTGGATATGAGTGGAGGACTAATCCTATGACTGATTGGAGTTGCGTCGAGAATGTCTCGATGGGAAGGGAAGTACACAACGAATTGACGAGAGTATCTCGACGAATTGAGTTGTACTCGACGAATCGTCGAATTAATCGTTGAATTGTCTCGACGAAATATGTGTTAATTCGTCTTGTCGAAATTCGTCGAAATGTATTGACGAATTAGATACACTCGACGAATTGTCGAGATTGTCTCGACGGAACACGTATTGATTCGTCACGTCGAATCGTCGAATTGTATCGACGAATTATATTTTACTCGACGAATTCGTCGAATTGTCTCGACAAATTTGGTCTACTCGACGAAATTCTGTGTTAACTCTAATAAAGTTTTGGGTCTACGAATAACGTGTTTTATGCCTTGGGTATAAAAGGAAGCGATTAGGTTTCCAGCATGAGGACTTCTCTTTTTGCGAGTTTGAGAGAGCCGAAGCGGAAGGGTTCCGTCTAAGCCTCGATCATTCCGTCCGCACTCTGCAAGATCGTCGGTGCCGCCTCTCCCTATCGTCGGATCTAGCAGTCCGTGGGAGACGAAGAGGGCATTCCTTCTCCGATCTACTTCTTGTTCGACGAGAAGCTAGGGTTCTTATTCACTCGTGTGGATTTCTATAGAGGCGTCGATCAATTTCTGTGCTTGGGACTCAGAGTTTGTCTTCGAGATTTTTTCTTAGAGCATCTTGGTTGAATGTGGACTCAATCCCCTCAAGGTACTTCGTTGTTGTTACCTTTTCTTATTTCTTTATTCATGAAATCGTAACATCCTCAAACTCTTTTGGGTTGTTCATGCTTGTTATTTCCGCTGTGCATATATGATATGTTGTCCATATTGATGCATAGAAAATCCAACAACAACTCCATATCCACCTCTTCGGCCTCTGCCATCCAGGAGATGGTGTTGACGACAGTCATATAACACTGTCTCGCCATCTTTGCATCCTCACGGATTCGGACATGGACTCCCCCACTACAGATCTTTAGGCACTGATGAAAGGAGGAGGGAACGCATCAGAAGGTGTTGATGAGAGGGCGTCCAAAAATAGCATTATAACTGCTCTGAGCATCTACTATGACGAACCGGCAGTTCCTTGCGACCCCTCCCAATGTCACCTGGAGCCCGACTCCTCCCTCGACCTCCTTCCTCTCCCCTGAGAAACCAAACTGTTGAAACCGTCAACCGGTCTCCGAGTTCAGACCCACAGGGGGTGTAACCCGCGCCTACTTCTCCCTCACTAAACTCTCCTGACCAAAGATGAAAAATCTGGAACAGACTCAAGGCTGCAGCGAGGAGGTCCCGCCACACACCCGTAAGATCTTAGAGAGTTTCCCCTCCCAAGCCAATGCTCAGTCGGGCACCTTGGAGGGCACTAGCAGCCAACTCCGAAACTAGCCTGGAGGAGAGAGCTTAAAAGGATCTGATCTCCTCCAAGGTGCCCTTAAGGGTCTATTTATAAATTTTCTAGACTTGGACTGCAAGTAGCGCAAATCTGCCTTTTGGCTTTACTAATCGCACCCCAAATTGGTCTGCTAACAACCTAACTCCGCTGTTCTGAAGGGCTATTGGCAGCCCATAAGGGGTATCTAGGTAATTTTCCCCCCAAAGCCCTCTGGGCGAGTGGTCCTTGAAGGCACCACTCGCCAGGCTCCCTGTTCATCATGGTTCGCCTGGCGAATGATTTATGAGGCCGTCACTCGCCATGTGTTCGACTCGCTTGAGGGGCGATACCTTGGGGCTCTCGCCTATCTGCCATGGTGCCTATGCGAGTGGTCCGCGAGTGCGGGCCTCACCCGCCCAAAGGTCTCTTAGACTCCTTATTCCGCTCCTTGCCCTGCCACCTAGCCCCTGGGGCCCCTTGGACCCACTCGGCGAATCCGGGGTTGTACACAATCCCCGCTCTTTGCGAGCGATTCCTGCGCTCGGAAAGAAATGTCCAACCCCCGGTATTCGACGAGTGCTTTGCTGACATAGAGGGAATCTTCTTGGTGGGGCCCTCCACTTAGCTATAAATACGGCCCCAGTTGTTATCCTTAGCTTGCCTATCTTTCAATCACTGTTCCTCATTTTCTCTCTCGGAGCACTCGTCATGACGTTCATGAAGCCGACACCACAGCCACTTTCGGAAGGAATGATGGCTCGTCTCGCCGCCGCTCAGGGAGGGACCGCCCCCAAGACCACTCAATACGCCGCCTGGCTCTCATCAGCAAGAGACCCCTCTAAGCCCTATAGGCTGAAGAAGGCCAAGACGGTCCGGCGAGACTGGGGGGAGAGGGAGTCTGCGTCTGAGACTCCCCCCCCCCCTCTCTGACATTCCTCCTGTCAATACCAACGAGGTAACGCAATACACTTCGCTTTCAAGGTTTATTATGATGATACGACCGACCTCTGCCTATATTACCATTCGCAGGATCTGTCGACAACCGAGGGTGGCCCTGGGCTCAATCAGGCGAGTGCTGCAATTCCTCCTCCTGCTCTTGAGAATGCCTCTCCGACCCAGGAGCCCGCCCTTCTCGACACCTCTGGCGGAGCCCTGTGATATGCCCGTAACCGGTGTATAATTTAAACGCAAGTGCACGTGCCGTGTCAAGTAATAAAGTGAGAGTTGAGATCGTTTCCACAGAGAGGTGGGTGATTCAGTGCTTGCAATTACTACTTATTCTCTTTCTTTAAATCCAAGTGATTCATTATCGAGGTTGTGAAATTTAAAGACAACTATTAACAAAATCTAAATGAAGTATACTACGAATGCTTAGAGAAAAACTTTTATTAAAATTACGATTTGGAGAATTAATCTTGTGTCGTGATTTCCCAAATCTAGTGCGATGACAATATGAAAGTGTCTTTGTGAAACGTATGTAGTGAAAAACCTTGCAACGATTTTATGAATATAAATCTGTATCTCTCGATAACGGAATTCCCTAATTCTTTTAACCCCCGTTGGTGAGATAGAGAATCGCTTAAAGAACGAAAACCTATGTTGATAACATTAAGAGAAAATCTAGGTCTCCCTTCAAATGCTATAACGAAATAAAGATATACTTGCACAACTCCTCTCTCGAATTATGAAGCGCAGTAAATATATAAAAACCTCGGTGGAATATTCATGAAACTCCTCTCTCGAATTATGAAGCATGAAAATAAAATCTTTATCAACTTGTTACGTAGCTCCTCTCTTGAATTATGAAACGCAACAAAACAACGAAGAACCAAAATTCACATAATAAGGATCATGAAATCGATAAATGAAATTCACTTCAAAATCACCAAGAATAGTTTTAAGATTTTATCATCACACAAGACAAGGTACTTTCACAACACAAGATGTAGAGAAGTTAGCCCATGACGATGGGAGAAAACCACATAATGTTAAAGATCTTACAACAAATGATGATCAAAGTTTAGTAAATGCAGGAATTTGTACTCAGCACGCTTCCGAAGTCGCCCGTCTCCAAGATCCGGAAGAAAAGCCCTAGTTCTTCTTCTCCAAGATGATCTCCAAAGTTCTCCTCTTTTTCTCTCTCTAATCTGCCCCTGATATGGTTCGAAAACTTCACTTAAAGCTCTGCCAAAACCGTCCATAACCGCCTCCATTGAATGTGTCTTTTCATTTTTGAAACAACACTAATTTTAAATTTTACGTTTTTTGATTTCGCCCAGAAAAAGGTTGCAACCTTTTTTTTCTGACTTCTGATACTTTTTGCCCAGGTCAATATTTTTAGGCAGTTTCTATCGTCCAATGAATTTCTTTGGTGAATCTAGCAAAAATACATTGCAAAAGAACCAAATGAGCCATACAATCATAAATATACATTTTACTTTCATTTTAATGTTATTTAAACACCATTTCAACATTTTTAGCTAATGATAAGTCGAAAATAGGGCCTAGATAACTTCATTTAGAGAAGTTATCACACCCTCATACTTAAACCTTTGCTAGTCCCTAGCAAAGACAATTCCAATCATCAAATTGAGTGAGGTGATATACATCAAAAGTTAAAAATGTCCAAGATCCTTTTTCTCAAGAAAGACTAAAAGAAAACTAGCCAAGAGTACCGATAAAACTACTTTATGATATGTTAATCACTAAAAGTTCAAATCATTCAAGAATTCATTAACTTAATAGAAGAAAAATCTCAATTAAAAATTTCTAGCGTGGTGCGTGCAATCCTTTAAAATAATTTACTTTCCTCCAACTTTCCATTGAATTTCTTATAATGATTAAAAAAGGATTAGCATAGGCCGAGTCTTCGACTTAACCTCCGCATGATTTAGTAATTAGGTATGAAAAGAAGACATGAAGTTTGGTGCTGAGGATGACTTTGGTTTGGTTAGAATATGTATGGATGGTGGAATGTGTCTCCCTAGATGAAAAATTCTTAGCAACTCTCCAAACTATGAGGTAAATTTGGGTCCGTAGTTGGGATCATTCTAAGTATGTGTACACACACTTAGGCCACATATCACTACGGCTCTTTTCTCCTTTTTTTAATTGATAATCATAGTTGGGATCATTCCAGGTATGAATGCACATACCTAGGCCGCATATCACTATGACACATACATTTTTCTTTTTTGTCTGATTTCTAGAGTCCATAGTTGGGATCATTCTAAGTAGGTGTACACACACTTAGGCCACATATCACTACGACTCTTTTCTCTTTTTTTAACAACCAATCATAAATGAAGAGCATACTAAGAATTGCCAAATAGAAGCCTAGGGAAATTATGCGTAAAAATTCAAATTTCAAACTCAAGGGTGTAAATGGTGATAGAATTGAAGAGGTATGACGTGAAATGATGAAAGAGAAGTACTAATCATCATAACTATCTATCATCAATGCTTTAGTTTTCATCTCCAACTCGGTTATCGCTCACCCTTTCATTATTATTTTTAGAAGTCCATCCGGGTCTAGTTTGTAGGAAGAGAACTATTTTAAAGAGTAATGTGGAAAAAAGAATTCTTTAAAAGAAATTCAACCCATCTTGTTAATTTCAAATCGAAATGGTGTGAACCCTTAAGATTGACTATCCGCATAAGTTGACTATATCATATACTCTAGAATAAGTTATTCACCAGAACTAGGATCAATAAATAAAATCATCCTCACCCAGTTGGTAGGGGTTAAACTACCCCCACCCCCATACTTTTGCCCTTTGCTAGTCCCTAGCAGAGCGACTTTGCTACTCATGAAAATAGAATTTGAGAAATTGAAACAAATACTAGAAATCTACGGAATGCAGAAAAGTTGAAATTTAAATACTCCCCTAAAATCTGAGTGTTTGAAGATATGTCAGAAACTGCTCGTTGATGAATCCGTGAAACTCTTTTCAGAAATGCATCATCATAAAATCTCCCCAAGTATGGCAATCTGCAAACTCATATTGTGTACTAGGAAAAACAAATTTTAAGTGCAATTTATAGTTACACAATATCATGAGTACCAATATCATCAAGTATTGAAAAGATCAAGTATTGAAAAGAGGAGTACAATCATAATATCTAGTAGCGGGCGCACAATGTCCAGCTTTAAACCAAAAATTCATTCAACATGTTTGAAAGATACGAGGGCAATAAAGTAGCACATTATCTACGCATATAAGTATATGATCTGTTCAAGCAATGAGGCATCGTGTTTAAAATTTAATATCAACAAGAATTGGACTATCAACCAAAAGCACCAATCCAACAATATGAGTAGTAGATCATTGCATTGAGCAAACAACCATATAAATAAGTGTAGAGTTATACAATTTTCATCAAGTAAATAACATGTGAAAGAAAATCATCATCCCGCACTAAGATATATGAGCATTAAAACATTAACGATTTGCAATATAAGATTTTATACGAAGATAGAATTGTCCTCAAGCAGTCAAATATAAGAGTAGAAAGATATTAGCAAAAAGGAAATGTCAATCTAGCATTCACAGCCACCCATATCAAAACGAGAAGTCCACCTCTGAATGTAAAAATAACATAATAAGTTATCAAAGTAAAATGCAACTACTGAAAATCAGCATCTTCAATAGTCGTCATCATCTGCCTCGTCCCCATCGTCATCATCTGCCTCGTCCCCGTCGTCATCATCTCCCTCTTCTTCATTGTTTGAATCGGTTTCAATGAACTCGGTTGGATCCAATTTGTTCGCGATTTCATCCAAGAGATTCCCCTCGTCGTCGAACTGTGACTGGAACTCAAAGACAGTGGATTCTACAGGTATCTTCGCTATCCGTAATAGAAGATCCTGCTTTTTCTGCATATGATCCATGCGGGATTTGACATATAAATGTTGGCACCTTTGATATGCCTTTATGTACTCAACACTATCCATCACATCCTCTAAAGTCACACCCCTGCCCACTGGAATATTCACCTTCCTTGGTTGACTCCTCTCCCCTGTTTTTGCTTTTCCTCCATCAAACTCACCGGCCACCTTTATGTTGACTCTCACAATATGTTCTGTGATATGTTTCGTGACGGGTGTGATCAAATCACCGTCACGAAGTTCCACTCCAAACCGTCGACATAGCTCAGTTATTAAAGTTGGGAACCAAAGTTGTTTCGTTTTATCGTTTCAGGCGTTCCTTTTGATGCTCGTGCTGATTACCTTGCCCACATTGAACTTTATTCCTTTTAAGACGTAGTAGATGATGACAAGGCGGTCGTAAGTGACATCGTTCAAGTGACGAGTCGGCATGTGGCTCGCGTTAATGAAAATAAGCCAAACCTTGGCCTCCCGCGATAATGAGGTAGATTTCATCGCTTTCATAGGTTCCCTTGAGCACTCCGGCTCGAGGGAATTGCAAATAACTGGAACCAATTCAGTCAGATCAATTGTTTCACTCAATTTAGCATGATGGTCATCATTGCCTAACTCGAAGAAATCATTAATTGAATTTGCAGAAATATCAATAAAAATTCCCCGGATCATAACCGTCTCCTTCTCCATACTTACTGCATTGGCATAAAATTCAAAAACCCAAGGGAGAACCGCTTCAGTGCGGGGATGGCAGAACGTTTCCCATTGAAGATTTTTGATATAAAGTGTATAGGGAAGTCTCCATCCCTGTATGCCCATTATAAATCCTCGTTTAAAAATCAGTGGCATGGAGTTGAGGGATTCATATCTCACCATAGCATCATCATTCCAAATTTAGGAACCTGCCTTGCTACCTCCTTGAGTCTCCCCTTCCCTTTCCGTTTTGAAGACATCACAACTATTGAAATGGGCAAAACCCAAAACTCAGAAACCCGATATCACAACTGCTGACCATAAGTGAAGGTAAAATATTAGGTTGAAAGAGATTACCTTTCGAAATGCAGATCTGGGAAGGAAAGGTGAGGTGAGTGGTCGTCGTACGTCGCTCTTGCTAACCAAGATGCCGCAGTCGTTCGAAATAGGGACGCCGATCGCCGGTGCTAACAGGGAAGTGAGGTCGCCGTTCGGGGAAGCGGAGAAAAGGTATAGGGTTTGTCGATAGGGGACGCGAGATAAAAGGATAGGGTTTGTTGATCGGGGATGCGAGATAAAGGGATAGGATTTGTCGAACGCAGATTTAAATGGGTTCGTCGATCGCAGGCGATTCGTCGAACGGAGATGCGCGGATTCGTCGATCGCAGATTAAATGGGGTTCGTCGTTCGCAGGTGATTCGTCGAACGGCTGGATTCATCGAACAGAAAGTCACGGGTTCGTCGAACGCTCTTACAGGCGGGTTCGTCGACCGGGTGGATTCGTCGTTCGCCGAACGGAAAGGCAGGGGTTCGTCGTTCGGCTGGATTCATCGAACAGAAAGGCGCGGGTTCGTCGAACTTGTGATGTCCCGTAATTGTCAAGGCAAAGACAGTGAGAAAAAGGTTGCAACTTTTTGGAGGAAAGGTTGCAACTTGTTTTGTTTTCTTAATTGTGAAGGCAAAGGCAAAAGACTAAATGTAAAAGACAAAAGCAAAAACATAAATGATGGGTTGCCTCCCATCAAGCGCCCTATTTACCGTCCCGGCAGGACAGTGCTAGGTTATAGAAACTTCAAACAAGACACCGCTCGGTTGTCATCCTCTCGCAGATATAATTTTAATCTTTCGTCATTCACTTTAAACTCGGTTCCATCATTTTCGTTCAGAATAGTCACTGTGCCATACGGATGCACTTCTTTGACCATAAATGGTCCCGACCAACGTGATTTAAGTTTTCGGGGAAATAATCTCAAACGGGAATTAAACAATAAAACTAAAGTCCCGGCTCGAAATGTTTTTCTTTCAACCGTTGGTCGTGCCATTTCTTAGTACGCTCCTTATAAATTCTCGAATTTTCATAGGCTTGCATCCTAATCTCCTCCAGTTCGTTTAGTTGTAGTACCCTCTTCTTGCCTGCTTCTAGGAAGTCATAATTAATTTTCTTGATTGCCCAGAAAGCGCGGTGCTCTAGTTCCAAAGGCAGATGACAAAATTTTCCATAGACTAGCCTATATGTGTAACATCCCAATTTCGAATTTCTAGACTGCGTCGTGACTAATTGTACCACTAGGATTTTGCGGGCTTGGTTGACACCCGAATGATACGTTAGTACTCTATTGGGTATTATTGACCCAATAAGTCACTCAATTCACCCGCCGGGCTATATGAATATTTTCTGACTTATGTGCACAATAGACCCCTCATATGCGTATGAATTGACTTGTTAGGTCTTAGTAAGGTCAAATGACACATAAAAGTGCACAAATACTCTAAACGGATCAAATTGACCCATTATGACACAAACTCGTCAATTTGATCAACATGAATCGCACAAAATCAAATTACCCCAATTAGTCTAAACGCACACCAAACCACCCAACGTAAGCAAATCATCGACAGAGATTGTCATAGACTCATCAACACACCAAAGAGACGGCATTATGCCTTGGTTAGAGGAGAGACCTCTGGATTATTTCTTTTACTCCGATAATTTATTTGATTAATAAATAATTGGTAAATTATTTAGCAGATAGAATAATTAAAAACGCGGCGGATGAACTCCAGTCGACTCTGAAATGTTGTCGCGACATTTCCATAATATTCTAAATAAGATGGACAATTAAAAACGATCTATGAAACATGCTGTATTGAGTAACTAATCATTTAATAATAAGAAAATTGGAGATAAAAATAGCTAACGACCATATTCTTCTCCCAAATTTTTATCATAACATCCTAAAAATATATTATGTAGATGTACTAATTAAAATTTATTATTTGAATTAAAATTGATTTATTTTAATTTTACTATGTTAAAAACATCAAATTAATAAAATAAAATACGAAAATACATCCAAAAATTATGAAATAATTTGTAAAAATAAGTTAACACCCCAGAAAGCTGTGATAATTATTTCAGTTAAAAATAAATTATAATTAATTAATTATTACGTTTTAAGCCTTAATTAATGAATTAAAACCTCCCATTAACCCAATAGGCAAGGCCAGCTAAAGGAGTTAATTCTCTCCCACTCCCAATGCCTTGGGAAGGCTGAATCGGCAGGAGAAAAGCTGGAGGGGCGAAATTATCAAAGAGGTGGTATTAACTCCTCATTAAAACCTCTCCCAACACCCCAAAAGACCACCCCCTCCTATATAAACCCCAACCTAATTAGAATTTCATTTTTCTCCACCCCTTGCTCTCCTAACCAGCCACAAAACGAGCTTTGGTCACCTTCCGACGTGCCTCCTCCACGAATTCCGGCGAACTCCACCGCTAGCAATGGCCGCGCGACGATCCCCTCGCCTAAACGGCACGCATGTAAGTTCCTCCGACTCCTCTCTGCCATTAGATCCTTTCTCGTCGACCTCCGCCGTCTCCGACCACCGGAGCCGGCGATCCCGGCCTTGGAAGCTTCGGACCACCCACATCGATCTCTGCCACCACCGCGGGCTTCGGCCTTGCATGGGCGTGTGAAGGGGAGGGAGAGTCCCGACGACCCTTCCTCAAGGCCCTTGAGGCGAAGAGACCCGTCAGAAACCGCTCCGGCGGCCTCCTCCTTCCAAACAAAAAAAATATTTTTATATACAAATTTTTTTTATATTTTCCGGCCACCGCCGGCGGCGGACGGCCTCTGGTAGTCACCCCACTGGAGGCCCTCCCCGAGGTACTCCCGCTGGGGGTAGTAGTCGGAGCTAAGCCCCCACCAATGGCGGTGGGGAGGCCCGCAACCTCCTCCCTGCTTCAAGGTGGCGTACAGCCACCTTGGACCACCTGAAGATATTTTTCTCCAGGTTACCAGCGGCGGCGGCGGCGGAGGAAGGCCGCCGGCCATCGTTCCGCCGGAGCGCGCCCCTGGACGGCACTGTCGGCAGCGGTGGTCGGAGCAGCAAGTAATCCGGCCGGCCAGGGGACCGCCCGCATGGCCTCACGGTGGCTGCATGCACGCAGCCACCGTGAGCCTATATTTATATATACACGTTGATAACTCTATATTATATATATACATATATTGTTGAAATTGTTGAAGTGGAAGTGAAGGAGGCTTTTGGACCTGGGCGGTCTGGGAGGAGGTCGGGCGGTCTGACGGGACCGCACGACCTGGCGGTCTGCATCTGCGGTCTGGCTGATCTAAGCCTAGCTGCGGTCTCCTGGCTTGATCGCTGGTATGGGTTCAAGGCGGCTGAAGATGGAGGTTGCGCGGTCTGTGCGTGACCGCGTGGCGCGCTGTCCTCTTCAAGGCTGTAGTGGTCCGGTGTGACCGCACAGTTTGATCCAGGTTCTCTCCGGAATGCAGTCTGGTAGATGACCAGGCTTTCTGGGGGTATTCGCGGACTAAGGGTCTTAGTCGCGCGGTCTCAGTTCGCGGTCTCAGGAGGAGACTGGTATGCGAGCTGGTTGCTGTTCGCGGTCTCAGAAGGAGATCGGCATGCGGATAGGAGTTCGCGAACTGACTGTGTTCGCGGTCTCGTGCGAACACAGGTGGTGAATAGCTTCGGGCGGTCTGGCGAGCTCCTTGTGGAGTCGCGGTCTGCTGTGAGAGTGGCGGTCTCTCATGGCGACATTGAAGCTGGCGAGTTCACCTCTTCCTCTGAAAGTGTTCGGGCGGTCTGCGGCTTGGAGTTGTGGTGCTGGAGTTCGGGAGAATCAGGAGGTCTGAAGAAGGGAGCGGTCTGTGCAGCGGTCTGGTGGTGTTCTGTGGTCGGCAGAGAGTTGCGGTCTTGCAACTGGCAGAGATCACAGGGGAGGTCGCGCGGTTTGGGCGGTCTCCAGTTATCCTCAGTTTTTTGTACTTCTCTTTGGAGTTTTGTGCTGACGAAATCATGTCTCATCAAGCATGTCTTGCCCTGTAATTGAAGTTTGCTATCAATAAAGATCATTTGTCTGCCTAAGATTGTTTCTGGTTGTTTTGGCTTGTATCTCTAGTTATTATTCCTGCTTGCTCTCACAAGATTCGAGAAATTTTCACATGGTATCAGAGCGAGGTTGGAGTGGATAGAGCAGTGAATAACTTAGAGTAGCCATCGCCTTTGTGAAGAAGGAACCAGAGGAAGAACAATGGAATGTGGATTTGCAAGAGGTCTTGGGATTGAGATGCTTACATCGACTAACTTTAAGAAGTGGAAGTCGTGTATGCAGAGCTATCTTCTAGGGGAGGACCTCTGGGAGGTTGTTGGAGGAGATGCGACAGAAGAGGTGAAGGCAACAAAAGCGGGTGACAATGGTCCGGCCGTGAGGGCGTGGAGAAAGACCAATGCTAAGGCCGAGTTCACTTTGAAGCGTGTCATTTCACCTGATCTATTTGATCACATTTTAGGGTGTGGATCAGCTGCCGAGTTCTGGAGAGCCCTGGATGGGTTGTTTAACAAGAAGAATGTAGCGAGGCTACAGTTCTTAGAGAATGAGCTGGCAAGGTCGGCTCAGGGTGATCTTTCTATCTCAAATTTCTTTCTGAAGATGAAGAACCTCTGCGCTGAGATATCAGCACTGGATCCTGATGAGCCAATTTCTGAGGCGAAGCTGAAGAGGCACATCATCCGCGGCCTGCGGAAGGAATATGTGGCCTTTGTGACGTCGGTGCAGGGGTGGGCTAATCAGCCGTCTCTGATAGAGCTGGAGAATCTGCTAGCGTCGCAGGAAAGTCTGGCAAGGCAGATGGCGGGGGTGTCCGTGTCTGGGGGAGATGGCGAGGTTCTCTTCTCAGGGAAGAAGAAGAAGTGGGATAAGAAGAAGAAGACTACTGGAGGCTATGTGCCTTCAACTTCTGGACAGCAGGAGAGGGGCTATCCTCCTAAGGCTGAGGAGAAGAAGAAGAAGAAGGAAGGTCCCAAATGTTACAAATGCGGGAAGGTTGGGCACTTTAAGAAGGACTGCAGGCTGAATACTCAGCCAGGGCATGCTGCTGAGAAGGAGGAAGCACCGGCCAGTCATATTGATGGAGGATGGGGAGGAGCCTTCTCGGCTTCTATTGGAGCCTCGGTTCCTATCAACTATCAGGAGGACTGGATCGTGGACTCGGGGTGTGGTCATCACCTCACCGGGGATGGGTCAAAGCTTTCTTCAGCGGAGCCCTACACAGGTAATAATGCTATTATTACTGCAGATAATACTGTGCATGCAGTCGAGAAGGTGGGGGTTATTTCCTTGGGCAGTGATAGAGGGCCATTAACCTTGAAGAGTGTCTATCATGTGCCCGATATGAGGAAAAACCTCTTCTCCGTGACCAACACTGTTGACGCTGGGTATCACGTTCTATTCGGCCCAACAGAAGTGAAATTTCTACGTAATGTAGAGGTCGTGAAGGCCGAGGTCGTACATATCGGGAGGAGAGCGAAAGACTTGTTTGTTTTATCGACAAGTTCTTATGTCGACAAGATGAAGACGAATGATGGTGCCGTGATATGGCATGAGAGGTTGGGGCACGTAGGGATGGATAAGCTGAAAGCTATGGCGGTGAGAGGTCTGGTCAAGGGCCTGCCAAATCTATCCTCCTACGGTGAAGGTCATGTTTGCGAGGGATGTCAGTTCAGCAAGTCTCATCGACTGTCGTTTGATAAGTCGCAGACAAGGTGTAGTGTGCCGTTGGAGTGCATCCACGGTGACTTGATGGGACCAACTGCTACCCCAAGCCTCGGAGGCAGCAGGTATATGCTGGTGTTGATCGATGATTACACCAGATATGTCTGGGTTTATTTTCTAAAGGAGAAGGCGGAGGCGTTTGCCAAGTTTGTGGAGTTCAAGGAGCTCGTGGAGGGTCGGCTGAATCTGCGGATCAAGAAGCTGAGGACGGACAACGGAGGGGAGTTCACCTCTGCTGAGTTCTCCAGTTTTTGCAGGAAGGCAGGCATCCGGAGGGAGCTCACTTGTGCTCATACTCCACAACAGAACGGAGTTGCAGAGCGGAAGATCTGTCATATGACGGAAACCTGCAAGTGTTGGCTGCATGCCAAGAGTATCCCAAAGTCCTTCTGGGCGGAGGGAATGTCTTGTGCTGCCTACGTCATCAACAGGATGCCTCTGAGCCCCATCAACATGTTAACTCTGCATGAGATGATGTTCAAGGAGAAGCCCAGCGTGGCACACCTTCGGGTGTTTGGATCCACCTGCTATGTGCACGTTCCAGATGCGCTTCGTACGAAGCTAGATGCGAAAGAAAGGAAGCTAGTCTTCGTGGGATACGATGAGCGCAAAAAGGGATGGAAGTGGAAGTGAAGGAGGCTTTTGGACCTGGGCGGTCTGGGAGGAGGTTGGGCGGTCTGACGGGACCGCACGACCTGGCAGTCTGCATCTGCGGTCTGGCTGATCTAAGCCTAGCTGCGGTCTCCTGGCTTGATCGCTGGTATGGGTTCAAGGCGGCTGAAGATGGAGGTTTTGCGCGGTCTGTGCGTGACCGCGTGGCGCGCTGTCCTCTTCAAGGCTGTGGTGGTCTGGTGTGACCGCACAGTTTGATCCAGGTTCTCTCCGGAATGCGGTCTGGTAGCTGACCGGGCTTTCTGGGGGTATTCGCGGACTAAGGGTCTTAGTCGCGCGGTCTCAGTTCGCGGTCTCAGGAGGAGACTGGTATGTGAGCTGGTTGCTGTTCGCGGTCTCAGAAGGAGATCGGCATGCGGATAGGAGTTCGCGATCTGATGGCGAACTGACTGTGTTCGCGGTCTCGTGCAAACACAGGTGGTGAATAGCTTCGGGCGGTCTGGCGAGCTCCTTGTGGAGTCGCGGTCTGCTGTGAGAGTGGCGGTATCTCATGGTGACATTGAAGCTGGCGGTTTCACCAAAAAATGAAGCAGAAGTAATGTTGCTGATCGCGCAGTGTGACCGGTCAGGTCGCGCGGTCTGTGGGGTGGTGATCCTATCTCTAGGGTGGTGACCAGATCAGGTCTCACGCCTATAAATAGGAGCCACTGTTGCAGCAAACAGAATAGACACACCAAGTGTAAGCTGAGTTCGCTCTTGTTCTTGCGGTCTGTTTATTTCTGACCGGGCGGTCTCTGATTGAACTCTTATTGTGCAGCTTCTGCGGATAGTGTGGGCAGCAGCGATCACCTCTTCCTCTGAAAGTGTTCGGGCGGTCTGCGGCTTGGAGTTGTGGTGCTGGAGTTCGGGAGAATCAGGAGGTCTGAAGAAGGGAGCGGTCTGTGCAGCGGTCTGGTGGTGTTCTGTGGTCGGCAGAGAGTTGCGGTCTTGCAACTGGCAGAGATCGCAGGGGAGGTCGCGCGGTTTGGGCGGTCTCCAGTTATCCTCAGTTTTTTGTACTTCTCTTTGGAGTTTTGTGCTGACGAAATCATGTCTCGTCAAGCATGTCTTGCCCTGTAATTGAAGTTTGCTATCAATAAAGATCGTTTGTCTGCCTAAGATTGTTTCTGGTTGTTTTGACTTGTATCTCTAGTTGTTATTCCTGCTTGCTCTCACAAGATTCGAGAAATTTTCACATATATATATATATATTTATGAGAATAATTATATATGTACAAACGTATATATATTAAGTTATATATATATATAAATTATATATGCATGTATAAATATATATATAATATATATAGTCATATTTATACCAAAATATAATCCGGTGCACTCCCCACTGCACGGATTTATTGTTCAGCTCGCATGCAGCCTCCGGTCTGCTCCAAGATTCGTTCGCCGGCCTTTTATTTCCTTTGACATAAAAATCTGCCAGATTTCGAATAATTATCTCGTTTTTAAAATAGATTTTTAATAGCCTTAGAAGTCGATTTGGAAAATATTTGTGAGACGCAAAGTTGTAGAACATTATGTTTATTACAACTTTTATGTTATACGTTTTCTTATTCGGAGCCCACAAGTACTTTATGTTTGCCCTCGAAAAATATATTTAATCGTTCTGGAAATCCAAATTCCTGTTAGACCTGAAACTGAATTTTTTTTGTAATTTTTATTCCCTGTTTTGGAGGCCTTAGAGGACAAATCAGAAAATACACTTAGAGACACTATTAAAGATTAATGTTTTTCCTATAACTTTCATGCTTTTAGTTTCATGATCCGATGTTTCTAAATAAATTAAATTTGGCCTCAAACGTTTCAAAATATTTCTAGTTTGCTGTCTTGGCTTGTAAACAGTTATTTTCAGTGAACTTTAGGATCTGTTTTAGGCAAAGCTTGTGAGATATGATATGGTAGATAAACATTTTTATTACAACTTTCATGTTTTATACATTCTGATTTAAAGCCACCAAGTTATTTAAATTTAGCCCCTAACCATGCAATCTAAGTTTCAGAAATCTGTCTTGCCCAAAAAACTGCTATTTTATACAAACTTTAACCTCTGTTTTGGAGACCTTAGGATCTGTTTTAGGCAAAGCTTATGAGATATGATATGATAGATAAACATTTTTACTACAACTTTCATATTTTATACATTCTGATTTACAACCTCCAAGTAATTTAAATTTAGCCCCTAAAAATGCAATCTAAGTTTCAGAATTCTGCCTTGTCCAGAAAACAGTTATTTTATACAAACTTCAACCCTCATTATGGAGACCTTAGGGTCTGTTTTAGACAAAGCATGTGAGAGATGATATTGTAGCTGAATATATTTACTACAACATTCACCTTCCGTACTTTCTGATCTGAAGCCTTTAAGTAATTTAAATATAGCCCTCCACCGTGCTATCTGAACTTGTTAGACCGGGTGTTAGAATAAAAGTGCACGTTTTTCAGGCACCCCATGTGATAAACATAATTCGTAAAACCTTGCTAGTTTCATTTGCTTTTTTATTTCCATAATAATATCATGTCACACGAATATGAATTATGATGTGAACCATAACTAAATTGCTCAAGTTTAAATATTGATATATATATAATCACTTCATTTATTACCTTGTGCATGAGGGCATGGGAGGATGCATGGTTACCGATGTGGCGGGTTCGTCGGCTTCCCCATAATATACACTATGGGGGAAGTTGTGACGATGAACTCTTTTGTTTTGGTGGTGAAGAGGACCGGGGGCTAGCTACCCCTTCCACATAGGTCCGTCTCACACCTTTTTGGTTATGTGTCGAGAGGGACTCCGCACGAGGTGAGGATGTGTTCCCACCGAGAATACCTATTCTTCATAGAGGTACGAAGGCCTAGGAAGTTGGGGTGTATCCATAACCTAGAAGTGGGAACGACCGACCCAATGTCACCGTCTGGCCACGACGATGAGGCCTGAGAAGTGAGCTCCTTCTCTTAACAGGTCACTATGTCGACATAGGGAAAAGTGATTGAGACACATCATTCGAGTGACAGGGAGGATAACCATACAAACTCATCATATCATGTATTTACATTACTTATTCTCTCACCTTGGTCCGACATCGTATAACCACCGTTAGGAAGGGTTATACGATGGCGGGTGAACTTACTACTTTAATGTTTCCCTCTTTATAAATTGTTGAATGATTACTGCTTCGTTTGTGTAACTCTAGCATATATATATTTGCTTCGGCTATTGTGCTAACTTTACCTGTAGGTGTTCTTCCTGGTACCCATTAGGGGGCTGGGGAGGAGCGTGAGATTTACTTGGTCCATCGTGGCTAACGTACTCTTGTACGTTATCATTTTAGGAACCGATGCGCCTACCAATGGAGCAGGAGCGGATGGACGAGCGTAGACGTGCCCATGATGACGAGGAGTTCCCTGAGCCAGCTAGGACGATTTATGCGGACGTGAGGGTACTATCTTGGGAGAGGAGAAGATGAGAGATTCCTTTTGACTAGGTATTTTGTCGTCTTATGAATATGTTGATTTTGCTGCGAGACTTTATATAACCTTCGTGGTTTTCATCTATTATTTATATATATATCATGTTGGGATGTTCTGTGATGTTTTTGCTTCCGCGCAAATTTTATACTCTGCGAATGTTTTTCTGTAATGATGCAATAGCCTTACAGAGCGAATGTTCCGCCATTAGGGTCGCAGGTAAGAGGGTGAGACATCTTCGGGCACGCGAACCTTTTGGGGGGGGACGCTCTCCCTGGGCATAAGGATCCCCTTGGTTTAAAAAAGGGGGTCCTTACAATATGGGGTTAAGCCGAGTGGTGTTTTGAATGCGGTGCGGTATGCCCACAATGCGTCATTCAGTTTTTGAGACCAATCTCTACGATTGACACTCACCGTCTTTTCTAAAATTTTATTAATCTCCCTATTTGACAACTCCGCTAAGCCATTTGTTTGGGGATGGTAAGCTAATGCAACTTTATGCGCCACCCCATATATTCTTAGCAAAGATGCAAACTGGGAATTGCAAAAGTGACTTCCGTCATCACTTATAATTGCTCTCGGTACTCCAAATCTATTGAATATAAAGTTCTTAAGAAAATTTAAGACTACCTTAGCATCGTTTTTTGATGTGGCGATCGCTTCTACCCATTTAGATACATAGTCAACTGCTAAGAGAATGTAAATATTGCCATTCGAGTTAACAAAGGGACCCATGAAATCTATCCCCCATACATCAAATAATTCGACCTCTAACATGATGTTCATGGGCATTGCATCTTTCTTTTGTATATTCCCAACTCTTTGACACCTATCGCATTGTTTAACAAAATTGTTTGAGTCGCGGAATAGATTTGGCCAAAAGAATCCTGCCTCTAGCACCTTCATGGCTGTCCGAGTACCCATAAAATGGTCGTCATATGGAGAGTTATGACACTTTTCTAAAATTGCTCTCATCTCCCCTTCAGGTATGCAGCGTCTTGACACTCCATCGGCCCCAATCTTAAACAAAAATGGGTCGACCCATAGATATGATTGTACTTGGTGTAAAAAAAATTTTCTTTGTTGATAAGTGAGTTCGGGAGGCAATATGTTGTTAACTAAATAGTTTACAAAATCAGCATACCACGATGTGGTATTCTCCGAAATAGCTAACAACCACTCATCGGGGAATCTCTCCTCCACTTCAGAATTCAGCGACAACTGTGTACCTTCAATCCTAGATAAGTGATCCGCCACCGGGTTGTCCGTTCCTTTCCTATCCTTAATTTCTACATCAAATTCTTGCAAAAGAAGTACCCAATGAATCAACCGTGGCTTAGCGTCTCTCTTATCCATGAGATAACGGATCGCAGCGTGATCGGTGTACACTATAACCTTTGTGCATAGGAGATACGAGCGAAACTTTTCGAATGTGAAAACCATCGCCAATAGTTCCTTCTCGGTGGTAGTCTAGTTGATTTGGGCATCGAGTAGGGTCTTACTAGCATAAGCAATAGTGTGAAATATCTTACCCCGCACTTGTCCCAAAACAACTCCTACCGCGTAATCGCTTGCGTCACACATCATGACAAATGGCTCTTCCCAATCAGGTGTCACTACAATAGGTGCGGTGGTTAAACGATTTTTAAATTCTTTGGACGCTTTCAAGCAATCATCACTAAAATCAAACTTTACGTCTTTCTCTAGAAGTTCACTAAGTGGTTTAGCTATTCTCGCGAATTCTTTGATGAATCTTCTATAGAAATCGGCGTGTCCTAAGAAACTTCGCAGTGTTTTCACATTTGTGGGTGGAGGTAATTTTTCTATCACATCTAACTTTGCCTTATCCACCCCTAACCCATTCCTATAAACATGATGACCCAACACTATGCCTTCTCGAACCATGAAGTGACACTTCTCCCAATTCAATATTAGGTTCGTCTCTACACAACGTGTAAGTACCTCCTCCAAACACCCTAAACATTCGTCAAATAATTTACCAAAGATGGAAAAATCATCCATAAAGATCTCAATACCATGGTCCATAATATCAGAGAAAATAGCAATCATGCAACGCTGGAATGTGGCAGGTGCGTTACAAAGACCAAAGGGCATTCTCCTAAATGCGAAAGTACCATATGGACAAGTAAATGTGGTCTTTTCTTGATCAGCGGAGTCGACAGTGATTTGGTTGTAACCTGAATACCCATCAAGAAAGCAGAAAAAATCATTCCCCGCCAATTTGTCTAAGACTTGATCGAGGAAGGGAAGAGGAAAATGATCGTTTCTGGTGGCTTTGTTTAACTTCCTATAGTCTATGCAAATTCTCCACCCCGTAATCGTCCTAGTAGAGACCAACTCATCCTTCTCATTCTTTATAACTGTCATCCATCCCTTCTTGGGTACACACTGCACAGGTGATACCCATGGGCTATCCGAGACGGGGTATACAATACCCGCATCTAGCCACTTAATAATCTCCTTCTTAACCACTTCCTTCATTGGAGGACTTAAGCGACGTTGAGGCTCTATCGACCCCTTAAATGATTCTTCCAAAAGAATCTTGTGCATACACAATGAGGGGCTTATTCCCCGGATATCAGCGATGGTCCAACCTATGGACGTTTTAAATTGCTTAAGTAATTCTATTAATCTTTCACGTTGATCAGGTAATAAATTAGAATTGATGATAACCGGCAATGTGTCGTCATCCCCTAAATATGCATAAGTAAGATGATCGGGTAGAGGTTTTAACTCAAGCGATGGTGGCTCAACAATGGAAGGTTTAACCGACAGGGATTTACCGGGCATCTCTAATGGTTTCGGCTTACGAAACCACGCAATTTGCTTCTCGAATGCTTGTAAGCATTCTTGAATCACTTCTTCCTCCTCGGATTGTTCATCCTCCGTTAATAAACAATTCAACAAATCATCTTATTCGTCAGAGAATGAACTTGGCATATAATCGCTATAGATACTTGATTGACCACCTCCATATTGTCTTCCTCCCGGTGGGAAAACTTTAACGCCTTGAGTACGTTAAAAGTGACTTGTTCATCATTGACTCGCATAGTTAACTCTCCCTTCTGCACGTCAATCAAGGTCCTACCCGTCGCTAGAAATGGTCTCCCCGCAATAATCGGAACTTCTCTATCCTCTTCCATGTCTAGAACGACAAAGTCCGCAGGAAATATGAACTTATCCACCTTTACTAACACGTCTTCAACTATCCCTTTTGGGTATGCTAGGGTCCGATCGGTCAATTGCAATGTTATGGATGTTTTGGAAATCTCACCCAAACCTAAGTTCCTAAATATTGACAATGGCATTAAATTTATGCTCGCCCCTAAATCACATAACACTTTTCCTTCAAATTTATATCCTATGGAACTCGATATGGTAAAGCTCTCGGGATCTTTTAACTTTGGTGGGAGTCTTTTTTGAAGAATAGCGCTGCACTCCTGAGTGAGTGCTACTGTCTCATTCGTTCCAAATTTTCTCTTTTTAGAGAGGATATCTTTCATGAATTTTACGTAGTTAGGCATTTGCTCTAACGCCTCGGCGGATGGGATGTTGATTTGTAATTTTTTAAATATCTCCACAAACTTTTGGAATTATTAGTCGAGTTTACTTTTTTTTAACCGTTGTGGAAACGGTGGTGGTGGATAAATTATTGCATCTTTTGTTTTCTTCTTAACTTCAGCACTTGGTTCATTCTTCCTCTCTCCTAACACTTCTACTTCTCTTTCTTTGCCATTATCCTCTTGTATTGCCTCATCATTGGGAATAAAAGGGGTCAACTCCTTTAACTCTCTTTCATTATTAACCTTAACTTGTTCTTTTATCAGTTCATTACTCAACTCCTTACCACTTCGTAGAGTGACTGCCTTACAATGTTGATTATCTCCTTTCGGATTTGGTGTGGTATCCGTTGGGAGTGTCCCTTGAGGTCTAAGGCTCAATGCGTTAGCGATTTGCCCCAATTGAGACTCAATTACACGAAGTGAACCCTCTAAACTAGTAATGTGTGTATTGTTCTTTTGCATGGATTTGATGAGAATCTCATCAGTTAACTTTTTAGAAGGTCCTTGTTGATTTTAATTAACATTTTGAGTTGGACGTGGGTTTGAGTTGAAACCGGGCGGGTGTGCCACACCGGGGTTGTTCTTCCATGAAAAGTTAGGGTGGTTACGCAACTCTAGATTGTAATAATTTGGAATTAAATTATTATTATTATATCTAGGTTGTACACCTATATAATTGATTTCTTCATTATAGATATAAGTAGGGTGATTTTTGACTTGTTCTGTAGTAAATGATGGAGTCAAAATAGGAGCTGTCATTATGTTATTCACCTGTGGGTTCATTTGATTATGATTTATGGTTAACGCATCTAACCTTTTGTTCATAGAGTTAAATTGGGTCGTGATTTGCGCAGCGAACGAGGTTATTTGATCTACTTGGTGAAGACCACCTACCGAAGAAGAAGGAATCTGTCGGTCAAATGATTGATAATTGTTTAACGATAGATCTTCAAGGATAGCATATGCATCCTCGGGATACTTGTTCATTAGGGATCCTCCTGCAGCCCCCATCTACTTGGATCATTGTAGAGGTCTGGAGGCCATAATAAAAAGTCCATACTTGTTAGTGCATCGCTAAACCATGGTGTGGACATTTTCGTAGAAGTTCCTTGAACCTCTCTCATGCGTCGTACAATGTTTCCACATTCCCTTGCGTGAACGTACTAATATCCCACATCAGTTTAGCCGTTTTAGCAGGTGGGAAATACTTAGCTAAGAATAAGTCAACCACTTGCTGCTAAGTGGTGAGACCATTTTGGGAGTCAAGCTATTCCTTCGCTCTGCCCGACAGAGAGAATGGAAATAAGCGGAGTCTAATCGCTTTGTCCGACGCGCCATTTATCTTAAAGGTGTCACACACATCCCTAAATGTCCATAAGTGAGAGTTTGGGTCCTCATGATTTAGTCCACTAAATTGTTTTTGTTGCACTAAGTTCATTGTCATGGAGTCAATTTTGAAATTATTCGCTTCAATAGCCGGCTTAATGATACTATAGTGCAGACCTCCTCTAAAAGGCATGTTATATTCTCTACAGGTTCTCCTAATCTCAGCAGGTTAGGAATTATGTTCTACCTGATCCTCTTGACCTAAACCATCCTGATCACTTTCATTGGGAGCATTCTGATTATTTGGATTCATGGTTGTAGAATTATTACGTTCTAATCGAATCACTCTTCTATTCTGTCTCCACGTTCGTTCGATCTCTAGGTTCAACAGTAAAAGTTCTGGTGTTCGATGTCTGGACATACACTAGCAAGTCAGCAAAGTAACAGTTATGACAGTACACAAATAAATCAATCAATTAGCATAACAGTTTTGAAAATAACAATAATAAACAAAAGAGACAGACTTGAGCTTTAATTACTAAAGCTTCACTAATATTGCAAGAAATAAACACTAAATTCGTCGCACCTCCCCGGCAACGGCGCCAAAAACTTGATACGCCCGTAATCGGTGTATAATTTAAACGCAAGTGCACGTGCCGTGTCAAGTAATAAAGTGAGAGTTGAGATCGTTTCCATAGAGAGGTGGGTGATTCAGTGCTTGCAATTACTAGTTATTCTCTTTCTTTAAATCCAAGTGATTCATTATCGAGGTTGTGAAATTTAAAGACAACTATTAACAAAATCTAATTGAAGTAAACTACGAATGCTTAGAGAAAAACTTTTATTAAAATTACGATTTAGAGAATTAATCTTGTGTCATGATTTCCCAAATCTAGTGCGATGACAATATGAAAGTGTCTTTGTGAAACGTATGTAGTGAAAAACCTTGCAACGATTTTATGAATAGAAATATGTATCTCTCGATAACGGAATTCCCTAATTCTTTTATCCCCCATTGGTGAGATAGAGAATCGCTTAAAGAATGAAAACCTATGTTGCTAACATTAAGAGAAAATCTAGGTCTCCCTTCAAATGCTATATGGAAATCACGATATACTTGCGCAACTCCTCCTCGAATTATGAAGCGCAGTAAATATATAAAAACCTCGGTGGAATATTCATGCAACTCCTCTCTCGAATTATGAAGCATGAAAATAAAATCTTTATCAACTTATTACGTAGCTCCTCTCTCGAATTATGAAACGCAACAAAACAACGAAGAACCAAAATTCACATAATAAGGATCATGAAATCGATAAATGAAATTCACTTCAAAATCACCAAGAATAGTTTTAAGATTTTATCATCACACAAGACAAGGTACTTTCACAACACAAGATCTAGAGAAGTTAGCCCATGATGATGGGAGAAAACCACATAATGTTAAAGATCTTACATCACATGATGATCAAAGTTCAGTAAATGCAGGAATTTGTACTCAGCATGCTTCCGAAGTCGCCCGTCTCCAAGATCCGGAAGAAAAGCCCTAGTTCTTCTTCTCCAAGATGATCTCCAAAGTTCTTCTCTTTTTCTCTCTCTAATCTGCCCCTGATATGGTTCGAAAACTTCACTTAAAGCTCTGCCAAAACCGTCCATAACCGCCTCCATTGAATGTGTCCTTTCATTTTTGAAACGACACTAATTTTAAATTTTACATGTTTTATTTCGCCCAGAAAAAGGTTGCAACCGTTTTTTCTTACTTCTGATACTTTTTTGCCCAGGTCAATATTTTTAGGCAGTTTCTATCCTCCAATGAATTTCTTTGGTGAATCTAGCAAAAATTCATTGCAAAAGAACCAAATGAGCTATACAATCATAAATATACATTTTACTTTCATTTTAATGTTATTTAAACACCATTTCAACATTTAAACTAATGATAAGTCAAAAATAGGGCCTAGATAACTTCATTTAGAGAAGTTATCACCCTGTCCTCGCTTGGTGAGCATGCTGCTGCCCCCCCCCCCCCCCCCCCCCCCCCCCCCGTTCATTTTTTTCTCTTCTCGCAACTCTTCTGACTCAGGCTCTCGCAACACCTACCTTTGGGACCTTCGGGACCACGGGTTTGCCTCCTCCCTTCCGTACTTCTACTGTCCCGGATGCTACCAAGAGTCCCCCTGCCCCTGAGCAGGGACGTCCGGCGAGGAAGAGTCCCGGGACCGAGTCTCTTGCTGCGGACCCGGCCGTTACTTCCGCCGCGGCCGATCAGACACACCGCCCCGGGAAGGGGAAATCTCTCCACCTCCTGTGCCAACCATTCGCAGGACATCCCGGCACCTCTCGCCGGTCTCCCGTCGAAGAATACGTACCGGGTTGGTTGTCTCCTTCCGCAGAACTCGCGGCTTGTATCTGAGAGAGATCTAATCTCTGCTTTTGCAGGATTTCGCCAGATCCCGATCACCGATTCTTCAGAGGAGGAGGGGCTGATCTCGCCTCCCCCCTCCCCCAGCAACCTCTCTGAATTCCTTGGCGACCATGAGGATGCCCGTACTATGAAGGAACGGGTGACAGAGATCCTCGACAAGCTGATCTGGATGCAGCGAGACCAAGCCAACCTGACAGAGGATCATCGGGCGGCCTTCGAGCATCGGATTAGCGCCCTCGAGCGAGACTACGGACACCTGGTCGGGAAGATGGAGCGCCAGGGGGGCGGGTGCAAGGAGACCTCGCCTGGGAGGCACGTTATGCGGGCTAGGGATCAAATGCGCTTGATCAGCCAAGAGTTGACAGCAGTCAGCGCATTTCACTACCCGCGAGTGCCTCCTAGGACAGGGAGGCGAGGTCGGGGCCGATGGCGGTGGGATTAGTACTAAGCCTACCGGCTCTCACTCCCTGCGCTCTCTTGTCCCCCTGCTATTTCTTCCTCTTTATTTCCTTTTTCTTTTTCGTGCCAGACCAAGGCGAGACCCTTTTTGTCTCGCGAACTATTACTTGATCGTGCGTTTGTATGTATATATCTTGCCTTCCGCTATTTTCCTGAATGCTGTCTTGCGAGTGCTCTCGCTCTTGTTGTGCTATTTGCTTTGCATTTGCAGGAGAGATCTCGTGTACCGCTCTCGCCTTCTATAAGCGGCTGGGTTCCGGGGGGTGGTTCAGACCCCGAGGCGCCAGGAGGTCGCGGCAGCTATCCGCACCCCGCGCGCAAATGATTTCAAACATTTTCCTCATTTTTCTATAAATATTTCACCCAACCACCGTCATTACTGCGCTTTCATCTCTCTTTACTCTTTTGCTCTCGTGATATCACTCGTCCTTCTCTCTACTCTTTTGCTCTCGCGATATCATTTCGTTCCTCCACGATGCCGAAAGAAGCGGATGGTAGGGCTAACTGCGCCCAGGTATTCTCCAACCGAGACTTCGACACCTGCGACCTCTCGGAGGGAGATTTCAATCAGGTTATCGCATATTTTGTTCCGCCGGGTTTCGTCGGGCGCCTCCCGGGGAGCCGGGATCGCATTAATCAGTTCTCGCCCGACACACTCGCAATCCCCCTCGAACACTTTGAGGTAGGGCTCCGCCTCCCGCTGTGGCCAGAGGTGCGCCTGACCCTGCGCTACTTTGGGGTGGTTCCCGCGCAGCTCAATCCCAACTCCATCACCATGCTGGTAGCATTCGCCTGCTATTTGCATGAGGAGGGGATTGAGTTCTCGCTTCCGGTCTTTCGGAAGCTCTTTACCTTCAGGGCCACTCGCGGAGTGGCGTTCTTCTCTGGGCAGAGCCCCCTCAACGTGATCGGTACCACCAATAAGAACCACGACTGGGTTCGGCGGTTTATCTTTGTCACGGGGAAGTTCGGCAACGTGCCACTCGCACCCGTGCAAGAGGACGAGTCGACCTTCCGGCCTCCAACGCTGGGAGGGTTTGAGGCTAAGCTCCACGCCTTCTTCTTGAAGCACGACATGGACGTCGTGCACTTGCAAAAGCATGTCAGCTCACTGCCGGTGGTCCCGCCGGGAGAATGTAAGCTAGGGCACTTCGACCCGAGCTCTCGCTACTTCTACGTTAACTTCCACTTATTTTAACTGACCTTTTGAACGCAGGGCTTCAGAGACTCCCCCTTCATCCGCCAAATGCAAATGTGGGGGTCCCTCCTGCTGACGTCCTCGCCCGCGCGCAGTCTGCTGCTGCGGTATGCCGCGGGAACCCACCTCCCGCGAAGTTCAGCGGGCAAAAGCGGTCGTGGCTTCGAGCCCTTCCGCCAAGCGGTCGAAACCCTCCGCCTTCGATAAGGGCAAAGCGGTCGTGGAGGATATCCCGCGCTCGAGTGCTCCCGTGGAGAGGGTCTTAGCCATCCAGCCTGCCGCCGCGCCAGCGGCAACTTCTTCGGGGCTCGTGCCGAGAGGTCACCGAAACTTTCCTCTCGGCGAGAAGTATGTCGATCTCGTCGGCGAGCCCCTCGTTAACTGGGACCGGCGGGCCAACCGGGTCTCCATTTCCACCCCTCCTCCATCTTAGACGGAGAAGGAGACCACCAGCGGACACGCTTATGGCCTCTCGTACGCGCTTTACAGCCGCGAGGGCGCCTCCATCTATGACACTGAGTCGACTCAGACTCTCGCGCACGAGGCAGCGAGGGCTATGATGCGGGCCCATGAGCTGACCTACATGTCCTCTCGACGGGGTATGACACTCGCGCGAAACATCATAGAGGTCGAGAAGACCCGCTCTATTGCAGCCGCCGAGGCCGCGACAGCGAAGCAACAACTGGCTGCTACCGAGGCCCTTCTCGACAGCCGCCCGAGCCGAGAGGTAACCCACTCCTCTTCTCGCGCCTTTGAGTTCTCGCTCTATTTCTTTCCTTTCCCGCGCGCTAACCTTCTTTTTACTTGTAGGACGCAGCCAACTACGATACCTTGCTCGTTCGGTCTCACATCCTCGAGGAGCGAAATCTGGCGCTGGACGCCGAGAACCGGGGACTGCGAGATGCTGCCGCTCGGCCGCCTCCCGCTGAGAGGGAAACTGGCATCTTTACTCCAACGCCGAGTTTGAAGGGTTGATGCAGAGAACGGCCCAGGGAGCGGCGTAGCATACGCTAGATGTGCTGCGGAGGGCCAGCCTTCTGAAAGAAGAAGGGGAGAGGATCCTGGCCCGTCACGTACTTCCTGAGCTCTTTGCCCCTATCGATGCCACGGATGAGGCTGGCGAAGGGCGAGATCTTGGAGTCCTCTCCTCTCCGAGCAGCGGGTATTCTGACGACGATGTCGGTGACCCATGAAACTTTTTTCTTTCTTTTGATGTAAGGCGGGAGCTTCTTGTAATTTCATGATGAAATAGAAAGTAATGTTTTTGTTGTTGTTAGTGACCTTAGTTACTGCGCATCTCTTTTATTATACTTCTCGTTATCGTCCCCCGACAGCTCGCGCACTCATATGCCCCTTTTGCATGTTTCTCAAGTTATCGTATTCGCACTCGCATTTCTTACTTGCTTGAGTGCTGATGGCCGCTATCCTTAGGTCGTGACCGAGATGATTCAGACACGTAGGCGTGCCCCGCAGACGCAACCCTTTTGCATTCACACATGCCCTTTAAAGATTTAGACGATTTTATTGATTTCTGTCGGGGGCAAAACTGTGGCGTGAACCCACTTCATCTCGCGTACTTCCCGCGCCCTCGAGACTGCTAGCGTTTCGTCGTGCATTCATCCAGCGAATGCCTTTCTCGTATAACCCCATTCGCGGGCGAGTGATTCTTGTGATGGACATCACTCACCACTTTTGTACCAAGACTTACCTTGTGAGAACTGAGTTCGAAGAACAGTATGTTGGATTTCGCCGATTCGAACATATGTTACTGATTCGTCGAACGCATACTGGAGTTGGCCGAACTCAAGAATAAGCTGCTAAGTCGGGCTGGAAGAATTGACTTCGTCGAGCTGCGAATGAATTTTGTCGACCGCTGAGATTTGGCGAATTCATCGACCACTGAGGCGGAGCAGGTTCGTTGACCGCCGAGACAGATCGTCGACCGCTGAGCCGCTGAGCCGCCGAGACGCTGAGATTGAAGATCGTCGACTGCTAAGACTGAGGCGAGCCGTTCGTCGAACGCAGAGTGTAAGTCATTCGTCGAACGCAGAGAGCAATTCATAGAACGCAGAGTGTAAGCCGTTCGTCGAACGTAGAAAGCGATTCGTCGAACGTAGAACCTTAGCTTTTCTTTGAGTTCTAGCTGACTCAACAGCCTAAAACCTTGACCCTTTAGGCTATGTAATGGGGTCAACTTAGTCTTAGTCAACAGATAGTGGTCCTGGCCCAAATCAGTGATAGGGTTGTTCCCTGTGACAATCTTTCTCCTTAAGTCCTTCATTTATAACATTTCCTTTCCCTGGGCTAACCTTCGAGCCTTTGGAGCCCGCCACTGAGTGAGCCTTCAGCCATGCCATCTAGGCGAAAGCCTGGACAGCGGGTCTGCTTGGGGCCAACCTTTTGGAATTTTTGGAACCTGCCACTGAGTGAGCCTTCGGCCCTGCCAGCTTGGTGAGAGCCTGGACAGTGGGTTTGCTCGGGGCCAACCTTTGGAACGTTTGGAACCTACCACCGAGTGAGCCTTCGACCCTGCCAGCTAGGTGAGAGCCTAGACAGCGGGTCTGCTCAGGGCCAACCTTTGGAACTTTTGGAACCTGCCACCGAGTGAGCCTTCGGCTCTGCCAGCTTGGTGGGAGCCTGGACAGCGGGTCTGCTCGGGGCCAACTTTTGGAACTTTTGGAACCTGCCACCGAGTGAGCCTTCGACCCTGCCAACTTGGTGAGAGCCTGGACAGCAGGTCTGCTCGGGGCCAACCTTTGGAACTTTTGGAACCTGACACCGAGTGAGCCTTCGGCCCTGCCAGCTTGGTGAGAGCCTGGACAGCGGGTCTGCTCGGGCTAACCTTTGGAATTTTGGAACCTGCCACCGAGTGAGCCTTCGGCCCTGCCAGTTTGGTGAGATCCTGGACAGCGGGTCTGCTCAGGGCCAACCTTTGGAACTTTTGGACCTGCCACCGAGTGAGCCTTCGGCCCTGCCAGCTTGGTGAGAGCCTGGACAGCGGGTCTGCTCAGGGCCAACCTTTGGAACTTTTGGAACCTGCCACCGAGTGAGCCTTCGGCCCTGCCAGCTTGGTGAGAGCCTGGACAGTGGGTCTGCTCGGGGCCAACCTTTGGAACTTTTGGAACCTGCCATCGAGTGAGCCTTCGGCCCTGCCAGCTTGGTGAGAGCCTGGACAGCGGGTCTGCTCGGGGTCAACCTTTGGAACTTTTGGAACCTGCCACCGAGTGAGCCTTCGGCCCTGCCAGCTTGGTGAGAGCCTGGACAGTGGGTCTGCTTGGGGCCAACCTTTGGAACTTTTGGAACATTCCACTGAGTGAGCCTTCGGCCCTGCCAGCTTGGTGAGAGCCTGGACAGCGGGTCTGCTCGGGGCCAACCTTTGGAACTTTTGGAACCTGTCACTGAGTAAGCCTTCGGCCCTACCAGCTTGGTGAGAGCCTGGACAACGGGTCTGCTCGGGGCCAACCTTTGGAACTTTCTACCATCATCTTGCAAATCATTCATACCACACACATGTATAAAAATCAAGTTGTAAAGCAGAGTATTCACATTACATGGACTTAGGGGTAGAAACGCTTTAAGTCGTCACCACTCCATGTGCGATTGAGGGACTCGCCCTCCACATTTTGGAGGCGGTACCCCCTGACCTCAATGCTTCTTCTATGACATAGGGGCCCTCCCAATTGGGATTGAGCTTCCCCACCGCGGCTGACCTTCCGGCCGCATCGACCATTTTCAACACGAGATCCCCCTTCTCGAATTGCTTGATCCTGACGTGCTTGTCGAAGTATTTGGTCATCCGCCTCTTTACTTCTTCTTGTCGAATGGCGGCTAGATCTCGGACTTCCTCGATCAGATCCAAGGAGAGTCGCAGCTCCTCCTCGTTTCCTATCCTCCATTCTTCATCACCATCTGAGATGTCCCTAACCCGCGACGTCTTGACTTCAAATTCCACGGGAATGAAGGTCTCGCAACCATGAGAGATCTTGAAGGGGGTCTCACCAGTGGCGGTGTTGGGGGTAGTCCTCAGATCCCATAGGACCGAGGGGAGTTGCTCCACCCAATTCCCCTTCAAGTTCTCCACCTTTTTCTTGAGCAGGTCACTATGAACTTCTTTGCCGCCTCCACTTGCCCGTTGCTCCTTGGGTGATGGATGGATGCGAACCTGAGGTCTATCCCCAGCTGGCTGCATAAGCTGATGATTTCCTCGCTGGCGAACTACGGGCCGTTATATGTGACTATGGCTTGAGGGAGCCCATGTCGACAGATAATCTCTCCCCATACGAAGTTGCGGACCACCTCGGAGGTGACCTTTGCCAAAGCCTTGACCTCTAACCATTTTGAAAAGTAATCGATCGTAACCAAGAGAAATCTTCTTTGCCCGCTGGTCTGGGAGAAAGGTCATACCAGATCCATCCCCCATACGGCGAAGGGCCAGGGCGCAGTGATACTCCTTAACCTCTGAGCCGGCAAAAGTTGAAGTGGGGCGAACAGCTGGCACTTTTGACATTGTTTGGCGAATGCCGCCGCATCCCTGCTCAGGGTTGGCCAGAAGTATCCCTGCCTCATTATCCTTGTTTCCAACGTCCTGCTCCCCGAGTGACTGCCACATTCGACGGAATGAACCTCCTACAGGACCCTCGGGGCTTCTTCTTCCGAGATGCATCGCAGCAAGAGTCCGGAGAGGGTCTTTCGGTACAAGTCCCCTTCATGAAGCACGTAGTAGGCAGACATATACCGAAAGCATCTTCGATCTGGGCCCTCTTCTGGAAACTCTCCTGTTGCCAAAAAGGTCATGAAAGGGTCCTTCCATGAGCGGCGCTGCTCTATGTCTATGAGCTCCCCTTCTTCAATCGAAGGGCGAAATAGATCTGTCAAGGTCCCTCCGGCCCGAGGGCCGGACTTGGCCAGCCGATCTGCTTGGACGCTTTGTTCCCTTGGTATGTGCCTGATGGAGAAGGTCCTGAACGCACTTATGAGACCCCTTACTTTGGCCAAATATCTCATGAGTGTGGGCTCCCTTGCCTCGAACTCACCCTTGATTTGCGAGGCTATCACCATCGAATCCGTGAGGACTTCCACGTCGTGAACCCCCAACTCCTGAGCCAGACGTAGGTCGGCAATTACTGCCTCGTATTCCGCCTGGTTGTTGGTGATGGGAAAGTGTATTACCAGCGTTTGCTCAATTTTTATCCAATAAGGGCTCTCCAGTACCACCCCTCCTCCTAAGGAATTCCTGCCTGACGCCCCATCGACCAACAACTTCCAAGGGATGTGACGAAGAGCTTGTTCTTCCTCCATTTCGATTACGTAGTCTGCCATGAAATCCGCGACCACTTGAGCCTTCATCGACAATCGGGGAAAAAAGGAGATGTCGAACTCACTCAACTCCACCGACCATTTCGCGAGCCTCCCCGAGTGCTCTACCCCCTCAAAGATTTTGCGAAGGGGGTGGTCAGTCACTACCAGGATTGAGTGGGCCTGAAAATACGGCCTGAGCTTCCTGGCCGAGATGACCAGAGCAAAGGCCAGCTTCTCCAAAATCGGGTATCGGAGTTCCGCCTTCTTAAAGACCCTGCTTACATAGTAAACTGGCAGCTGCTTCTTGCCCTCCTCCCAGACCAAGACGGAGCTTATGGCTTCAGCCCCAACCACTAGATACAAGGATAGATTTTCTCCCTCCTTTGGACCTTGGAGTAGCGGAGCCTTGGTGAGCTAGCTCTTCAGGGTCTGGAAGGCCTCCTCACATTCCCCCGTCCATTCAAACTTCTGGTTACCTCGCAACACCTTGAAGAAGGGGGAGCATTTCTCTCTAGCCTAGGAGAGAAACCTACTCAACCCCGCGAGCTTCCCAGTTAGACGTTGAACTTCCTTAGCATTTCGCGGCGATTTCATCTCCATTATGGGTTTGACCTTATCCGGATTCAGCTCTACCCCCGCTGGGGTAAGGAGATGTCCTAGAAACTTCCCCTTGCTGGCTCCGAATACGCACTTCAGGGGGTTTAGCCGTATTTTATATTTGCGCAGGGTGGCAAAGGTCTCCTCGAGGTCGTGGAGGTGAGAGCTCACGCTCTTACATTTGACCATGAGGTCATCTACATAAACCTCCAAGTTTCTCCCTCTTTGCTACCGGAAGACTCAGTCCATCATTCTTTGGTAATTTGCCCCTGCGTTCTTTAGCCCGAACGGCATCATCTTATAGCTATAACACCCTTCCCTTGTGATGAAGGAGACGTCCTTGACGTCCGGGGGTGCATCCTAATTTGATGATAACCTGAAAAAGCATCTAAGAAAGACATTACAGAAAAACCGACGGCTGAGTCAACCAGCGCGTCGATTCGAGACAGAGGATAACAATCCTTAGGGCAGGCTTTGTTCAATAAAGAGAAATCAATACACATACGCCAGCGACCATCGCCTTTCTTTACCATAACGACATTAGAGACCCAGGCCGGATACTGGATCTCTGATACGAAACCTGCCTCGAGGAGATTCTCCACCTCCTCGCGAATCGGCTCCTCCAGCTTGTCAGTGATGGCCCTCCTCTTCTGCCTGATGGGGCGGGCTCCAGGCTCAAGGTTGAGGCGGTGGCAAGCCACGTCTGCATTGATGCCTGGCATGTCCTCTGCGCTCCATGCAAAGATGTCAACGTTCCTCTGGATGCATTCCAACATCCTCTTCCTGTCCTCCGAGCCAAGACCCCCGCTGATCCGCACCTTTTCCAATCTTCCCCCTTGGGTGGTGACCTCCATCTCGACCACTTCTTCAGCCGCCTCAAGACGGGCCGCTCTTCCCATATACTCTTCTCCTCCCTCCCCTCGGGCAAGGTCTTCTCTTCCTCCGGAGCCTCCTCCTCCATCGGCTCGTCACGCTCCTCCGGAGCCACTTCCTTCTCCTCTCCTGGGATGATGCTCTCTCCTTCTCCTTTCTTCCTATCTCCACCTGGCCCCTCCAGCCCCTTCATCTCCCTATCCACCTTTTCATCATCCGCTATCCAAGAGATAGTGTTGACGGCAGTTACATAACACTGCCTCGCCACCTTTGCATCCCCCCGGATCCGGACCTGAACTCCTCCGCTGCGGAACTTCAAGCATTGATGGAAGGACGAGGGAACGCACCGGAACGTGTTGATGAGAGGGCGTCCAAATATGGCATTGTAGCTGCTCGGAGCATCCACAATGATGAACCGGCAGTTCCTGGGGACCCCTCCCAACGTCACTTGGAGGCCGACTCCTCTTTCAACTTCTTTCCTCTCCCCTGAGAACCCAAACAGGGGTCCATCTGAGGCTTGCACTCTCTTCGCTTCCACTTCCAGCGCGTCAAAGGCCTTCTTGAAGATGACATTTACCGAACTTCCGTTGTCGACCAAGATTCGGGAGACGGTGAAGTTTTCAATTGCCGCCTGGATCACCAAGGCGTCACAGAACGGGTCTTCAAAGTCTGGCATGCCCTCCGCCGAGAAGGTGAGCTTCTCCGAAGGGGGTGGGGTTTGGGAGGTCGATGCGATGCTCCTTCTGAACATCGCCTGGAATCTTCTCTTGCGAGTCGCTTCTATTCCTACCCCACCGTGGATCACTCCGACCCCTCCCCTGGCTCCCACGTCCGTCCTGTCTTTGCATCTATCATCTTCATCTCCTCGTAGTACCTCTTCGATCCTCACAGGCCGCTGCTGCTGCTGGCCTTTCCCCCTCACCTCCAGAAATTCTGGGCAGGTGGCCGTTGCGTGACCTTCTTCCTGATGAAAGTCACAGTAAGGCAACGCCACCCTGCCCCCTCTTCCACCTCTTCCTCTTCCTCCTCTTCCTCGGCCTACCACCATGGCTTGCTCTCAAGGGGGGTGAGGTGGTATGGGACCTTGTCTCCATCCCGGATGATTGTCCCTCCCCTCCCCCTTCGTTGGTGATCACTTTCCTGACCTCTCGCCGGCCTTTCTTGGGGCCTCCAAGCCAGCCGGTTGTTGGGCTCCTGATACCCCCAATCCCGTTGCTGCCCCAAAACCCCTGACCTCCGGGTTCTTCCCTTCTTCTTCCCTCCTGGTCCCTCACCTCTGGCTCGCTCAACCTTGCCAAACTCTTTGCAAACTCAGGGTTGGCAGCCTCTCCCTCGATCTCCTCTGATGCCCGCTCCATCAGCTCCTCAAAGGATAGAGGGGCCTTCCGCTTCAGGTCCATCTTGAAGAACCCCTCCCGCAACCCCGCTATGAAGGCTAGCTGGAGGGTGAACCCCGACACCTCCTGGACTTGAAGGACCTCTTCTTGGAACCTATCCACATAATGGGCCAACAACTCCCCGGGCCCCTGCTTGATCTTAAAGAGTGCCTCCGCATCCTTCTTCCTCTTTTTTGACGTTGAGAAGCGCAACCTGAAGCTCCAGCGCAAGTCCTCGAAGGCGTAGATGGAACCTACTGGGAGCTGGTAGAACTAGTCCATCGCCTTCTCCTTCAGAGTGGTGGCAAAGAGCCGACACTGGAAGACATCTGTCATCGGGAGGATCGAGACCATGTCCTCGAACCACTGCAGGTGTAGGACTGGGTCATCTTTGCCGGTATAGTAGGACATCTCTGGCCCTCTGAACCCCTCTGGCACTGGAGCCGAGAGGATCAACTCACAGAAGGACTCCCTTCCCCTACTCGGCGAGTGGTCCTCTCGCGCGGAGTCAGCTCGCACACCTCTGTACTCGCCGGGTAGCTGAACAGCTTCCGCCTGGGGAGATCTCGCGCACTCGCTTCTGCCGCGACCTCCTTCACAAGCCACTGGCCCGGATCGTTCTCGCCGATCTGATGGGGTGGAACCACCGGGACCACGGGCGTCTCGCATTCGCTTCTTCCAACGAGAGCTACCTGCATGGTCTGCATGACCTCTCGCTGGAACTTCTCGAACATCTCCAGCCACTCCATTGTTGTCGGTGGCTGCGAGTGGCCTAGATCGGACCCATTTCCTCCATCTCCTGTCATCGAGCTCAACTTGGGATTTTCTTGCACTGGCTACGGTCCACGCTCACCGCGCCAAAAATGTTGAAATCGTCAACCGGTCTCCGAGTTTGGACCCACAGGGGGTATAGCCCGCGCCTACTTCTCCCTCACTAAACTCTCCTGACCGAAGATGAAAAATCTGGAACAGACCCAAGGTTGCAGCGAGGAGGTCCCGTCACACACCCGGAAGATCTTAGAGAGCTTCCTCTGCCAAACCAATGCTCAGTCAGGCACCTTGGAGGGCACTAGCAGCCAACTCTGAAACTAGCATGGAGGAGAGAGCTTAAAAGGATCTGATCTCCTCCAAGGGTCTATTTATAGATTTTCTAGACTTGGACTGCAAGTAGCGCAAATCCTCCTTTTTGGTTTTACTAATTGCACCCCAAATTGGTCTGCTAACAGCCTAACTCTGCTGTTCTAAAGGGCTATTGGCAGCTTATAAGGGGTATCTAGGTAATTTTCCCCCCAAAGCCCTCTGGGTGAGTGGTCCTTGAACGTACCACTCGGCAGGCTCCCTGTTCATCATGGTTCGCCGGGCGAATGATTTATAAGGCCGTCACTCGCCATGTGTTCGACTCGCTTGAGGGGCGAGACCTTGGGGCTCTCGCCTATCTGCCATGGTGCCTATGCGAGAGGTTCGCGAGTGCGGGCCTGTTGGGAATTGTATCCACAATTACCTTGATTTGAAGAAGTCCCCTTGAACTAAGTTGAATTGAGTTTGTATTTGATGTTGCTCTCTAGTAATGTGTTTGCAGGTTTTTAAATGGCTAAGTACAAACCAATGTCAGGTTTCAATGGGTTATCTAACACAGGCCTATGCAATGTAATTCCTCATTGTATGGACCAAGGTGTTGATTCATGTGAAATCTCTCTACTGGGATGTACTTTTTATTCAAACACAAAGGAAGAGCTAAAGGGAGGTGCTGCTGTTTTGTGTTCAAGGAAGAAACAGATTTTTTTTCTAAGTAATTCTGCGTTCGACAAATTTAGATGAGTTCGTCGATCTCAGTTCGACGAACGGAAGCATTTTCGTCGAGCTCTGTTCGATGGTAAGTTTTACTGGAAATCTCAGTTCCGCGTTCGTCGATCTCAGTTCGACGAACTGAATGAACTTCGTCGACCTCGATTTTGCCTTAGTTGTAAGGAGTTCATCGACCGCGTTCGTCGATCTCCGTTCGATGAACAGAAAAAGTTTTCGTCGACCGCTGTTTTGTCAGAGTTGAAGTTATTTCGTCGATCACGTTCGTCGATCTCCGTTCGACGAACAGAAATAATTTCGTCGACCGCTGTTCTTCAGAAGTTCCGTTCGATGAACCTAAGTATATTCGTCGATCGCGTTCGTCGATCTCCGTTCGACGAACATAAATAATTTTCATCGACCGTTGTTCTTCAGAAGTTCCGTTCGATGAACCTAAGTACTTTCGTCGATCTCAGCTTTGTGAAGCTTCTATGTTTTCTGATAACTAAAATGAGTTCGTCGAGCTCAGTTCGAAGATTTTTCTTCTCAGGCCAAGGAATTGACTCTATGCTGTTTTGTTTCTCCAATTCTTTTCTCGAGAAGTCTTTATATTTCTCGAGAAGTTTTTCTCTATCCCGTAATTCCTTTTGTTCTCTTCTTGAAGCCAAAGCCTATTTATTTCTCGAGAAATCCTTTGCTCTCGAGAAATTAATTGTTTTGTTCTAAGTTTATTTTCTCGAGAAGTTCCTTGTTCCCGAGAAGTTAATTCCTTCATTTTGAATTCTGTATTCTCTGATGTTTCATTCTTTTCTCGAGAAGCTCTTTTGTTCTCGAGAAATTAAATCCTTTGTTCTGAATTCTGTTTTCTCGGAATCTCATTTAGTTCTCGAGAAATCTGTCTTTTTCCTGAAATAGTTTCTAATTCACTTTTGACGGGACATTAAGTCACTTTGTCTTTTCAGACGGCTCATTTGATTTCGTTTAAGGTTCATTCTACCTTAACTGATGGCGTTAAGTCTTTTATTATAAAAGGCACTTGTTCTTAAGTTCCAATAATAAGAATTCATTTCTCTTCCTGATCAACCATAATTTCTCCTGTCGTTCCAAGAAACACGAGAAAGTGCCGCGTCCTGTCAAAAAGTTGGAGATCGATCAGTTGTTCTAAATCAGTCATCTCCAATTGATGTGAAGGTTCGATTGATCACTGCTCCTTCATCTACAGTTTTTATTGGATCAAATCGAATCAAAGAAGGTCAGATCTGATTTTTGTTGTTCTTCCTCATCGACAACAAGTCAAAGTTTCTCAAGCCTCAAGAAGGAAAAAGATCTCAAGGCCTTTCAGATCTGGTTATGTATTGATAAACTTGTATCAATTCATTATTACATTTGTTTGTAGGAGAAGTTTTCTCCGAGTTGTAGGAGAGGTTATTCTCCGAGTTGTAATAGAGAGTTTCTCTCTGAGTTTGTAGGAGATTTGTCTCTGAGATTGTAGGAGTGTTGACTCCGAGATTGTAGGATCTTTTTTTATCCGAGTTTTAGTGAAGTAGTCAAGTCTAGCTGTGGTGCTAGATTGGCGAGGCCGGCAAGTGGAGCACCCAAGAACGGGGAACCACTATAAATTTCTGTGTTATCTGTGATTGTGATTTGCTTGATGTGGGTTCTATTTTATTAAGTTCTTTAATTCCGCAAAAGACGCAGTTATCACCTATTCACCCCCCTCTAGGTGATTTAGGTTGGCAACTAGATACTTCAGGGCCTCACCCGCCCAAAGGTCTCTTGGACTCCTTATTCCGCTCCTTGCCCTGTCACCTGGCCCCTGGGGCCCCTTGGACCCACTTGGCGAATATGGGGTTGTACACAAACAATGGCCCATCCGCGGCCAGCACTCTCTTCTCTTTCACGTGCATGGTATCAAAAGCCTTCTTGAAGATTACATTCATGGAACTCCCGTTGTCGACCAAAATCTGGGAGACCGTGAAGTTTTCAATGGCCATTTGGATCACCAAGGCGTCGCAGAACGGGTCCTCATAGTCTGGCATATCTTCTGAAGAGAAGGTGATTTTTCAAGAGGGAGTGGGTTCTGGGATGTCGATGCGACACTCCTCTTGAACATCGCCTGATGGCTCCTCTTGCAAGTTGCCTCAATCCCAACCCTGCCTTGGATCACTCCGATCCCCCCTCGAGCTCCTATGTCAGCTCGGTCTTCGCACCTATCCTCCCCCTCCACAGGGAGCACCTCCTCGATCCTCACCTGCGGTTGTTGCTGATGAGACGACACTCTCATCCCCCTCATCTCCAGAAACTCCGGGCAGGTGGCCGCCGCGTGACCTTCTGAAAGAACTAGTTGTCTACCTAAATCACCTAAAGGGGGGGTGAATAGGTGATCTCTACTGCGATTGCGGAATAAAAATTTAGCACACACAACAGTAAAAATCACAGCACAGAGACACAAGATTTATAGAGGTTCCCCAAGGTGGGTACTCCTCTCTCCCTCTCCGCCTATCTAGCACTTCGGGCTAGCGTCGGAAACTTCACCAAAACTCGGATTTATCAACAAATCCTACACTCGGAGACTACGACTCCTACAAGCTCGGAGAACAACCTCTCCTACAAAAACACTCGGCGATAAACTCCTACAACTCGGAGTAAACAACTCCTACAAAAATAACTCGGAGTGAAAACTCCTACAGAAAACAAATAGAGATTGAAATAAAATACCTCTTCTAAATCTCAACAGAGATTAACTTTCAGATCTTGAAAGACTGAGTCTTCTTCTTCCTTGAGAAAGAAAGATTGGATCTTCAAAGATTTGGAAGAGAAGAAACTCAGCAAACCTGATCTGATTAGGCCTTTTGATTTATTTGAAAAGATCTTCAAAAAGAGAGTAGAAACAAGATCAAAGGCCTTCTTATCTGAGAAATATTTAGCAGCACTGGAGAACGAATCTTGAGCGATGCAGAAGTTAGATCTCAGAAACTTGTTCAGCAAACGATCATGAAGACGGCTAGAATAATATCTCTTGTTAACATTCGTGTTTGCCCTAAAAATAAAGGAGTATTTAAAGGGAAACCTCCAACGGCTTGGGCGACAAACAAGGAATGATCGACACGTGTACTGTACATGGCGGCCAACCCTAATTTTCAAAAACGAAACATAATTTTTGAAATCCGTCTGTCCGTCATTCGTCGAGACTTCACGTGAACACTCGACGAATTGACTTAGTCATTGGAAATGCTGATCAAGCCGTGGAAAACACCTTCTGTTTTCATTCGTCGGGATTCGTCGGGAGTTCTCGAGAACTTTCGATGAATTGACTTAGATGCACAGATTCCTTCACAAAGCTGCCATTTTGACTTCTGTCAGCATTCGTCGATATTCGTCGGGAGTTCATGAGAACAACCGACGAATGGACTTAGCCACAGAAATTCCTTCTTCAGACAGGAAAACTGGCTTCTGTCTAGATTCGTCGACATTCGTCGGGAGTTCACGAGAACAGCCGACGAATGGACTTAGCCATAGAAATTCCTTCTTCAAAATGGAAGATTTGCTTCTGTCAGGATTCGTCGGGAGTCATCGGGACTTCACGTGACATCTCGACGAATTGACTTAGCAAAAATTCCTTTTTCTTCTGAAAACCTGCTCCACTCCTCAACCTTGAAAGCCTTCAGTTGTGAGAATATGAAGTGCACCCCAAAAGAGAGATTACACATGAACCAACACTTTGTTCTACACAATGAGGGATTACATTGTCTAGAACTGTGTTTGGTGATCCATTGCAACCTGACTTTGGTGTGCACTTAGCATTATGACCTGTCACAATACATCTAAAGAGAAATCATCAAATACATACTCAATTCAATTTAGTTCATTAGGGGACACCTTCAAATCCAGGTGATTGTGGATACAATACCCAACAATCTCCCCCTATTTGAAGATGTCATAACCCTATGCACTAAGTTGAATTGCACAGAAAATATAATGAATAAAACAGCACAAACACAGGCAGTTGTAATTTAAAGAGAGAATCAATGTTTTATCCAAACACAAAAATAGATATATATAAACAAAGAAATCAGCATGATTCCAGAGCAGTTCAGCTCATGCTTGGTCCTTGCCTTTCATCTTTCCAAAGATTCTGTCTACTGCTTCAGCTCTCTTTCTTTGTTCAGATTCTATTCTCTCAAAGAATGCCTTTGGCTTGGGCCAATATCTATCAGGAGCAGTCTCTTTAGATCCACCTGCCTTGAAATGAATTCTCCTTTCAGTTGTCCTTCTTTTGAACTTCTCCCATTCCTCCTGACTGTAATGTTTATTGACACTTTCATTTTTCTTGCTAACAAGGTTGAAAGCTGTAAGAATGATATCCTTTGAAGAGGGACTCCAGCTTTCTTGGAAATTTCTTGGAGGAGGCATGTCATAGAATTCTCTGATCTTCTTGTGAGGATTAGACCTTTTTGTAGAAGGTTTATCACCAAAGATCTTCCTTTTCACAGATTTTTCAGAAGATTCAGGAGCTTTGGAGCTTTCAAGCACTGGGTCATCCCAGAATTCTTGATAGGAGGAAACTGGGATGTCTGCTATATCAAAATTAGGATCCTCAATAGGAAAATGAGAAGAATTTGGAGCACTTGGACCTGGAACATTTGAAGGAGGAACATCTGGCATCATGTTTTCAACAGTAAGACCAAGCATACCTGCAACTTCATTGAATAGCCAGCTGGTTGATTCATGAGTGTACCCCTGGACATCTTTAACAGATTGCATGATGTTTTCCTGAAGCTCTTGCATCTTGGAGAAGACATTTCCATCCAAGTCATTCACTCTACCAGCACTTTCTTCTATTTTAGACATAATACTTTCCTCCCCCTTTATGACATCTTCATGTAGGAGGGTATAGAGTTTGTTCAGCTGCCTCTCAATTTGATCATCCAGAAAAGCAAGCCCTTGATCATGAGCAGAGTTGAGAGTTGTTTGAGCAGCATTCAGATTTACAACATCTTCACCAACCTGATGCAGGTTCTTTAGAGCATGCCCAACTCCTTGATTGGTGTGGTCCAAAGCTTTTCCTGCCTTGGCCATCCAGGCTTCTTGATCATTCTTGAATTTTCCCATTTCATATCTCATTTCAGCCATTTCTTGCCTCAAAGCACTATCAACTGAATCTATTTTCTTATAGACTGTTTTGATGGACTGATCAAAATGCTCTGTTTGAGCTTGCAGCAGGGTTGAAATTGACTTGAGCAGGGAAGAGTGAGAGCTCTCTCCAGTTTCAAAATCATCAGGAGAGACTCTATCAGCTACAAAACTAGTAGACTGTGCCTGCTTATCAAGCACAGTTGCTCTTGGAGATTGTCTCAAAGTACTCTCTGAAGGGGGCAAGAGCATCACAGGAGGGACTGCAGATTCACCCATAAATATGTCTTCCTGTTCTTTCTCCCCCTCAGTCAAAGACATATTCTTTGCTAGCTTCAACTGAGCACCAAGACTGCCCATCTCCATAGAATCTGATTTCTCAGAAGGAACAGATTCATGATCTGTCAAGTCTTCACTATGTTCTGAATTATAAGCAAACTCTGCAGGGGATCTTTTGGAGTCTTCTAACATAACAGATTCATCTTCAGCAGCAGATTTCCCTTGACCTTCTAGGTCTGGAACAGTATAAGGGACAACAGGACTGACTGGATCAACATACACTGGATCAGGATGAACTGGATCAATTTCACTGGGAGGAATTTCCTTTGAAGCAGCACTACTTTCAGCAATGTCTCTTGAGGTTGAAGGCTCCCCCTCAACATGTTCACCTCTGCCTTGAGCAGGAGCTAGACTGGGTCCACTACCCCTTGAGGGTTGACCTTCTTCAAGAGTCCTATTCTCATTATGCAGAGGGTCCTCATCAGCACTAACAACAATCTTGACTCCACCCTTTGGAATGACCCTTTCCCATTTGGAGAAAATGGATGAGTTGATTTTCTTGGTGTGGTGGATGGGGATACCTCTTCCAAGATTAAAAAAATCTGGATTGCTACCATTTAGAAGAAGACTGAGAATTCTTCCAAAATTTGGGGCATGAAAGCTGTCTTTAATTTTCTCAAAAAGAACTTCACCAAAATTAAAATTCTTTCTACAAATAATAGCTGTGTGAATCTTAAAGGCTTCTTCAGATAGGTAGTCATGTGAACCTACTTTGCACAATAAGACTTTTCCTAAGATATCACACAGAAGCTTACCTCCTTCATTCATGAATTTTCTTTTTATCTTTGAACCTTCATCAAGGATGCCACAGAATCTTTTGGCCTGGAGAAAATCTTCAGCAAACACTTCTTCCGATTCCACTTCAGGCATCCTCAAAATCCTGTTGATGCCACTAGCTTTCAAAACTATTTTACAAGACTGGATGCTGCTCTTTATCTTCTTCCCTTGACCAGAGATTTTTGCATTTCTGTAGAACTCAAGAACATCCTGTTCGAGAATTTTAGCCGGCTCTTCCAAGACATAGCTGAGCCCGGCGACCTCAAGCATCAAGAGAATATTTCTGAACTCATCTGAAGCAGTTCGAAAGCTACCTCGTACCAGCTCTCCACCGGAATGCAGACCTGCCTTTGGCGCCATCGAGCTCATCGAAATCGGGGAAGAAGAACAGTGTTTTATCGCAAGGGAGACGAAAGGACGGGAAGGGTTTCACGGAAGAATGCGTGGAATCACGTGTTCTCTTTGTTTTTATATATATATATATGAAATAAATTTGGGTGCGTACCTGATTTTATGGAAGACTCTTTGAATCCAATAAATTGTATTTAATAAAAGAAACGTGTCCGAGAAGATATAGGTCTTGACCCGTGAAATCCCGTGAAATCCTCTAGAGAATGAGCACTAATCTTATGAGAATACTCGTGAAAGCCCGTGAAATTTCATAAAATTTTCTGAGATATCCCGTGAAATCCCGTGCAATTTCATAAAATTCCAACAGTCTTGACCTAATGATTCCTTGTTGAGCATTCCAAGTTCCATTTTAAAGAAATTGAACTTGGTCTCGTCCAGAGGCTTCGTAAAAATATCTGCAATTTGTTTGTCAGTATTAACATACAACAAATTAATATCCTTACTCTCAATATGTTCCCGGATGAAGTGGTAGCGAAGCTCGATGTGCTTCGTTCTGCTGTGAGAGACTGGATTATTTGCTATGGCAATAGCACTAGAGGAGTCACAGAACATGGGGATTTCTGCGAGCTTTAAGTTATAGTCCTCAAGCTGATTCTTTATCCACAAAAGTTGTGCACAGCAACTGCCCGCAGAGATATACTCTGATTCAGCAGTTGATATTGCCACACAATTTTGCTTCTTGCTACTCCATGACACAAGCCTTTTTCCCAAGAATTGGCAAGTTCCTGAAGTACTCTTTCTATCATCTTTGCTACCTGCAAAATCAGCATCTGAAAAACCAATTAGTTCAAAATCATTGCTTCTCGGGTACCATAAACCGAGATTTGGTGTACCTTTAAGGTATCTCAAAATCCTCTTTGCAGCGGCATAATGAGATTCCTTACAGTTCACCTGATACCTGGCACAAACACATGTTGAGAACATTATATCGGGCCTACTGGCAGTAAGGTAGAGCAAGGACCCAATTATGCTTCTGTACTTGGTTTCATCAAAAGGTTTCCCTTTCTCATCCTTGTCCAGAGACATACTTGAGCTCATTGGAGTCCTCATAGAGGTTGCACTCTCCATTCCAAATTTCTTAAGGAGCTCTTTGGTGAACTTCGTCTGAGAGATGAAAATTTCATCTTCAGATTGGTGCACCTGGAGTCCTAAGAAATATTTCAGCTCTCCCATGCTGCTCATTTCAAACTTACCTTGCATCAAGTTAGAAAACTTTTTGCAGAGTTTGTCATCTATAGAACCAAATATAATATCATCGACATAGATTTGCACTAGCAAAATCTCGCCTTTTACTTCCCTAAGAAACAATGTCTTATCTATTGTTCCTCTTGTGAATTTGTTCTCAAGAAGGAACCTAGACAATGTCTCATACCAGGCTCGGGGTGCCTGTTTGAGACCATACAAAGCCTTATGTAAATAATATACATGATCAGGAAAGTTAGAATCTACAAAACCTGGAGGCTGAGCTACATATACTTCCTCTTTAAGGTCTCCGTTCAGGAAGGCTGACTTCACATCCATCTGGAAAACCTTAAAGCCCTTATATGCAGCATAAGCCAAAAATAATCTGATGGCTTCAAGTCTTGCTACTGGTGCAAAAGTCTGATCAAAGTCAATTCCTTCTTCTTGCCTGTATCCTTGTGCAACCAGTCTTGCTTTGTTCTTTGTAATGATGCCCTTTTCATCAAGCTTGTTCCGGTAGACCCATTTGGTTCCAATTACATTTTTTCCTTTGGGTCTTGGTACTAATTCTCAAACTTTACATCTCTTGAATTGGTTGAGCTCCTCTTGCATAGCAAGGATCCAGGATGGATCGGTGTTTGCTTCTTCAAACTTTTTCGGCTCAATCTGTGAAAGAAAACTTAAATGTAAAACTTCGTTAGTTGTACCTCTTCTCGTTAGAACTCTGCTTGAAGGGTCTCCGATGATCTGATCAGCTGGATGATCTCTTGAAAATCTGACTCCCAAGTTATTTGCATTTTCAGGAGCAACTTGAGGTTCAGCCACCTCTGGAGTATCTTCTTCTTCATGAACTTCTTGTTCATCTTCTGAGTGATCTGAGATCTCTTCTGCTAACTTTGAAGCATCATCTGTGGTTTTTACTCCATCTTGCATAGAGAGTTCTTTTAGCTTTTCACCTGCATCTTCAATGAACACACTAGACGAGTTGCTATGCAGCTGGCTCGTCTCATCAAATATAACATGTACTGTTTCCTCTACCACCAGAGTTTTCTTATTGAAAATCCTATATGCCTTACTATGGCTACTATATCCTACGAAAATACCTTCAAAACATTTTTCACTAAACTTGGTTGTAGGATGCTTCCCATTGTTAGTACATAGCATTTACTGCCAAAAATTCTAAAATATGAAATCATTGGTTTTCCGCCCTTTAGAATCTCATATGGGGTCTTACGATGGTTCTTATTGATGAGTGCTCTGTTTTGCACATGGCAAGCTGTGTTGATAGCTTCTGCCCAGAAATATTCTGGAAGAGCAGAATCACTCAACATAGACCTGCCAGCTTCTATGAGGGTTCTATTCTTTCTCTCGGCTACTCCATTTTGCTGTGGAGTACGAGGAGAGGAAAACTCATGGGAGATACCTTGACTTTCACAAAACTTTGTCATGGCCCCAGACTGAAATTCTGTTCCATGGTCACTTCTGATTTTGACCACTGAACAGTCAAGTTCATTCTGAATAAGCTTGACAAAATTAGTGAATATGCCGAAGGTTTCCGACTTAAGTTTTAGAAAGAACACTCATGCAAACCGGGAATAATCATCAACAATAACCAAGGTGTAAGCTTTCCCACCTAAGCTTCTAACTGACATTGGACCAAACAAATCCATATGCAACAGATGAAGACATCTGGTAGAATTATTGCCAATTATGCTCTTAAAGCTAGCCTTTGTTTGCTTACCCATTTGGCACGCATGGCAAGGGTTTTCTTTAATGCATTTAACTTTGGGGGCATCCCTTACCAAGTTGTGAGAAAATAACATAGATATAGTTTTGAAATTAATATGTGCTAACCTCTTGTGCCATTGGTCACAGAGAGATGCACTATCTTTGGCAACAAAACACACTGGGGTAGAAGACTGTAAGCATATAAAATCTAAACAGTAAATACCACTACTCCTAGAGCCTGTTAAAATAGTTTCCGCAGACACGGACATCTTTATCAGGCATCTATCTCTAAAGAACTCAACGGTATAGCCTTTGTCACACAGTTGGCTTATGCTAATCAGATTGTATTTCAATCCTTTCACATGAGCTACACGTGTGAAAACGACTGAGCCGTTGGTTATTGAACCATAACCAATAATAATACCTTGTTCAGATCCGCCAAACTTTACTTTAGGCCCGTTCTCAACTAGAACATAATCCTGAAGTAATCTTCTTTTCCCGGTCATATGCCGAGAGCAACCACTGTCCAAATACCATATGAGAATTTCATTGGCCTTTGGACATTCCTGACCGGTGAAAGGAACAATATCCTTGTCATCATCTGACATGGCCATTAGTCCAAAGAATGCCTCTTCATCTGAGTTAGACTCATTTGAGTCACTATCACTCAGAGTCTTGGACTTCTTGGCAACAAAACTCTTCTCCTCTTTCTTCTTTCCTTTGAAGGACTTCTTTTCTTCTTTTCTTGAAGATTCCTTCTTCTTGTGTGGGCAATCAGCTATCATGTGCCCTGACTTTTTACAACAATAACAAACGGGTTCAGTATAATCATGTTTGTTCGGTTTAGAACCATACCTGTCGTTTCTGTCACGGTGTGATCTCATGTGATCTCTTGAGGAAGATGAGCCTTTTCTCGTTTGTCTCCTCTTGTTAAGCAACTTTTTGAATTGCTTAGAGAGGAGGGAGAATTCTCCTTCAGATAGTTCTGAATTTGCAGAATTGCTTTCAGCTTTATCTTCAGAAGATTCATCCCTCACAGGAGACAGAGTCCTGCTTCTCCGGGAGCTTTCAGCCTTTAGAGCAATGGGCTTCTCCTTTCCAGAGCTCCTACTGCTTTGCTCTTCTGACTTCCTGATGTTCAACTTCAGCTCATGGGAGAGCAGCTTCCCATACAGAATCTGTGGTTCCGTAGTAGCCAACTTACCATATTCTCTGATAGCTATCACCTTGGGGTCCCGTTCCTTAGACAGGGATCTAAGAAATTTATCGTTTAGTTCACCCATGGTGAATTCTCTACTATAATTTCTCAGACCATTTACAATCTTGAAGAATTTCTCGTAGGTGTCAGAAATTGTGTCTTTGCCTTGTTGCTTGAAGGCTTCGTATTCTTGGTTCAGCAAAGACTTCCTGTCATCTCGAACTTCTTCAGTACCTTCCATCAAAACCACAATAGAATCCCACATTTCTTTTGCAGACTTGCAGTGAATCAGATTTTGTAGCATAGAATCATCAACTGCACCTGCTATGATGTGTTTTGCTTTCTTATCTAGAGTGACAAGTGCAATTTCATCCTTTGTCATATCCATTAGTTTCTTTGGTACCTTTTTGGTGGGATCAATGGTAGAAGCAACTGTAGGAATGACGGGACCTTCCTTAACTATCTGGGAGATACGAGGATCATTTGCTTCCATGTAGAAGATAACTCTTTCCTTCCACATGGGGAAATTTTCCTTAGTGCAAACTGGGAGCTTGGAGAAAAATATTTCCATGCCTCTGTCCATAGAGAGAGATCTTGACAATGAAGTGGGATCTTTAATCTAGGTGTTAACCACTTAAAGACAACCTCGCTCTGATACCAATTGAAAAAACTAGTTGTCTACCTAAATCACCTAAGGGGGGGTGAATAGGTGATCTCTACTGCGATTGCGGAATAAAAATTTAGCACACACAACAATAAAAATCACAGCACAGAGATACAAGATTTATAGAGGTTCCCCAAGGTGGGTACTCCTCTCTCCCTCTCCGCCTATCTAGCACTTCGGGCTAGCGTCGGCAACTTCACCAAAACTCGGATTTATCAACAAATCCTACACTCGGAGACTACGGCTCCTACAAGCTCGGAGAACAACCTCTCCTACAAAAACACTCAGAGATAAACTCCTACAACTCGGAGTAAACAACTCCTACAAAAATAACTCGGAGTGAAAACTCCTACAGAAAACAAATAGAGATTGAAATAAAATACTTCTTCTAAATCTCAACAGAGATTAACTTTCAGATCTTGAAAGACTGAGTCTTCTTCTTCCTTGAGAAAGAAAGATTGGATCTTCAAAGATTTGGAAGAGAAGAAACTCAGTAAACCTGATCTGATTAGGCCCTTTGATTTATTTGAAAAGATCTTCAAAAAGAGAGTAGAAACAAGATCAAAGGCCTTCTTATCTGAGAAATCTTTAGCAGCACTAGAGAACGAATCTTGAGCGATGCAGAAGTTAGATCTCAGAAACTTGTTCAGCAAACGATCATGAAGACGGCTAGAATAATATCTCTTGTTAACATTCGTGTTTGCCCTAAAAATAAAGGAGTATTTAAAGGGAAACCTCCAACGGCTTGGGCGACAAACAATGAATGATCGACACGTGTACTGTACATGGCGGCCAACCCTAATTTTCAAAAACGAAACATAATTTTTGAAATCCGTCTGTCCGTCATTCGTCGAGACTTCACGTGAACACTCGACGAATTGACTTAGCCATTGGAAATGCTGATCAAGCCGTGGAAAACACCTTTTGTTTTCATTCGTCGGGATTCGTCAGGAGTTCTCGAGAACTTTCGATAAATTGACTTAGCTGCACAGATTCCTTCACAAAGCTGCCTTTTTGACTTCTGTTAGCATTCATCGATATTCGTCGGGAGTTCACGAGAACAGCCGACGAATGGACTTAGCCACAAAAATTCCTTCTTTAGACAGGAAAACTGGCTTCTGTCTGGATTCGTCGACATTCGTCGGGAGTTCACGAGAACATCCGACGAATGGACTTAGCCACAGAAATTCCTTCTTCAAAATGGAAGATTTGCTTCTGTCAGGATTCGTCGGGAGTCATCGGGACTTCACGTGACATCTCGACGAATTGACTTAGCAAAAATTCTTTTTTCTTCTGAAAACCTGCTCCACTCCTCAACCTTGAAAGCCTTCAGTTGTGAGAATATGAAGTGCACCCCAAAAGAGAGATTACACATGAACCAACACTTTGTTCTACACAATGAGGGATTACATTGTCTAGAACTGTGTTTGGTGATCCATTGCAACCTGACTTTGGTGTGCACTTAGCATTATGACCTGTCACAATACATCTAAAGAGAAATCATCAAATACATACTCAATTCAATTTAGTTCATTAGGGGACACCTTCAAATCCAGGTGATTGTGGATACAATACCCAACACCTTCCTCCTGGTGGAAGTTACAATAAGACAACGCCACCATACCACATCCTCTTCCTCCCCTTCCATTTCCTCTTCCCCTACCTCTTCCTTGGCCTACTGTCATGGTTTGTTACTTGGGGGGGGGGGGGGGGGGGGGGGGGTTGTCTCGGACCCTGCCTCCACCCCGGGAGGTTGAACCGCCCTTTCCCCCCTTGGAAGTTACCCCCTCCTTGATGCACTCTTCCCTAACCTTGTCCTGATTTTTCCTAGAGTCTCCAGGTCAGTTGGTTGTTAGGCTCCTGGTTCCCCTACCCTGCTGCTGCTCCTGGAACCCCTGACCTCTGGGTTCTTCTCTTCTCCTCGTCTCCTACTGCCTTCCTCATCCCTGTACCTTTACTTCTCCCTCACCCAACTTGGCCATCCATCTAGAAAACGTCGAGTTTTCCGCCTCCACTTCGATCTCCTTCCCCGCCCTCTCCATGAGCTCTTCAAAGGAGAGCAGGGGCACCCTCTTCAGCTCTACTCTGAAGAACCTCTCGCGGAGCCCTAAGATAAAGGTTAGCATCAGGGTGTGCCCTGTCACTTCATCGATCAAGAGGATTTCCTCGTGGAACCTATCCACGTAACTCCTCAGCGTCTCGTCCGCTCCCTTCTTGACCGCGAACAAGAACTTCACTCCCTTCTTTCTCTTCTTGGACATCGAGAACCTCAGGAGGAAGCATCATCGAAGATCCTCAAAACAGTAGATCGAGCTTGAGGGTAGTTGGTGAAACCAGCCCTGAGCTTTTTCCTTCAGGTTGATGGCGAAGAATCAACACTTAAAGGCGTTCAACACTCTCCTGATGGAGACGGCGTCCTCGAACCACTGAACGTGTTGTACCGGGTCATCTCTGCTCGTATAGTAAGACATAACTGGTTCCCTGAACCCTTTCGGAACCGGGGCTGAGAGGATCAGCTCACGGAAGGGGCTTCCTTCCCCCATTCGGGGAGTGGTGTGGTCTCACGGAGTCAGCCCACATACCTCAGCAATTGCCGGGCTGGGGAAGAGTTGTCACCCCGAGAGATCTCGTCTAGTCGCTTCCGCCACCACCCCCTTCCCGGGTCGCTGACTGGGAGCGTTTTTGCCTATATGCTGGGGCGCGACCACCGGGACTACGGGTATCTCGAACTCGCTTCTCGCGGTGAATGCGAGTGGCATGAGTCAGATCTTTCTTCCTCACCACCAGTCATGGAGCTCAGCTAGAGATTTTCTTGTGTAGGCTACGGTCCACGCTCACCGCACCAAAAAATGTTAAAACCGTCAACCGGTCTCTTGAGTTCGTACCCACAGGGGGGTGTAGCACACACCTACTTTTCCCTCACTTGCACTCTTGACTGTGGATGAAGAAAAATAAATAGACTCAAAGCTGTAGCGAGGAGGTCCCGTCACACACTCGAAAGATCTTAGAGAGCTTCCCCTCCCAAACCAATGCTCAACCGGGCACCTTGGAGGGCAATACGAGCCAACCAAAACTAACTAGGAGGAGAGAGCCAAAAAGATCCGGTCTTCTCCAAGGTGCCCTTAAGGGTCTATTTATAGATTTTTCTATTATGGTATGCAAATAGCGTAAATCCGTCTTTTGGTTTTACTAATCGCACCCCCAAATTGATCTGCTAACAACTTAACTCCACTGTTCTGAAGGGCTATTGGCATCCCATGAAGGGTATTTAGGTCATTTCCTCACTAAAGTCTTCTGGGCGAGTGGTCTGTGAAGGGACCACTCGCCGGACCTCTCTCACACTAGATTCCACTAGGCGAGTGGTCCGTGGGGGCTCCACTCGCCTGATACTTGGCTCGCTTGACGAGTGGGGTTCCTCCCTCACTCGTCTGGCCTCCCGCACATTCGCACTCCTAAGCGAGCGAGTGCCTTGTGGATGAGGCTCTCACTCGCCCTAAGGCTCCCCTGCCTCTCCTGACCTGGGCGAGTGCTCTTCTTGACCAACCTTGCATGCCTTTTGGACCCTTGGGGACATGAGGACTCACTCGACGAATACGGGGTTGTACAAGGATGATAACATCTTGGGTATTATTTATTTATTTATTTTAATATCTGTTTAGAGCATTGTTTAGCTCTGTGATACACTTGTTGTTTGGACTATGTTTTTGCTCTTTTGTTGATCATAAGACACTAGGTATGTTGGAACATGTGCTATGATCTTACTTTAGACTGTTGCGTGATGCTGCTGAGATTTATGTTTATTCTAATGCTTGCATACACTTTCTTTAAGTCTAATGTGTTTAACATCTGTGAGACACGATTGTGAATGATTCAGGTTTTGGTTGAATATTGCACAAACCACCCATTCCGAAGTCAGGTTTGCGGCGGATATGAGAGGAGATTGTTGAATAATTTTAATATATGCTCGCGCGTGTCGAGACCGACTCAGTAGTGTCTAATGGGTTTCGTGTCTACCCAGGGCAAGACTCTACGATGGAGGTACTATATATACCTATTCCAAACTTGATAGGACATTTGTAGAATACTTTGAGCAGAGCATCCCTAACATGATTCATTTAAGATACTGAGAAACTCATTATCAATTTGATGGATTTTCCTAAAGTGAATGAATACCTTGATGTATTTTCTGAAGAATTATCATAATTATCTCCAATTTATAAAGATATAATTGCTATCAAATTAATTCCCAAAGCAGCTTTAGTATCATAGGTTCCATATTGATTGGTCATAATAAAATTTCAAGAATTATTGATATAATCACGGGAGTTGTTGGATAAATAGTTTATTCAACCTAATGCATCATTGTGAGGGCGGTCCTATGCACTTTGTCAAAACAAGGATGACCGCATTAAGATGTGTATTGATCATAAGGAATTGAACAAATTTACAATAAAGAACAAATGCTAGCACGAATATTTCTATCAGCACACAAATTTTCGCGCATGATTGGTCTAAAATACGATCAGTAAATACGATCAGTATTTTATACTACTAGACTAAAATTCTTTAAATTCAAGGGGTTATACCTGAACGATCTGGAGGCGCTGAGAAGGAATCAGGCGTATATGTCTATTGGCAAGGAAGTTGGATGAAAATACCCTTCATTACAATGCCCTAGGGTGCAAAATGTCAAAATATGTGCAAATGAGGATGCAAAGTGTCATATTTAAAATTTCAAAATGCAAAATGCCAAACATAAGCAAATGAGGGATGAAAGTGTCAAAAAGCCAATAGGATCATGTATTTTCAATTTTCAAAGATAATCTCAGCCTTTGAAATCACGAGATCATGCGGCGGTATTTATTCTCGCACACAAAAATGCACCAAAAAAAAACGGCTTCAAATGCGGCGAGGCTCGGAGACGGATTTCATTTGCCCGTTTACTTGGTCGTCTCCCACCAATAATCTTCTGTCACGGGCTTCCGATGACCAGAAGCAGCTGAGCACGGACAGGAAAGACGAGGAGAAATCCAAGAGGAGGAGACGAAGGCGACTTGAAGCTTCAGTGTATGGGGAGAGACCCTCGCGCCTCCGCCGTTGCGTAATCAAGATGGACGGCGACGATGACACCTCTACCTCGCGTAAGGCGCTATGGCGCTCTGCCTCCTGGTCTGGCCGCTCCTCGCCGGCGCTGCCTGGGCGGCCACCGAAACCCTCCCGGCCGCTCCAGCCTCTGTCCATCGCCCGTCACGGACCAATTACAGGCTGGCCTTGCCCCGCCTCTGATGACTTGGGCCACCCACCGCCCACCCCCTCCACACCTTCCTCCGCCGACGACGACCTGGATTGCTCCCGTGTGGAAAATCACGTCTACCTCGGCAGCGAGGCTGCCGCCCGTGACCGGAAGGCGCTGCACCGGCACGGCATCACTCATGTGCTCAATTGCGTAGGCAGCACGTGCCCGGAGTACTTCCGAGGGGAGCTCGTTTACAAGACGCTGTGGCTCCACGACTCCCCCGCCGAAGACATCTCCTCCGTCCTATACGACGCCTTCGATTACCTTGAGGATGTTCGCGAGGCCCGGCCGCCTGGCCGCGTCCTTGTTCACTGCCGGCGCGGTGCCTCCCGCTCCGCCGCTCTTGTTATCGCCTATCTCATGTGGCGCCACTCCCAGCCCTTCGACGAGGCCCTCCGAGCCGTACGCGCCGCTCGCGCTTCGGCCGATCCCAACCTTGGGTTCGCCTCCCAGCTCCTCCAGTGTCAAGCCCGCGTACTCCTGTCGCCCTCCTCCTCCGGCCTCCGCGCCTACCGCATGGCTCCGCACTCCATCTATGATCCCCTTCATCTTGTCGCTAAATTGCTTCCCTGTCCCGCCCGCCTCGATTCTCGAGGCGCGTTTCTCTTTCACGTCCCTGCTGCCGTCTTCGTCTGGCTCGGCCGAGCTTGCAATCCGGCCATCGCCGAAGCGGTCGCATCTGCCGCCCGCCAGGTCGTGCTCTACGAGCGCGCTCGTGGGCCTATCCTCACCGTCAAGGAGGGATCCGAGCCCTCTGATTTCTGGGGTGAACACCTCTCGGCAGCGGGGGAGGTTGGAAATAGAAGAGTTGAGCTTTACGACCTCGATTTCGAAATCTTTCGCAGGGCACAGGAGGGTGAAATCCGGCCGCTCCTCCTCTTGTCGGGGACTTCCTCGGAGATTGATGCCACAGCTATGCAGCAATCAAATGATGAAGAAGATTGCGAGCCAAGCCCCTCCACTCCGTCATCCTTCTCGGTTGAAACTGCTTCGACCATCTCTACCTTCTCTCCTGCTTCAACCTCTTCGTCGGACGGATACAATTTCTCTCCATCACCGTCTCCCGTGGCTGAATTGCAGAGGTCTCTATCCCCGTTAAATCTTTCTTCCAAGTTGCCACCTTTGCACCCTAGGAAGGGCAAAGAAAAGGAAGCTTCGATCACTACGCCCCCACTGTCTCTTGCAAGTCGCAGAAGTGGATCTGCTTCCTCCTTAATGCTGCTACTGCCTTCAGAGAAAACGACTCCTTCCCCTTCCCATGCAGCACGAGACTGGTGCTTGTCTCCTCATGAATCTGAAGCGGAGGAATGCCAAGAAATCACCGACTCCGATTCGGTGCGGTTGGGTATTACAGAGGCTGAGGACATTAGCACCAGTGGTTGTAATTGTATAAGTCGCCCTCTTCTTTTCCAGTGGCCTGTAATGGACAAGGTGGAAGAAGTTCATCTCCGATCACTTGACTCGAGCTCTGTCTTCATGCTGCTAGCACCTGTTTCCAGTCCTTGCAGAAGCAGGTCAATGTCAGGTCAATGTCAAACTCTGCATCCTTCCTGACCCAAGTAAAGGCGGAGGTAATTACACTGCCATTTGTAAAAAAAAAGCTTACCACTGAATTTCTTACTGTACAGGTACACGAGTCAAATGCTGTTCTTACCCATTTCACTTAGATAGTCGTTATAACACTGTGGCCTAAGTTCATCAAATTAAACAATTTCAGTTTACTGTGTAAGGAACAAGCCTATGCAGGGTATTTTTTAATTAGGCGATTGTTTACCACAACCTTATATTCCCTTGTCGCACCTCATTGTTAACCGTAACCCGAAAAATTGAAAAATCTTATAAACAGATCACCGCCGAGCCTCCCCCTCCACTCCCGCCTTTGAGTTTTCAAAAACGACTTGGTGTCTGTTCTTGCCCCCAATGTTCCGGCCATGAACGACGTGCACTTCGAAGTGCCCATGGACGGCGCCCTCCTCAACACCTGTCTCGACGCCCGCTTCCCTCCTCCGCCACTCCGAGGCTAAGGTCTTCTTCTTCGACTGCCAATTTGCCTCTCTTGCGTAGGATGCTCTCCTCCACCAAATTGATGACACGTCCGAAACTACGTCCGCGCCCAAAGGAGTGGTATACAACACCGCAGCGCATACCTGAGCACGCTGAGCCTGCTCCTGCAGTGGGATATATCAGAGAAAGCTCGGGGTGGTTCTTGAGAGTGGTCACTCAAACTTAGAAAGGAGGAGATAGAGGGAGAGAGAGAGAGAGAGGTAAGTATGAAGAAGTCGCTCGAGTGCTCGAGCTCCAAATATTTGCCTTTCCACTATCATCTCCGCCATTGAACTTCGAAAGTCACTGTAAAAATCACTGAATTTTTTTAAAACAGGGGAACCTCTATGGCGGGACTGCCGAAGAAAGCCATTGCCGAAATCATCTCTGCTCCTTTCCACTGATGGGACTGCCTTCGCAGCTCGCCTTCTAGGTTACCGCCGGCGCGATGAAAACATGGATTTTCCTGCCTTTTTTTCTTTTTTACTGATTTGCTCCTTTTTTTTGCCAATTTTCCTGGTTTTAGATAAGGGGCGAATGTAGAACTCGGAGGAATCGATGGGGACGCGAAGAAGGCGAGACGAAGATCCTCGCTTAGCACGGGTGCTCACGTTACCTACATGTGCTGCACCCCCATAGTTTTCAACATCCTCCTCGATGCCATCGAGACCCAACACATAGCCATCGCTGATCACCGGTGCTCACGGGCAGGGCTCCCCCGCTGGTAGCGCTCTTGGAGAAGGTTGAGAAGCTGGGTTGCGATTAAAGGAAGCCAACGAAGAAAAAAAAAGACCTAATTTTTATGATTTTCGGGGTGCGAATATCCAATTTTGGGTTGCAATTAAAAACCGTTTATAATTATCCTATCTATTTTAGACGTTTGACCAAGTTACTAGTGGGTTGACTTAAATTTTGTTTGGCTCGAGTGTAAACTATGATGAAAAAATGAGCTGTTGGGTAGATGGCGGAAAAATCGATGAAACTGTTTGGAAAAATAAGGGTTTGGTGGTAGAAGATTTTTAATAAAACAACTATGTTAATGTGAATTGAACCTTACAAATTTGAGCAATTCCGACTGGGTATCGCATAGTAGTGCAGCCTAAAAAGTACAAATCTAAGCAAAATATTAATAATCATTACCTACCGGCTCAATTCTAAATTTGGGAAGTTATTGATACGGTGCTCGAAGCATCCCGTGTGATAAGGAGCTTGTACCTAATGCCATTTGATAGGGTTCTCATTGAAACGGACGACTCAAAAGCTTGTAGATGAGAGACTGGATCGTCTCTCCCAGAGAAGACTGGCAGACAGGGCTCTCTGAATCCATTGGGAACAGGTCCCAACGAACTCGATCAGAAAAAGGAGATGACTCCTTCCTATCACCAGCGGAGGATTACCATGGCTTTCTTGGAAGTCGCGGCGTGCAGCTGCAATCTCATCAACTTGAGACCGCAGAGGAGCTGCGGGCAGGACAACCGGGCAGACTGGAGGAGCTGGAGCATCTTCAAAAGGAGCTTACGGACCAGCTGGAGGAGTCGCGGCTACGGCGGTCTGGGGAGTTAACCGCTGGGTAATCGCGACAAGGGCCTGTGTCATGGCCTCCATCTGCTGGGCGGTCTCGCGGCGAGCTTGCTCGAAACGAAACTCCAGGGCTTCTAAGGTGACCACACTGCTTGGATTGGCTCTGCCACCTGCGGCGGACATTGCTGGATGTCACGGTCAAACATTCTTAACCGACTTGTTCGCCGAACAACTCGAATTTGAAGGTCGCGTGTTCATTTTGTTGGTGCACAAAATACACCTCCACAACTTCACGCTAAGGGACGCTGGAGGAGAGACTACGAGTTGTCGGCTACTTTCTGGCTAAAGATTGAATGAAGAGGCACAAAAAATGGGGCCGCAAGGCGGCATGATCAGACTTACTCGCAGCGGAGAAAACCACTTGCTGCGGACAATTTATAGATCAAAGGGAACGGTTACAAGATAGAAGAAATGTCTAGCCGACAACAAGGTGACCGAGAAGAGACTAAATTCGAGACCACAACCACAAGTGACCTGAAGAGACTAAATTCGAGACCACATCCACAAGTGACCAGCTTGAGGATTCGAATCAGCGTGCCTTCTGGGTACTATTCACCTCTATCTATACTAGTGGGGGCCTGCCCGAATGTGTAGGCTCCAAAAGTTCGGGCTGCCCGGGGTACAGGAGAATCGGGCAGAGATGAAAGGTTACATGATGTGCAAATAACAAGAAAAAGAAAGAGGACTCTGACCGCACGATCCGGCGGTCAGCTTGGAGTCTGTTCTCTGCTTTTCCTGAAAGTGACCGCCGAAATGTCTCGAGCGGCCTGGGCGGTCACAGTAGAGGCTGACCGCCTTGACCGACACACATGTATAAAGCTGGCCGCAGAATTCCGGGTAAACACAGTCAACTAACAAAAGACTAACAAAAGAGTCGTATGCAGAGTAGAGAAGAAAATGTAGCCATTGCAGAAAAACAAAGCAAGTCCAGAAAAAAAATGCCCACGCTTTTGGGGATTTGATGAGAAATAATTAAATAGAAAGAGATGGAGAATTATTTATTGCATTCCTTCCTTTTGGCTAACAGAAAGAGAGAAGTATATATATATCAAAAGATAGCTTCCAGAACTTTACAACAAACCCTAATTGACTCTTTCTCCTCATCTCCTTCCTTTTGTAATCTATCTCCGGATTTTCTCTCTCTTCTCTCTTGAGACACAACAAACTTTCTCAACTAAACCTTCACTCACACAGGCTGTAAAGAATTATAGGTCTCTCCCTTTAAAGAAGCTGTGTTGTCTCTAGTGGAAAAGATTCATTTGGGTTTGAGAGTCTCCAGAGGAAAAAATTTTGTCGCCTTGGGAAGGTAGTGCTAGCCCACATCTGTGGCATAGAGGAGTACCCACTTGATTAGGGAACTTCTATAAAAATTATCTTTGTAGTTTGGGTGTTTATTTCTTTTTGTTCTATTTTTTATTTTTGCATTTTCTATTCTTGCTTTCATTTTTCCTGTAATTGCGGTGTGCGTATAAGAAGGAATATCTAAATAATCAATCACAGACTTGAGCTTTCACAGACCCCAGCGGGAATGTTGGCCTACGAGTGGTGGTAACATGTGCAAGAGTCGCGGTGTGGGTTGTAGTGGTGTGAGGGGTAAGGCGCGGGGCTCAATAACTGCGGACCGCAGAGACTAAGGCGTGGCAATCGACACTAGTCGAGATGTCATGGATAAACACCGAACTTGATACGTATTTTGTCATGTAGTGTCCTTGTCTTGTAGTCGTGCCTCCATCTATATAAGGAGTCCCTTATGTGATGACATTTTTTTATCTTAGGAATTGTAGTCTTTTGACTCTCTTGGAGAGGAGAGTACCTTGGAGGATCCAGTCTCCGGGTGCTTGGCGAGAGCTTGTATCTAGATTGTATCCATGTTTACCTTTATGCAATGCAAGTCTGAGTTCTTTGTTCTAGATCTTGATACAGTGTAAATAGTTTGTATCAATTGTGTTGCAATCTTGTGATCTAGAAGTAGTCAGTCAAGAGATTAATCTTACTGCCAACGTGATACGAGCCTATAGGATCGCGCATAAGGACGTGTGGAAATTAGAGTGATTGATCGTGTTGGTTTATGAAACCAAGTTCTAAATGCATATATTAGATATATGCTATATGATATTAGAGACACGCCCGCAGTACACGCCCGTGTGCCAAGGGCGTGTCAACCCAAAATGATGGGAAAATGGTTGGTGGAGGTTCTGAGGCAAAATGCGCGACTTTTAAAGTGAGACATCCGAAGGACACGGACGTGTGCCCTATGTCGGCAGTTACAAGCCCCAGAGCCACGTGCAGAAAGTTTTGCATGACCAGGCGTGACTTTTGGGTGGCACGTCTGAGTGCCGAGTGTGTGTCAACCTAATTTTTGCGTATGAGTTCGTGCTCATAAATAGGTCAACTTATCCTAAAGAACCAATGTCTGATTTGGAGTTTTTAATGCCGTAAAGCAAAGAAGAACAACATCCATGCAAAACGGAATTAGCATTTCACGCAGAGATAGACGATCATCTTCCAACCCCGAGCCCGTTGGACGGACTGCGAGGTGTTTCTGACATTTGTGTGGATACCTTTAGAGACGTGGATATTATTCTGCGATTGGTCTCAAACGCCAGTCAATTGTCTCGAAATCTGATTTCGACGCGGGTTTAATTTTGTTTCTTGATTTGCTATGTTTTACATAGATCCTGTCGAGGGTTTTTTGTATTTCCGCTGCGCATTTGATGCTCTTGAAACCCAACAAATTGGTCCAACTGGCCGCTAATTTAGTGTTTTGATCGAAACTCTAATTGGACATACATACCGCCTATTCCGCGACCCTTCTCCTTTTCCAGCACGTCATTCACCATTATCTGCCCGTCTTTTGCTCCATCGCCTTCGACGACTTCGCCTTCAACTGTATTTGTATTGCCTGCGACGGTTACATCGACTTCGACGACATCTGCATCGCCTTCCGCTACTCGGCTCCATCGCTTCTTCCGAGCCTTCGACGACTCCCTCACCGTCGACCTGCATCGCCAGAGCCTTCCGTCGTTTCCATAGCCCGACGACTCTCCTTCTGCTTCTAGCGACTTCATCCGAGACCGCCGATTCCAGAGGTCGTCGATCCTCCGTCGGCCTCCAACGATTCTAGTGATTCCTTCTTCCTCACCTCCAACGCGCTTCTCTTCTTCTCCAGGCGAATCTCACCCGCACTTCTGCCTTCCAATTCCGCTCCGACCACCTTCTCAAGTCGCCTTCCACCAACGCTCTAGCCACATTTGGCACTATTGTGTGCGGCCGCCCTTCCTGCGGCCCTTGCAACATTCCGACGCTTATTGTTGCTATGTCTAGTCTTCGTTCCATGCCCGTGACTCATTCAATGGCCCTCCACACTGGCGAGAACGCTTCTGCTACTGCCTTCGCTAACTCCTATCTCCTGGATCAAATCAAAGCACGACTTGTGGATCTCACTCTCCTCCTTCGAGAGCTCGCGGACACGGAGATAAACCGCCCACCGACCCCTCCGCCACCACCACCGCAACCCCTTCGTCCCGCCCCAGATTACATGGTGTTTCTTCACCCCGCTATGGACATCCACCCAACTCATCTCCATCGGATCAAGATCCCTGTGTCCGACGACACTCATCCTCTTGATTGGATTGTTCGCGCTGAACAGTTCTTCGACTTTCAGTACACCCCTGTCAACCGGAAAGTTCCCCTGACCACTATCTATATGGAGGTTTCGACGCTCCATTGGTGCGTTGGATGCGCCAGCAGGTGCCTGATCTCTACTGACCCACATTGAAGGATAAACTCCTCCGCCACTATGACGCCCGCCAGGAGGGCAATGCCTACGAGCGCCTCAGCTTCGTGCGCCAGTCCGACCGTGGCCACCTATATTGAAGAGTTCATTGAGGTCGCCACGCACGTACCCAGTCTACTTCCTTGGGGGTCTATAACACCACCTTCGTGCGCGTCGTCGGGTCCATAATCCGACGACTCTTTCCCGCGTCATGGAGCAAGCCTGTTGCCTCGATGAAGAACTTTACACCGCCCAACCGTCCTCCTTGGCCCGACCTCCCCACAAGGCGTTGCTGCCGAAATCTCTGTCGCCTTTTGCCCGCTTGGATCACCTGCCCCCACCTGGGCCTCCACTGCTCGGCCCGCCTCCACCGCCGCTAGTTCCGCTAGCCTTGCCTCCATCGACGCCCCTACCACTCCACCGCTTATCTCACGAGCAGCACCTCGAGCTTCGCCGTAAGGCCAACAACCGTACTCTCCCACCCACGTTTGTGTTTTCAAAGACTTGTGCATGCTGTTGGGATGTTCTGAAGAGTACGGTCCTGACTTCGGGGACTTGGACCCCCTGATGATAGCGGATGACTCCTACGGACCTCCACCTTGAGGACAAGGTCATTTTCTTGGGAGGGGAGTGTTGATACGTATTTCATCATGTATTTTCCTTATCTTGTAGTGGGGCCTCCATCTATATAAGGATCCCCTTAGGTGATGACAATTTTTATCATATGAATTATAGTCTTTCTTAGAGAGGGGAGTACCTTGGAGGACCCAACCTCTAGGTGTTTGACGAGAGCTTGTCTCTTAATTGTATCAGTGTTTATCTTTATACAATACAAGTTTGTGTTCTTTGTTCTAGATCTTGATACTGCGTAACTAGCCCGTATCAAAAACTGCGGGCCGCAGAGACGAAGGCGTGGCAATCGACACTAGCCGAGATGTCGTGGACAAGCACCGAACAGGTCGCGGCGTGGCGGCGCCGTGGAAGAACAACGTTGGGATCGTAGGGAAGAAGGAACGACACTCGAATCTGGGGGAAGGCGACCTCGAATGAGAACGGTGTAGGGTTGCTGTTCCAGAAGGCTGTTGCGTGAGTATCATCCGCGGTTGGAAGGCCGCGTGTCAGAAGGGGTCGACACAGGGTACTGGCCCGGGAGCTACTGGTGAAGGTGGCACTAGAGGGAGCAACGAACGCATACCTCGTAGGTTGGGGCTGGTCGTGGGTGATGCGTCAAAGGTAGGATCGAGGAGACGAGGATTGGTGCTTGGCCTCCGCGGGAGGCTAGAGTTCGAGTTGGCGGTGTCGGGCACAAGAATTAGATCTTGTGTGGGATGGAGTTCATGGAGTTGGTGGCGTAGCTCGTGCGCCATGGAGAGGATGTCGTTCAGGGCAGTGCTGATCTGAGTGTATCGAGCATGCGAAGAGTCCGGAGGGAGGGCCATGGCAGAAGCAGGGAAATTAGGGCCCGATATCCTTATGGTTAGGGTAGTCAGACCAATTGATATGAGGATGTTGTGACGTATCAAGAATCACGAAGATAAATGGGAAATTGCATTGCATAAAAATGACGGATGCAAACTCAGGAGAAAACTCCCACCTAGCATTCGAAGGCTGGGTCCTCCAATGTACTCCTCTCTCCCAAGAGAGCCCAAAAGACTATGGCCCGAAGATCCTCACTCTCAACCTAAGGGCTCCTTATATGGATGGAGCCCCCATTACAAGACAAAATACATGAAGGACAACTGATGTAGGGTAGGCTACGTGTGTGCACGACTAAATGCAAGTGCGGAGAAGATAGTTCTATTACCCTTGAACACTATATGTAGCATACATGCAAGGTCTCGATGGAGAGATCATTCCAAACAATAAATAATTAAATAGCAAGCAAATAATTTAAGCAAGACAAAGGTAATTCTTTTAGGCAAAGTAAGCTTAGACTTTCCTCTGTCTAGTGGGCCAAAGCGAGAGCGTGACAAATAACTCCTGCAAATCACAAGAAGACCTAAGTAAAATTTTACAATACTATAGATCCACAAGAATATATAATAAAGAGAACAAAGATTCATACAATAAAGAGAAAACAGTGAAGGGGAACATTTCAGGAGGGCTATTGGGAAGGTATCCTGGGAGGGATGTGGTATCCTGGGAGGGATGTGCACGAGGATTACCGTGAAGAAGAGTTATGCGGGCTGCTAGGAAGCGTTCGGTGGAGGGATTTGCACAAGGCTGACCGTGAAGGAGATTTAAGTGGGGCTGCAGGGAGGGGTTTGGTGGAGGGATTTTCACAAGGCTTATTGTGAAGAGAATTTAAGTGGGTTGCAAGGAGGGAGCTTTAGTGAGTTATATAGGATGTTTTGGGAAGGAAATTGGGCGGTGGTGGAGGAAGATACAAGGGAAGACAAGAACAAACCTAGGAGTCGTCACCTTGGACTTCACGGAGTTGTCACTGTGAGAGAATCATCGGATTCCGGGAAGTCTCTTTCTCCAAAATCTGCAATGCGAAATCAACAGCCCCCTCTTGCACATAGTTATAACAAAATCACTCTAGGGCACCACCTCATCAACAACTATGATTGATCGTTGATGTAGTGGGTCCGATTACATGAAATAAAAATCAAACATAACAACATACTATATAAAAATGTAGGTAAACGAAAATTCGGACGCATCCGCGGAGTCGGATCATCGATCCGATGACGCCAACTATGACAGGTGGCCAATCAGCCCGAGCGGGCCCAAATGTCATGCTCCACCGCAGGTCCGCGTCGTTGATCCCCATCATTCTCCCTGGCTTGAAAGAATTCATCTCCTGATGAATAAAGATCGATATCCTCTCGGTGTATGTCAGGTAAGAATCAATGAGGTCCATCGGAGTTCGTCCAAGTAGTATCGATGATGGGGCATCCTCTCTAATGGTACATCCATGTCTGTCGTCAGGCGTGACTATGCACTCACGAGCCACGATATCAGTAATGCTCCCAAGAGTCAAATGATATTCTGGTAGTCCCGGTGCGATTGCTGGTCCAGACGGTGAAGCCATAGATGACTGACCCAAAGGCGAGTGGGGCTCATAAGTGGTCTGGGTGCGGGACTAGGTATGTGGTGGTATAGGCTCCAGGAGGTCTCCACAATACATGTCTATATACTCGTGAGGCTTGTTGTATGGCGTCAGGTCCTCAATATTAAGTACGTGATAAATATCCATACTCTTAGGATATCAAGCTCGTATGCATTTGCTCCGATCTTTCTCATGATTGTGTTGCAATCCATTCGTCTAACGCTCAAACTTTTAGCAGGACTCCGATGGAGCCTCACAACGCGGAATCTCACGACCACCTGCTCGCCTTTATGAAATACCTGCTCCCGCCTGCGGTTATCTGCATGAAATTTATAAGATTCATTACCAATATTGATTCTCCGTCGGACCGGCTCATATGACCCATGCACATGACAAATAAGGGCTCAACAGACTCGCACAAATGATGCAAATAAAGCGCAACAGGAACGACACGCTCCCCAGGGGGAAATCCTATAACGAACTGAATATCTCTAAAACGGTGTGACTTGTCAAGAGTCTCTTTGAGTGGAGTGTAGAAATACTCATCGAGTGTGCGTGAAAATGACTGCATAAGACACCAACACTCAAATACGAGCTCATAACGTGCCAAAAGTCTCGTGGAACATGACACATTCGGGGGCTCGCCAGGAGGGATGTATGAAAATTCGCTGTGTGTGTGACAATCACCTGAGTGAATACCAGAGACACCACTGATAGGATGTGACCCAAGAGTGTGTCGAGCATCCCTAACAAGAAAGAGTTCATCTGGTGGGTCAACCGACGGTGTGTCCTAGAACTCATCAAGAGTGTGATGGGTCATAGGGTTAGACTCTAGGAACATCGAGAGTATCCTCACATGTATGTGAAAAAACTCTACGTACTCGATGCTAAACTTATTATCCACTCTCTGGGGAAAAACCGGGGATGAGAATTGGAGAGATGATGATTCAGTACTAGTAAATGAGTCGCTCACCTGAATCTCATCCTCACAAGGAGGTGACGACTCATCATGAGGCTCAACAAGGTGGCTCATCAAAGAATCCATCAATAGGGTCATGGTCCTCCAGATGAGTACCATCGCACGGGTAGTGTCCCCAACTCCCCATAGATGGGTGAGGCAGCCACTACGAAATCTACACCAGACTCTCGGCCCTCGGTCGTTATGTGGTTCAGGATAACAAGGGAAGAGCGGGGAGAGCCGATACTCAAATTGTGTCAATAGGTAAGTGTCGAGGAATAGGTCTCTAGCCGCAGGAGTAACTTGGTCTAAATGGGGTGTAAGGGATGGATATACCATCACAATGTCACTGGGTCGCTCATCCTCACTCCCGTGATCGCACTCACTAGTCATAGTAATGTCGCTCTCGAATTGTAACTTAAGGTTATGGTCAAACTCAACTTTAAAATCAAGTGAGAACTGAGTCTCATCAAGATGGGAGGTGTCAAAATCAGGTGTCGGGCGCCTCATGCACATGAGAACACCACTAGATGCATTGATCGCTTGACCTAAATTTTAAGGTCTTAGCCTATTTGTCCATTCACTGCAGTTTTTAGGCGATCAAATTGAACATCAATGCAATCAAATTGTTCAAGAAGCAATCACTGAAATTCAGCTTCCGACTTCTCCTTTTTCGAAACACTGAGATGGTCTATACACGTGATGTTATCCTGACGATGGTGAATTCTATATGACTCTTGATAACATTTAAACGGTCGTCCCTAATAGACTCAAATTGTACCCGAGGGTAGACATGATCCATATGAATGTGCGGCATCCTTCACCCCGTGCAGCTCCTCTTGAAGGGAGAAATACCCGTCTTTCAGGCCCACGTAGCAGTCGTTCCAGGTATGGGCAATGCTGCACAACTCTGAAATCTGCAAAAAGAGAGAATATCAGAATTTATGGCAAAACAAATAGTAAGAGTATAAACGACAATAATTCTGCTTACCTTCGATGTCGTCGCCTGCATAGAAGAGGAAATACGTCTATGCACCGCCAAAGAAGGCGGCGGTCGATCATCCTGAGAGGTCCGCTCAACAACAGGAGTGACTAGAATCTCCTCAACCTCAGAATCAGCGGGAACGACCTCCACGGGGTTACTGGGACCCGCCTCGTCTGCATGACTCCTCGACCCAGGGGAGATAGGCGCTACTCCAGATTCCCCGCACTTAGTCACAAGTCTCCTCTTCTTGTCTCGAACCAAAGGAACGAAAACTTCCTGCTCAACATTTGAAGAAAGGCCAGACAGTAATAACCTCTTCTCCTCCATGAAGGTGCTAACGCGAAAAGAAGCCCTCGCCAACATGCCCGGGTCCGCAAAACCTAAGATAGGCGAGAAGTCGCGCTCCCGACCTGCCACACGGCGACAACGTCCAGGAAGTGCCCTCCATAACTCAGACAACTTCCAGGAGTTCCGAACATACCCGTACATGGTAACTCCGTGGCAATAATCACTCTGATCCTCAAAATAAAGCCATCTCTTATTGTTGCGGACCTCAATCCTGCCACCTTCGTCAGTGAAGACCTCGCACCAATCCTTAAAACCTCCAACGAGAGTCGTGCACCGCGCTCTCAGAAGAATACGATCATCCCTATAATTCTCGTCATCCCGGCAGGGGTAAACTAAGAGATCGACACTCCGCAGAATTTGAAAATCTCAAGGGCCTCCTACGAGGGTAGAATACGAAACCCCGACTTCAAGCAGCCCTCTGAAAGTGTAACAAAGCCGGTTGGAGGATTTTGCGTGCGTTCCTTTGAACGCGGGATCTTCACCTCAACGCTCGCAGGTAACCTATAGCATTTTCGTCATGCGTCAATTAGCTCGCCATTAAGGGTGGAGTGCAGTCTCATCAGTCTTGATTGAGCACCTCGTCTCGGTACCTGAAAAATCAAAGGTCTGTGAATTAGAAAAATTAAGTCAAAAATATTTTAAACAAAAAATAAAAAATCTCCCGCAATCTCGCAGGTACGAAATGACCGAGTGATTTTGCCCGAACGCACAACGGCGAAGACAAGCAAGAGCGCGCGGTCGCATTGGGCCGCACGACGCGTCAAGGCATGCGGTCGCACGGCCACATTGCTGCTCGGCCACGCCGAGCCACGCAGCAGCCTGGCCGCTGTCTGCATGACCGATCGTTTGCGTTGGGCCGCTCGATCACGCGGTTGCCCGGCCGCACGGCCGAATGTCGCACATGGTCGCGCGACCATGCGGCCCTCTTCCTCCACTGGATCAATCGTCCACTGCGCCGCGCGTCCGCTAAATACGTCGTCTTGCTCGCGCGCTTGGAGTATCTTACCTCCAACATATTGGCTATAACGAGCTCCTCGGCTCCACCACTTCCCCTGAGCAACAACGAAAAAAAGACTTGGAAAATAAAAATCCTCGCACTCCTTGCAGAGACTGTGGACTCCGAGGATTTGGTGGGCAAATGATATGGACCCCTTAAATAAATGGAGAGATTGGACTGTGAATAGCCAAGTCCCCACCAAAATGGGACGGTGAATAGTCGATTCTCCATCATAATGGGGGTGCGAATAGCCGCACTTCGCTCATTTGGGTGGTGCCATTAGTGGAGGAGGAAACCACCCAAACCGCCCACCATCGCAGCACTGAAGCCGCGCCCGCGCCCCGACCGCACCCGTCGCACGGCCTCCGCCGCGCGCCCGCTCCGACCGTGCGTCTTCCATGGCCGCACGGTCCGCACGGTCGCCCCCGCTCGACCGACACGACACTCGCCGCGCGGGGCCTTACCCGCACGGGAGACTTATCCCGCGCACGCGAGCCCGCAGAGTTCCTTTCGCGCGCCATCGCTCTCGTTCTCCATTCTTGCCTCTTAGCTGTAGGACTCGTTGCGTTCACCGCCGTCGCCGCCGGTCCTGCCCGAATTTCCCGGAGGGCAAATCCGTCATATCCGCGAAAATGGCGATCCAAGTGCTCCAGATCGAGAATTCATGTTCGCCCGTCCGGTAGTTATGGTAGTTACACTGACACAATTACCGAGGTGCCCCTCTCAAAAGCTATAAAAGGGTCCTGAGCTCTCATTTGAAGACACCTTGACTTCCAGCACCAGAGAGAGCTCCTTCGAAGATCTTTCAGAGTTCTCCTTCGGTGTTCGAAGATCGCCTCGAAGATCTCCTCCGGGACATGAAGAACTCCTTCGGGACTTGAAGATCTCTTTCGAGACTTTAAGATCTCCTTCAGGATTCGAAGGTCTCCTTCAGGGCTCGAAGATCTCCTTCGCTCCCAAGGATCTACTCAGCTTCCAGCTCCAAGTTTAGAGCTCCTGTTGCTGCGTTCGTCGACTCAACATCGTTAGAGCGCACCTCTCTATGCAACGCCCCGACAACTTCGTCCTTCCCTGAAATCTCTTGTAATACTCCAAAGAATAGTGAAATTTGGTCGGCACCGATCCGGCCCCGTGGTTTTTTCCCTTTTCCGGGTTTTTCCACGTCAAAAGTCTTCCTGTCATCTGCTGGTCCTAACTGGGACTGTTGGCCCGCTCGGTTTGCTCTCGAGCTAAGCCTATGACGGTTCATTTCGACCGGACCGTTAGAGCGTCGAGCAACCCGCAACAAATGGCAATATAATCAAAATTATCATTGATGAGCTTATGTACCATCAAATGAAAACATGGTTTCCCAACACTCTGCATTTATTTGGACTAGTCAATTCAAAGAATCGACTGCTTCAATCCCCTCTAGAGTCTATTGGTGCAGCCAATACAAATTATTTGTTGTCCGATAGACACATGCTTTACAGGTCGGATGCCATTGATTGCTATCGGAGCTCCAATTCATCTAATCGGACGTCTGATTGCCCCAGGTCATTTTTTTGATGGGGGCTGTTACAATTTTTGAGTGACCCCGTGATGATAATGTAGTCCATTTGGAGTTTCTGTATGAAATAGAGAAGTTCAAGTTAAACGTTTAGTTTTATATTGAATTAGTATGTATGGTCAATCGTGTTGAGTTTTGGTTCGGATCCGAATCCAAATCTAGTAACGTCTTGGATGGCAGGAGTGCATTAATGGGTGCCAAACGTTTTTGGGAATAAAAAAAAATGGCCTTATTAATGGCATTAATTAGAGAGAGAGAGAAAGAGAGCTCTCTCTTGCCTAAATTATGATAGCCACGGTTTGAATATACAGCTGCCTGGATCCTTGGCGTGATAGGAAACCGCTGGGAGGAAGAGGCGTACGTAACCGCTGGGAAGATGGGAACTGCCGCAGTTTTAGCCTTCTTTTTTTGAGAGAGAGAGAGACTCTCTCTCTCTCTCTCTTGCGTGAGGTTATAAAGGAACCAGCCTCGTGGTCCTTTAGGTTGTACGATGGCGTGAAAGAAATCGCCATGAGAGAGCCGCCTGGATTCATACCGTGAGAAGTAAAGCCGCCTCAGAGAGAAGACCGCCCTCTTGCTCGTGTTGGAGGGCCGCCGCCGCCGCCGGTGGTTGCCGGAGGTTGCCGGTGGAGTGACCCCGTGCGGCGGCATCGGCGTTGTTGGTGCCGATCTCGCCATGGTTCTCTCTCCCATGCGGAACTCTCGACGTGTCTCCCGGCTTTGGAGATGATAGCCGCCGGCCTTGGAGGTGTGGGTGTTTTCGGGTCTGGGAGGAGATGATGTGGTGCGGGCATGGCGGCGAAGGCTTGTGGTGGTGCAGTGGCCTTGACGGAGTTTCTCTCCGGTGGTGCGGCTTGGTGTCGATGGTGTGCGCGGGTGCAGTTGGCATCGACGGTGCTTCTCCGGTGGTGGTGCGGTTGAACGTCGGACGTTGACGTTGAAGGTTCTCGGTGAACCTTGTGCGTCCGCTGTGCAAGTGGATTGCAGTCCAGATTATTATCTCTTCCGCGGATCGAGCGAGTCCGGCTCTCCGCGGTGTATTCTGTAACGGACGTCGGTACATTTCTTCATGTTGTTTTTGCAGTTATATGATTTATTTATGCTGCGTTTCTTGTTCAGATTTCATGCGCTTGTTACCCTGTATTAAATTTGGTTGCGCCTAGGGGATGGTTTCCGCGTCAAATCCCAACAAGTGGTATCAAAGTCAGGTTCTGTAGGCGACTGATTGGACATTCGAGGAATGGTTTGACTGCGGTGGGTGACGACTAGGTCCGCTCCCCATCTTTTCAAATCTGACCTTTGAATTAATCAGGTCTGCTGGTCGTGCCGTAGGACAACCATGACAGGGAAGAACGTGAATCCGGATAGTGTTTATTTGAAGAAATGTGACAGTGGCAGGTTTGACCTATGACAGGTGGTACTGCATGAGATGGTCATGATAACCGCGGATTTGTTACAGGGAGGTGATTATCTGTGGGAACACAAGACATGTTCAAATTGTTTTCTGTGCCAGTTAGAGGCAGCTGGTGCAGAGACGGAGGAGGACGTGAAGGCCCATTTTCACTTCTTACCTCGCTCACATATTTTTACCCGGTTTTAGTGACGACGCTCTTGTATGAGAAGGATACGGGAGCTGGTGGAGGTCACAATCGCAGTGCTATCCAGACAGATGTTAGTGGGCCCTACTCCTGAGGGCGGTCACATCTTGGCAGCAGCGGATGGGTAAGGTGAGGCAGTTTGGCAGGGGATTGAGTGGAGCACGATCTCGATCCAGGCTGAAGGAGGGTATGATATTTTACCATTGCAGACAGTGCAGTCACACAGGAGTGCAAGTTCGCAGCGTGCAGAGTGATGAGGTCCTCACCATCACTGAGAGTCTGTGCGACTCTGACAGCTAGATGTTTGACATTACTGGGCGGATTGGATTCAGGTGGCTACGGTTGGGTGGCCTGAGAAGGAGTCCTGATGGTGGAGTGAGGGCGTACCATGCTCAGGAGAGCTGTGCAGTGCGGTAGTTTGTACCGGTTGATGGGGACCATGATGTGTGGTGGTGCACCCATGATTTCTGCGGCCGACGTGGTGGATTGTCGTGGTGGTGCAGATGATCGTCCTTCTGGGACTTGGGTTATGCAAGTCAGTTTCTACGATCAGTTTGCGTCGACGTTCACGTGCTGAGCCAGAGCAGAGATGAGTTGACTGGAGCAGGTCGGCTGATGCCTCAGACTGAGGTGGTGCTGCATGCAGAGTTGCTTGGTGCAGTTGATTGCTTCGTGCAGGTGGTGGATTCGGATCCCGAACCAAGGTGGTGATTGTTGAGTTTTGGTTCGGATCCGAATCCAAATCTGGTAACGTCTTGGATGGCAGGAGTGCATTAATGGGCGCCAAACGTTTTTGGGAATAAAAAAACGGCCTTATTAATGGCATTAATTAGAGAGAGAGAGAGAGAGCTCTCTCTTGCCTAAATTATGATAGCCACGGTTTGAATATACAACTGCCTGGATCCTTGGCGTGATAGGAAACCGTTGGGAGGAAGAGGCGTACGTAACCGCTGGGAAGATGGGAACTGCCGCAGTTTTAGCCTTCTTTTTTTGAGAGAGAGAGAGCCTCTCTCTCTCTCTTGCGTGAGGTTGCTCCAAGCTTAAGGATGAAATCGAGCGTCTCGTCAAACAAGGCCTACTAGGGAAATTCCTACGAGACTAGGCACCGATTCGGCTAGCAGGAGATCATCTAGCGGCCTGCCAGGAAGGATTGGGGGCAACCCTTAAGACGGATATCCCTGGAAGAAGCTTTGTACCTATCAGCGGGGCTATACCCGCACCGCTGAAATATTTTACCACTCTTCATCTTTCTATAAATACTTTGTATAAATTACCATTGTGACTAGTAGCATTTAAAGTTGGTTATTTCAGGCATGCATAAGACAATCATTGTCCGCTCTACCAAAGCTACGTACTCACGTCGCCCAAATGAAAGGATGTCTATCTATATTAACAACAACTGCCTCTGAGCAGCGCGCTATATTAACAACAACTACCTCCGAGCAGCGCGCTATATTAACAGCAACTGCCTCCGAGCAGCGCGCTATATTAACAACAACTGCCTCCGAGCAGCGCGCTATATTAACAGCAACTGCCTCCGGGCAGCGCGCTATATTAACAGCAACTGCCTCCGGGCAGCGCGCTCACAACGACCTCCCACTGCCACAGATCGAAGGTCCGCCTTTCTCCTCCGCGGTCAGGTCCCGACGTCGTTAGGGACTGCCCCTCTTACGTTCGTCCACGGTTTGAATACATATGCTCTTCATCGACCATCCTGGGGCCTGTCCCCCCGCTCAACACTTCGACAATGATCAGAATGACAGAGTCACACGACACAAATGTGTCATCACAACGCATTATATAGCAAGAAGTACCTAACAGAACAGGAAACGAAAGCGACCTCGCAACTCACCCTCCAGTAACGATGCCGACCCAAGACATCATGAAGATGGCAATGATCGGAATTGTCGCAGAAAAATCAAAACCTCCGAACTCCTCCGCGCAGTAATCCGGACTCCGAAGGTTTAGGGGGCTTATGATATGCACCAATATATTCATTGGAGTCTTGGGGTGTGTTTAGAGAAAACTCCACTAAAGAGAAGTGGGTTTAGTGGGGACAAAGGTCCAACCCATGATCGCGGGAGTAGAAGACTCCGCCGCCTGCACGTTTTGCACCATATGCAGCACCGGGCAAAGCCAAAAGCCGCACCCCACTGCTGGGGTGCGGTTAGCCCTCGCCCCACTAAGTGGGGTGCGGATAGCCCGCGCCCCACTAAGTGGGGCGCGGATAGCCCGCACCCCGGCCGCCCCCCCCCCCCCCCCCCCCCCATCCCCCCTATGGGGGGTGCGGCCAAACCGCTCCCCCTTCATGGGGGGGGGGGGGGGGGGCGGTTTGGTCGCACCCCCCACCCCGTGGTGGGGTTCGGTCGAGCCCCCCCTCCCCCACGGGGGATGCGACCGAAACCGCATCCCCTCGACGGGTGAGATCGGAGCTTGCTTTCCCCTTAAGGGGCGCGACTTTCCTTTTCGCGTGTGCATTGCGCGCTCAGAACACCCCCGCACTCACCGCGCGCTCAGAGCGCCTCCGCGGTCGTTGCGTGCCCGGAGCACTCCCGTGCTCATTGCAAGCCCAGAACACTTTCGTGCTCATTGCAAGCCCAGAACACTTCCGTGCTCATTGCGCGCTCAGAACGCTTCCATGCTCATTGCGCGCTCAGAACGCTTCTGAGCGCGCCAAGAATACTTTCGTGCTCATTGCGCGCTCAGAACACTTCCATGTTCGTTGCGCGCTCAAAATGCTTCTGAGCGCGCTCAGAACACTTCCATGTTCGTTGCGCGCTCAGAATGCTTCTGAGCGCGCTCAGAATGCTTCTGAGCGCGCTCAGAACGCTTATGAGTGTGCTCAGAACACTTTTGCATTCCTGGCACGCTCACATTTTGTCTTTCCTAATTTCTCAGATTACAGGACTCGCTTGTCGCCTTTTTCACCTTCAACAAAGCTGCCCGAACTGCCCGAAGGGCGAGACGGTCATTTACGAAAAATGGCGATCCGTGTGCTCCAAATCGACCAGCGTGATTCGCCCGTCAGGTGGTTACAGTGGTTACGACGGCAAAATTACCGGGCCACCCCCGGCCAAAGCTATAAAAGGAGCCCAGAGCCTTCATTTCAAGACACCTTACTTTCGGCACCCGAGAGAGCTCTGCGAAGATTTCCTCTGAGCTTTCTTTCAGTGCTTGAAGATCTCCTTCGTGGACTTGGAGATTTACTTTCTCCCGAAAGGCGACTCGACATTCTTTCTTTTGTTTTCACCAGCATTGTCACTTTTGTTCTCACGATTGTTCTCAGAAGAAGAAATACTTAGCTTTCCGAGAGGTGGTCTGTGACCCTCGGAATTCTCTCTTTCTCTCCACTACTGTAGCGATAGGCGGCCTGCCGCGCTGAAGTCTAAGTCTCTAATTGTAACCCCTCAGAAGATAGTGGAAGTTGGTCGGCACAGTTCCGGCCGTGTGGTTTTTTACCCTTTCCGGGTTTTCCACGTTAAAACCTTCGTGTCACTTACTAACTCGTTCATTTACTGTTTGCACGCTCGGTTGCTTACGAGCTAAGACGGTTCAATTCGACCGTCCTACCAGAGCGCCTGAGTGATCCGCAACAATTTTTATACTCAATTTCTCTCCATCCAAACTAGTGAAAACTGATTTTACTTCAATGCCTTCACTATTTCAAGTTTTATTTGTTTTATTTTCACTTTTAACAGAATCTAGCATGTGAACATTGCATTTGGTAAACCAAAAGAGTGGTCCTACGCGTTTAAAAGAGGAAATGTGCTCGAAAGACAACTATTTATTGATAAAGATTCTGTATAGTTCTTTTTTCTTGCCCAGCAAACTTAGGCCCCGTTTGAGGGAGCGTTTTAGTGCGGCGGTGTTTATTTGAAAACGCCACTGCTATTTTTTTTATACCGTTTGGCGTTGTGGATGAGAAAGACAAACTAGCTTAAAATGCTGAAGTGCGTGGACGGGGCCGCAATCACGTGAAACATCCCTATTCGCGTGCTTCCTTGACCTCCGCGCTTCGCCCTCCGTCGTGAAATCTTGATTGGTACTCGCGATATCTTCGTTCTCACCTCCTGAAGGGTTCGTCTCTGCACTAGGCGATCGGAAATTGGTTCCTTCTTGAAATCTTCAGAGATTGCAGCCATGCTAGATCTGAAACCTCACCCGGAAGGAGGATATGACAGGGAAACCTTCAGGGATCACCCATATCAATGTTCCTCTCTATTCCATATGGGATCTTTATTCTTGCAGCCATATCACGTCTTGGAATACCATATGCTCCTCTCTTCTAAATTGGATCATGGATGAGTTGCCTTTGTTGATTTTTCCGGAAATTGTTTCCCTTTTGAATGGATTCTGTAATTTTGATTTCAGTATTCCTCTACTTGGAAGTTGATTAGATTGTTTGCACTTCTTGATATGAAGTTGTTTATATGGTAGTTTACATTATGGTTATCAGCCCTAGTTTGTTTTGCACTTGTTAAACAATTTGAATTTCGTGTTTCTTGCACATTTCTATGTAATTGTAATTTGATTTCAACAATCACCACATTTCTATGTCATCAAACAGATAAAACTGCTTTCACATTCATGACTGCACTGAAAACACAATTTCTCCAAATAGCGGAACTGCATTCATGACCACAATTTTCAACCACTGGGTTCATGATCACAGTTTTCAACCTTTGTGTTCACGATTGCTATCGCTGCCCCAAACAGACCCTTAGTTTCTATATTCTATTCTCTTTTATCTCATTTCCTACCTTTTTTGTCTGCAGATAGTTAAAGAGGGAGAGGAGCCAGTGCAGTTTTTGAATCATCTCATCTCTTTTAATCAGAATATAAGGGATGCATGGAACAGGTGAATTATAGGATAGTTAGTGGATGGCAGACGCAATCCAAACATATTGAGGCTCCGTTTGGCACGGTGGCGATGGTCGTGAACATGAGGGTTAAACTGCCATTCGTTAACGCCCATCTAAGGAATTTCATCCACTTTTATGTTCAAACGGATGTAGTTTTTTAGCTGGTCGTTAACGAATGACGGTTTAACTCATGCGTTTACGACCGCCACCGCTGTGCCAAACGAAGCCTGAATATTATTTTCAAGTTTTTCCAGAGGACATGGTGGTTGTAACCATGGCTCTGGCATATGAACTTTGATCCAATCCATCAGTGGAGTAGAATGTGTACCATCTACATATCCTTGTCAATAAGGTGAACATAGAATATGTACTTATTTCAATTAAAAAAAAGCTACTATTTACAACCTTTTTTTTTAATTTTTAATGAAAAAAATGTATAGATTCTTAATTTTCTTACCTGTATGAGTTCCACCTCTATAAACTAAAAGTTCACTCTTGTGGAGAATGTGTTGAGATATCTTGAATCTTAGCTCCTTTCAAGCCTATTCAGTTAACCCCCATTTAGTTTCTTTTTCACATGTGTTATTAGGGGTCTTGCTGCCCATATAGCTAGCGGTTGGTACCCCTTGCAATCAGGGGCGGATCTAGAGGGAGGCCAAAGGGACACTGACACTCCCATTTTTTTTTAATGTTTTGTTATAGACAGACTAAAATTTGGCTATTCGCAGACCAATTTGCCTATTGTTTGACCAACTTTGGTTATTCGTAGACCAAGCTCAGCTAATTGCACCCCCAAATTTTATTTTGATCCTGTGACTCGCGACCCCCGCCTACTCATCTCGCTTAGTTGCGAAATAGATCACGGTTTCATGAATTAGGGCAAAGCCTTCGATTCACGAAATAGCAACTAATGAGATATTTTATGTATTATTATATTTAGATATTTGTTTGTGCACCCCCATTTACAAATTTCTGGATTCCACTACAAAGGCGGAGTTCCTCAGCTTGAAACTGTTTATTATGGGTTATTTTGGGAAAAATCATTTATACCGCGGAATTATTTATAAACACAGCCACCTTCTCTTGTTTCTCTTTGCAAGCCTAATGTTCATGTTGAAAATCAATGGTTGCTTGTGAATGCAACCATTTTTGAGATAAATTACTACTTAATTTCTTGTGTTATGTGATGCTCTTTGCTTAATTATCCATTAAAGTTTGAATTAGAGATGCATTATTAGAACATGAAGATCTGATGCTTCTACAAAATTATACTTTAAAACTAAAAAAAAGCATTCTTTCTACATCATTATCATCACCAGACCAGTTATTTGTGGCTGATTTGAACTGTTTATTTATTTATTCTCAAGGCTATGATTTGCTTAACTAATAAATTTATTTTTTGTTTATTTTTCATAATGTTTATGTGCATGCTGTTATTTAACGAATTCTTAGGTATAATTATATTTATTGAAAGTTGTTTTATAGTAATTGTGAAAAGTTATTAAAAAATGATTGATGCTGGGGCATATATTTGCAGTTGAATTACGATTAGCTTAGTACAAAAGTTTCACTCAGGGTTATAATAAGGGCAATGTTATAAGCACACAAGTTTTGGCTATTCGCACACCAATTTCTAGGAGTTATTACGCGCCTTTTGAAAATACGCCTTGTACATGCATTTTTAGGAAAAGTGTTCAACACGAAAGTTGTAGATCTCGACAAGATCTACAATTTTTGCGTTGAACATTTTTCCTAAAAATGCATGTACAAGGCTTATTTTCAAAAGGCGCGTAATAACTCTTAGAAATTGGCGTGCGAATAGCCAAAAGTGGTGTGCTTATAACATTGCACTTATAATAAAGGATTATCAAATCTTGATGAATGTCATCTGTAATTATGTAATCACAATAAAACAGACATTAAATAGGAATATTACTATTTAATACATGGGTATCGTGTATATATATATACTAGCATCTTCGAATGGGCTTCGCCTGTTCTCGATGCGTCGTTACGGGCTTCGCTCACAACCAAGTCGGCTTCGCCCGCTTGATATTCAAGGAGGGCTTTGCCCGCCCCCCCGTCAGTTAAGAAATTTTAAAGTTTTTCTAAATTTAAGAAATTTAAAATTATTAAGAAATTTAATTATTTATTGTTGAAACCAGAAATCCGCTCTCATGGTTGAATCAATAGCCATGAGAGCTTCCCAGCGGCTGCCCTGATGGAGTCCCGATGCCCGCTTCCCAGCGGCTGCCCTGATGGAGTCCCGATGCCCCTCTCTATGCCTGGGAAATATAAAGAAGAAGTTAATTAACTTATCGTAAATGTAATAGTCTTAATTAGTATTAATTAAGCCTCTCATCTGTATCCGGTTAAGAATTGTAACATCACTGTATGGCTATATATAGACCATGTATCCCATCTCTTAAAAATTGAAGTAAGCAGTACTTTACTTTGCCTGTGCTTCCTCTCCTCTGTTTTTTTACCTGTAAAATCCCCAAACAAAATATCAAGCATAGAATTAACAATGGTATCAGAGCGCCATTTCTCTGGGATCTGTTCATCTTTTTGTCTCATAACCATCCATGGCCTCATCATCTACCATCCATCCACCTCCATATACCCATTCATCCATACCAATATTCAATGAAGAGCTTTATGACTTTTGGAGTGACAAAATGGAGACCTTACTAAGGTCCCAAGACCTATGGGACATCGTCAAAGAAGGGCGTCAACCTGACGACAAAACTGCAGAAGGAGGCATAGCCAAATACACCAAAGAGGAACTGAAAAAGGATGCACTTGCCCTCCATCTAATCCAACAGGGCATTGCACCTGCTATTTATCCCAGGATAATGGGAGCCAAAACCTCTCAAGAAGCATGACAGAGATTGGAAGCTGAGTACAAAGGATCACGAAAGGTAATCAAACTCAAACTATATTCACTCCGGCGCAATTTTGATACAATTACAATGGCAGAAGTAGAATCAGTTCAAGCATTTTTTGCTAAAGTCATCCCCATCGTAAATCAAATTAGAACCCTTGGAGGCATAATAGAGGAACAACAAATCGTAGAAAAAATCCTAAGATCTCTGCCACACACCCACAAACATATTGTCTCAGCCATCTTGGAGGCTCATGACCTGGACACACTCTCTGTGAATGATCTCATGGCTTCCTTGCAAACCCATGAAGATTTACTTAGCCATGAAGAACACTCACTAGAAAAAGCTTTCCAACCATGAATCCAAAGACTGCTACTGGAGATGTAAAAACTGCAAGATACCAAATCACTCGGCAGAAAAATGTTGGCACAAAACCAAAGAAGAAGCTAAAGTTACAGAAATTGAATCATCTGACCAATTTCTGTTCACCTGTAACACACCCAGCATAACTGACACATCCAACACCTGGTTCATAGACAGCGGGTGCTCCAATCATATGGCAAACAACAAAAACTATTTCATCTCCCTAGATGACAGTTGGAAATCAGAAGTAACACTTGGAGATGGCAAGAGGAAAACAATTGAAGGAAAGGGGACTATCGTTGTCAAGGCACCAAATGGACTCACCAAAATAATAACAAATGTCCAATATGTTCCTACACTCACCCAAAATCTTCTTAGTGTAGGACAATTATTAAACAAGGGGTATAAAGTGGAGTTCAAATACAACTCTTGTGATATTGTTGACATCAAGAGACAAGTTATTGTAGCCTCAGCCCACATGAACTCAAGCAACATCTTTACCCTATGCCTTGAGCCTGCCGGGATGCAAGCCCTCTCCTGTGTACAGGGTTGCTCCACCCCAATTCTGTGGCATCATAGGCTAGGACATCTGAGTTTTGCAGCCATAAAAACAATACAAAAGGAAAACCTGGTTGAGGGATTGCCTGATTTCAAAACCATTCCCCATGATTGTATATCTTGTGCCAAATCCAAATCTCATAGACAACCTTTTCCCCAAACTGCTCATAGGAGGGCAACTGCACCCCTTGATCTCCTCCACATGGACCTCTGGGGACCTGCCAGCACACCCTCCCTGGGTGGTAAACTCTATTACTCTCTCATTGTTGATGATCATAGCCGTTACATGTGGATATACCACCTTGCTCACAAATCTGAAACCTTCATCCACTTCCAAACTTTCAAAAGACAAATAGAGAATCAGCAAGAAAGAAGAATTGAAACAGTAAGAACAGATAGGGGGGGGGGGAGAGTTTATGTCACAACAGTTCAATCAATTCGGCCAGGAAACAGGGATAAGTAGAGAACTTTCCACTCCCTGCACTCCCCAACAGAATGGGGTTGTAGAAAGGCGCAACCGAACTGTGGTGGAGATGGCAAAAACCATGATGTCACATTCTTCCTGTCCCAAGAATTTGTGGGGTGAAGCCACTACCGCAACTATATACATTTTAAACCGTGTCCCTACCAAAGCCTTACACAACTCAACACCATATGAGAGCATTTACCATCAAAAACCATCTGTTGCACACCTCAGGGTGTTTGGCTGTGTGGTCTTTCCTCACTCAAACAAGCCTGGAAAAGACAAATTGACAGACAATAGTGTAATGTGTGTGATGATTGGATACAACAGTGAAAGAAAGGGCTATAGAATATTGGAACCTAAAACAAACAAGATTATAATATCTAGAGATGTAATATTCCATGAGAAAAGCAAATATACTTGGGCATTAGTCTCTGTTTCACTTCCCCATGGACCTTCACTGTCGGTTGAACTGGTAGCACCTCCCAGTCCCATCCAATGCAGTGAATACCCTACTGCTCCTCTTCAGCAAGACTGTGCAGAGCCCGCCTCTCCACAAAATGAACTAGAGGAGGAGGATTCAGATTCATCATCACCCATAAAACTGAAATTGATAAGTGACATATATCAAACAGCTGAATTTGCTCTAATGACCGCAACTCCACACAACTACAAAGAAGCAGCAGAATCAGACATATGGACCGCAGCAATGGATGAAGAGTTAAGAGCCATTGAGAAAAATGTCACATGGTCCCTTGTTGATAGACGCACCATAATTGGCCTTAAATGGATCTTCAAAATAAAACAAAATGAAGACGGAAGCATATAGAAATTTAAGGCAAGGTTAGTAGCTAAAGGCTTCACACAAATACCCGGGACAGATTATGACGAAACGTTTGCTCCTGTAGCGAGGATGACAACAATAAGACTCCTGTTGGCAATTGCAGCTCAGAAACACCTTCCAATTTTCCAGCTTGATGTAAAATCAGCGTTCCTGAACGGAAAGCTCTCGGAAGACGTATATGTCTCACAACCGCCCGAGTATGAGATCCAAGAAGAAGAAGAGAAAGTGTATAAGCTCCACAAAGCCTTATATGGTATGAAACAGGCCCCCCTGTGCCTGACATCAAAACATAGACTCATATTTTCTAACTGAAGGTTTCACACGCAGCCCCAGTGAACCAACCTTGTATGTAAAACATGAAAAACAAGGTAGCATTCTAGTCAGCCTCTATGTAGATGACCTGATTGTAACAGGGACAGATCCATGGATGATAGAAGAATTCCGAAAACAGGTGAAAACAAAGTATGAAATGACAGACCTGGGAGCACTGAAATTCTTTCTTGGTCTTCAAATCAAACACCTTGCAGACGGAATATTTGTCTTAAAAATCCTATACCTGCTTGCTGTTAAAAAAGTTTCATATGGAGGATTGCAACCCCACTGCAAGCCCTATGTGTGCAAGTCAGAAGCTTACCACAAAGAAGGAAGACGAAGCACAAGCCAACAATGAAGAGTACAGAAGTTTGATCGGGTCTCTCATCTACCTCACAAACCGTAAGACCCCAATTTTTTTTTAAAACACCGGGTCTTAGGCCCAGAACCGCCGCTTTGCAGTGACACCTTCACTCGGGAAGGTCACCACTACAAAACACCGATCCTGCCGGCCAAATCGATCACAAAGAAAAGTGCATTAAAGAAGACAAGTCCACAGAATCAACATGAAATATAAAACCATAAAGGTAAATGTCCACAGATCATAACTGAATAAAAGATTGTTACAATAATAAAGGGCACATGCCATGTACATCATGTCCTCACTACAAGATCACTCGCGGAAGCTAACTACTAATCACTCACTGATCCTGAACCTGGTGCTCCTGTAATAGGCTGGCCCGCCTCCGTCTGCCACTACAAGATATAGACTTTACAACGACGTTTTTATTGCGAAGTTTTTTAAAGCGTCGCCGTTAGTTTTTAATTTAGCGACGATTTTTTTCAAAAACGTCACCAATACAAAATTTTAGCACTACCGACGTTTTTCATAAAAACCGTCAACATACATGTTTATCTTTTGTGACGATTATTTTTAAAACGTCATCAAAACATAAGATCTTCAATCAATATTTGTCATCAAACAGCTTAGAAGATATTCCGATCCGTCGAAGGGGATAATAGTGATATAGTGATTATTTATCAAATTATTTATCAAATAATTCATGGCTAATAAGCAGGTATTAGCTGCGGCTGCCTATAATTCGTGGCAAAAAAGAAAACATTAGTCATTGTTTAGTTGATTCGTCGCGAATAAGTTTGTAATAGAAACATTTCCCTAATACGTGACTAATATTTTAGCCCAACTTTTTAAATAATATAGGCAATTATTAACCGGAACCCATAAATGACTATTCGCACACCAAAATTATTATAAAACACATTAAATTTTCTCCCTCTGTTTTCTTTACTCGCAAACCACAAGTTCTCCCTTCGTGACACTGATCAACATTGCGTCCGGCTAGCCGCTCTAAACACCAAAGGTCCCCGTCCCTATCGCACTTGTGTCGAAGGTCGCCATCCGTGATGTCCAACCGACGAATTTATATATATTTACAAAAAATTTATATATATACAGGGCGGCATTCGGCCACATCAATGCGGGCTTCACTGCGCTGGGGTGCGAGCGGCGAGGCATTCGTGATGTTCACGGGCAAAGCTGGTGCAATCGAGAGCGGTGAAGATGGGCGCATCACAGGCTTTATGCGGGCGAAGCATGCAATTATGCGGCCGAAGGCCGCTCGAGAGCATCGAGCACGGGCGTAGCCCATATGAAGATGCTCGTGTGTGTGTGTGTGTGTGTCTCTCTCTCTCTCTCTATATATATATATATATATATATATATATAAATATATTATATATATATAGGAACCCAACAGCAATGGTGTAACATTCGGCTCTCAAAAATGCATGCCCTCTAAAAATTCATTTTTTAGTTCAAATTTAGTTGGGTTTTGGTCATTTTTAACTCCTGAAAGTATTTCCCTCCAGCTGAATTCATAACTTTATTTCAAATCACTGCTCCTCGATTGCTGCGCTGCTGCCAAAATTCATAATTATATTTCAAATCCACTGTTAGAAGCCACTGCTACCATCAGAAAATGATTTTAAAAAACAGTGCTTCACGAGTGCTCCTCTGATACACCTCCTCTGCAACAGCGCTTCACGAGAGCTTCTTCTCTGAATAGTTGAATTCGGCAGACATTCGGCGGTGCTCCTCTTATACATCTCCATCATCACGAACCCTATGTGGCAGCTTCTACTATCCATGTCCGCGACGGCGTGCCGGGCGCCGCTTTCCTCCTTTCTCGACCCGCGTCCGGTTTACCTGCTCGACTACGCCTGCCTCCGCATGCTCCAAACATGCAGGGTGCCACTCGCGACGTACATGGAACATGCGCGGTTCTGGGCTCGGGGAGGACCTGCCTGCCGCCGGCGAACCCCTACCTTCCCTTCCCAAAAGACGATGGAAGGCGGGCGGACGGAGGTGGAGATGGTTGTTTTCAGCATGGTGGAGGAGGTGTTAGCGAGGACGTCTATGGAGCGGAAGAACATCGACGTCGCGGTTGCGAACTGCAACCTATTCGCGCCGACGACGTCTATGGTGGACATGGTGGTGAATAAGTACAAGATGAGGAGCAATGTCATGGTACAATTTGCCGGACATGGGCTGTAGCGCCGGCATCATCGTCGTCGATCTCGCACGACAGCTTCTGCAGGTTTTGTTCATATTCATTCCTTTCAACTTTTAATGTGTTTTTGAGGTTTAATTAACCCTCATAATTAACATATAAATATTTTTCCCTTATCTTTGGTTTCTACAGAGCCTCTGCAGGGGGATTTTCCTGAAGTAATGGAGTAGTATTTGCAGTATAGGACATGAAATGCATTACTTTTTTATCGTCCTAGAACTCGCCGATCTACCTGGTAATTATTTCCCACCGTAGCATTTCCCCATAGCCATAATATTGCATATTGAAGATGTCTGAAAAATAAAGTTTGGTGTACTGATCTTTTAATTCATTTTGATTTATCTGTTGAATTATTTTTTAAATTAATAGTCCGTTGAAGTATTAATGGTGTGGATTTTTTTTCTAAAGTATGGATGTTTAAAAGGAAATGAGTTTATTTAATTGTTATATGAGAAACATCAATGCAAATTAGAAGTTTCACTATAAAGACAAGTATTATAGTCTCCACATATGGCATATCCCTCTAATCTTACCACTCTTTATGTATTTATCAAAAACAAGAAGACAAAATACAAATAATGTATGTATTTATCACAAACAAGAATAATACAGTGTGGAGGCAAGGAATGCAAATAATTTGGCAAACCTGTAATTAAATAAAAAATTAAGAATGACGGCGACCGCCGTATGTCGGCCCCCCTCCCCCCGGATGTCGCCGCCCACTCCTGATGTCGCCGTCTCAGCCGCAAGTCGCCGCCCCGGCCGCAAGTCGCCACCTCCCCATCGCAAGTCGCCGCCCACGCCGCATGTCGCCGCCCCCGCCGATTATTGCCGCCCCCTCCGCATGTCGCTGCCCCCTCCGCATGTCGCTGCCCCCTCCGCATGTCGCTGCCCCCTCCGCATGTCGCCGCCCCCGCCGTATGTCGCATCCCCCGCCGCAAGTCGCCTCCCCCGCCGCAAGTCGCCTCCCCCGCCGCAAGTCGCCTCCCCCTCTGCAAGTCGCCTCCCCCGCAGCAAGTCGCCGCCCCCGCCGCATGTCGTCGCCCCCACAACAAGTTGCCTCCCCCATTGCAAGTCGCCTCGCCCACCGCAAGTCGCCTCCCCCCGTTGCAAGTCGGCCCCACCTCTGTAATGAAGGAATATCCACTTATTGTCCAACTCTCATATGATTAATTAAATCATAATAACCACCAAACAAAACTCCTACACTGTGATTGAGAACCCTTATTATTTTTGCTGTTTTTTCCCTAATTATGCTAGACCACATTAATGACTTGACCACATTAATCAATACTTGTAAGCTATAGGAGTAGAATACTTCAAACATCATTTGCTGTGTGTTTTTAATTTCATTTAATGTGTGTTTTTAAACATCATTTGAATTTCTTTTAAGCTATGGCAGTGGGTTTTTAAACATCATTTACAATGTGTTTTTAAATATCAGTTACTGTGTCTTTTTAAACATCATTTAATGTGTGTTTTTAAACATCAATTTTTAAATTTTGCACTACATCTCTTGTTTCTTGATATGAAACTATCCATTTAGTATCTCCTGTTTCTCAACATTTGCCTTTTTTTTCATGATTTCTTATTATTGCATCTTTTGTTGAAGTTCAAAGGAAAGATATTACTGCATCTTCTCCTGTTGGGGATAGATGGTTGCAGTATTTCTTTTGTTCTAATTTTTGGCTGCAATATTCAATTTTTGGTTGCTTAAGCTAGCAAGTTAATAAACATTCTCACAATTATTTCATATATAAGGGAAGTGCAAAACACATTTACATGTTAAGTGAATGATATTATAATCTTCTTGGTGTTGAGATACTACTATACAAGTAATGCTTTTTAACATATTTTTTGCATTTCGGATGCAACTAGTAGCTTGATTTTCATGCTAGTGGATATTATCTAAAGAAGAGAGGAGAAGATATCAGTTGACTATCAAATGTGTACAAGAATGAGCATTTATAGATTTTTTTTTCTTTGTAGATATTTTTTTCATGTATTTAGTTTAATTAGAGATGAAAATATTATTAGTCTGTATTGAGGGGTTTGGGTCATCTCCCACCCTCTTTTTTTCTATTAATAAAATAATGAATATTAAACACACTTCTCTTTGCTATTGAGCATTTTATTTATTTTTGTGTTTGAATGTCTAAAATTGAATTAAAATAAAAAGTAAATGTTTAGTAGAGTTTTAATTAGTATTTAGATTATTTTAGAAGTATTATCACAATTTGTTTTCATTTTTTTTATATATTACTTTGCGACGTTTTTTGGAAAAAAAATGTTGATGTACAGTTTTGGCTTTGGTGACGTTGGCTAAGAAGCGTTGTGATAGGATGAACATCTTTCGCGACGTTTTTGGAAAAGTGTCACGATAGAGCAACTACTTATCATGACATTTTTTTAGAAAAGTGTCACGGTAGAACAATTGTCAATCATGACGTTTTTGAAAAAAAATGTCGTGGTAGAGTAACTGACAATCACAACGTTTTTTTTTTTGAAAGCGTCGCAAAGAGCTACGGCGACATGCGCAATCATGACGATTTTGTAACATTTTTATAAACGTCACAAAAACTATCGCGACGCTTTAAAATCGTCACTAAAGACATAAAAAAATGTCGCCGTAAAGCAACTTTGTTGTAGTGTGCACCGGCCTCTGGTGCTGTTGCGTCTCCTCGATCTCCTAAAATGATATGGCCCACCGACTGTTAGTCAAAAAACTAAGCCTTATGTTCCCCACCCCACCCCCAATGGCTCCTAAGCACCGTGCGAGAGGATGAAGCGGAGGACAGCAAGGGGTATAACAAAGAGCAGGTGACAGTGGATAATCTACAGGAAGAGTTCTACCACTACTCAAGTATATATACATAAATGAAACAGTTAATAAGCACAGCAAGAGTAGGTAGGGAATAAGTAAAGTGCAGTAAGTAAAGACAATAGCAATAGAAAAGTAACCATTGATTTATAGGAATGCCCATACAAACCTATAGACCAAGGGGTCGTTTAGCAAAGCCTATCGTATACGAAGTCACATAACTGACTTATACGATAGGGGTAGGGGTTGAAATGCAATGTTTATGCTATGACATGCAAGGTATGCTGTTATGCTATGTTCATACAAGTGCAACTCACCCACTTCGACTCAATGCGCATAGACCTTTAGTTCCCCCTTTTTGGAGCGAGCTAGACTCCCAGGATACTCCCGTAGTGGCAAACAGAAGCGGTGGGTTGGGCCTCGCCCATTTCTAGGTTGGTATTCACACTACCTAACCTAGACCTATCGTACGCCTCAACGCAAAACCGCGGAGCATCTGCGTACTCTTACTGGATGGACTACCAGACTTTCAAGGCTTAGTGCAAATTTCACACTTGCCGAGTCAACGTATTGACGTCGGTGTGAACGATCGTCCAATATCGAAGACCCACCACCTTCGTGCACATGCAACATGTTCTACTATCTATCTCCGAGCCATAAGCTCCCCGGGCCAACCTGCCCGTGACCATAACCTTCCGAGCCACCGGCTCGCCGGACCAACCCGTCCGTAACAACAAACCTTACTGAGTCACAAGCTCACCAGACTAATTAATCTACTGCTACAACCACTGAGCCTACCGCTCGTACAACCAAACCAACCAACCTCCCGTAACTATGGGGTGTGCGTGTGTGCGTTATCAAGTTCATCTTGTACATCATCTTATCCCTACAATTTATGGTTAATCTTGGACTTCCCGAGGATTACCCTGTAAGGGGCTCACTACGGTACTAGGAACTATAATGAGATGACACCCCAACGTTCCCTTTCTCAAGACACTTAGTGTTGTTGGTATCTACCCATAAGATTACCCCCTCCTTGTTATTACACTAGAGTTAAACCTAAGTGCTTTATGACACGCTAGGGAAAAGACGATCCTTCGTCAATCCCAAGCACTACCTTACCCTTAACTCACCAAACACTCTTAATACCTAACTCCTCTTTGGTGACCTCAATCTCTGCATCCTGACCATGTACACCAACAACATGCCATTCTCACTTAGTAGGCCACTAGTTACCCAAGATCCACAGTTTTACTATACGCAGACCAAACTAACTATATGAAGAAGCTCACAACTAGAGGCACTCTAAATATTCATCCAACTGACCCAAGCTATTTACTGGGTGTCTATCATGATGTTATAAGACTAAATCCAGAGAATCATAATTTTCCTTAATTATTTAGTATTTATTTTAATTTCTCCAAACATTTGCCAAGTAGGAAAATGAACATGAAGTGTAAGTAAATCTTAAGATATGGCTCTCCAAAAATTATGATAAATCCAGGATGACTTAATAACATCAAAAATAGTATATCATATTTTTACAGTAAGAAATTGGGCTGAAATTTTTACCAGGGTCATGTTATGACCCTAAGAAGTACCCACCAAAATTTGGAGGGCATTGGAGGTCATTTGACCTAATAATTAATTAATATTTAATTTATGAAATTATTACAAAAACCTTAGAAAAATGTTCTCCTAAAATTCCCATCTTTGGATATGATGTGTGTGTAGGTATAAGTAGACTATGTTTCAAATCTCAAGTCTATATCATTTTCCAATCAAAAGTTATTCAAGAAATGGTGGCTGTCGTTCACTAGGGACCAGCCCCACCAAAATGGACCTACAGGGAGCTACAGAACTTTTTTGGGGTGAAATAAATTTTAAAATAAAGTAGACTCCAAGGGCTACAACTTTAGTGTTGACCACTCTTTCTGTAGAGGGGCCTAAGTATTTTTAATAAATTAATCTAAGTGCTGCCAATAATAAGAATATAAAATAGAATAACAATCATTAATATAAAAAAAAACTGCACAGGATATAAACCGATGGCCCTGATTACGTCTTCAAGCTTCAGCCAACTGACGTGATTTCCTCTTCCTGTAGCCGTTCCCAACTTGATTTTCCGGCCATCCGACCACCTCCCTGGCCGGCCACCGCCACCACCACCTCCGTTGAGGTGGTGGCTATCGCAGGGCGGCGGCACGGCCGCCGGAGGGGACGATTCCGGCAAACTTGACGGAAGAAATTCCATGAAAATTCATGGATTTCGCTCACCGGATCGGGCTCAATTGAGCCCGATTTCTCACTTATTTTGATCTAAGATATATCCACAGAGAGAGAGGAGAAGAACCAGACCTTCTTGGAGCCCGGCGACGATGGCGGCGGTGTTCGGCCATGGTTTTTCCCTTCTCCGGTGAGCTTGCCCGATCTCTCCATTCTCCACCAAAACCTTTGATCCAATATATGATTCCGACTGCCATCCACCTTTTGAAGCTAATGGTGGAGTTAGATTTGAGTGGGGAGTGCTGTATAGGGAGAATTTGAGGAGAATATATTTCGGCCATGATGGTTGGGCTCCTCCATTGATGATGGCTGGCTGGAATTTATGGGGAAACTCCTCCCAAGCATCATGGAAGATGAATGGAGGGGCTTGGGGAGATGAATGGAGTGACCCATGGTCTCCCGCCATTAACTTTCCTTCTTTTTTCCTCTTTCTCTTTCTTCATTAAGGGGGAAATTGCACTTTCTCTCTCCTACTCATCATTTCCAGAAATTGAGTGGTAACTCCTGGTAATTATCAGCCTCCTAAGCTAATGGGCTACTCCAATTAAGCCTAACCCAAGTGGATTGGGCTTGAGTTAGCCTTTTCACCTCTTTTTGTGCAATGTTGACCAAGTGTTTACTTGAGGTGTTGACTTGGTCAACTGATGGGTTGACTGGTCCAAGTGGTGTGTCTTGAGTCCCTTGACACCACCCAAAGTTGGTTGAGTCATGGTGGTGCCCCAATTGGGCCAATTAATCCAAAAGGTGTTGGTTTGACCAAAACAGGGCCATAGTTGACTTTGGTCAATTTGACCATTTGGGTTGACCCCAATGGGTGGGTAGTGACCTATTGGTCTCTCTTAAGGGTTAGGAATGTCTAGGTAGGGTCAATTTGGCAAGGTGGGGGTCAATTGACCCTAAATAGGCTACTTTGACCAATTTGGGGTTAGGGTTAACTTTGGTCAATTTGGCCTCTTTGGTCGACCCCAATGGGTCCTTGGTGCTCTAAGGGGACCCCAAAAGGTTTAGGTATGCTATGGTGGGGTCAAAGGGTCAAGGTGAGGCCCTTAAGTCCAACCATATGCTTGTTAACTGGAAATTACTATTTGCAGACCACTGTGGTTTCCTTCTTCTTGGCTAAGGCCAAGTGGTCTCTTCAAGCTTCCTAGGGTTTTGTCATGACCTAGTTATGACAAAACCACTCTAGGGGTCTAGTTGTTTGGGGGATGTTACAAATCCCAATAAACAAAAAAATAATTTCGTCCTCGAAATTCAGGCTAGGCTCGCGGGATTTTCACCGAGAGTGACTGAACGTAACATCCCCTAAGAATTGAAGTTATTCCTGACTCGAGGAGCACCGACTATCTCTGCAACATCATTTTTAGAGGCTCCCTGATAAGCTTCTCATGTCCATGATTTCTCCATAGGACCTTGATCAGCGAGACCTTCTGGCGCTGCAAGACCCGCATCTTCGTGCCATCTAACCGGACCGGCTCCAGGTGAATCAATCGATCGGAGGCTACCGAGCCATCTATAGTAGAAGTTTGCTGCTCCAGCCGTAGGAGATATTTCCTAAAGGAGGAGGCATGGAAGGCGTCGTGCAATCCTGTTAACTCTAGTGGCAACTCCAGTCTATAAGCCAACGGGCTTATCCACTCCAGGATCCTGTAGAGCCCCATTTATCTCAGACTGAGCTTCTTCCTCCTGCGAACCCGCAAGACTTCCTGCATCGGATGTATCTTCCGGAACACCTGGTCTCCAACCTGGAACTCTACTGCACGATGTCGCGCATTGTAATACCTGACCTGGCAGCTCTGGTCCCCAACATCCTAACTCAAATCAGTCACACCTGGGTATCTATGTCCTCCATAAATTCCGAGCCGAGTGCCTTGGGATCCTCATCCTGGATCCAAGATAGTGGAATTATGCGCCTCTGTACTTCTGAGGGTGGAAATCTGTGTTGAACGTCAACCAAGAGCCCAGATAAGCCTGGACCGATCTTCACTCTTTAGACGTAAACCGTTCATCCCGATCCGACACGATCGTCCTTGTCACACCACGATAATGGACAAACTGCTCAACAAATCCCATTAATCACCAACGGGAGCGTCCTTCCAGTCCGGGGTGGCCATAGCTACTTGGTCAATTTATCTTCGATGTTCCAAATAAAACTGTGTCCGGAGTGGTAACCTGTGTGTGAAATCCATAGTTATGTCCTCGAACACCACTCTAACACGAGCAATGACTATAGTAGTTCCCCAAAGACTCTTGCACCTGGACTTCACCAGCTGACAAGCCTCTTAGTGCATCACAAAACCTATGTTGTCTTTCCTCATTCCGGGGAAATACACATTCCGCAATACACCATTTTCCGGTGACTATATTTCTCATCTATGTGGGTAGGCAGCGACTCTATAAAGACTTTTCGACACAATCAGCTTCTTATTCCTACGAGTACGCCCGAGTCATCAACCAACTCAACTTTATGATTTTAAACGATTCTTATCATTTAATGGGACTGATCGCATCATCAAGCGTCCCAATTATCCTCAGAATTTAAGGGGGTGTACACATGGATCTTATGAACATATGTTAACCAACCAACACTAGTATCAATGTTTGAAGATAACTCACAATCACTTTCTGGGTGGAGTTTGATTCATAAGGTATACGGGTAGAATCTTTTGAAACCCTAAGATTTTTCACAAGTCAATTTCATCAAGAGAATATCTTCACGTTCATTTCACCAAATTCCTATCACTTCCACATATGCTAGTCTCGGTCACTTTTGAATGGTCTAAAGTAAGATAAACTTAGATCGTTCTTATCATAGTAAACACAAACACTATATTCTAATTCCAATAAGGCATCGTCTAAGATCTATGGTTATTCATCATCATAGCTCCCAAGGTATAAGGGTTATTGTTGTAGTTAAAATTTTCTACCATGACAGAGCGTGATTTTTTTTTAAAACAATTCATAAGTTAATCGCTTCCGAATGCCCCACGTCACAAGAACCTCAAATATAACTACAACTTGTATGACCTAGTTTCCGTCCTCAACTTCTAGAACGGGACATCGACATCCTTAAGTGATTAATCCTGGCATCTTTACATTTCCAATGATTCAACTAATGTCAAGTTGTTGTTTGATCAACGATGTTTATCCATTATCCTGGTAATACTTCAGATCATTATTCCAGACCTACTTTTACACTATCTCATCTTTGCCCGAGTAACGTCGAATATGATCAACTTCAAAATCATTATGTTCACGACGCAGCACTTTCTAAATTAAATCTAAGGGAAACCCAAGTCAGTCATTAATTTGCCCAATAAACAAAAAGTAAGCCCCAATAAACAAAAGATAAGCCTCAGTAAACAAAAGATAAGACACTATCTATTTTGGGCTGAGTATCTTCAATATCACCAAGTTATATTCGTCCCAAGTATGCAAACCATTCTTAGGGCACACGACCTTAGACTTGTGGTTCTATCTTGAAACTTGTTAATTCATTCCATTCTTCAGACTCTTCAAGGTACCCTCTACGACAACCTTAAACATGTGACCCAATCTCAAATAGGTCTCTTCTTAATCTTGAATTTCTTATCCGGCCCTCGGTGCTTAGTGTGATGGTTGTCTCAATGTAATCATGTCACCGGTACGAGGGTTGAGTCTACAAGTCTCATACCATTCTGCTTATGTGTCAATCTCCATAAAGCGGTCCTATCAGTTTGGATAATCCTTTGATAAATGAAGTAGGGACATCAGAGTTATGTCTTAGGTGGCCACTCTCATGCTAAGCTCCCCATTTAATCTCTTTGGGGTATCCTGGTATCTTAACCAAATTCATACCTATGGTCTATTTCAGGCTAGGGCATGGTATAAATTATCATGGCAAGTCACGTGTCCTAGTGGAGTTTAAATCTAACTCGGTGACTAAAGGACTATCTAAAGAGATCTTTGCAGCCGGAGGTATTCCCTGTTGGGGGCAGGGTTTGCCGCTGGCTACAAAAGAAAACTTGACACTTGTAAAGAGATTTGGCTAAAAAGATTCAGTTAAAAGTGGACTTTTCATGTGATTTCCCCATATGGGCACACCACTGCTTCCGCTGCTAGTTTGTCCTCAAACTAAGCTCGCGCGGGGTGGCCCAGGGTTTGTGGACTTCTTTCTTCGGATCGATGTTTCCTCGGATACCAATTGTAAGACCCCAATTTTTTTTAAAACACCGGGTCTTAGGCCCAGAACCGCCGCTTTGCAGTGACACCTTCACTCGGGAAGGTCACCACTATAAAACACCGATCCTGCCGGCCAAATCGATCACAAAGAAAAGTGCATTAAAGAAGACAAGTCCATAGAATCAACATGAAATATAAAACCATAAAGGTAAATGTCCACAGATAATAACTGAATAAAAGATTGTTACAATAATAAAGGGCACATGCCATGTACATCATGTCCTCACTACAAGATCACTCGCGGAAGCTAACTACTAATCACTCACTGATCCTGAACCTGGTGCTCCTGTAATAGGCTGGCCCGCCTCCGTCTGCACCAGCCTCTGGTGCTACCGCGTCTCCTCGATCTCCTAAAATGATATGGCCCACCGACCGTTAGTAAAAAAGACTAAGCCTTATGTTCCCCACCCCACACCCAAGGGCTCCTAGGCACCGTGCGGGAGGATGAAGCGGAGGATGGCAAGGGGTATAACAAAGAGCAGGTGACAGTGGATAATCTACAGGAAGAGTTCTACCACTACTCAAGTATATATACATAAATGAAACAGTTAATAAGCACAGCAAGAGCAGGTAAGGAATAAGTAAAGTGCAGTAAGTAAAGACAATAGCAATAGAAAAGTAACCATTGATTTATAGGAATGCCCATACAAACATATAGACCAAGGGGTCGTTTAGCAAGGTGTATCGTATAAGAAGACCCATAACCGACTTATACGATAGGAGTAGGGGTTGAAATGCAATGTTTATGCTATGACATGCAAGGTATGTTGTTATGAGATGTTCATACAAGTGCAACTCACCCACTTCGACTCAATGCGCATAGACCTTTAGTTCCCCCTTTTTGGAGCGAGCTAGACTCCCAGGATACTCCCGTAGTGGCAAACGGAAGTGGTGGGTTGGGCCTCGCCCACCTCTAGGTTGGTATTCACACTACCTAACCTAAACCTATCGTACGCCTCAACGCAAAACCGTGGAGCATCTGCGTACTCTTACTAGCTGGACCACCAGACTTTCAAGGCTAAGTGCAAATTCCATACTTGCCGAGTCAACGTATTGACGTCGGTGTGAACGATCGTCCAATACCGAAGACCCACCACCTTCGTGCACATGCAACATGTTCTACTATCTATCTCCGAGCCATAAGCTCCCCGGGCCAACCTGCCCGTGACCATAACCTTCCGAGCCACCGGCTCGCCGGACCAACCCGTCCGTAACAACAAACCTTACTAAGTCACAAGCTCACCAGACTAATTAATCTACTGCTACAACCACCGAGCCTACCGCTCGTACAACCAAACCAACCAACCTCCCGTAACTACGGGGTGTGCGTGTGTGCGTTATCAAGTTCATCTTGTACATCATCTTATCCCTAAAATTTATGGTTAATCTTGGACATCCCGAGGATTACCTTGTAAGGGGCTCGCTACGGTACTAGGAACTATAATGAGATGACACCCCAAAGTTCCCTTTCTCAAGACACTTAGTGTTGTTGGTATCTACCCATAAGATTACCCCCTCCTTGTTATTACACTTGAGTTAAACCTAAGTGCTTTATGACACACTAAGGAAAAGACGATCCTTCGTCAATCTCAAGCACTACCTTACCCTTAACTCACCAAGCACTCTTAATACCTAACTCCTCTTTGGTGACCTCAATCTCTGCATCCTGACCATGTACACCAACTACATGTCATTCTCACTTAGTAGGCCACTAGTTACCCAAGATCCACAGTTTTACTATACGCAGACCAAACTAAGTATATGAAGCTCACAACTAGAGGCACTCTAAATATTCATCCAACTGACCTAAGCTATTTACTGGGGGTCTATCATGATGTTATAAGACTAAATCCAGAGAATCATAATTTTCCTTAATTATTTAGTATTTATTTTAATTTCTCCAAACATTTGCCAAGTAGGAAAATGAACATGAAGTGTAAGTAAATCTTAAGATATGGCTCTCCAAAAATTATGATAAATCCAGGATGACTTAATAACATCAAAAACAGTATATCATATTTTTACAGTAAGAAATTGTTCTCTAATTTAATTATTTATCATCTATCCAAAATCATAGTTTTATGAAGAAACCACCAAAAGGATCAACACTAAAATTATGGGAAAATTACCAAGCTCTTATATTCACCAGAAAAGGCTACTGACTAAGTTTCAGATTTTAAGGAAATCATTTTCTCACCAAAATAAATACTTTAACAAAACCTCAAATTAAATAAACTGTGAAGTAGCCTACTGACTTAAGTCTTCAAAAATTCTATAAAACTTCACAGAGGTTTCTAATGTTCTGAAATGTCTTATCACCAATTTGCACAATTTATTAAAGAGTATTGGCCCCTCAATTATTTTTCTTAAGCCTAAGACAAAATAAATGCCTTGTGAATGAAGTACTTGTTAAATCATTTCAATAATTACACAAAAATTACCAGAGGTGTATATCATGATATTAAGGACACTACCAAAGTTTCATCATCATCCAAGACCATTTAAGCATGCAAATTTCTCTTATAAGGAATTTCCCTAAAGGGATTATGACCTAATTCAAAGAAAATAATTGCTCCTAAAATTCTTATAAAATTGACTAAGGCCTATTTACACCCTATGAACTTATCCACCAAGTTTCATAACCATCAAGGGACTTTTGACCATATGGCCTTCACAAGGTTCTAAATGCACACCTAGGAATAACACTAGTGTTCTAGGGCTTAATCACCTCTACACCACCCCAAACCACTCATGGGTATAATTTAGGTGATCCCAAACCAGTGGACAAGGTTCCAGCTCATGGTGAGGAGATTTGACCACAATACCCCAAGATAAACATCATGCCCTAATTTTGACCTAATTAGACCCAACTTAGGTTAACCAATTTCCAAACGAAATCAGTCCCAATTGGGCTGAAATTTTTACCAGGGTCATGTGATGACCCTAAGAAGTACCCACCAAAATTTGGAGGGCATTGAAGGTCATTTGACCTAATAATTAATTAATATTTAATTTATGAAATTATTACAAAAATCTTAGAAAAATGTTCTCATAAAATTCTCATCTTTGGATATGATGTGTGTGTAGGTATAAGTAGACTACGTTTCAAATCTCAAGTCCATATCATTTCCCAATCAAAAGTTATTCAAGAAATGGTGGTTGTCCTACACTAGGGACCAGCCCCACCAAAATGGACCTACAGGAAGCTACAGAACTTCTTTGGGGGTGAAATAAATTTTAAAATAAAGTAGACTCCAAGGGCTACAACTTTACTGTTGACCACTTTTTCTATAGAGGGGCCTAAGTATTTTTAATAAATTAATCTAAGTGCTGCCAATAATAAGAATATAAAATAGAATAGCAATCATTAATATAAAAAAACTGCACATGATATAAACTGATGGTCCTGATTACGTCTTCAAGCTCCAGCCAACCGACGTGATTTCCTCTTCCTGTAGCCGTTCCCAACTTGATTTTTCGGCCATCCGGCCACCTCCCTGGTCGGCCACCGCCACCACCACCTCCGTTGAGGTGGTGGCTATCGCAGGGCGGCGGCACGGCCGCCGGAGGGGACGATTCCGGCGAACCCGACGGAAGAAATTCCATGAAAATTCATGGATTTCGCTCACCGGATCGGGCTCAATTGAGCCTAATTTCTCACCTATTTTGATCTAAGATATATCCACAGAGAGAGAGGAGAAGAACCAGACCTTCTTGGAGCCCGGCGACGATGGCGGCGGTGTTCGGCCATGGCTTTTCCCTTCTCCGGCGAGCTTGCCCGATCTCTCCATTCTCCACCAAAACCTTTGATACAATATATGATTTCGACTGCCATCCACCTTTTGAAGCTAATGGTGGAGTTAGATTTGAGTGGGGAGTGCTGTATAGGGAGAATTTGAGGAGAATATATTTCGGCCATGATGGTTAAGCTCCTCCATTGATGATGGCTGGCTGGAATTTATGGGGAAACTCCTCTCAAGCATCATGGAAGATGAATGGAGGGGCTTGGGGAGATGAATGGAGTGACCCATGGTCTCCCACCATTAACTTTCCTTCTTTTTTCCTCTTTCTCTCTCTTCATTAAGGGGGAAATTGCACTTTCTCTCTCCTACTCATCATTTCCAGAAATTGAGTGGTAACTCCTGGTAATTATCAGCCTCCTAAGCTAATGGGCTACTCCAATTAGGCCTAGCCCAAGTGGATTGGGCTTGAGTTAGCCTTTTCCCCTCTTTTTGGGCAAGGTTGACCAAGTGTTGACTTGAGGTGTTGACTTGGTCAACTGATGGATTGACTGGTCCAAGTGGTGTGTCTTGAGTCCCGTGACACCACCCAAAGTTGGTTGAGTCATGGTGGTGCCCCAATTGGGCCAATTAATCCAAAAGGTGTTGGTTTGACCAAAACAGGGCTAGAGTTGACTTTGGTCAATTTGACCATTTGGGTTGACCCCAATGGGTGGGTAGTGACCTATTGGTCTCTCTTAAGGGTTAGGAAGGTATAGGTAGGGTCAATTTGGCAAGGTGGAGGTCAATTGACCCTAAATAGGCTACTTTGACCAATTTGGGGTTATGGTTGACTTTGGTCAATTTGGCCTCTTTGGTCGACCCCAATGGGTCATTGGTGCTCTAAGGGGACCCCTAAAGGTTTAGGTATGCTATGGTGGGGTCAAAGGGTCAAGGTGAGGCCCTTAAGTCCAACCCTATGCTTGTTAACTAGAAATTACTATTTGCAGACCACTGTGGTTTCCTTCTTCTTGGCTAAGGCCAAGTGGTCTCTTCAAGCTTCCTAGGGTTTTATCATGACCTAGTTATGACAAAACCACTCTAGGGGTCTAGTTGTTTGGGGGATGTTACATAAACACCCGAACAGACATTGAAAATGCGGTCAACATTATTGCCAGGTTCGTATGTAACCCCTCTAAAATTCACCTTGGTGCTGCAAAAAGGGTTTTACGCTACTTGTAGGGAACCAAAGCCTACAGGCTCATGTTTAAAGAAGAAGAAGATACAAAATTAACAGGCTACACCGACTCTGACTGGGCTGGCTGCCTGGAGGATCGCAAGAGCACTGGAGGATACACCTTCTTCCTCGGTTCCAGCATCATTTCCTGGAGTTCCAGAAAACAACACACCGTTGCCCTCTCTACCGCTAAGGCAAAGTTCATGGCTTTAAACTCGGCCACGTTCGAGGCGATTTGGATACAAAGGCTACTAAAGGATTTAATCAGGGAGAGCCACGAAGAAGAAGAAGAAGCGACAACAGTAACACTACTGTGCGACAACACTTCCGCCATCGCTATAACGAAAAATCCTGTATATCACGCAAGGAGCAAACATATAGAAATACGATTTCAGTTTATCAGAGAAGCAGTAGAGAAGAACTTAATCGATCTCAAGTTCTGCCCTACACAAGAACAGATCGCCAACATCATGACCAAACCCCTTCACCGAAGCCGATTCGTGGAACTCAAGAACCTGCTAGGAGTAAGAGATGAAGCAGATTTAGAGGGGCTGTTGAAACCAGAAATCCGCCCCCATGGTTGAATCAATAGCCATGAAAGCTTCCCAGCGGCTGCCCTGATGGAGTCCCAATGCCCGCTTCCCAGCGGCTGCCCTGATGGAGTCCCGATGCCCCTCTCTATGCCTGGGAAATATAAAGAAGAAGTTAATTAACTTATCGTAAATGTAATAGTCTTAATTAGTATTAATTAATCCTCTCATCTGTATCCAGTTAAGAATTGTAACAATACTGTATGGCTATATATAGACCATGTATCCCATCTTTTAAAAACTGAAGTAAGTAGTATTTTACTTTGTTTGTGCTTCCTCTCCTTTGTTTTTTACCTGTAAAATCCCCAAACAAAATATCAAGCATAGAACTAACATTTATTAAAATAGAAAAAAAATAGAAAATAGAAAATCCACCCCCGACTCCCGCTTCCGCCGAACATGCCTCCGCGCCCTTCCTTCTGCCGCCGGCGCCCACCGGGGGTTCGCCGGCCTCCGGCGAACCCGTCGGGGGTTGTCCGGGGTCTCACGGGCAGGGCCACCACCGGCTGTGGCCCTGCCCGCTCGCCGCCAGACCACCCCCGGCGGGTTCGCCGGAGGCCAGCGAACCACCCGGTGGGCACCGAGCAGGTCGCCGGCGGTGGCGTGGTGAAGCCGTGAAGGCGCGGGTGGCGGAAAGTCTTTGTATCGAAATTTCTGAAATTCAGGAGTTTGGATTATTCGATATTGGCAGTGCTCCCCCCTTGAATCAGACAACTATTGTTTGAACTGGCTTGATCAGACGGTCCAGATGAGAGTCTTGGTGTGCCTCCTAATATGAATATTGGTTTATATAATACTAGCATCTTCGAACGGGCTTCGCCCGTTCTCGATGCGTCGCTGCGGGCTTCGCCCGTAACCAAGCAGGCTTCACCCAGCCCCCGGGCCGGTGTCCTGCCTGGCACCCACCGGGGGGTTCGCCGGCCTCCGGCGAACCCGCCGGGGGTTGTCCGGCGGCGAGCGGGCAGGGCCACCTCCGTCGGTGGCCCTGCCCGTGAGACCCAGATTTGGGTCTCACGGGCAGGGCCACCGACAGCGGTGGCCCTGCCCGCTCGCCGCCGGACAGGCCACCGGCGGCTCCGCCGGCGGCGGCAGAGGGAGGAGGGGCAGCCTTCACCTGGGCAAAATTTTTGCAGAAGTGGATCGGGAATTCCTGGAGTTGAGGGAGGGTTCGTTTAGGAGCTTTGGCTATTTGCAGGCACGAATCTTTGAATCCGACGGTCAGATTTAAATACTGCTTGATTGAACGGTCCAGATTTAATTTTTGGTGTGCTTGAGATATATATATTGGTTTATATAATAAAGATATATATATATAGGGGACATCTCAAATGCGGGCAACCTTATATGTGGGCGTACGGGCAAGTCATTTTGGGGGTCAAGATGCTTTCAAATCAAAAAGTGATCAACATGAAAGTTGTAGATCTAGATTAGATCTACAACTTTCATGTTGATCACTTTTCGATTTGGAACCATCTTGACCCTCAAATCAGAGCCCGAAAATCTAATTTTCGTAGTTCAAATGTAGCGGACTCGCCGCCCCAGATTTCGAGCCCCAAATCGAGGGTCAAAACTGCTCCAAATCGAAAAGTGACCAACATGAAAGTTGTAGATCTCGTCTAAATGAACAACTTTGATGTTGATCACATTTTGATTTGGAGCTGTTTTTACCGTCGTTTTGGGGCTCGAAATCCGGGGCGGCGAGTCCGCTACATTTGAACTACGAAAATTCGATCTTCGGGCTCTCAACGAGATCTACAACTTTCATGTTGATCACTTTTCGATTTGAAACCATCTTGACCCCCAAAATAGCTTGCCCGTACGCCCACATATAAGCTTGCCCGCACATGATCAATCCCCATATATATATATATATATATATATATACTAGCATCTTCGAACGGGCTACGCCTGTTCTCGATGCGTTGCAGCGGGCTTCCCCCATAACCAAGCGGGCTTCGCCCGCTTGGCATTCAAGCGGGCTGCCCCCAAATTCGGACGGGCTGCGCCCGCATCTGTCGTGGGCGGTGTCATTTGTCGTGGAGGGGTGATATTGGTCGTGGGGGCGACATTCGTCGTGCGGGCGACATTCATCGTGGGGGCGACATTTATCGTGGAGGGCGACATTTGTAATGTGGGCGACATTTATTGTGGGGAAGACATCTGACGTGGGGGCAACAGTTGTCGTGTGTGACAACATTTATTGTGGGTGGCAACACCTGTCTTGGGTGGCCACATTTGTGAAATGAAGTGAGATACCCTAATTCATTTTTCTTCAACAGTTTTCTTCTTTGATAAATCTATTCTCTCTATTATCTCCTTTTCCCTATGGTAACATTTTTTTTTTCAATTTTAAGAAATCAAATGAGCAAAAAAATATTACCCTTTGACTTGGTTTTTTTATGAGAACAATATGTCCTTACTCTTTGAATGATGTAACCATTATATATTGATGATTAATACCTACTATTTAAAATTTATTGTCCCTTAATGAATTCAAAATAAATGAATTTTCAAATTAATCAATTATGAACTATTCCTTTTGTTTTTTTAATCATATTAAGTGCTTTGTTTTGCTTTATATTTGACTCTTATTTTGGAGATTAAATGTTATTACTTTAATCACCCGGGTATTTGCAGGGCAGTAGGTTGACTGGAATTATAGAACATTTAAGCAAACAAAACTATTCTCAATTCAAGTTAACTAAAACAGGTGATATCTCATCGTTCCAAGACAATAAACATTCCACTATCAGCACAACTCATCATTTCATTCCAAACCATTCACAATTCTCCAAGGGCTAGTATATATATATACACCAAGCATGAACAAAAGACCTGAATGCTCCTTGATTAATTTTTTGATTACCAAACTAAACTTATTGGAAATGAAGGATCCAACAAAAAAAACATACTAATTCAAGTTAACTAAAACACTAAATGAAAACGCCATCGTCTGAGGACACAGCAAGGGTCCTAATGCAGGACACAACTGCCAGAAAAAGCAAAAAAAATCAAGAATGACGGTGGATGAAGGCTATTAGATTTTCTGCCTGTTGTTGTCCTGATAAGACCAACATCAAGAAGAGCACGGAACCGTCTCCTGGACTCCATAGGTTCAACAGAGTAGTCCTCTCCAGTGGCCTGCACAAAATGGTGAGATTATTGGCCAAAAAATGAATTTCTAGAATAATAGATTGAAAAAATAGAGCAGTGCTCAGACAACAGCAGCAGCAAATCATTTAATCCTTATTATTCGTCTTTATTAGATTATTAGTAAATATAATTCCAAATCATTTAATCCTAATTATTTTAGTATATATTACCTTTGTTTCTGGTTGGAGCCCGTCCAGTTCAGACCATGGACTGCTTTAAGTTTCCCAAGACAGTAGTTCTTAAATCTTTATGAACACAATAAATCAAATTAGAACTTTTGGTTATTTATTAAAACAAATTAACTTAATAACCCTGAAGAATTACCTCATGGATATCATCCAGAGACCTTAATGATGTTGCTCATTCTTCTTGAAGTTTCTTATCACGGGATGTTGGGCGCATGAACTGTTAGATCGACATGTCAATGGCAGATAATAACAATAAAGCAACTTGAAGGCAGCAATTACAAATATAATGTCTTGAAAAAAGGCGCACCTATTATGCTATTATTTCTCTCGCAAACATGTATTTGTGTGTGTGTGTGGGTTATCCACCTTTATTGCCTCATCTTCTTTCTTCAGCATGTGTTGTTGCTGGTCCAGGTTAATTTATTTGGTGACAGGGACTGACAATTTAGAATATTCAATAGACAATTTGAAGTCTAATTTTCAGTTAATTCAAGTCAGTTGCATTGAAGCTTCCATGTTAATGAATGCTAGGGTAATATCATAATCTGTGGCTATAACTATACCAATGGAAACCTCAATTGATGAAAGCTACAATGTTCATGTGTATAATAAGCTATTGACTTTAGAAAAAATGCAGTGAAGCATCCATGTTAATCTGTATCGGGTTATTAGTAAAAACAAAAAACACATGCAACTGAAAAATTCATTGCAAATAGAACCTAAATCATTAACCCCATAAGAAACACATGCAAATGAGAATGTCCAGTGCCTTGCGGTCAATTTTTTGCGGCTTTATCTGCTGATTCGAAATCAAAATGTCAAGAGTTCCGTTGCCGCAGACGAAAAATGGACTGAGATTTCAGTCAGGGTGCTGGTACAGCCAATATAGCAGCCTTCGCATTCCACCTTTTCATAAACAAAATCACCTATAGTGTTGTACCAAAGCACAAGCAAATGGGAATGAGAGATCACAAGGAAAAGAAAGCTGAAGTAGTACAGAAAAATTAAAGAAATCTTTAGCATTATTTAGATGGCAAGCAGAAATATTTAGAATGATAACATCTCAACAAATTTTTCGTGAGTTGACATTTAAGATAAATCGAACCACAATGCTTATTTGGAATAGAGTTTGGAAACAAAATAACCAATAAATGCTAATTTATATTGGAACCTGATTTTAGACTGAATGTTGATTTTCATTTAACCAAATGAGCCGTAAACTCCTTCATTGATAAGCTTCAAATTAGGAAAGATAAACAAAAAACTGAAACTTGTACCAAGCAGATACCTCAGCTACTATTTGTAGCAGTTGGAAGAAGACCACCATTAAAGTATGAGAATGAAAAATTTTAAAACTGAAATTTTCATGAAACAGTTTAAAACAGCATAAACAAAAGACCACCATTATGAATTTTCATAAACTGAAATAATAAAATGAAATTGAAATTGAAATTAGACCAAGGTTAAAAATAGCATAAACAATGACTTGAGTCTGGATAAATAGCTCAACCATTAAAGTATAACTAATGAAAAATAGCTCAACCATTCTAGTAACAGAAATCTTAGACAAAAGACCACCATTAAAGTATGAGAATGGAATAGTTTTTAACTAAAATTTTTGTAAACTGAAATTAAAAGAGCATAAACAAAAGACAACCATTATGAATCTTCATATGAAATCATAAACTGAAATTGAATCAATTTAAAACTTGAAAAAGTATCATCAAAGAATGAAAATGAAGGGAGAGAAGAACGCTCACGCAGATCGGCACCAGATCTGGATTTGTTGGCTTCGTGCTCTTGATCCTGCAGGGAATTCTATGTAGACCATGCCCTAGGCTGCAAAAAATGGGGGAAATAAAATATTGTATATATAAAGGATTGCGAAGACCCGCCAGGAAATTGAAATCATTCAAATGGAAGTGGAGAAAAATCAATCCTGAAGTTAATACTTTGAAACCCAACCTCATTCCAGAGCATATAATTAGACGCCTAAATCTAATAACATCACATTCATAAGCTTCATACATGTCATAACTATAAAAAATAGAATATGGAGCTAACTCATTTAGGAGATTGAACTTTGAAATCATTTAGAATATTGATACCGAACAAACTCATTTAGGAGGTTAAACTTTGAAATCATTTAGAATATTGATACCAAACAAACTCATTTCGCATTAACGATACATGTGAGCCCGTTTGTTAAGAGTCTAAATAGAAAAACTGAAACGGATGGTCATTCTATAGAAAGAAAAATTGAAATTGATACACCATTCGCTTGAGCTTTGAAATCATGTACTAAAAAGAAAAAAATGAAACAAACTCATTTCGCATTAACGATACCTGTGAGCACCGATGAATTTTTATTGCAACGATTCCCTTGATCTCTACCCCACTGCACATACTGCTTTTCCACACCAAAATTCTCATAGTTGTTCACTAAGCCCAGTATAAGCCTGATTTCGTGCCTTCTCGGCCTTGAAATCACAAATCCAAGACCTATCTCCAAATCAGAACCTTACAATCAAAGTTTCAAAGAGAGGAGATGAAGAAGATGATCGCCTTCATGCCTTAGTAGGGAGCTTGCTTCAGCCTAGGGCATCATCGTTTGCTTCGATCAAGGGGTTCGTCGCCTGCAGGGGAGCATCGCTTAGGGCTTCGTCGCCTGTAGGGGAGCATCGCTTGGTGCTTCGTCACCTGCAGGGGAGCATCACCGTGGATCAAGGGAAGGAGCATCTAGGGAGCTTCAGTCCTGGTGCTTCTTTAATCGAAGGAGCTTCAGTCCCCCTTCATCGCAGGCGATGGGGAGCATCACGGGGAGCTTCAGTCCTCCTTCGTAGGCAAGAGCATCGAGGGGGGGCGAGGGCATTGAGGGGCCAGAACTTCTTGAATAGATGGGGCAAGGGATTTTCGGGGAGAGGGCTTTGGCTGTAGAAATAGAAAGGCAAGCATAGTAAACCGTGAGGAGGAAATGACCTGGATGCACTTAAAATTTTAAATTATTCTGAAAATTGAAAATATATTAGGAAGAGGAGGAGGGGTAGAAGAGGCATATTGAATGTTGCACCAAAGGGGGTTTCTTATTTATAGAATAACTAGCATCTTCGAACGGGCTACGCCCGTTCTCGATGCGTCGCTGCGGGCTTTGCCCGTAACCAAGCGGGCTTCGCCCGCTTGACATTCAAGCGGGTTGTGCCCGCATTCGGGCGGGCTGCGCCCGCATTTGTCGTGAGCGGTGTCATTTGTCGTGGGGGGTGATATTGGTCGTGGGTGCGACATTCGTCTTGGGACCGACATTCGTCTTGGGACCGACATTCGTCATGGGGGCAACAATCGTCGTGGGGGCGACCTTCGTCGTGGGGGAGACCTTCATCATGGGGGCGACATTCATCGTGAGGGCGACATTTATCGTGGATGACGACATTTGTAATGTGGGCAACATTTATCGTGGGGAAGACATTTGACGTGGGGGCAACAGTTGTCGTGTGTGACAACATTTATCGTGAGGGCGACACTTATCTTGGGTGGCCACATTTGTGAAAGGAAATGAGATACCCTAATTCATTTTTCTTCAACATTTTTCTTCTTCGATAGATCTATTATCTCTACTATCTCCTTTTCCCTATGGTAACATTTTTTTTTTCAATTTTAAAAAACCAAATGAGCAAAAAAAATATTACCCTTTGCCTTGTCTTTTTTTTTTATGAGAACAATATGTCCTTACTTTTTGAATGATGTAACCATTATATATAGATGGCTAAGGCCTACTATTTAAAATTTAATGTCCATCAATGAATTCAAAATAAATGAATTTTCAAATTAATCAATTATGAACTATTCCTTTTGTTTTTTTAATCATATTAATTGCTTTGTTTTGCTTTATATTTGACTCTTATTTTGGAGATTAAATGTTATTACTTTAATCAACCGGGTATTTGCAGGGCAGCATGTTGACTGGAATTATACAACATTTTAAGCAAACAAAACTATTCTCAATTAAAGTTAACTAAAACAGGTGATATCTCATCGTTCCGAGACAATAAACATTCCACTATCAGCACAACTCATCATTTCATTCCAAACCATTCACAATTCTCCAAATCAATTAATCCTAATTAATAAATTTAAAACACAGCAACATAAGCAATGATTAAACCACCAACAAATCAAAAGCTCAGACAACAGCAACAAATCAAAAGCTCATACAAAGCTTCGATTAAAATGAAAATGGAAACCACAATAAAAATCTCGAGCACCTATTTTCCAAAATAATTGCAATAAAAAGCAATTATCAGGAAACCTTGAAGAAATAAAGGCGGCGTACTCATTGGATCTGCATACATCTAGGGGAAACAAACAAAAAAAGTAAGTATCAAATAAAAGCATTACGTTTCGGCGATCAAACAAATGCAACATTAAGCCGCGATTCTTGCTTGTCAATTTTTTCTCATATAAATGTTCCAGTTTTAGTTGAACATGCAACTTTTAGCACCAAAATGGAATCATGTGCTTATAAAATAACTTCTAAGCATGTCATTTGCATATATATAGGGTGGGACCGGGGTATTTAAAGGCGCAAATATCACGTAGAACCATAACATAAATATTTTGGGAAAAAACAAAATCAAGCCATGATGAAACATATCTTCCACCATTCTGCAACCACTAAATGTAAATAATAACAATTTTTATTATAAAAAAATCATCACCCAAATAATATTCATTTATTTGCTGCGCATACCTTTTTGATTTACTTCTAGCAAGATAAAACAGGAGCACAGGGTAGGCGGTCTGGTGTGCAATCTTCATCAGGTGTTTAGCAAAAGGAAATTAGCATGAAATAACCTCAGCAATTCAAATTTAGAGACTCAAAATCATGTCTTTAAAGAAGAGATTTACTTTTTAATATTAACAGCAGCAGATCATAGTTAATCCATTCATTGGTTTCCTGCGTGTTAATGGGAGCATCTCCTTGTTCGCCGATTTCTCAATCTTGCAGCAGATCATAGCTCGCACTGCTCAATCCTCATTCACAGATTCTCAAGTTTTGCATAACATACTAAGATTAAATAGACAAAAAAGTACTAATTAGAAGAGTGAAAGAGTTCTAAATTTTCCCCAACTCTTTTTCTCTTTCGCTCATATACACATGCAAACCCAGCATCGATAAATGATGAGTAACTTGAAAATCACTCGGCAGAAGAAAATGGAAGTCCAAAAAAGAAAAATCGAACCAAAATATTAAGGAAAAGTGAGCAAAACATTTAAATCTTTTTTTCTAAATGTTTTGATTTTCTGTTCTTCTGGCTTTGGTATACCCAAGAATAGAAAATCTCGACCATGCGCGTCTTGCCCCCCCTCTCGAGCAGAACTTTCTCCCAATTCCACATAGCGCGTCTTCCCCCTCTCGAGCAGAATTTTCTCCCATTTTGACCTAGCGCCGCACAACCTTGTGGCTCTAGTTCGCCGTCGACCTCCTTCCCGATCGAGGAACCGGCGTCAAGTTGCTTCTTTGTCAACAAAAAGTCACGCACGATTCGGCCTTCTCAACCGAGGAACCCCTACACGCAGACGAAACCCCACATGCACTTGGCAGCACTTCCAATCGCCTCATCTTCAAGTCTTCCTCTTCTGCGGCAGCCATATCTCCTGAGAAGGAGAGGGGGAGGGGGAGTGGGGAGAGAGAGGTAGAGAGGGCCAGGGTGAGGCTTAGGAAGGGAAGGCAAAAGAAGTTGGAGTGGACACGGGATTTATGCTCAGCATTGAAGGAGTAGCCATCAACTTTTGGCAGAGCTGTCAAAAATTAATGGCTCCAGCTCTGCCAAATAAAGGGAAGGCAATAAAAGTTGATGGATTAGCCATCAACTTTTGGCAGAGCTGTCAACTTTGGCAGATCTTAGATTATTGTGTTAGGTAAGGTTTGTATTAAAGCTAGAGCCATTTTTAGCGGGAATACAAAAAATTACCTAAATGTATGCATTTTTTTGAAATTTTTTGAACTTTATAGTCGATGAAACGGGGGTAAAATAGGAAATAGCAATGTTGCACCAAATGAGGGTTTTTCTTTATAGAATAGTATAGATATAGATATAAATATAAAAATTAGCTAAAACAAATTATTTATTCAATAATTTATATGAAATATGTACAATATTACCCAAAATTATGCTAAAAACTATACTAAAAATATGCATAATTTACTATTCATCAAATACCCCCATACTTAAGCTTTTGCTATTCCAGGGCAAAAGTACAAAAAATACACTTAAGACATTAATAAAATTTCTAGTTCACTAAAACTTCAAATAAATCAAAAAGTAAGTTTGAAGTTAATTTTAGAGATTTAAATAGGTAAATCCTAAGCTATGAAAATGACTTACAAAGAGAAAAATATTTTATCCAACAAGTCCTCTTTAAGTTAGCTAAATGGCAAACAATATTGCAATCGTTAGTGACAAAATTAAACTAGAATTATAAAACTTTAACTTGTTATGAAATTTCTAAGGAAGAATAAAAACTACTAAATATTGCTCTCCCAAAAATTTAATTTTTTTTTCTAGGTTTCAGTTATAATGGCTAAGGGGTAAGGGGAAAACTTGGTAGGAGAAGATGTTGTTGATTTGGGGGTGATGAATTTTATCCTCTCACCCCACTCAATTTTTTTTGTTTGGATTTGAGAGTGGTTAGGGAATGGAATCTTATTCCCATAATGAAATTTTTCAATCTTCAAAAATAACTCAATATATATATGTTTAGGGAACGAAATTTTTATTCCCATGTCATAAATTCTTTTAATAAAATTGGGTGCCTATGTTTACGGAATGAAATCTTATTCCCATTGACATAAGATCTTTTAAATGATTACCAGGAAAAATGCTAAGAGGAAAGAGGGTTTAAAAAGAAATTTCTAGATTTGAAATAAAAAAAAATTAGAGAGCAAGATAAAGTAGATACAATTTTCCAAAGCTTCCAAAAGTTTGAAGTATGAATAATTTAAAGTTTAAGGTGGTTTTTCTAACATAATACAACAAGTAGCAGTTTACACCTAACGAAAAGTAGTGCTAAAAGAAATTCTCTAAATAAATTGAATTCATAGAGTGTTTTTTAAAACCAAATCTCTGAGAATTTAAATCTTACGAATTATGATAAAATGAACTAAAAGCAAACCAAAGATAATGAAAATGCTTAAAAATAAATCGATTGGCCTTGAAAGTTACAAAAAGCCAAGTAGGGGTTTTATTCTATTTTTGGATAAGTTTTTCATCATTCAACATTTTTTTAACGATTTTTTTCTTTGGAATATTATTTTTTTTGTTGTTTTTGTTTCATTTAACAAAATACATATAAAAAGTTAATAAGAGGAAAAAGAGAAAGAAAGAAAAGAAAATATAAACATAAATAATTTTTTTTGGTGTCCTGACAAAATTTTGTGAATTTTGTTATAGCAAATTTCTAAGTAAAAAATTTCAATTTTTTATTTGGATTTTTCATATCTTTATCTTATATATACATTAATACTTAAATAATAAAAAAGAAAGAAAGAAAAATAGAAAATACAAATATGATTTTTTTGGGGGGTTTTATTATTATTATTATTATTTTTTCTTCATCAAAAAGTTTTTGGATTTTGGGGTTTTTAAATTTTTTTTTATTTTTTTAATTTATTTACAAAGTATGAAATATTTTTGTTGGGTTTTTGGGATTTTTTTTTAGAATTTTTTTTTGTTAGATTTTTTTCTTGGAATTTTCTAATTTATTTACAAAGTATGAAATATATATATTTTTTTATTTTGGGGTTATTTAGATTTTTTAAATTTATTTACAAAGTATGAAGAACGGAAAAAGATACCCCCATATTTAAAACCTAACATTGTCCCCAATGTTGTAACTTAAGTATGAATGAGCGAAAATAAAAGGACGGTTTGTACAAAAATAAAGGACGAGAAAATTAATAAACCCTACAAAAAAATAAAAAAGTAAGAAAATATTAGATAAATATGGGGTGCCTCCCACGAGCGCTATGTTTACCGTCGCGTAGCTTAATGTATTTGACGTTTAAAGTTTTTTTCTTTAAAGGTTTGGAAGGGGTATAGATTCGAGTTACCGTCCACCGCATCGCCCGCCAAATAAAGTTTTAAACGGTGACCGTTGACTTTAAACTCACCTTTTTCGGGGTGGGAGATAAGAACGGTCCCATATGGCCAAACCTCTTTGACGTCAAAGGGGCTGGACCATCTGGATTTTAGCTTACCCGGAAAAAGACGAAGGCGTGAATTAAAAAGAAGGACAAGATCGCCCGGCGCAAATGATTTTGGGAATTTTATTTTTCGATCGTGGTAGAACTTAGAACGCTCCTTATAAAATTTATTGCTCTCGTAAGCGTTCGCACGCCATTCATCGAGCTCGTTTAATTAGAATTTCCTAGACTCAGAGGCTAAGTTCGGATCGAGGTTTAAAAATTTTAAAGCCCAAAAAGCACGGTGCTCTAACACTACGGGCAAATGGCACACCTTGCTGTAGACTAATCGATAGGGCGTACAACCGATGGCGGACTTGTACGCCGTACGATACGCCCACAACGCGTCGTCGAGTTTTAAAGACCAATCTTTCATATTCGTCGAAACGGTTTTTTGTAATATACGCTTAATCTCTCGATTAACTACCTCTACTTGGCCGCTAGTTTGGGGGTGATAGGCGGTGGTGAGCGTGTGCGTAACGCCATATTTAGATAATGTTTTTGCAAACTGGGCATTGCAAAAGTGTGTACCCCTATCACTTACTATCGCGCGGGGCGTACCGAAGCGAGAAAATAATTTTTGTAGAAATTTGACGACGAATCTCGCATCGTTAGTGGGGCGAGCTTGCGCTTCCACCCCACCTAGATACGTAGTCGACTGCCACTAATATAGCGATTAGTATAAGAGGGAGGTAGGGGGCCTACGGAGTTTATGCCCCATAAATCGAAGATTTCACATTCTAAATAAAAAATTTAGGGCATCTCGTCACGACGCGAGAAGTTACCCGACCGCTGACAGCTATCGCACGTGCTCACATAATTGTGAGCATCTTTGAAAAGAGTGGGCCAATAAAAGCCCGCCTTAGCGCCTTCCGCGCGGTCCGGTTAGCTTGATAATCCCCCCCGGCCGGCCCCTCGTGGCAGTGACGCAATATTTGCGCACCTTCCTCGCATGAAACGTATCTCCGCACCACTTGGTCCGCGCAGACGCGAAAGAGAAATGGGTCTTCCCAAAAGTAAATTTTCAAATCAGAAAAAAATTTCTTCTTTTGTTGTTTTGAAAAGTCTTTCGGAAGGACCAAGTTTTTAAATTAGAAAAAGCTAAGAGGCGCTCCTCAGGAAAAATATCGTCTATATCAGGTTCGACGAGCGCTTCCTCGATTGGGCGCTCTAAACGAGAGAGGTGGTCGGCCGCTAAACTTTCAGCCCCCCCCCCCCCCCCCACACCCACTTGTCTCGGATCTCTAGATCGAACTCCTGCAATAGGAGGATCCATCGAAGCAAGCGGGGTTTGGCGTCCACCTTAGCTAATAAATATTTGAGGGCGGAGTGATCGGTAAAAACGATAACTTTAGAAAGCGTGACGTAAGGCCTAAATTTATCGATGGCGGACGACGGCTAGAAGTTCCTTTTCCGTCGTAGTATAATTTGTCTGTGCGGCCGTGAGCGTACGCGAAGCGTAATAGATGGGATGAAAATATTTATTACATGTTGGCCTAGTACAGCTCCCACCGCGATATCGCTCGCGTCGCACATTATTTCGAACGGAAGGGCCCAATCCGGCGCCACCAGAATGGGAGAATGGAGAAGTTTTTCTTTAATAATATTAAACGCCTCTACGCACGCGTTATCAATAATAAATGGAGATTCCTTCTCCAGGAGGTGGGTTAGCGGTTTCGTTATTTTGGAAAATTTTTGAATAAACCGTCGGTAAAAACCCGCGTGCCAAGAAAACTTCTAATGGATTTTATATTTGAAGGAGCGGGAAGTTTTTCAATTATTTCGACCTTAGCCTTATCGACCTCCATCCCTTTAGCGGAAATTTTGTGGCCGAGAACTAAACCTTCCCGGACCATAAAATTACACTTTTCCCAATTTAAAACCAGGTTCGTGTCTTCGCATCATTGGAGGACTCGATCTAGATTCTGCAAGCAGTTGGAAAAGGAGCTCCCGAATACGGAGAAGTCATCCATAAAAACTTTCATTATGTCCTCTACGAGCTCCCCAAAGATCGCCATCATACATCATTGGAATGTAGCTGGCGCATTGCAGAGGCCAAACGGCATCCTTCGATATGCGAAGGTGCTGAAGGGGCACGTAAAAGTTGTTTTCTCCTGGTCTTCGAGGGAGATAGGAATTTGTAAAAACCCTGATAGACCATCAAGAAAGCAATAATATGGATGACCTGAAAGTCGCTCCAAAATCTGATCGATAAATGGCAACGGGAAGTGGTTCTTCCGGGTGGCATCATTTAACTTTCGGTAGTCGATGCACACTCGCCAACCCGTAACAGTACGAGTTGAGATTAATTCGTTATTTTGATTGACCACTACCGTTAAACCGCCCTTTTTTGGCACGACATGTACGGGACTAACCCACGTACTATCCGATATTGGATAGATAATCCCCACATCTAGGAGTTTAATTACTTCAGCCTTAACGACGTCCCGCATGTTCGGGTTAAGTCGTCGCTGAGGCTGGATAGTTTTGCGAGAATTATCCTCTAAAAATATTTTGTGCGTGCAAAAAGAGGGGTTAATCCCCCTGATATCGGAAATCTTCCATGCAATTGCACGACGATGCTTAGACAGAACTTCAACCAATTCGGAAGTTCTTGAATTGGTTAAAGTGGAAGAAATGATAACGGGAAGTTTTGAATTTGGTGCGAGAAAAGCGTGCTTTAAATGATCGGGGAGTTGTTTGAGCTCCCGTAACGGGGGTTCTTCGTAAGAGGTGGTGATTTTTAAACCTTTTGAATCACAAGGCTCGAAAGATGAATCTGGCGGCAATTCGTCTAAAGGAGGGAGATTCGCCAGATCCGATTCGGCTTGCGTTAAAGAAAATAATTCAAAAAGCGAAGAAGACTCATCCTCAAACGCAGATTCCAAATTAGAACATGAATCATCATTCGATAAGGTGTTCCGCATGGAGGGATTAATCAGAAGTGTAACTTCGTCGTCTCCTATCCGAAGGAGGAGGCGACCGTTACTTACATCGATTAATGCTCGGGAGGTCGCGAGGAATGGGCGACCGAGGATAATTGGTTCCTAGGCGTCCTCCTCGATGTCGAGGATGACGAAGTTTACCGGGAAGATAAACTTGTCAACCTTGACCAGGATGTCCTCCACAACCCCGATGGGATACTTTATCGAGCGATCCGCGAGTTGGATGCTCATTTTCATTGGGGTAGGTACACCCAAATCTAATTTTTTAAAGAGGGAGAAGGGCATTAAATTTATACTAGCTCCTAGGTCTCAAGACGTATTTTATTAACAAATTGCCGAAAAGGCACGGGATGGAGAACCTTCCCAGGTCATTCAATTTGGGTGGCAATTTGTTAAGTAGGACCGCCGAGCATTCCGCATTAAGTGAAACGCGTGAAATACCCTCGAACTTAATTCTTCTTATTAGAAAGCAGCTCTTTTAGGTATTTTGCGTATTTCGGCATCTGAGAGAGTGTATCGCAGAAGGGGACGTTAATCTGGATTTGTTTTAAAATTTTTAATATTTTTTGGTAATGTTCGTCCTCCTTCTCTTTATTAATTTTCGATGGATAAGGAATTTGCGGGCTCGAAACGCTTGGCGCAATTGGAAAATTCGGAGCGAATAAAATTGAAGAAGAGGGTGGAGGGGTCGGAGGCGAAATGCATACCGTAGGCTCAACCCGCAATGGGGAGACGACCTCCTTGCCGCTTCGAAGGGTTATAACATGTGCATTTTCACGAGGATTCGGCTCGGTATTCCCTGGCAGAGCTCCGTGAGGCCGCTCGGAGATTATTTTCGCAAGCTGTCCAACCTGCATTTCAAGATTTTTGTAACGATCCAGTAATATTCCAGATATTTGTTTCGTTGGTCGCGACATATTTAGCGAAAACTTCCTCGAGCGGAGAAGGTTTTGGAGGAAGCGGCGGATATCCCTGATGGAATCCGTGCGGAAATCCTTGCGGATTCGCATTTGGGGGCCGCTGCGCATTATTTGGATTACTCTAGGAGAAATTAAGGTGGTTCCTCCAACCCGGGTTAAAATTATTACTATAAGGATTATTATTAGGGTTGAAGGGGGGCCGAACCGGATTACCGAGGTAATCCGCGTCTCTTTAATTAAGTTATTATTATTATTAATACTATTATTATTAGCATTAGCATTTGCCCACGCGGGAGTGGAGGAGGAAGCAGTCATCTCCGCCACTTGCTTGCTTAGCCGCTCTACCTGCGAGGCTAAGTAAGTAGTGTCATCCACTTCAAAAAGACCAGCCGATTTATTAGGACGCGGCCTTGGCACGTTCCATTGGTACGTGTTCATGGCATTTCTTCGATCAGAGCTTGAGCGGCCTCCGGGGTTTTGTTGTTTAACGTTCCCCCAGCGGCTGCGTCGATCATCTGTTGCGTTGAGAAATTCAAGCCATTATAGAACGTTTGTACCTGTAGCCAAGTTGGTAGCGCATGATGAGGACACCTACACAAATATTCTTTAAAACGCTCTCAAGTCTCGTAAAGAGACTCGGAATCGAATTGTATAAAGGATGCGATATCAATGTGTAATTTAGCGGGTTTTGACGGAGGAAAATACTTAGTTAGAAAATTTTCCGTCAATTCGGCCCACGTGGTTATGGACCCTCTCGGACGAGAAGTCAACCACGATTTAGCCTTTGTCCGCAGGGAAAAGGGAAATAAATGCAAGAGAATGGCGTCATCGCTGACGACATTAATTTTGAAGGTGTCACAAATTTCTAAAAAAATTGAAAGGTATTGGTTTGGTTCCTCGTCTAGCAAACCGTCGAACTGAATCGACTGTTGTACCATTTGGATTATGCTTGATTTTATTTCAAAATTATTATTAGCTATCGCGGGGCGAGTGACACTTGACACAGTATCTTCCAAATTCGGCCTGGAATAGTAGGCCATGGTCCGTTGTGGGGCCGCATTTGGATTGGGATCTGCCATATTATCCGTTATAGTATCGCCGACTAACTCTTCGAGATTTAAGGGTTGATTTTGGTCACGAGATCAAATACGCTTGTGAAAAGTGCGCTCGATTTCGGGATCAAAAGCGGCCCTCTCAGGACTCTTGGCACGATGTGTATCTGAAGAGGAAGTCCTGAGGGTCTTGGAGGAGTTTCACTCTGGAGAGTGTGGCAGTCACTCGGGAAGCAGAACATTGGAATCCAGGATAATGAGGCAAGGGTACTTCTGGCCGACCCTGAGCAAGGATGCATCCGAGTTCGCCAAAAAAAGTCAGAAGTACCAACTTTTCGCCCTGCTTCAACTTTTGCTGGCCCAGAGGCTAAGGAGCATCACGGCACCCTGACACTTTGCAATATGGGGGATGGATCTGATAGGACCTTTCCCCCAGGCAAGTGGGCAGAGGAGATTCCTCCTGGTCATGATCGACTACTTCTCAAAGTGGTTGGAGGTCAGGGCATTGGCCAAGGTGACCTCCCAGGTAATCCGCAATTTTGTATGGGGGAAATCATCTGTCGACATGGGCTCCCTCAAGCCATAGTCACAGATAATGGGCCACAGTTTGCTAGTGAAGAGTTCATTAGATTTTGTAGCCAGCTAGGAATAGATCTCAGGTTCGCATCCGTCCATCATCCCAGGAGCAACGGACAGGTGGAGGCAGCAAACAAGATCATAGTAAACTTGTTGAAAAAGAAGGTAGAAAATTTAAAGGAAAATTGGGTGGAGGAGCTCCCCTCGGTCATATGGGCTCTAAGGACTACACCCAACACCGCCATCAGAGAGACCTGCTTCATGCTCTCTTACGGTTACGAGGCCATCCTTCCCGTGGAATTTGAGGACAAAACACCACGGGTAAGGGCCACTGAAGGAGGCGACGAAGAATGGAGAGAGGATAACAAAGATGAGGTACGACTCTCCTTAGATATGATTGAGGAGGTCCAAGATCTTGTTGTCGTTCGGCAAGAAGAAGTCAAGCGCCGGATGGCAAAGTATTTTGACAAGCACATCAGGATCATGCAATTCGAGAAAGGGGATCTTGTATTAAAAAATGTCGACGCGGCCAAAAGGTCAGCCGCGGTGGGGAAGCTCAACCCCAATTGGGAGAGCCCCTATGTCATTGAAGAAGCCTTGAAATCAGGGGGATACCACCTCTAGAATGTCGAAGGTGAGTCCATCAGCCACACATGGAACAATGACGACCTAAAATGCTTCTACCCTTGAATTCATGTAATGCGATGGTTTACTTTCAAACTTAGTTTTTCTTGTATATGGTGTGATAACCCGTGAGATGGAAAGTTTCAAAAGGTTGGCCCTGAGCAGACCCGCTGACCAGGCTCTCACCTAGCTGGCAGGGCCTTATGCTCATTCGGTGGCAGGTTTCAAAGGTTGTCCCCGAGCAGACCCACTGACAAGGCTCTCACCTAGTTGGCAGGGTCATAGGCTCACTCGGTGGGATGATGGAAAGTTTCAAAGGTTGGCCCCGAGCAGACCCGCTGACCAGGCTCTCACCTAGCTAGCAGGGCCGTAGGCTCACTCGGTGGCAGGTTTCAAAGGTTGTCCCCGAGCAGACACATTGACCAGGCTCTCACCTAGATGGCAGGGTCATAAGCTCACTCAGTGGAAAGTTTCAATGGTTGGCCCCGAGCAGAACCGCTGACCAGGCTCTCACCTAGCTGGCAGGGTCGTAGGTTCACTCAATGGTAGCTTTCAAAGGTTGTCCCCGAGCAGACCCCCCGACTAGGCTCTCACCTAGCTTGCAGGTTCGTATGCTCACTCGGTGGCATGATGGACAGTTTCAAAAGGTTGGCCCCGAGCAGACCCGCTGACCAGGCTCTCACCTAGATGGCAGGGCTGTAGGCTCACTCAGTGGCAGGGTTCAAAGGTTGGCCCAGAGCAGACACCCTGACCAGGCTCTCACCTAGCTGGCAGGGTCGTAGGCTCACTCAGTGGCATGTTTTAAAGGTTGGCCCCGAGCAGACCCGCTGACCAGGCTCTCACCTAGCTGGCAGGGTCGTAGGCTCACTCGGTGGCAGGTTTCAAAGGTTGGCCCCGAGCAGACCCGCTTACCAGGCTCTCACCAAGCTGGCAGGGCCGTAGGCTCACTTGGTGGCATGATGGAAAGTTTCAAATGGTTGGCCCCGAGCAGACCCGCTGACCAGGCTCTCACCTAGCTGGCAGGGTCGTAGGCTCACCCGGTGGCAGGTTTCAAAGGTTGGCCCCGAGCAGACCCGCTGACCAGGCTCTCACCTAGCTGGCAGGGTCTTAGGCTCACTCGGTGGAATGATGGAAAGATTCAAAAGGTTAGCCCCGAGCAGACCCGCTGACTAGGCTCCCACCTAGCTGGCAGGCTCGTAGGCTCACTCGATGGAGACTCGCGAGGAAGGCAAGGTAAGAAAGTAAAATCTACGAAAGGAAAGATTGACACTAGGTAAGTCTCTCAGTATGAGGTATGCGAATGACGTCCATTGAGAAGGGCACTCGCCGGTGAATGGTGTTTGTCGAGAAGGACATTCGTCGGCGAGAGGGGTTGATCGGGACGGGTACTCGCCCGATGAATGTAACAAGGGGTACCAGCCAACCCCAAGGGATACAAGAATCGTGCGGGATGAAGTGGGCCCTCGGCGTAGCTACGCTCCCGTCAGAAATCAACGCGACCCCCTAAGTCCTAAAAGGGCATGAACACGTGCGAAAGGGTTGCGACCGTGTGGCATGCCTATGCGACGAGAGCATCTTGGTCATGACCTAAGACTAAGGGTCGATTGTACGCGAATGAGAGATGGATGCGCCAGTACATGGGCAAGAGTGCGAGAGCATGAACAAATAACAAGGCATACGTGGGCGAGAGCGCGAGAGCATGAACAATAGCAAGACATACGTGGGAGAGACGCGCGAATGAGTTGCAATAGTATGACACACCTATGGGGCGAGAGCGCCTAGGTCACGACCTATGGCTAAGGGTCAACAGTACGCGAATGAGCAAGTGATATGCAAGCACATGCGCAAAAGCGCGAGAACATGGGGAACAACATACGAACACGCGAACTATCAGTGAATAATAACAAGTAATGCAGAGAAAAGAAAAAATTTGTCACAAGCAGAGAAACAAAAATCTTTCATTTTTTCATCTTTAAAAGGGGTTTACAAAGAAGAGGGAGGGTCTCGCGTTACTAATAAAGAAAAGAAAAGGCAGGTCTTCAGGGGGCATCACCGGACTTCTTACTGGGGGATCTGCTGCTCACGTCCAAAGGACGGAGGCCGCCAATATGGTGCTCTCTTGAAAGCACTAAAGAAGAGCAAAAAGCTTGCTAAGGAGCAAGCTGAGGAGATTGAATCCTTGAAATTTTCTCAATCTGATTTGAGACAGCTGAAAGACTGACTCATATTAGCAAAGAGATTAGCAAGTTGAGAGGTCTGTCAATCATCCAAATTGGACCACAAGCAATAAGAACAAGATCATTGTGGATCTTGAGAAGAAGCTCCTCAATGAGAGGATGCTAGTGGCTAAGTTTTCCAAGCCACAAACTATATTGTCAATCATTGACAACTTTTCTGCCCAGTATAGAAGTGGCTTGTGTTATAACAAAAAGGCTGAGGCAAAGAAAGGAAATGATGGAAAAGATAAAGTACAACTGGTCATTTTGCAAAAGGTGCTTCTTGCATCCAACAATTATGACCATGACAGCATGTATGACCACTTGAAAAATGGATGTTCCTCTAGTAGGGCTAGCAATGCTCCTCACTGGAAAGGAAGGAAAGACCTTGGGTCTAGTGTACATAAATCTCCACATGAAGAAATACAAATTAAACATCGTGGGTCATTTTTATTTGGTTCAACATCACCAACATCATCAGCTAAAGGCAAGGGAAATGTCATTCTGCAAAGGCCTATTCCTAAGATGAATCCCATGGTTGCGCATTCCATTCCACATCATGCACACAACCACAAGATCCTTCAAAGAAATGCAAAGAATTCTAATGCCTACTCTCCTGTACATGAGCATGAACATCAAATACCCAAAACTATTCAGAAGAGAAGGTATAACAAGTATGAGTGCTGGTGATGTGGTAAGGTAGGTCACTTTGCCTTGGACTATTGGTATAATCCTACTGTGTCACAGACTAAGAATGCCAATTATGTTAGTGCATCTTTTAGTCAAAAATCTGCTCTAAAAGCTAATAAGGACCAAGGACCCAAAGTTGGTTGGGTTCTTAAGGTAAATTAGTTATTTCTTGCAAGTATGTCCAAATGCCAATCACATGCCTATATGATATTTGGATAGTGGATGTTCCAGACATATGACTGGAACAAGAAGCCTTTTGAAGGAATATGTCATAGTGAATAATAGACCAAAAGTCATCTTTGGAGGTTCAGATAGATGTCATAGTTCTGCAATGACATAGGTTCATTCACAAAAGTAGCCAACGTAGAGAGGTTACAACACAACTCATAAGCATAAGTCAACTATGTGACTTAGGCCATGTCATTGAATTCTACAATGATAAGCGTCTTATCAAAAAGTCAATTGACTTGGAGACAATCCTCTCTGGCACTAGGAGTGGAAATGTTTAGTTTAAATTTTATTTGTTCTAATTCTTCCATGTCTATCTGTCTTGTAGCTAATGAGAAAGAATCTTTTTATGTAAAATGGCACAAGAGATTAGCTCATCTTAACTACAAGACAATTAGTAAGCTATTCTGTGAAAATATAGTTAGAGATGGACCAAGTCTAAAATACATTAAAGATGATCCATGTTATGCTTGTCAAATGGGCAAGCAAACTAGGACAACCTTTAAAGGCACTGCTCACAAAGATTATTTAAGATGCTTGTATTAATTGCACATGGATCTCTTTGGTCCAATGCCAATTCAAAGTTTAGGAGGGAAATTATACACTCTCGTAATAGTTGATGATCACTCTAGATTCATACGGGTCTTCTTCCTCAAAAGGAAGTCAGATACACTTGACACCTTAATGACATTTGTCAAGTCTATCCATAATGAAATGGACTCTTTAGTGGTCAAAATGAGAAGTGACCATGGAACAGAATTCCAGTCTGGTGTTATGACAAATTTCTCTCAAGAATAAGATATCTCCCAAGAATTCTCTTCTCCCAGGACCCCACAATAGAATGGGGTGACTGAGAGGAAGAATAGGACCCTTATTGAGGCTGGTAGAATAATGCTAAGTGACTCCTCATTGCTAGAATTTTTTGGGTTGAGGTTCTCCAAACAACATGTCATGTGCTGAATAAGGCATCTATCACCAAAGATCACAAGAAAACTCCTATGAACTGTTGAAGGGAAGAAAACCTACTGTATCTTATTTTAGAATCTTTGGAAGCAAGTGTTTCATTTTAAATAATGGAAAATCTTATTTAACAAAGTTTGTAGAGAAAAACAGTGAGGGTATTCTTGTTGGATACAACTCCCATAACAGAGCATATGTGGTATTCAACAAGAATACTGAAGTTGTAGAAGAGTCAATTCATGTTGTATTTGATGAGACTAGCCTGATCTACAAAGACTGGTCTAGTTCTTCTAATATTGCAGGTATTGAACTAAAGATGAAAGAGATGTTTATAAAAGACAAGCCTACTGTCAGTGAGATCGCCTCACCTGATGTAATTGTCAGAGAACAAGGACAATCATCATGTGAAACACAAGTTGCTAGTGATGGAGAACAATAGTAAATTCAACATGTTTGACATGAAGCTAGAGCTGATGCACATGGAATTGTAGAAAGGATGTCACTTGCATCAGACACCTGAGAGACCATCCCAGAAATCTGATCATTGGATATGCAAGCTAGGGAGTCACAACTAGGAGCAAAACTCACACTGAAGCAATGTTCCTGAGCTTCCTCTCCTAGGTAGAACCAAAGAAATTTGAAGAAGCAAATGGAGACCTATTTTGGATAATGTCCATACAGGAAGAACTGAATCAGTTCAAAAGGTGTAAGGTGTGAAAGTTGGTTCCAAGACCCCAAGGACCGAACATAATTAGAACAAAATGAGTCTACAGAACAAGATGGATGATAATGGAGTAATTGTGAAGAACAAGGCAAGACTTGTAGCAAAAGGCTATAGAAAAGAAGAATGTATTGACTTTGACCAGACTTTTGCTCCAGTGGCATGGCTAGAAGCCATCATACTATTCCTTGCATATGCTGCCCATAAATGATTCAAGGTCTACAAATGGATATGAAGAAAGCCTTTCTGAATGGTGACCAAAATGAATAAGTATATGTAGAACTGTCATCAGGTTTTGTCAATCCAACCTTTCATGATTATGTGTACTGTCTTTGAAAAGCTTTTTATGACTTAAAACAAGCCCCAAGGGCTTGGTATGAAATCTTGTTTACCTTCCTTCTTAAGAATAAATTCTCAAGGGAGAGGATAAACAAAACATTGTTCCTAAGGGAAGTGAAGGGCAAGAGTTTCTTAGTTCAAATATAGGTTGATGACATCATATTTGGGTCTACAGATGATAACCTTTACAAGAGGTTTGCTAACCTGATGGGAGAGAAATTTGAAATGAGCAGTATGGTAGAGCTTAAGTATCTCTTAGGCCTCTAGGTGAAACAATATGAAGATGGAATATTCATCTCCCAGACTAAGTTCACCAAAGAGTTAGTTAAGAAATTTGGAATGGAGAGTGCCTCCACCATGAAAACTCATATAGGGTCAAATATATCCCTTGACAAGGATGAGAAAATGAGACCTTATACAGGTGCATAATTGGCTCCTTCCTCTATTTAACTGCAAGTAGACCTGATATCATGTATGTTATATGTGTATGTGCTAGGTACCAGGCTTGCCCCAAGGAATCTCATTACTCAGCTACAAAGATGATTCTGAGATACCTTAAGGGCACACCGCATGCTGACCTATGGTACCCTAGGAATAATGATTTTGAACTAACATGATATTCAGATGCAGATTTTGCAGGTTGTAAAAAAGACAAGAAAAGTACCTCAGGGACATGCCAATTCCTTGGGAGAAGACTGATTTTCTGGATTAGCAAGAAGCAAACCATTATTGTTATTTAAACAACAGAGTCAGAATACATATCAGTTGGGAGTTGATGTGCATAATTGTTGTGGATCCAACATCAACTGCATGACTACAATCTACATCTAAGTAAAAATCCTATGTTCTATGACTCAACACATGCAATTTCAATTGCTAAGAATCCCGTGTCACATAGTAGGACTAAACACATTGAAATTAAGTATCACTTAATCAGATAACATGTTGAGAATGAAGACATCTGCCTTGAGTTTGTCCCCACTAACAAACAAGCGGCAGATATCTTCACTAAACCTCTAGATGAAGCAAAATTTAATTTCTTCAAAATAGAACTGGACATGCTCAACTTAGAATAACTCCTGCAGAGCTGCCCTTATTTATTTATTTATTATTGTTATAATTTTCTACTAGTAGCTGCTAGGACACTAACAAAGCATGCAAGTTGCCACTGGGAAAGCTAGGAGTAACTTACAAAAGAGGTGTACATGTTGTTTTGTGCATAAGAGCAATCAAAAACCATATCGTTTTGTCCACAAAACAATATCGTCGTGATGACATAACGATACCTTTTTTGCTTAGCTGTCAAATCAGAAATTTTAAATAAATTAATCTCAGCCATTGGATCTAACATTGATCAAACCCTAGGTACGCGACTTTTCATTTTCCACAATAAAATCTATAAACATGTGTCAAATGTCTTGAACTTAAAACATAAGCTACATTTGCCCTAAAAATTCATCACGTGCTCTCCGTCTTGCATAGGTAGACAAGTCGATACAACTCAGTTCAACATCAAGTGTCAAAGAAATGGATCCAAAGGGGGAATAATATCTGTATGAAGGCAGTGAAATGGTGAGAAATGGATTTCAAAAGGCCTCTGAGGAGATTCAAGCAGGTATTAGACGGCTAGATGTTGCCGACTTATAGTTTGTGCCGACATAACCTACTGTGATAATGAGAAGGGAAGTACGGAGTTCTATTCTAATGCCAAAGTTGGCACATCAAGGAAAACAATTAAGAGTAAAATCAATGGAATGAAAGTGAAAGTAACTTCCAAGAGGCTAGCCAAAGTGCTCCATCTGCCCATGTTTGCTATTGAAGAAGAAGAGGAAGAGGTCACAAAGTAGGACCTGGATGATGCCTTAGAGTGGTGTGGGTATTCTAAGAAGATCTATGTGTTGGGGAAATGATTTCTCTTAACCCCTAGAAATGAGTAAAATATAAATTCTAAAGATGAAGAATTAGGATAAGTAAATATGCGTCGAATAGTATTCGACGCAACGTCGAAATAAAGTCGACGTTTCTATTAGAATGAGTCGAAGTAGCTCCAAGCAGAATTCGACGTATCCTATGTCGACGTAGCTATGACTTCTAGTCGACGTATCTTGAGAAGTCGACGCACCTTCCTTATTCTCCTCTCGACGTTCTGCTAGGACGAATTCGACGCTTACGTCGAATAGCAATCGACGCACGTCGATTTCTATGATTAATTCAAAAATTGCCAGATCTCTTTCCTTCTTTCACAGATCTGATTTATATGGAATCAAATTATACTTTATAGTTGTTCTGAATTATTCTTTTCCTCTAAGGAATTCTTGGCTAATTTGATTAAATCCATTATGGACACTATTTGAAATCAGAATGAATACTTTCCTTCTATGGATATAATTGTTATGGAAATTTCTCCTTCTTTCTAATACTCTGCCTGCTAATTGATTACTCTCCTATAGTGTTCTTTTAATGAACAGAGCTATAAATAACAAGGTGGTCGGCAGAGAGCAAAAAACAGTGATCCACCATTTTACATTTGAAAAAGAGGAAGAGCTCCCAAGTGAAAAGAGAAAATTGAGAAATAGTGCTGCAGCAAAGATCAAGCTTCCTTCTCCTTCTCACTCTGAAGCCATACTGCTGCAAACTCTGATAGCTCTCACAAAAGAGAGAAAAGGCCTACAATCTCCTTCTCACTATAGAAGAGAGATTTCATTCACTACTTCTTGTGCTTCCAATCTTCTTGCTAGGAATAAGATTCCTTCTTGTCTTTTTATTATCTCTCTTTCTTCTTTACCTTTATTTCACTTTCAAATACTGTAAAAGAGTTTTTAGAATCTCTCTTCAAAAAATTCAGTTGTACTGGTTCTAAGAGTCTCCTTTTCAAAAGACTCAGTTGGTTCTAAGAGTCTCCTTATCAAAAGACTCAAGGTGGTTCTAAGAGTCTCCTTATCAAAAGACTCAGTGCAAGATAGTGAATTTCCTACCAAGGGGGTAGAAGAGTGGACTACCCAAAGTTTGGGGAACCACTATATTTCTTTGTGTTGTGCTGTGATTTTTCTTCTTGCATTTATTTTCTTTACTTGTTTAATTCTTGTTGGTGTGTGGGAAGCTCTAATATGTGATCACTACACCCATATATATATATATAATTATTAATTTTGCACAAAAATATTTTAAATCTCTATTCACCCCACCCCACCCCCCCACCCCTCTAGAGAATTCTAGTGAGGTTAACTGTGCACTTTCAATTGGTATCAGAGCTAAGTTGATCTAAAAAGGATAACACCTTGATCAAAAAGATCACACCTCCTATTTATATATATATATATATTTCTGAAAAATATTTCTTTCCATATGGCACAAATCAAAGATTATGCTTCCACCAGACCACCAATGTGCAATCTTGAGAAGTTTGCAGTTTGGAAAACAAGAATTAGAATTTATATGAATTCTATTGATGAAGATTTATTTAATGTTATCTTGACAGGTCCCCCCAAGCCTTATAGAAAAGACTCAAGTGGTGAAGTGACTCAAACACTTGTCCCAAAGGCTGAGTGGACAGTTGAAGAGAAGAAGGCAGGAACATGTGATGCAAAAGCTGTAAATATTCTGGTCTCAACCCTCTCTGATGAAATCTTTCAAAGGGTTGTTGAGTGTGAATCAGCCAAATAAATTTGGGAGGCTCTCATAAAGATGGTAGAAGGAAGTGCTGATGAAAGAAAAGATAGGAAGGCTCTATTGATCTCTCAATATGAGAACTTCCAAAAGAAGAATGAAGGAAGCATCTCTGAGATGTATGATAGATTCAGTCTGATCATCAATCAACTAAGGGACTTGGATAGAGAAATCTCTCTCACAGAGATCAATGACAAATTGCTGATGAGTCTCCCAAGTTCATGGGACTCAAGGATATGGGCAATAAGAGACACAAAAGGACAAAGGGAAATTTCAACAGATGCTCTCTTAGGAAAACTCAGATCCTATGAGCAACTGCTGAAAACCAGAGAAGAGAAGAAGAGAAAAGAAAACACTCCAACTTCTTCAAAAGATAGGAACATTGCATTAAAAGCAACTGAAGAAGGAAGCTCTATCACTGAAGAAGAACTATTCAGTTTCCTAGCCAGAAAATTCAAGAAATGGGTCAGGACAGATGGATCAAGAAGGAGAGAGTCAAAACCAAGGTATGCAAAACTCCTACTACAGAAATTATTTGTTATTCTTGCAGGAAACCTGGACATATTGCCCCAGAATGTCCAGAAAATGCTGAGACAAAGAAAGATCTGAAAAAGAAAGATCTCAGGAAAAATGGGAAGAAGAAAGAAAGAGGCTTTATAGCAGAAGCCTGGAGTGATACAGACTCTGAGGACAGCTCCTCTTCTAAAAGTGACAATGAAGAGCCTAAGCAAGAAGATTTATGCTTGATGGCCCTTGAAGGCTCAAAGAATGATGATGGTGCTAAATCATGGAGTGAGACAGGATCAGAAGAAAGCATATCTTCTGAAGATGAAAAAGAAGATAGCCTTATTCTCATAGAGGAATCTAAGGATAAGGATGAGGTAAGCATGTTTGATGAAATAGATTTTCAAAGTGATAACTTCAGAAATGATTTTATGGGAATGTGTCTAGATCAACTAAAAGCTACACAAGAAATTAAAGATCTAAAAGAACAAATCAATGTGGCTAAAAACCAGAGAAATAGAGAAGTTAAATGCTCTAAAAATTATGAATTAAGGGCTAACATCATAGAAAAGGAGGTAGAAAGGGCTAGAATAGAAAACCAGCTTAAGGATAAGGTATCCCAAGCAAAAGCTTTTGAAGAATCAATAAAAATGAGAAGCCAAACTCTCGAGGAAATCACTGAACAACAAACAAGGAGACATAAAAATATTGGTCTAGGGGCTGATCCCTCAACCAGCCAAGTTCCATCCAACAAACCTTCTTGGATGTTCCCTGTAAAATTCACAAAACCCATCAAATCAAACCAAGAAAAAGGCTCACTAAATAAGGAAGAAGACTCCCTTAAGGAAATAAAACAATTTGATGAAATATCATATTATTCAGCTGATGACTCTCAAACTTCATCTGAAGAAGCAACTAAGCCAAAAGAAACAATACATAAAAGAACAAAATCAGAAAAAGGGAAAAAGAAAATGTATGAAGATACAGTTGCGTCGACTTTATATCGACGCATGAATGATAGTGCGTCAACTTTTACTCAACGCAACCTCTCTGATGCCTCGACCTCTACTCGACGCTTGAATAAAAGTATGTCGACTTCCAATCGACGCAACTTTTTCCATGCGTCGATATCAGATCAACGCTATCGGGAGAAAGCGCCGAATATAAATTGAAGCAACTATCAACATGCGTCGAATAGATATCGACGCACAAAAATTCAGAGCAACTTAAATGCCTATCCTCCAAAAACCTTCTATAATTCCCATTCAGGATCCATTCATCCTAACCATGATTTCCATCCTAATCAACACCCCTATCCTAACCAAAATTTCTACCCTAAACCTGGTAACCAAAATTCTTATCCTAATCAACCCTTCTATCCTTCTCTAAACTCAAATTATCATAAGAATAAGATAATCAAGTGCCATATATGTAACAAAACTGGCCACCTTGCCAAACAATGTTGGCACAATCAATCAAACTATCTGTAAAAATTAGTCCAAGACTGACCTAGAACTAGGAAGAGATAAAAAGAAATAAACACCTAAAACTCTTCAGGAAAATCAAAAGTCACGTCGACTTCTAATTGACGCACCGTCGATGACTCAACTCAATAAGTGAAATCGACTCATACGTCGACTCCAATCGACGCATACGTCGATAGGAAACCCTATCATCCCAAATCAGACTATATCGACGCTCATGTCGAATTCCATTCATCATAACGTCGACTTCATAAAAACGAGCGGCAATACTATAATATTTCCGGTCACATCCACTGAAGTACCGAATAAGCCTCGAATTGAGTCCCGTTTCGACGCTTCACCTAACTTAAAAAGACTCTTCAGTTAGAAACCTTCACTACTCTGCATCCTTCATCCTTCTTGCTCCTTAGTCCAGCCATTTCCTCCTCTCTTTCACTGACCAAAAATGGCTCCCAAGATAAACTCTGGTTTCGACATTGACCTCGACTCCTTCCAAGTCGCTGCAGAAAATTATAAGAACATCATAGCTCTCTTCACTGAAGCTGGATTGGACAAACTCATCTCCACAAGATGCAAGCTCCTAGAAACAGAGCTCATTGAGCTGATGACTCATGTTCAGATATCTGAACAAGGAGAAATCCAGGGAACAATCTATGAGACACCAGTCTCAATCTCTGCAGAACATATTAGGACCACCTTTGATCTTCCATCAGGTATATCCTAATATTATCTTGGTTCAAATAAAATAGGGAAAGGAAATCAATTTCTAAAGAGTAACCTCATAAGTCTTCATCATTCCCTTATTAGGTGATGAATCTATAGACCTCACACCTGATGAAATCAAGCATCTGCTAACCACCATGAAGTTTTCAAAGGATAAACCAATCCATCTAAAGAAAATAGACTTTTCTGAGGAGTACAGACTGCTAGCAAATGTAGTAGGAAAGATACTACTATGCAAAATTTCAGCCCATGATGCAGTACCCAAGCAGCAACTGAACATCACGGGGGCCCTTGTGCTGAAGAAGAAGGTGGACTGGGCCACATGCTTGCTCAAGATGATAGGCTCCAAATACTGACACAAAGAAAATGCATATATGAGGATTATGAGTCAAGTACTCTTCCACTCCTTCCCTGACCTCTGTAGGTCAAAAGGAATCCCCATTCCTCCAGGGAAAAGAATGTCAATAGCTCTATTCTCCAAGTGGACCAGGCAAATCCCTAAGTCGGGTTCCATTCCTGAAAGGACTCCCTCTCCTCCTAACTCTCCTGTTCATCCATCTCCTCCTCCTCCTCCTCAAAGAGACAATCCTTCTCTACCGCCATCATCCACTCCAATAGTCTCTACCACCCTCACAACTCCTACTCTACCCACCTCTTCTCAAACACCTGCTATTCAAACAGCAGTTTCTCCATCTCCTCCTCCTCATACTTTCTCATCCTCTTTACCTCCATTATCACCAATACCTCATACATCAACTAACCATTCTCCACCCTCATCACCTCCTCCACCACTCTCTCCTCATCACCAACCACAACATGAACCATCTGCATCCACTGAAGCTCTCCTTACTCAGTGCATTGCATAAGCAGCTCAAACATTCCAAGCAATGATGGATGAGCACTAATCCTAGATTCATTCCTCCATCCTTCACATGCACACCCAAATAGATGGGGTCAGTGCCTCTGTGCAAAATCTGAAGACCTCTCTCTCCCTATAGAGTGACCAGGTCTTTCTTAACCTCCCTGGCCAGGAAGGTCAAGAAGGGGGAGAATCTAGATGAAGAGCAGCTCTCCAATCCTAAATCTCTCTCTCACAAGTCCCCTCCTTGCTCAAAAGATGATAGTCTTGCACTTCTCAAGACAATTGGAAATGAAGTTGTACCTGAGCTACACTCTGAAGAACAAACAATAGAGGTACTTAATATAGCAAGAGAGGCTGCAAATCAAGTGATACTATTACAAGGGGAGGCAAGCAGAGCAGACAATGAAGCTGAAAAGGAAAATGTGGCAGATAGTAAGAAAAATAAAGAAACTGAAACTCAGGGGGAGCTGGATACTGTTATGAATGAAGCTGAAAAGGAAAATGTGGCAGATAGTAAGAAAAATAAAGAAACTGAAACTCAGGGGGAGCTGGATACTGTTATGAATGAAGCTGAAAATGAAAAAGGACTGCCAGATGCTGTGTTGGCTAAAGTAGGAGCTAAGGAGCCAGATACAGCTGGAGCTGAAGATGTTAAAGAAATTGAAGAAGTAGAAGGATCAAAGGAAGTTCCATCCCAGGGGGAGAAATCTGCTCAGGGGGAGCTAGGTGAACTTCCTGCAACTGAGAAGGAGAACCCCCCCTCTCCTAAAATAGTAGTATTCAAGAGAAAGAGAAAGACTCCTCCTACCCCTCCTGAGTAATGTTTGAAAATAACACTGATATATTTTACCCTATAGTTAAATACCAATTGGTATGAACATGAAGTCTGTTTATATAATTCTGGAAAATTTGGTTATATAATCTCTCTTTCCAATTTCTTTTCTGCTTGATTGACATATTTCTTTTCTCTACAAATGTTGTGATGCTAGTACAATTTCCCTCTAAATAGGGTTAAGACAAATATGGGGAGATTGTTGGGGAAATGATTTCTCTTAACCCCTAGAAATGAGTAAAATATAAATTCTAAAGATGAAGAATTAGGATAAGTAAATATGCGTCGAATAGTATTCGACGCAACGTCGAAATAAAGTCGACGTTTCTATTAGAATGAGTCGAAGTAGCTCCAAGCAGAATTCGACGTATCCTATGTCGACGTAACTCTGACTTCTAGTCGACGTATCTTGAGAAGTCGACGCACCTTAGTCGACGCACCTTCCTTATTCTCCTCTCGACGTTCTGCCAGGACGAATTCGACACTTACGTCGAATAGTAATCGACGCACGTCGATTTCTATGATTAATTCAAAAATCGCCAGATCTCTTTCCTTCTTTCATAGATCTGATTTATATGGAATCAAATTATACTTTATAGCCGTTCTGAATTATTCTTTTCCTCTAATGAATTCTTGGCTAATTTGATTAAATCCATTATGGACACTATTTGAAATCAGAATGAATACTTTTCTTCTATGGATATAATTGTTATGAAAATTTCTCCTTCTTTCTAATACTCTGCCTGCTAATTGATTACTCTCCTATAGTGTTCTTTTAATGAACAGAGCTATAAATAACAAGGTGGTCGGCAGAGAGCAAAAAGCAGTGATCCACCATTTTACATTTGAAAAAGAGAAAGAGCTCCTAAGTGAAAAGAGAAAATTGAGAAATAGTGCTGCAGCAAAGATCAAGCTTCCTTCTCCTTCTCACTCTGAAGCCATACTGCTGCAAACTCTGATAGCTCTCACAAAAGAGAGAAAAGGCCTACAATCTCCTTCTCACTATAGAAGAGAGATTTCATTCACTACTTCTTGTGCTTCCAATCTTCTTGCTAGGAAGAAGATTCCTTCTTGTCTTTTTATTATCTCTCTTTCTTCTTTACCTTTATTTCACTTTCAAATACTGTAAAAGAGTTTTTAGAATCTCTCTTCAAAAAATTCAGTTGTACTGGTTCTAAGAGTCTCTTTTTCAAAAGACTCAGTTGGTTCTAAGAGTCTCCTTATCAAAAGACTCAGGGTGGTTCTAAGAGTCTCCTTATCAAAAGACTCAGTGCAAGATAGTGAATTTCCTACCAAGGGGATAGAAGAGTGGACTACCCAAAGCTTGGGGAACCACTATATTTCTTTGTGTTGTGCTGTGATTTTTCTTCTTGCATTTATTTTCTTTACTTGTTTAATTCTTGTTGGTGTGTGGGAAGCTCTAATCTGTGATCACTACACCCATATATATATAATTATTAACTTTGCACAAAAATATTTTAAATCTCCATTCACCCCCTCTAGAGAATTCTAGTGAGGTTAACTGTGCACTTTCACTATGGGTCCTTAGAAAGGAAGCATTTTAATCAGCAAGGAAAGCTGCTAGCTGATATTGTTGGGAAAACCCTTCCATGCAAGGTGGGATCTCATGATAGGATTTCTAAGTCAATGTTTGAACTGATGGCAAGAATAATCTTAATAAAAAAAAACCAATTGGGCTCAGGTTATTCTACAAAAAATATAAGAGAGTATTTGTGTAACGGCCCCCTTATTGGCTATCGCTACAATTTGCATATCCATAACATATAATTCATTAGAGTTGCAAGGTAAGAAACATTCAGAGTAAAGTATGTTGTGCATGACAAAAGGTCCCATTTCATTTCATAACTGGTTTGATACAAAAGTACACAAGCACACTGGTAGCCCTATACATACAACAAAAAGGGGCTTACCATAAACTGTACATATATACATAACTGACGCATAGACTACAGACTCATGTCAACCTAACAACACTACTTAAAGAAAAATTGAAACTCCTCATGCGGACAGTCTGGATCCTTGCACCTCGCCCTATGCTCATCGAGCGCTTCAAAGACTGCTGTGGAGACTTCCACCCAAAGCCGGTACCTCTTCTCCTGACGAGGAGAACACGGTCGACGCTGACTACTGATGGCTGGGACCGCCTCTTCCTTGACATGTTTATTTTTTATTTTTTAATTAGTCAAAAGACTATGTGAATTCTTACTTGTACTTTCTTATGATGGAATCTTTATCTTGTAGCCTTTCTTGTATTGAGACTTGTACTTAAATTATCCCTCTTATTTTTATTCTTTCATATCCTTAACTTGTGTATCCTATATCATAATTAAATGATATTACTTGACTTTTTAGTTATGGGCCATATAAAGCGTAAATTAATTCTTTACGTGTCCTTGACTCACACGTACATGTTGCAATATTTAACACGTGCCCTTAACTTGCACGTTCATATTGCTATTCGTGCTCTTGACTCGCACGAATCATATTTATATTCATATTCATATCGTAAGAATATTCTCCCCATCTCCCGGATTGGGTTAACTCTTAATATAGCCCATTAAGTTGATATGATTTTTAATCATATTCTTTCTTGGAGGATTAATTGATCTTTTACCTTGCTTTCTTTTGCTTTGCGGAATTATCATTCTTCAACTTAATTGGGGATTGCGAATTACTTGTATCTCATCTTAAGGTTTCTATCCTAAGATAATACAAGTCATATGAAGGTAAGCAAATAAAAACAATACAGAAAATAAGAACTCACCACTACATTCTCTTTCCATTTATCCTTGCGTTGTTCACTTCCCTTCCTTCCACCTTGGGAGTCCATGTCCTAAATGTAACATTTATATCATTAGCTATGCCTAATGTACTATGGTGATATCATAAATGCATAAAGATCATGGGTACTAATTGGCCTTCAAGCTACAAATAATAGTATGGCTGCCTTAAAGTAATTCAGCTCGATACACCTCTAATTCCCTTTCCTACACGGTAATTGGAAGGTTAAATAAGTTAGGGTTTGCTGTCCGAACTTCATACATAATAAATTGACACTATTTCAGCAAGGGAAATGCATAATAACCTATAACATAACCCTAATCAGAGATTTGGTGTTGAATACCCAACATTTGGTGGCTGCCCTAATATTGAGACAAGGGGATTTTTCCCAAATTTTGTAGGACAGCAATAGGGGAACCTAAATAAAGCTTTAGAGACACTAGAGAACTGAAATTAAGCATGTAACCATCCTCTACCCAACTAGGGTTTTAGGTTCCTTGCATGAAACTCAAATAAAACAACTAAACATGCTAGAATACCATTCTGAAACTCAAGAGGAGCATGAAACAAGAATAATATAGGTTTTTAGGAAAACTAGGGTTTTCATCCATGGACAAACAAGGCCAGAAATCCAAGCAAGATTCAAAAGGAGTTGAGAGAAAGACCTTACCTTTCTATAGGAAGAAAAACGAAGGAAATCGGAGGAGAACTGGGCTCTCGGGGGCAATCGGCGCCGATCGGGTGCTTTCCACCTGGGAGTGGTCTTCTGCGGGACGGGAGTCGAAAATAGGAGTTATCGGGTTCTTTCTCCTTATTAACCGATCGCAAACCTCCCCCCTTAGCGTGGCACGCTAACCAGCCCCCCTTTACGACACCTGGACTGGCCAACTCCTTCAATTGGACCGGCCAGTCCAATTCCAGCCCCTTTCTTAGCTTGCGACACGTGATTTTTCATCGCCATAAGGGTCTACTAATTATTATTCTCACATTTCGTACATTTCGTACATAACATATTAATTAATCGTACCTCGCCGCCGACGTCACAATTTGAGTGCCCAACCTTGGTAGAATACTATGTCTCTTCTGGTTGTTGTCATATCCTGATCAACTCAACAAGAAGTTGGAATGGACATCAAGGTTCTAGAAAGGTGGGAGAAAGTCTTGACAAAGACTCCTAAGGGGAAGAAAGTTGTGGAAGATGAAGAAAGTAAAGAAGAAAGCTCTTCTTTAGGAAGTGAGCCAGTTCATGATCCCAATCTTTCAAGTTCTAAGGAGGAGGTAGAGCAAAGAGACATTACAATCCAAGTTTCAGCACAAAGCAATGAACCAAGTACCAATGAAGGTGATGCTCGGGGTGATGATATGGAGATTGCTGACAATCTTGATGACTCCTTGGGCAACATGTCTGACAAAGGAAGTGCAGATAGTGCTACAAGTGAGGGGGGGCATGCCACTAAGCTCCCTGCTCAAGTAGTATAAGTGATCAATAAAATCATTGGGGTTGAGGATGCTATCCACACTGGGTTAGTTGTCCAAAAGGAACAATTTGAAGCTCCTGAAGAGATAAGCCAAGAGAAGTTTGTTGACAACTCCTGCAAGGAGTTGATAAAATGTTGAAGCCATAATTAATCCTGAGGATGAAGTGAGACCAACTTCTATAAGAAGATTTCCTTCTCCAATGTTTGAAGAAGCAGAAGGAATGGAAGAACTTCTCCAGGAGATAATCAAGAAGAAAGATGTGCCTAAACCTGAAAGGCCATGCTCCTCCACAGGTCAAATGCCAGAAGAATCCTCCATGCTAAATTAGATTAAGATGCTCCTGGATGAGCAAAGATCTAAGATTGAAGCTTATGTTGATACTGCTGTCAGTGATCTAAGAAGAGATCTGTCCAATGAAACTGCAGGTCTATGTTAGAAATGAAACTCCTTAAAGAACACACTTTCAATTTCTTTATGAGAGCAGCCCCTGCAATTGATCACACTACACAACAGTTGGAGTTGGCACAAAAATCTCTAACAGACATAATCACAAATCAATGTGCAACTGCTGATAATGCCTTCACTGCTACATCAAAGAACATGGTTGAACACAAAAAACCACCCTAGAAAGAATGGACTTCTGTAGTCAAGAGCTGGACAACCATCTTTTAGAAATAAAGAATCATCTGGTTGGTGGAATCAACATGCCGAAGGACAAGATTCTCAATCTTCAAGCCAATCTGCATAAGGAACAATCTGAAGAAGTCTTAAAGGGGGAGAGATCAATGATAAATGCCAGTGGTGAGCATGCCATCTGGACCTCTAGTTCTATAAGGGAAGCAATGAACCTTCCCCCTATCTATTATGATGAACCTACTGAAGTACCCGTTGCTTCCCCTGCTACATCTGAAGTGCCTGCTGCTGCTGAGCATGGCAAAAGGAAGGAGATTGCATATGAGGAGGATGAAATCAAGTTAAGAAAGAAAAGGTACATTGAAGAAATGGAAACGAAACATGATTATACGCAGCGGAACCCCAAATCAAGGGAAATCATCTTAACTGCATGGGAACATATCAGGACAAAGAAATTTGACAGAGCCAAACTGTACATCACTCATGAGTGGATCAAGCATGAAAATCAAGAAGAAATAAGAAGGGTCTACAAAAGAGATAAGTTGGCAGGAAAGCTTCCAGGGGATGCATAAGAAACCTCAAGATATCATCCAAAGCCTTCTGACTATTTCACAAGACAGACTGAAAAGAAAAAGGAGGTTGTTTCAGGAAAGCAAGAGGTAGAATAGTCATAAGAGAACCTGAAGACTAGTTGGATTACATTTAATGAGCAAATGTAGAACTGTTTTAAATTTCAAAACATTTCAACACTTAAAATTTATAATATGTTGGTGATATTTTTGTGTTGTACACTGCAATGTTCTGCATATTTTTTTGTTCTTTGTTCTTACTGTCTGTTATTTCTCATTATTGTGCTTTATCATTGACTGAGTTACGACTTCTTCAAATAGGGGGAGATTATTGTGAATACTGCCCACAATATTCTAGATTTGGAGGTGCCTAAGCCATTGATAAGTACATTTTGTATTTAATATCTATCTGATGTGACATGAGCATAATAATACATCATTCATCCTTTATATGTTTGGAGATCAAGTACAATGTCTCTAAGTACAATATCGTCGTGTGTATGACACTCACACGATGATATCATTTTGATCACTCATAGAGGGGAGCAGAAGAAGTCAGTCAAACATCGACATCATAATAAGAAGAACACGATGATATCGTCTTGACAACAAGCTTCACACGACGATATCATTGTGAGAGCTCAAAGAAAGTTTGTTAAGTTATTTATCGTCGTGTCAACAAGCTTCACACGATGATATCGTTGTAAAAGGTCAAGAAAAGTTTACTAAGTCATTTATCATCGTGACAACAAGCTCTACACGACGATATCGTTGCAAGAGATCAAGCAAAATCTGCTAAGTCATTTATCGTTGTGTTAACTAACTTCACACAACGATATCGTTTTGCCAAGATCAGAAGACATGATTTTAAATTGACGAAGATGACAAAAACAAAGTCAAATCAATCGCTTCTGAAAAGTGCTATAAGACAAAACCTTTTAGGGTCTCGACCGTTTGAAGTGTCAGGGATATAAATGGATAAGAGATGGTCAGCAAACCCTAACCTTTGATCTTGATAACTTTGTGAAATATGAAAGAGAAGAGCTTGTCGGTCGTAAAAAATAATTTAACAGTAAAGAGCAAACTTTCTCAAGAAGAAGAAGAAGCAAAACTTAAAAAAAAAAGCTCTCATTCTAGATAGCAAGAAGACTTCTATTCTCAAGGAAGCTCAACACTGATCCTGGTATAAAAGCATTTCTGTTGATTGATCCAGTGCTGCCGCTGAAGAATACTTTCTACCTAGAAAGATCTTTGAAGAATCAATTTGCATAAAGAATATTTTTCTGGAGTAAAAATCTTGTAAATAAATTCATCTTTTTATTTGTTGTAAGATCTATCAAAGATCTGAAGTAGGGCTGTGCTGTCAGCCTGAGTGTAGGGCTGGAGAGAAGGCCTGAGGGTAGGGCTTTGCTTTAAGCCTGAGGTAGTGTAACACCCCAAATTCTGGAAGCAGATTTGGGCTGCTAGTAGCAGTTCGTCAAACGGCAGCCTGACTACGTTCGACGAACGGCCGCCTGGCTGCGTTCGACGAACGACCGCCTGGCTGCGTTCGACGAACAGCCGCCTGGCTGCGTTCGTGAACGGCCGCCTGGCTGCATTCGACGAACGACAGCCCGTTCGACGAATGTCTGTCAGTTCGTCAAACGCTATCCAGTTCGGCGGTATTTGCGATACAGACCCGTGTTTTGTGATCGTGGCCGTCAAATCCAAAGGTTTTAGATCCAATGCTTGGGATTTATCTGGGATTTCTTAGGGTTGGACCAGAGGAGTGTTTATCCTCTTTATTTCTAAATCTGATCTCTCTTCATGCTTGAGGAAGAAGAAAGTCGAGGAGGAAGAAGAAGACATCTTCTGCCATTGACGGAGCTCCGAAGCTCCGAATCGCGAGCCGTTTTCAGATCTGGAAAGAACAACCCATTGCGGTTCTTTCTATCCGAGTGAAATCTCAGATCTATGGCGAACAGGAAAGCTCCAAGGGTAACGATCTTCTACTTGGACAAGTGAAGTCCTCCTTTTTATGGCATGTTTGCATGGAGAATCCCCCACCGATTGGTGGAGAAAAGGGAGTTTTCTAGCTGGTTGATCGTTTCGATCCCCTTTGGTTACTTGCATTTAACATCCGGAATCGTAGTACGGACATATGCATTGTGTGTGAAACCCATCCAGACAGGTTGGTCTGGATTGGTGATGGCTATATTGTCGATTGTGCCGGAGAAGACTCCGTGATCTTGTATGTGTTATTTTCGGGTTCTGCATTTGGTTGAGTACTACAGGGAGTCCTGGAGTTAACCTCCAGGAAATACCTAAAGTTGTGGGCGGATCCATTGATCTGTCACTACCGCCCGGCGTTAGGGCGAACGCCGGCAGTAGCTCCTAGGGAGCTGTTTGTTGAGGTGTGATACCTCCTTTCGTTGCTCGGGCTGAGGTAAAGCCGTGCCCGCGTCTTGCCAATTGATGCCGACGATTTGAGCACGGGCAAAGCTGATCCAAACCCGCTCCCATACTGAGTCGGTGAAGAGGTAGCTCCTCGGTGCACCGTAAGATGTTGGGATTAGTGCGTAAGACAAGATAGTCTTGGCGGTCGAAGCTCATGCGAACTCTTTGTTTAAGGAGTTGTTAGGTGTGGCTCGGGGAGTACACCGTGAGAGTGCCTTGAGAGCACGAAACGTGTGGCCGTGCGTACCAACGTTGGTGTTGATTGCTTATACATGTGGTGCTTGAACGCGCCTTGACAATCTATGCCTATACTGTCTGCCTACAGGGAAGGAGTACCGCCACCCCGGCTATAGGGGTGGGGTCGTTATAATATTGGTCAGCTTTAGCTGACCGGTTACTTGTTTCCACGTTTTGGTGGATCGTTGTTGCAGGTGCAGGTGAGCCAAGCGGTAAATAGCTTGCTGGAGCTTATGCTGTGTTGGCCCTCGAAGGCCATCCTCCCCTCTTTTTCTTTCCTTAAATTGCCGGCTTGCGTGCCGATGTATGTTTGAGTTTAAATACATTGTTCAATGTAAGGCCTTAAGGCTGTAACTCTATTATTTCATTCCTGGGATAGTGGACAGTTCTAAAAGGTGTTTTAATCAAATGCTTCCGCTTTCGTTTTATTCACTCTGGTGTAGTTGTAGCTCTTTCTGTTTATCACCTTATAATGCCTAGCTAGTGTGTATAGTATGGCGTGGGGTCCCGGCCGGACCTACTGTTATATTATTTGTACTGGCAGGGTGTTACAGGTAGGGTCTTGTGAAGACATGAGGTAGGATTCAAAGGTGAATATGAGTTGTAAGAGTGTTATTACTCTGAGGTAGGGCTGCTGTTTGCACCCGAGGTAGGATCCAATGAGTGGATCTTAGGTAGGAAACTTGTTGGGTTCCTGAGTTGTAGGAGTCAAGGACTCTGAGGAGTAAGATCTTGATCTAAATTATTGGAGGAGTTGGCCTAGTCTAGCACACTGCTAAAAAGATGGAGAGGAACAGTGGAGTACCAATCATCTGGGAAACCACTATAAATATCTGTGTGCTTTTCTGTGCTGCTTGTTTTTCTTTCTGAGCTAGAACAATCCACATTTTAAAAAGGACTAAAACTTTTGAAACACTTATTCACCCCCCTCTAGGTGATTAGTCTACTGATTAAATTTTTAGCAAGGTCACAACAACAAATGCACAATCAGAGCAGGATGATCCAGGGGGTTCAGACCTGGGGCTATTTATAGACTTCCAACGACGCTAAAAACTGAGTCACAGTCTTTTTGCGGTCACCAATGTACTTTTTTGAAGTCCGCGCGGATTTAAAAAGGTGCGTGGATTTTGTTAACCAAAATCCTGTGACCACGACCAACACATCCCCGCTCCGGTCGCGGGGATACATGCGCACACTCAGCAGAATGCACGATCAATTTTCAGGAAGTCGCGCAAAGGTGCTCGCGGTCACACGCCAAGTGCCCGCGTGCTCCTCCTGACAGTTGTCCAACATCTCCCAGAGAGGTTGTGGCGGGTGCCTTCCGGAGTCCGCCCGGACCCCTCCCCCCCTCAGTTGGCGGTAGTCGCGTGGTTACAACGTGTTGTGCTCGCGCAACTCTTCTCTCTCTTCTCCCGCTACCTGACTCTTCGTGTACCCTGAGTAGCTGAGCATTTAATGCAACATTAAAGGATCCCAATCGGCCGGGTAACCTACCCTCAAGTATAAATATGGGTCCATGAGTGCTTGGTAGGACACAGAACTTGGACCAGAGTCTCACTCGTTGTTGGTGCGGTCACAAGTTCGATCACTCGGTTGCCTTTTCTTTGTGTCTGTCCCGGTAATCACTTGTAATAGTAAATTTGGTGGCATAATATTTCTCGCAACACGTGGTATTCGCCGTTGCGGGTAAATCTATTGTCCGCCGCTGCTAGCGGCGATCTCTTTTATGTGCCCTGTTCGCCAAGCCCTATCAGATTAGTAGTTGATTGATTGCGGCCTTCGATCTCTTTACCATTCTTCCTGATTCGATCACTGAGTGTAAAAAGTTGGGTGATAGATTTTGCTCCAACATATATAATATATACCTATAGTATATTTTGATCTGGACAAAGATTTGTCTCAAACCTCCATGACTACCATATATTCATCAATGCGGCCTGTCCAAAATACCTTATACAAACTTGATGCATAACTTGTGTAATTTTGGTTTATTTTAATTGTAAATGCTTATCTAGAGACTATCTTAAAATGAATATTTTGTAGTGGGAAGAAATATGTGTTTTTTGAACCCTTAAAATTCATGCAGAAATACTAAGGGTGCATTCGGTTCGTCGGTTTTGGACTCCTGGAATTGGTTTTGCCGTTAAGTAATTCATTTCACCCTGTTCGGTTGGACGGAAACGACGGCGGAATTGGAAATGGCGAAAACCGTGGGTTTTCATTTATACCTAGCGCCAATTTTTACCTATTTCCCTCATTTTTCCTCGTCAACCGCGCGAAATACGCGATTCTCCTACTTCGTCCAACGCTTCCGTCTCTTCTTCCTCCTCGTCTTCCTCTTCTTCTTCTACTTCCTCTTCTTCTTCCTCTTCTTCTTCCTCCTCCTCCTCCTCTTCTTCTACCTCCTCCTCTTCTTCTTATTTCTCCCCCTCTCTTCTTCTTCCTCCCCGACTTCTTTTTCTTGTGTGAGTTCACGGAATTGGAAGACAGGAAGGGGCTTCATAAGGTGCATCAGTATGTGTATGTGAAGGAGAGAGGAAGTGTAGATTCTTCCCCATTACATAAGAGTATTTCTTCCTGACTGATATGACCCCTAGGGATCAAAAAAATTGGGATTCGTCTTCTTCCTTGCGGCCATGTCGATGCCCTAGATTTGAATTCCAATTCCATCAGCTCAAAATCTTCCTGCAGCCGAACAACATAATTGAAATTCAGGAAAAAAACAAAACCTGATGGATTTTGGTTTTACTGAATTCCAATTCTTCAAAACCAAAACCTGCGATCCGAACGGACCATAAAGGAAAAAGTTGGATATAATGGACAATGAGGAGGAGATGTTGAATGGCTGCGAAGATAATGAGGTTCATTTAAACTGGTAACTTAACTTTTACCGGTTAGTTTTTTCGATGGGTAAATCCTGGTCAATAAAATGTGCTTGGCACTCATAAGTGATTCTGGAGCAGCTTTGAATTTGTTCTTTCACTTTTCATGATATTTTGTTTCCTGTGGAGCTCTCTTCTACTCTAGAGTGATTATTTAAACGCAAACTCATGTTTGGTATAAATTAAGGAAAAAATGGTACTTTACGAATCCTACAGATCTTTGAAGTGAAGCCACTTACACATTAGTACAGGAAAGTCACAGCTTTACGAAAACTTAATGTTAATTCTTAAGCAAATGTATCAAATGGGAAAGCGATAATGCACCTCTTTCTTTAATGTTCTCTTGATAGATAATTGTTACGAAAAATTATACAACGATTTATATAGTTTTTTTGATTTGTCATTAACAATTTTGTTCTGTACTTATAATTTGTTGATCCACCATTAACATTATTAAAAAAAAGAGAGTTGATATTAATTTCTCGTTATTCGCACCCCAAACAATTTGTAAAAATCATAAATATAATCACAGTCCAATTCTCGCTAATCGCACCCCATCGAATAACCTCCCTCCCTCCATCTCTCTCCTACTGTTGCCTAAACCCTAGCCGTAGTTCTATCGGCCGCGTCGTCTTTCCCTCTTAGATCCATCTTCTTCAAAAAAAGAAGGAAATTATCCGGCAAAAATCCTCAGAAAGTAGTCGGTTTTCTGATTAGAGGAAGGTTTGCATGTCATTTAACTTGTTTTCCTGCTAAAATTTAAATTATTTTAGAGTGTTTAGAGATGTTCCTCTATACTTTTAGCGCTTAATACATCAGCAAAGTGTTTCGCTTATTTACTAAGGGAGTGAGGCACGAATAGCGACGGACTGCGAATAGCCAATTCCAGACTCCTAATATCAACTCTAAAAAAAGGCGATTGTTATACGCACTACAGTTTTGGCTATCCGCACTCTTTTTGTATAAGTTATTATGTGCCTTTTGGAAATACGCATTGTACATGCATTTTTAGGAAAAAATGTTTAACACGAAAGTTGTAGATCTCGTAGAGATCTACAATTTCGTGTTGAATACTTTTCCTAAAAATGCATGTACAATGTTTATTTCCAAAAATTCGCTATAGTTACGCATATATTTCAATCAGGGCGACAATACGTCTTGTGCGTGCATTGTTAGGAAAAATGTTCAACACGAAAGTTGTATATCTCGATAAAATTTACAACTTTCATGTTGATCATTTTTCCTAAAAATACATGTACAAACTGTATTTCTAAAAGACACTTAATAACTCAGTACAAAAAAGTGCCGATAATAATCGCAAAAAAAAAAAGGAGGGAGGAAGAAAAAAAAGTTTTTTTTTTTTAATTTGGATAGCTAAATTAGAAATCGCCTGATAACCGTGACGGATTAATCTCAATGCTGCCGCCGCCGCCTGCGCATGCTATTTTTGACATCCAGTCTTCAGTTTGGTGGGAGATTTTCCACACCTTCTTCGAGTAATGAAACCCTAATTCCATCACTGCTTCGTTCCAGAACTGCCGACGATATTCTGAGGGCGAGAGCGTCCTTTGCGCTGGTGCAGGCGGACGCTACAAATGGACGGGCCGGGTGCCTATAATCCGCGGACGGCGGAGGAAGTTTTCAGGGATTTCAGGGGCAGGAGAGCCGGCATGATCAAGGCTCTCACTATCGGTTTACTTTTGCACCACTTTCTGTCATCGTTGTATCTCTTTCCTTTTATTATTGTTTTATATGTTGGCGCCGGAACTACTAATTTTCTCCGGTGCTGCAGAAGTGGAGAAGTTTTACCAGCTCTGCGATCCTGGTAAGTTTGCTTGTCTATGTACCTTTCTTTCATTGTTATTAGACCCTGCATATGGCATTACTACCAGATTATAAACCTGTCGCCTGCCTGCATGTAATAGTGGGATGTGGTTTTCAGGTTTGCCTTAACTGTAGAATGGGGGTGATTTAGGCTTCCTTTGGCGCGGCGGCGGCGGCGGTCACGAACGCTGTGGTTTTGAACCTTCATTTGGAACGCCTGACCTCACCTAAGGAACTTCATCCACTTTTATGTTAAAAACTAGTATTCTTTTTTGATGGCGGTCATAATTGTTGTCATGCCAAACATATATTCTATGATGGTGGCATTTTTTGTTCAAACTCTCCGGAGAAAAAAAAATGCCACGCCAAACTGAGCCTTAGTTTCTTTTTAGTACCATCATTTTCTTGCCTCTTGTTCTGGTGGGCTTAAATTGTGCTATTAGCTTGCTTCTCATTATTCTAGACCTAATGATATGTCCGGTTGTGACTGCTGCTGGCATTTTGCTTGTTGACTTATATTTTTTTAGTATTTTACCAGGTGGGTAGTTTTGTATTTTCACTGCACTTATATATATGGCATTGTAGGGTTTGGGGGAGGGTATGAAATCTGTTTGCTTGTGTTTTGTTAATGTGATGACTGAGCAGAGGATTGGTATATCCCCTTCTCTAATGTTTGGTCTTTTCAGAGAATTCTTAAGACTAAGCCAGTTATCTTGCCTGTGATTCATCTATCTTCCCTACTTTATCAGATCTGTTCTTGTTATCTTGGATCTCAGGTCCCCTTAGCCGCGGTTACTATTTCATTGCACAAGGATCGTATTAACAGGTATCAGAGCACTCACATGGGCCTTTGTCATCATGCCGGTCTCCGATTCCACCCGCTCGTGCCATCGACACATTGAGTTCGACGCCCTCAAGCAAACCCAAGATGCCATGGCTCATTCGCTTCAAACCTTAACAGATCAACATAGCCGCACTCTCGAAGAGGTACGCACAATGTTTTCCATTCTCCAAAATGCACATCGCTCTGATTCTGGAGGAGGGGGGTCACCGTCCGACAACCGTAGTTCACAACCGAACACGCACCAGATGGACACCCGTTTTTCACGGCTCGAGTTTCCACGGTTCTTCAGCGAGGCACTACAAAAATGGATTTACAAGTGCCAACAGTTATGTGACTTCGATGGCACTCCCGACGATATGAAGGTGAAGATTGCGTTGGTACACATGGAGGGGAAGACCTTATATGAAATCCTGTCTGACTCACCAATGGCCAGTCTGGGAGGAGTACAACCAAGCCCTGTTTAATCGCTTCGGTTCGGTGTTGTTCGACGATCCGATGGGGGAGCTAAAAAATTGAAGCAGCGCGGGTCTGTTCAAAAATACTTGGATGATTTTGACATCTTGTTGCATCGAGTCCAGATTTCAGAGGAGTATGCGGCAAGCTTTTGCTTGGCGGGGTTGAAGGATGAAATCGGGTATGCTGTGCGTATGTTTCAGGCGGTCTTCACTCTAGCGCGCATCTAGGAACACAAGATGCACCTTTCACAGAAAAAGAGTCATGTTGGTTCTTCTGAGCTGAACCACAAAGGGGAAAGGCATACCACTACCTTCACACCATTCCAACCAGCATGCCTTCGAGTACTCCCAGCTGCTTACCCAATCCTAAGAGAGGTGGACAAGGTCTCACATCATCAGAAGTGGATGAGAAACGGAACAAGGGGCTTTGCTTTTGGTGCGATAGTAAATACATTCCAGGACATCGATGTTTGGAAAGGGGAAAATCATTCGCCTTGTAGTTGGTTACAAAAAATGAAGACGAAAATCCACCAACTTTCGTCGAGGAGTTAGAAGTCGGGGAAGAGATTGATTGGGAGCCGGATGTCTCTCAGGTATTCGTTCACGCTCTCACGGGTATCACCCACTTTCACACCATGCGTGTGACGACGTTCTACTAGGGCCACTCCATTCAAATTTTGATCGATTTGGGTAGCACCCACAATTTCTTGGATGAGGAAGCCACCCAGAAATCGCAGTGCAAACTAGTTCCAATTCCGAGGTTTAATGAGGCGATTGCCAACGGGAAGAGTATTTCCAGTGCCTATAAGGTGGCTGTGTTCAAATGGTGGATGCAAGGAGTGTTCTTTATATCAGACGTGTTGGTGTTGCTGTTGGGAGGATGTGAGGTTGTCCTCGACGTTCAATGACTCATTACCTCAGGAGTGGTGCAGTACTTCAACAATCTAAAGATGGAGTTTATGAGTCAGGGGAGGAAAATCTCATTGCGTGGCTCCAAGAACAACAACGACACATGGATGAAACAATAAAGGTTGGAAAAATTACTAGCAAAGGGAGGACAACTAAACATGCTGGCAGTATACAGTGTTCAGCACAAACCGGGAATCAATGATGTCCAGGTTTCTCAACCGCTGGAGAGCCCCCTGCTACCTGAAGAAAACCGCCAGCTACAGGGGTTGTTGACATCTTTTTCAGAAGTTTTCACAGAGCCCAGTACCCTGCCGCCTCACCGCGAACACGAGCATCACATTCCCCTCAAGGAAGGGCACGAGGAGATCAATTTGCCGCCGTATCCACCACTACAAAAAATAGAGATTGAGCGACTAATACGGGAGATGTTGAGTACCGGTGTCATCCGGCCTTACTGTAGCCCCTACGCTTCTCCAGTCGTGTTGGTGAAGAAGACCGACGGGTCGTGGAGACTGTGGATCGACTACCGTCAACCCAACAAGCATATAATGAAGGACAAATTTCCAATGCCCATCATCGAGGAGCTCATTGATGAATACACGACGCTGTTTTTCCTTCAAAGTTGGACCTGCGAGCGAGTTACAACTAAGTTCGGATGGCGGAAGGCGACATACATAAACGGCGTTCCAAACACACCATGGCCACTACGAAATCCTTGTCATGCCATTTGGCTTGACCAACGCGCCGTCAACCTTCCAAAGCTTCATGAATAAAATCTTCCATGATCAGTTACGGAAGTTTATTCTCATATTCTTTGACGATATTTTGATTTTTAGCTGGCCGTGGTGCGAGCACATGGACCACCTCTCTTTCACCTTGGGCATTCTGTGGCATCATCACCTCTACCTCAAACGGAACAAGTGTAGTTTTGGGCAACGACAAGTACACAATCTGGGGCATATCATTTCAAGCGAAGGGGTGGACACCGACCATGTGAAAACATAGGCCATGGAGGATTGGCCGACACCTACAACGATACGACGACCACAAGGATTTTTGGGTCTAACGGGATATTATCGACACTTCATTCAAGGTATGGGTACATGTCCAAACCTCTCACGGAGTTACTGAAATTGCATCACTTCAAGTGGACAACAGAAGCGGAGGAGGCCTTTCACTGGTTGAAGAGAGTTGTTTCACAACCGCCGGTATTACGCCTACCAGATTTTTGCGAACACTTTGTCGTGGAATCCGACGCATTCGACATGAGGGTGAGGGCGGTTCTCTTGCAAGAAGGTTGACCGGTGGCGTTCTTCAGCAAGGCTTTGGGCAAGAAGAACTCTCTCCTCTCGTTCTATGAAAAGTAGTTGCTCGCAATTGTTCTAGCGGTGCAACAATGGAGACACTATTTGGTTGGTTGTTCCTTCACCATCAAAACCGACTAGCAAAGTCTTAAGTTCTTAGCGGATCAGAAACTTGCTACACCGGCCCAACAAAATACTTGGCCAAGCTTCAGGGGTACGATTCTACTATCCAATACAAGCAAGGGAAGGACAATGTTTGTGCCGATGCATTGTCGCAGAAGTATGCGCAAGGTTGTGCCGAACTCTGTGCCTTGGTGACCATTTCCTCGGATTTCATACAACAACTCAAGGTGTCTTGGAGGCAAGATCCATACATCCAATAAATCATTGCCCAGAAGAAAGCCAACCATCTGAACAAATTGAAGTAAACTTGGACCAATGGATTACTGAAGTTCAAAGGTAGACATGTTGTCGGAAATGATGAAACAATCAAGAGGAAGCTACTGCAAATGTACCACGACGGGGCGATGGGCGGCCATTCGGGCATCACCGCCACATACAACCGGTTGCGAAAAATTTGTTTCTGGAAGAAAATGAAAGCGGACATTTATGATTATATTCAATGGTGTGCGGTTTGCCAACAATGCAAACTCGTCAATCAGAAGCCGATGGGCCTCCTCCAACCACTCCCAATTCCTACCCAGATATGGCAGGACATCTCCCTTAATTTTATCGTCGACCTTCCCAAAAGTAACGACATGATCACAATTCTAGTGGTGGTGGATCGTCTTAGTAAACAAGCCCACTTCGTAGTGCTATCTCACCCATACACTGCGGAAAATGTAGCACACATTTTTTTGGACTCAATCTTCCGTTTACATATGGGATACCTGACTCGATAGTCAGCGACCGTGACACCATATTTGTTAGCCAGTTTTGGCAGGAGTTGTTCTGCGTGCTACAAGTGTAGTTGAAGTTGTCTATGATGTATCACCCGCAAACAGATGACCAAACAGAGGCGGTGAACCGTTGTGTGAAAAGTTACTTGAGATGCATGTGTTTTAAACGACCGAAGAGCTAGGCTATGTGGTTGCCTCTCGCCGAGTGGTGGTACAATACAACTTACCAAAGCGCAATCAAAATGACCCCGTATGAGATTACATTTGGGCAAGAACCGCCACTACATGCTCCCTACCTGTCAGGTAAGACCGAAGTAGAGGAAGTTGACCGGTCCCTAGCAGCTCCGGAACAAGTAATTAAGCTGCTGAAATCCAACCCGGCGGAGGCTCAAAATCGCATGCGCGTTATGGCCGATAAGAAGAGGAGAGAAAGGACCTTAGAAGTGGGCTCGTGGGCGTACATCCGCCTCCAACCTTACTGACAAACAAGTGTCAAACCACGGGGCTGTCACAAGCTGGCACCTAAGTTCTTTGGTCCTTTTCAGGTGGTGTGCATTGGCTCGGTGGCGTATCGGTTGGGTCTCCCGGCGGATGCCAAGATACACCACACATTTTACATTTCACAATTGAAGGAACACAAGGGCGAGCCATCGATCCACGAATGGCCGCTACCATCCGCTGTCAGTGTCAGTCACGAAGGCAACTGCTGATTGAACCTCTCGCCAGTCGCCATTCTAAATCGCCGTATTGTTCCTCGCAACGGTAAAGTCGTCACGCAATTGCTGATCCAGTGGCTTCACGGATCTGTGGAAGAGGCCACGTGGGAGGATTTGTGGGCATTTAAAAGACGATACCCACACTTCAATCCTTGAGGTCAAGGATGTTTCAGAGGGGAAGTATTGATATGTCCGGTTGTGACTGCTGCCGTCATTTCGCTCGTTGACTTGTATCTTGTTAGTATTTTACCTGGTGGGTAGTTTTGTATTTTCACTGCACTTATATATATGACAGTGTAGGGTTTGGGGGAGGGCATGAAATCTGTTTGCTTGTGTTTTGTTATTGTGACGGCTGAGTAGAGGATTGGTATATCCCCTCCTTTAGTGTTTGGGTTGTTCAGAGAATTCGTAAGACTAAGCCAGCTTTGCCTGTGATTCATCTTTCTAAATTCCATACTTTATCAAATCTGTTCTTGTTTTGGATCTCAAGTCCACTTAGGCCCTTAGCTGCGGTTAGTGTTTCATTGCCCAAGGATCGTATCACCTAACACCACGTTAAATCACACAATTTATAGGTTTCTTTCTATTTTTTGATTTTGTTGATGATTCAGTATGCTTATGTAATTACTGGATTCTTCAGGCCTACTTCAAAATGGAATGCTAAAAGCACCTTTTTATATTCCCTTTTTAAAAATGTGTACATTTAATCTCTCATGCTTACATACCTATATCATATTGATAGAGAAGGAAAACTTATGTCTATATGGGCTTCCAACTGAGACGTGGGAAGTAAATTTACCTGCCGAAGAAGTTCCTCCAGAGCTTCCAGAGCCCGCGCTAGGTATAAATTTTGCCAGAGATGGCATGGATGAGAAGGACTGGCTTTCACTGGTGGCAGTTCACAGTGATGCATGGTTACTAGCCGTCGCATTTTATTTTGGTGCACGCTTTGGATTTGACAAAGAAGCAAGGTATACATTTTCTTTTTACTGTATGCAATATGAAATGGAGTTACTGTGAGGAATGTGGCATTGCTGTTCAGCTTTTTGTTGAGACTGTTTAGTTTTTCTTTTTTATGCCACCATTAGCTATTAATGAATGTATTATCCATCTTTTTGTTGAGACTATCTATTTACTTTTTGTCAACGTTTGCTACTTTTTGGAAGTTCAGGTTTCATGCGATGCTACTTGTTAATAATATTGCAAACTAATTGTTGATAAGCCCAAAATGTGAACTGTTATACCCATCAAGTTCCATGCCATGCTACTTTTTGGATGTTCAGGTTTCACGGTAGTTCAGGTTTCATGGAAGTTATTAATACTGTTATAAATATTAGCTACAGATTGCTGAAACACATTTATTGGCAGAATTTGAGTAATGGATAGTTTATTCAAAGAATAGATTAATTTGCCTTATGATATCTATAGTGTGTGTTTGTGGGTGGATGGATGAAAACGAAGTTTCATTTTTGAGTTAGTTTGATTTATTATTAGCTATCAGCCTTAAATTAGCTAAATTTACCTCATTCTTTAATCGATTGAGGTAACCTTACCTGGAAAATTAAGATGTTCAAATTGACATGCACATATGAAACCTAAAAAATGGTATTATTATGAAGCTTCTGTATAAACCTATGAGAAAATTATTAGCTTACGAAAGTTATTTTTTTAGCATAAATCTTTTCCTGTTTCCTTTGAGCTTATAAGAGTTTTTTCAACAAAGTTTATTCTATTGTGTAAATTTTAGTTTGTTGTATTTGTGTAATTTTAGTTTTTTACTCTGTTGTACGGAGCATATGGAGCTTAAATTTAGTAGTGCAATAAGGACGGATGACTCCGTCATTAAGTTGAGTGACCAAGATATTTCCCACAGTGAGTGCTTTAAATATCTGGGATCGATAGTTCAAAAAGATGGATGTGTAGACAAAGATGTGATACATAGAATCCAAGCAGGTTGGTTGAAGTGGAAAGGGGCGTTTGAGATCTTATGTGATCGTAAAAGTACCATTAAAACTTAAAGGCAAGTTTTACCGTACTGCAATTAAACCAGCGATGCTCTACGGTTCTGTGTGTTGGGCAGTGAATTATGTGCATGAGCAAAAAATGGGATTTGCGGAGATGAGAATGCTTAGGTGGATGCTTTGACACACGAGACTGGATAAAATTAGGAATGTGTATCAGAGATAAGACATGAGTGGCACCCATTGTAGAGAAGATGCGAGAAGCTTGTTTAAGATGGTTCAGACACGTACTAAGGAGACCATTAGAGGCACCTGTTAGGCGTTGTGAGAGTTTAGCTACTAGGCATGTTAAATGGGGGAGTGGTAGACCAATAAAGACTTGGAATGAAACTATAAGGAAATACATGATGTATTTAGGCATTAATGAGACTATGACTAAAGATAGGGCGCAACGACGACAAATGATCCATATAGTCGACCCCACTATGGTGGGATAAAGGCTTGAGTGTTGTTGTATGCTCACAAACCTTGTGAGGTCGTTCTTTACAATTGTCTTCAATGGGTTCTAGTATCTCACACTTTAATATTGAAATTGCACCTGGATTGTATAATTGATACTTTAGATGGGGGATGGGGGTTGAATAGAGTATATCACACAGTCACACTCTTTGCAAATCAACACAAATGTTACTCCCGTGTACATAAATACATGAACACTACTGAATGAATTGAATGCAGAAAGGTAAATGCAAAGATTTAATCTAAGCAATAAAGCATGAGACCCAAAAGGTTTATAGTGCTTTCCGAACTTGGTGATGCAAGCCCCAGGTGAGGTGTATGGGAAATAATGTTGATGCAGGACGGCGCGTAGGGTTTGCGCGCCTGTCGGCTCTTTCTAGGAAAACCCTAAATGCATGCAATTGAACATTGAAATTTAAGCGGGCGTCGCACGACTTTAAAAATTAAGCAACTAATTTTTTTATAAAGCACAAAAGTTACTATTTTGTTTAAAATGTGTTTTCTTGAAAAAATGATTCAATTCTAAATCCGGGGAGGGAAGTTCGCAATTTTCGTTCCGTTCCCCTTGTTGTAGCAAATGGAAATCGTGAACTTCAAATGCGTTTCCGTTTGGAGTTTTCGACGTAGCGTTCGCTGACAAAATCCGTACGACAATCCAGCAATAAATCTATTAACCTAAAGAGAAAGTATAGACACACACAAAGGAAGAGAAAGAAACAAATTACCCATGGAAAGAGGCGTCTTTCCGCAACCGAAGTCGACGGCGATCCCGCGAGGAATTCCTCGTCACCTTCGATCTCCCGCTCCGAGGTCGACCGCTATAGCACACGGGCACCACGGAATAAATTCGCTCACTCTCACGCTAAGTGTCTCCACGGAATCTCAAACACTCACTAGTGTAAGGAGGCCACAAATTAAACAACCTAAATTCACTCACTCTCCCACACAAGAGTGGCCCCACGAAATCTCTATGCACAAGAGAAAGTTCACTCTTGTTCTCACAAGTGTTTCCACGAAGTCTCGAAGCACTTGAGATAAATTTCACGGCAGCAATACTCTCTAACCAACAATGGCACCAATACAAGTTTCATAGGAAAAGAAAGGAGTCAACAGTAACTTGATGATACTATTCATTGTCTCAACAGGAATCAACCAATCAAGCAGTCACTGTTCATTGTCTCTTACGGGAGGCGGAAGCACGCATCAAAATTAAAGCACCAAAACTCTTACAGCACTTCAACAGGATGCCAAACAAATCGAAACAAATAAACAGCATCAGAAATTTCAACGGGAACAGCAAGTCAACCTACAGAACTCCATACATAACTCCCAGCACTTAGAATACTTCTCACGGAACATACGACCAATACCAACCTACACAGGAAATGAACCAGAAGAGGAGGAATCAACTCAACTCCTCTCGGGAACAGGAAATGAGCAACTCACAGTAGCTAGACTCCTTCACGGAAGCCAACACAGCCTGCGTTCTTCAACTCTTCCTCCCTCCTTTGATCGTCGACCTCCCCATCTTTTATCGCCCTCGCCACAGGGAAACTGCAGCCGAGCATATCACGGGTGCGTGCGGGAAGAGAAACGTGGCATGGCCGGTTGGAGCTGCTGTCGTGGGGTCTTGATGCGTGCAGCCGTCCACGCCGGGGGAGGGAGTTGCGAGCCCTAATGGGAGAGGAGCAGTTGCGGATTGCGAGCCGATCTGGGAGATGAACAGTGGCGGGCTGTTGAACCGGCTGCTTCTAATGCACACACACACATGCTGACTTAAATTTACATATATATATATATCAGTTTATATATAATTATATATATATATATATATATATATATATTGCACACAAAATATAATAATACAAATATATAAAGTGCACACAAAATGACAAAATTAAAATGCCATAAATTAGGGCCGGTAAGGGTCCGGACGGTTGCGGCGTCGGGTACTTTGGCGTCGACCTATTCGGGGCTGGTCTCCACCAACTCTCCCCCTCTCGAAATCACTCATCTCTGGTGAGTGCTCTGAGCGGTAGTGTTGTAGAAGATCAGCATCCATGCTCTGTAACTCCTCAGCCAAGACCCAGCTGGTTTCGGTCTCTGGTCTGCCATGCCAACGGACCAAGTATCTTTGAAAACCACCATCAGTAGTGGCCATTGCCTCATCATCCAATATCTGCTCGGGAACCAAGATCGTCGCGGAAGTCTGTCAGCGGCTCTGGGAACAGGTATGAAGGAATCACCTGGTGCATCATGCTCGTCCTGAAAACTGTCAGTGGACAAGGGTAGAACTGCAGATGGTGTGTCAGTAACTGAATGAGTGTCGGTATGTCTGGAATGTGGCTCCTCACTAGCACTCCCCAACCCAGAAGCAACAAATGGATGAGAGGGCAATGGAAAATCTAAAGACTCATGCGGATAATCGTGGAATAAAGTCAGATCGGCTACGTTAAAAACCGGATTTGCACCCCAATCGGAAGGCATCTCAAGTTCATACGCATTTTGCCCAATCCGCTTGACCACTCTAAAGGGTCCAGTTCTACGGTCAGCTAACTTCTTTACGGTACCCGAAGGTAACCGTTCCGGATTTAGCCGAACCATCACCAAGTCATCCACCTTAAAACTAATAGCTCTCTTATGCTTGTTAGCTTGAGTTGCTTATAAATCATAAGTACTATGCAATTTCCGCTCAATTTCTTTATGCAAGTCATGCAAATGCAATGCATAGTCGTGTGCGAACTGGCTAGTCCTAAAAGTGGGTGGTAGTGGGGCTAAATCTAGCGGCACTCGTGCAGTGTGACCATGAACAACCTCATTGGGAGATAAACCCGTAGATCTATTCTTCGAATTATTATAGGCCAATTGAGCGTGAGGAAGAATTAGATCCCAATTCCCCTGGTAATCTCCTACCAAACATCGAAGTAAATTTCCTAAACTCCTATTAACAACCTCAGTTTGACCGTCGGTCTGCGGATGATAGGCGGTCGAAAATAGAAGTTTAGTACCTAATAGTCTCCAGAGTGACTTCCAAAAATAACTGGTGAACTTGACATCTCGATCGGTAACGATAGTCTTAGGTATCCCTCGGTGCGCGACAACCTCTTTATAATAAATTCGGGCAATATGAGAGGCGTTGTCTGTTTTGTTGCAGGGGATGAAATACGCCATTTTAGAAAACCGATCGACCACTACAAGAATGGAATCGTGCTTCCTAAAAGTGCGCGGCAATCCAAGCACAAAATCCATGCTAACATCATCCCAAGGAATACTGGGCACCGGTAACAGTGTATATAATGCAGCTGGCTGTTTATTGCCCTTCGCTACCTGACAAGTGCGGCAGCTACTGACAATCAGTGCGATAACCCGCTTCATCCCGGGCCAATAGAAACGCTCCTCTACTAAGGCTACCGTCTTATCTCGCCCAAAGTGTCCACCTAAGCCTCCGCCATGTAATTCCCATACAATAAAATTCCGCAACGAGGTGCGGGGAATACACAGACGGGTTCCACGAAACAAATATCCATCTCGAATGAGGTAATCGGTCTCATCGTGAAAGGGATCAGAGTGTATCGCATCATAAATTCCGCTAAAATCGGGACAACTAGAATAGTCATCTTTGATACGCTCAAATCCTATCACCTGAGTACGCATCTGTGGTAATACGAGGGTGACTCGACTAAGGGCGTCGGCAACCCGATTCTCCGTTCCCTTACAGTGCTTGAGAACGAAGGTGTACTCCTGCAAATATGATACCAACTTAGCCCGTCGAGGGTTCAACTTTTGCTGCGAATTGATATAACACAACGCCTGATGATCGGAGTGGAGGACAAACTCCTTGGGCAATAGATAATGCCTCCAGTGACGCAGCGTTTGTACAATCGCATAGAATTCGCGCTCGTAGTTGGAATAATTCAGCTTCGGGCCTGAAAGCTTTTCACTAAAAAATCCAACGGGATGACCCTCTTGACTAAGTACACCTCCTATCCCAACCCCAGAGGCATCGCAGGATACCTCGAACACGTGACTAAAATCAGGGAGTCTCAAAACAGGTGCAGTGGACATCTTATCTTTGATGATCTCAAAGGCTCTAGCTGCCGATGACGTCCACTTGAAATTTCCCTTCTTCGTACACTCAGTGACTGGCGCCATAATAGAACTGAAGTTCTTTATGAATCGATGATAAAAGGTGGCTAGCCCATGAAAACTACGGACATCGTGAATGTTCTGAGGTGTAGGCCACTCACGAATCGCTCGAACTTTTTCGGGGTCCATAGTGATGCCAGCGGAGCTCACTATATATCCCAAAAAGATAACAGACTCAGCCATAAAAACGCATTTCTTCAAATTGATGTATAGTCGCTCGGCTCGCAGGAGCTCGAAAATAGTACGTAGGTGAGTCAAATGCTCACTCTCAGTCTGACTATATATCAAAATGTCGTCGAAATAAACTACTACGAACTTCCCAATGTAAGGCCTGAAGACATGGGTCATCATCCGAGCGAAAGTACTAGGGGCATTGGACAACCCAAAGGGCATCACAAGCCACTCATAAAGTCCATCCTTCGACTTGAAGACGGTCTTCCACTCGTCTCCCTCGCGTATACGGATCTGATGATAACCACTACGAAGGTCGATCTTAGAGAAGATCGTAGCCCCAGTCAACATGTCTAACATGTCATCCAGTCGGGGTATCGGGAATCAGTATTTCACTGTGATCTTGTTGACAGCACGACTGTCAACACACATACGCCATGTACCATCCTTTTTCGGGGCAAGGAGGGCAGGCACCGCACAAGGGCTAAGGCTATGGCGAATAAAGCCTCTGTCCAATAACTCTCCAATCTGCTTCTGCAGCTCCTCGTGGGCGGCAGGATTCAATCGATAATGCGGTAGATGGGGGAGGGAAGCTCTAGGAACAAGGTCTATCGCATGCTGAATACACCTCATGGGAGGTAACTCAGCCGGAAGCTCATCAGGGTGTAGGTCCTGGAACTCCTCTAACAGTCTCCTAGCAGGTATAGGAGTAGACTCATATACCTCTGATAAATCAGATGCCTGTAAAACCACTAAGGCATAAATAAATCCACCGTCAAAACTCTCTCGATGGAATTCAGTACCTCGTATAATGCTAAGAGTCCTCTTCCTTTCAGTGGGAGGAAGAGCTTCTTTCGCACTACTACTCGCACGGAATGACGGTGCTTTGGGTCGCACCGGGGTCAACACTACTCTCTTCCCGTCCAGTAGAGAGGAGCAAGTGTTGGACCTGCCATGTATGGTGACATCTCGGTCGTATAACCAAGGTCGGCCAAGTAATACGTGGCACACATTCATAGGCATAACGTCACACCAGATCTTATCGGAATATGTTCCGATAGTGATGGGCACTAAACATCTCCTAGTCACCGATAACGTAGTCTTGGTAACCCAAGCTACCTGAAATGGGAATGGGTGCGGCTCAGCAGTGAGTCCCATGCGGGCCAAAGCTGTCTCAGCTATCACATTCATACAACTCCCGCTATCCACTACTAAACGACACACTTTCTCCCCAGCCTTGAAGTAGGCCTGGAAGATGCTCGTCCGCCAATAATCGGCTGATTCTTGTGGTGTAGATAACATGCATCTAACCACTAGAACGCCGGGATCTATCTCCTCGTCACTAGGCGTACCGTACACCTCGTCGTTCAAAACGTGTGAGTCCCTCTCGACTCCAGCTTCTTCTACATACTCATCCTCCTCAGTCACCTCATGAATAACTAACGTGCCTTTCCTCTTGGGACAATCCCTCGAAATATGGCCCATCTGCTGGCACTCATAACATCGGATCTGTGAAGGGGTCACAGTTCCCATGGGGGACTTCCTATTCTGATCTCTGGTGTAGGTCGAGGTAGGCTTCGACGCACTCTCCTTACCTTTTTGTTCTTCTTTCTTGTAAGAAGTATTCGTTTTAGGTTGAGATTTGAACCGAGAGGTTCTCTTCTGGTGCTCTTCGATATCGATGGCGATAGATATGATCTCAGGGAGAGAATAGTGGCCATATCGAATCAACTCATCTCGGATCTCAGATCTCAGCCCACACTTAAATTTGGATAATGTGTCACGTGGGTGTTCTACTACGTTGCACCTAATCATAAGGTCCTTCATCTCAGCTAAATAATCAGAAACTGATTTGGACCCTTGACGTAAAGACGTCAGCTCGTCTCGTAGACGGGACTGATAATGCTGGGGAATGTACTGCTCCTCTAATATGGCCTTCATGTGGGGCCAAAGTGTAATGGGAGGGCGTCCATTCCTCTCTAGGCTACGCTCTTCACCTATCCAGAAGATCTTCGCTCGCCCAGTCAATCTCATTTTGGCGAACTGAACCTTTTGGTCTTCCGTCATACGATACCACTCAAAATAAGTCTCTATGTCAATAACCCAATCTGAAAAGATTTTGGGATCCATAGATCCATCATAAAGTGGTGGATCAAGTTTCACCACTCGTGTTAGATCCGATCGCCTATCCCGGGGAGGATAGTCGTAATCATCATCGTAAGGATCACGATAATCTCGACGCCGTGGGGGCGGCGGTCGATGCCAATCTCTAGGGCGATCATCACGATGCATGGCCTGTATAGGCCGCTGATGGTCTCGAGGACGCTCCTCTCTCGCAACGTCATAATGTGGCCTCTCCTGATAATTCTCTCGCATGTTTAATATAGGCCCTCGTTGGGGTTCAGGAAAATTCCTTGGAAAATTCCCACCCTGATCACGCGCAAACTCGTGCCTATCTATGGGGTTCCGACCCTCTTCCTCAAATAGAGGATTTCTCCTAAGTGTAGACCTCTCTCCATAGTGTGGAGGGGCTTCGTACTGTGGACGAACAGAATGCTCATCTCGAATTGGAGGCGGCATTGAAACTCGAGGAGGTACTTCTAAACTATTCATCCTGACACTAAGGTTTTCAAACCCTTCTCTCACTTGATAAACACTCTCGGTTAACGCTGCCATTTGGTGGGCGAAAGGTAGAAACCACGGGGGTGGTTCCGTCCCTTCGTTCACACGACTCGCTTGGCCACGTTCAACTCGACACATCTCAGAATTTACCTCTTGAGGGTGTTCAGGTGGAGTGTGATGTGGTGAACTCATGCTCACTAACCTACCACTACGCAGATGCATGCAAACACACAATTAAGATGATGATTATGCTAAAGTAAAAATAAAAACTTCTCTTTTTTTTGAAAAATTAAAATGCTATGAGGGTTCCTATTCTACGCAGGGCGGATTTCGAAACTTAGAAAAATTTCGGAACCTCGCTTTGATACCAAATTGATGCAGGACGGCGCGTAGGGTTTGCGCGCCTGTTGGCTCTTTCTAGGAAAACCCTAAATGCATGCAATTGAACATTGAAATTTAAGCGGGCGTCGTACGACTTTAAAAATTAAGCAACTAATTTTTTTATAAAGCACACAAGTTACTATTTTGTTTAAAATGGGTTTTCTTGAAAAATGATTCAATTCTAAATCCGGGGAGGGAAGTTCGCAATTTTCGTTCCGTTCCCCTTGTTGTAGCAAACGGAAATCGTGAACTCCAAATACGTTTCCGTTTGGAGTTTTCGACGTAGTGTTCGCTGACAAAATCCGTACGACAATCCAACAATAAATCTATTAACCTAAAGAGAAAGTATAGACACACACAAAGGAAGAGAAAGAAACAAATTACCCACGGAAAGAGGCGTCTTTCCGCAACCGAAGTCCACGGCGATCCCGCGAGGAATTCCTCGTCACCTTCGATCTCCCGCTCCGAGGTCGACCGCTATAGCACACGGGCACCACGGAATAAATTCGCTCACTCTCACGCTAAGTGGCTCCACGGAATCTCAAACACTCACTAGTGTAAGGAGGCCACAAACTAAACAACCTAAATTCACTCACTCTCCTACACAAGAGTGGCTCCACGAAATCTCTAGGCACAAGAGAAAGTTCACTCTTGTTCTCACAAGTGGTCCACGAAGTCTCGAAGCACTTGAGATAAATTTCACGGCAGCAATACTCTCTAACCAACAACGACACCAATACAAGTTTCATAGGAAAAGAAAGGAGTCAATAGTAACTTGATGATACTATTCATTGTCTCAACAGAAATCAACCAATCAAGCAGTCACTGTTCATTGTTTCTTACGGGAGGCGGAAGCACGCATCAAAATTAAAGCACCAAAACTCTTACAGCACTTCAACAAGATGCCAAACAAATCGAAACAAATAAACAGCATCAGAAATTTCAACGGGAACAGCAAGTCAACCTACAGAACTCCATACATAACTCCCAGCACTTAGAATACTTCTCACGGAACATACGACCAATACCAACCTACACAGGAAATGAACCAGAAGAGGAGGAATCAACTCAACTCCTCTCGGGAACAGGAAATGAGCAACTCACAGTAGCTAGACTCCTTCACGGAAGCCAACACAGCCTGCGTTCTTCAACTCTTCCTCCCTCCTTTGATCGTCGACCTCCCCATCTTTTATCGCCCTCGCCACAGGGAAACTGCAGCCGAGCATATCACGGGTGCGTGCGGGAAGAGAAACGTGGCATGGCCGGTTGGAGCTGCTGTCGTGGGGTCTTGATGCGTGCAGCCGTCCACGCCGGGGGAGGGAGTTGCGAGCCCTAATGGGAGAGGAGCAGTTGCGGATTGCGAGCCGATCTGGGAGATGAACAGTGGCGGGCTGTTGAACCGGCTGCTTCTAATGCACACACACACATGCTGACTTAAATTTACATATATATATATATATCAGTTTATATATAATTATATATATATATATATATTGCACACAAAATATAATAATACAAATACATAAAGTGCACACAAAATGACAAAATTAAAATGCCATAAATTAGGGCCGGTAAGGGTCCGTACGGTTGCGGCGTCGGGTACTTTGGCGTCGACCTATTCGGGGCTGGTCTCCACCAAATGTTATCTAACTCTAGGATGATGTATGCATGCAGAGAGTGATCTGACAATGTTTTGCAAATAAAAATGAATGCATAAAACCCAAGCAGTTAATAAAAGGGATATTCAAATAATTTTTAAGAGCGAGTAAGCTAGACTTTCCTCTGATTGGAGTGCCGTTAATTAAATGTGCAATAAGAATGAGTCCCGCAAATCACAATAAGTCCCAAAAGCAAATACAGTAACATATGCACACATCCATATGAATATAAATAGTCTGATCCATACAATAATGATGAAATGAAAAGAACCAACTAGAACTCACAAGTATAGGAGCTGTAGCATGTATGCGATGGATATGCATATCCGATGGTCGCAGGAGTGACGGTGGCTATCTGAAGGGTTGAATATAGTTTTGCGGGGACAGTTGGAGGAGGGAAAGGTCCTTATGTGGGTTAGATATGGTAGAAAGTGGCTTAGGGGGTCTCGTTTAATGTTTATGTGAGCTGTAACGACTGTGGATGTAATATGGTTAGGTGTTTGCGGCTGTTGATGAAAGGGGAAATGGAGGGCTCTACAGATAAACGTGAAAAACATGTGAAGTAACTATACAATAATGTCATGAATAACAGCGAAATAATTAAATTTTATATTTAAGAATTGACAACATGAGGTATGTAAAGACATGAGATAATGACTATAATGTTTTAGGATTTGACCGTTAAACATAGAGACATTGCAGGGATCATGGCAAGCAATCCCATATTTTACATACAATGTATGAAATATTCGATAATGCTCAAAGTCCAATTCTCATGCGTGAAAGTGTTACAAGAATCAATGAAGTGTATATAAGTGAAAACATCAATATTGATACAAGATGTAATAAGCAAAAATATATATCAATATGCAATGAATTGTACACTAACATTATCACCATGCACAGTAAAATCATTTCTACAACTTCATTACCTTAACATCTTCATCATGATTTCAGTAATGGTTGTGTAGTTTTTGGGTTTGGAAGCTTTTAGACAGAGAAAAAGGGCATGACAGGGTGTTTCCTGTAGGGAATGATTCTTCTGGGGCTGGGATTTCTTGGGAAGGGTTGGTTTAGGCAAGGAATGATGAGAGATGGGTTGGCTGAAGGAGGACAGTACATGGAAAGGGGCGGATGGTTCATAGAATGGAGGAATTGGGGTGCTTTAGGGATGGATGAGTTGGAATTATTGGATTGTGCGACTTTTTTAGAGGGGGAGGTGAATAACTATTTGTACAAAAACTTAGTTTTTCTTTTTACTAATTAAAAATTGAACGATTAAAGAGTTTTGCACAACGGAAAATAAAAATTCAAACCATTAAAATCAGCAAAAAAGAAAGGTTTATCATCTAAATACATATAATGAGTACAATCTTTTGACGCAAAGATCCGAAGGCCGCAAAAATAAATATCTTGGGTTTTCTATACTGACTCACACCTTGAATCGGTTGGTCGTAGCTAATCGACCCCTAGATTAGCCTCAAGTTTCTCCTCCCTGAGAACTCCCTAGACCTACATAGATCTAATGGCGCCACACAAGAGGTGATTTCTCACGAATGCAAAGATATTCGATCTAAACTCAAACCACAAAAAAAGTACAAGAAGGAAATACAATATTACAATAGAGAATTCCCCAAAATCGGATGCCGAAGGATAAAAAGGCTCACTTGAAATCGTCGTTGTTCTACGCAAGCCCTTCTCTTGAATGATTGCTTTAATCCTTGATCTTCCTTGGAATCTTTTAGAGTTCAAGGTTGAGACTGTTGGAGTGTTTATGGACGCATAGGGCGATCTCTCTTCAAAATCTCGTGATAAGTTTTTAACTCCGAGAGAATAAAACGAGTTTATATTTGTCTGGGAGCAAGCGCCCGCGGTAGCGGCTACCTCCGGGCGATATCATCAAAATTTGAATATCTGGTGTTTTTTTATCCTCAAGACCACAGAGGTTTCCATATAAAGGTTCGAAGTATTGCTGGATGATAGTGGCTACCGTGGGGAGGTCGTAAATTTGAATTACCTGCACTCCTTTCTCCTTTGCGCCATGACGTTTCCATATAGAGGTTTGTGCTAACGCCGAGCGATAGGCGATAGCCACTACCACCATGCGGTAGCGAATTTTTAGATGAATCGTCAAAACTTCGTATTTTTTTCGCCAACGCTATTGACTACCCGGGCAGTTGTGGGATGTCTTCAAGATCTTCCAGGTTGCTTAGTCTCCATCCAGGGACTGCTTTAGGTGCTCAAAATAAGCTATAACCTTTTGGCGATAGTAGTTATCGCTGACGATAGCCTCCTTCAAGAAATTCTTCTGGCGACCCCAAAATTCTCGAAGTCCGCAACTGATCGTCGACTGCAGGTTGACGTACGTCGAGTACTATCACCGGGCAGTATCAACAACCATTGGCAATAAGTCACATTTTTGACTTAGCCTTTTCAATTATGCTCGATTTGTGCCGTAGCATCCATCACTTGTATCAGTAGTAATTCCTGAACCTTCACGCTACGAAACACTTGCAAATAGAGATTAAATACTTATCAGAATTTGTTATTCTCAAATCAATGGTGTTTTGAACCATGTTCCAACAAACTCTCCATTTTGATAATAATAAATCCCGACGATTAAGTAATAAATCCCGACGATTAGGAAATAAACAGTGCATTAAATGTAGTGTTTATAGTGGCATACAAATATATGATAAACATTAAGATTAGTCAAGAAGGAATCTACAAACTCCCCATAAATGATTACTCTCCCTAAATTAGTGATCTCCTCCTAAATGTGATATTTCTTAGTCTCTTTTTTCTTTCCTACTTTGTTATTTGCAAAAGAGGGTATCATAACTGTAGAGGAAATAACCAGGATAGAGCATATACAATAGTAGAAATAATAGTCGTGAATCAAATGGGAGAAATCATGAAGGTAAAAGATAATCGTGATAAGTATAAGATACACAAAGTTAAACATGTGAACTATAAAATAACGTCATGAATATCAAAGAAAGCTTTAAATTTCATAATTTAAAATAGACAACATGAGATATGTAAAGACATGAGATAATGAATATAATGTTAAAAGATTTGACCGTTAAATATAAAGACATTGTAGGGATCATGACAAACAATTTAGTACTTTACATACAATGTATGAAATATTCGATAATGCTTAAAGCCCAATTCTTATGCGTGGAAGTGTTACAAAAAACAATGAAGTGTAAATAAGTGAAAACTTCAATATTGATATGAGATGTAATAAGCAGGAATAGATATCAATATGCAATGAATTGTACACTAAAATCATCACCATGCACAGTAAAATCACTTCCACAACTTAATTACACATATAAGTACCACTACTATGGTACTTCGCACACACAATACTCATGATAACTTATCAGAGATACAGAGTAGCTATTAGTGGATCACAAATCATATGGAATAAGATTCCAAAACAATAAAATGATCCGAGGTACTAAAGAGAAGTGATTGTGGTATTAAATTTAGTTTGCACAAGATTAATTGAATTTAGTGCAAAGTGCTCAACCTCACAATACTTATTAAGAATTATCAGGAGGAGAAGTATTGTTTGGGGGTGATCCTTATTCCAATATTTTATTTTTATGATATGAACAAGGGCTCTAAATTAATCGAAATCTGCCTACATAGGCATATGCACTTTTACTTGTACACAACGTGAATAAAATGGACCACACTTCTCTTGATTTAGTGTAGGAATATCTATGTATCATACATACGAAGGCAATCCGATTAGTGTTAATGATTTATCCGTGAATAACAAGTTGTATCATAGACACTGCACATACACGTAATCAAGATTATTAACATTAGTAACAAGCATGACGATTGATACGTGTGTTTTAAATATTGTTTCATATAAATCCTCACATACTTAGAGGCATAGATAAGAATCATGTCACATTGTTCTATACTATACAATGAAGATACATGAAAGATTGACTAGCATGAATTATATCTATAATGTATTCTATGGTTAAGCAGTGCAAATCAAACATTGTAGAAATTCTCAAGGGTTTGTACACATCATGCTATGCATTGCGTTTTAACTTAAATACCAGAATTGCAGTTTTTTGGTGTTTTTGATTTAAAAACAAACATAACAAGAAAACACAAAACTAACAAAAAAACTACAATATTTTTTTTTAGTTTTTAAGGTTATACAATTTTTGTGTGTTTTAAATATTGAAAAGCATTAGACAAAATAAGGAAATAAAGTTAAAATTGAAAGCGAGTAGTGTTATAAAGATGAGTTTAGGACCAAATCAATAAGAAATCTACGGAAACAAACAAAAGTACACAAGAAAAGCAAAAATGCTTATAATGACAACTCCTGTCGGCTGTTGGTGCTTTCACTAGTCGGTATCTTAACAAAGACTGAAAATTACACTTGTCACGACCCGTCTAAAAACAAAAGACATAGTGCGCTTTGGGCGGATCGTGATGCCACCGACACGGGGGGATGAAACACAATGTCTGTTAGGCGGGGGTAGAATTAGCATAATCAGGTTTAAAATAATTAATTTGAAGAAAATATGTTCTTTTAAAAATACGCGGAAGCGTTAGAGTACAACAGTGAAAAGAAAAATACAGGTGTTTATATAAAACCCAGGTTTCAAAATACTGATACCGATTCATGTAATGAAGACCTTAAAGGGATGAATATGCAATAACATGAAATTTCAGTACAAAATTTATAGTCTAACGATTGTCCATGAAACAGGAGAAAATGACTGAATGTAATCATTACATAGCAGAAATATCCAAACAGAAAAGAAATAATACATAGAACCTGATACAACAATAAAAATAAGATAATCTCCAGGAACACAGGAACATGGTGCATAGCGGACTCAGGTACCTGACGGTGCACTCACGGACGCAAAGACAAATTCCAAAACAATAAGGAAAAAGCCTCAGAACAATAATACAAGTAAAGTAAAGTAAAATAAAGTACAACTAGCAGGTGTTTAGAAAAAAAATACATATACAAATTTCCAGGAACTACAAAGCTATCAAGACAGGCAAGTAAAAGAGTTACGCGGAAACAAACTGATTTAATAACCTACTCCGGAGTATAGTATAAGCAGATGCTTGTAATAACATAAGTTGTAACAAGTGAAAGTGTATGTGTTTTTGTTTGATGCACAAGATTCATGATTCAGACAGATTGAAGTTTAGATTCAAGTTCAGATTCAAGACTTATCAGAGATTCAAGAGTTCAAGCTTGCTACGACCGGTCCCCTGTCCCCGTTAGGGATTCAAGAGGGAACCCAAGTCAAGGAGTTGCATCAATTAAACACTATCTTTTTATGTTTACTCACGTTATTAACGAAATAATTCATAATTTAGTGAATGAGACAAGTTATCATTTTGATAATTCAGGTGTCGAATAGTAAAATTTATGCACATAGGAAAAATGTATCAAGTTATGATCAAAAGTTGCAAGCGAGTGGTTTCTCTACTTGCCTTAAGAAACGCTGAATCTGACGGTGACGGCTAAGTGACGCAGCTAAATTAACAATCTTAATTCAAACCTGATTAAGCACAAACCAGGGTGATAATTGAATTTAACAGAAAACCCTCATGAGCACGCGTAATTTAAATCACAAAATTAGACAAGTGCGAGTTAGCGAAAGTTACCGCCCTCGAAGATGAGGGGATAGGAAATTACATGTAGGAATCAGAGACTTGACGGCGCTTATGTTAGGAAAACCCTAAATCGGAAGGGGTTTTGAGTGATCCCGCCAATGGATTCGATGAACGGCGCCGGAAATCACAATAACATAGTGGTTAGTCAATTATAAAATGAGCATAATCTTGAATAACAAAATATACTCAATTTGAAGCACAAAATTTTGCAAAAGAGTTCAAGAAAAATCTGAATAGAGGAGAGAAAGAGGAGATCCTTACCCAAGGAGCCAAATTCGGGCCCAAAAATCAGAATAGAGGGGGATCTGAGCAAACCTTAGGTGAGAAATCAGAGCCCAAGGAGGAGAGATGGTTGTCCCTCCTTCAACTTGCCTGCCAAAGTCGAGAGGAAGAGGTGCTGGAGGAGTTCGGTCCAAGGAGGAGAGATGGCTGTCGGCTCTTTGAGGGAAAGAGGAACCGCCGACGCTTGGAAGGGGGAAGAGGGCTGCCGAACAAAGGGGGAGGAGGGAAGAAGTCGCCGGCCAGTGGAAGAGGAGGGGCTGTTGGCCACGAGCGCAGAGGTGCGAGCAGGAGAAGCTTGCAGCGAGAGGGAGGCACGATCGGGAGTGGGCTGACAGCGTGCGGAAGACGGGCGCATGCGGTATCGGGGATCATAACGCCGAAGGGTGAACTAAATCGGGGGGGGGGCTGCTCGGTTAAGAGGAAGAAAAAACCTCTTTGGCTATTTACAAAAATGCCCCTAGGTTTTAAGATTAGCTTAAATCCTCCTTTTTGCTTTAAAAAAAGGATTGTTACATTCTCCCCCACTTAGGAAGTTTCGTCCCGAAACTTTTGAGGATTCCCTGAATGGGGCCTTTTATGACGAAGATTCAAATGTCATTCATTTTTACCGGATTTGCAAATCAAGACATGAAAGCTATCTATGAACATAACAAAATGTAAAGAGAATAAGTTCAGAGTCATACCAAAATCAAGAGAAAAGATGCGGATACTTGCTACGCATGTTGGATTCAAGTTCCCAGGTGTACTCATCAAACTTGTCATGAGTCCAAAACACTCTTACCATAGGAATGGTTCTCTTTCGAAGCTTGCGTTCTTGATACTCCATGATCTTAGCGGGCTCGACTGGATACAAAAGATTGGCTTCAGGAACCACATGAATCTCTTTGATGATGCGGTTAGGATCGTGAATGTACTTTCGCAGCTGGCTGACATGAAAGACATTGTGAACACCAACAAAAGAATGAGGTAACTCAAGGCGATAAGCAGATTCCCCAACACGCTCTGAGATAGAAAACGGTCCCATGAACCTCGGGCTAAGCTTGTGATGGCGACCAAACCGTTTCACCCTGGGAGAAGGGGAAACCTTCAGGAACACTTGATCACCCACAACAAATTCTAACGGACGGCGGCGCAGGTTTGCATACTTTCTTTGCCTCTCAATAGCACGACTGAGCTGAAGTCGAGTCTTCTTTGTGACTTCTTCCATTTCCTGGAGCAACTCAGGTCCCAAAACAACCTTTTCACCAACTTCTTACCAATAAAGAGGGGTCCTACAATGTCGCCATACAGTGCTTCAAAGGGGGCCATTTTGAGTCTCTCTTGATAGTTATTATTGTAGTCGAATTCCACCAATGGTAGGTCCTCATCCCAAGCTCCCTTGTAATCCAGAATGTAACAACGCAACATGTCTTCAAGTATCTGATTAACCCTTTTGGTCTGACCATCGGTCGTCCGGTGATAAGCAGTGCTCATGTTGAGTTCGGTGCCCAAAGATTGCTGGAAGCCTTTCCAAAAATGAGAAACAAATCTCGAGTCACGATCTGATACAATCCGCAAAGGAATCACGTGAAGTCTAACGATCTCTAACACATAGATTTGAGCCATCTTCTCAGCAGAGTGACCTTCCCTATAAGGGATGAAGTGGGCTACCTTGGTTAACCGATCCACTATGACCCAAATCGCATCATGCCCTCTCGGAGTGCGAAACAAACCTGTGATGAAATCCATAGATATGTCCTCCCACTTCCATTCAGGGATAGGCAGAGGCTGCAAAAGACCACCAGGCCGCTGACTCTGAGCTTTCACCTTCTGACACTTCAAACATCGAGAAACGAAGTGAGCTATATAATTTTTCATACCAGGCCACCAAACAATCTGCTTCAGGTCCTGATACATCTTATTATTGCCCGGATGATCAGATGTGCGGGATTCATGAGCTTCACGACATATAACATCAAGTAATTCAGGAACATCCGGGATGCAAAAATGACCTCGGAAACGCAAAACATCATCAAAGATAGAGAAATCCGGAAGAGACTCAAGTTCAATCCTTCGGCAAATGCGCTGGAGAACGGGGTCGGAAGGCTGCAAATCTTTTACCTGCTCCACCCATGTCGGACCAAAAACTTGATCTTGACCCTCTGGTGAGACGGATATATCCATCCGCTCGAGGTCTCCAATCAATGCTGCAAGAGTAGCTGACATGGGTGCACAAGAGGAACTAGAAGCCTGACGACTCAACACATCCGCTACAGAATTGGCTTTGCCGGGAATATAAGTGAGGTTCAAGTCATAATCTGCTAAAAACTCGACCCACTGCCTCTGACGAAGATTGAGATCCTTCTGATCAAAGATATACTTCAAGCTCTAATGGTCAGTGAAGAAGTGATATACTTCATGCCATAGAGATAATTTCGCCAAAGCTTCAAAGCAAACACCACTGCAGTAAACTCCAGATCATGGGTGAGGTAGTTGCGCTCGTGAGTCTTCAGCTGTCTCGACCCATAAGCGATAACACGGTCATCCTGCATCAAGACACATCCAACCCAACTCCGGAAGAGTCAGTAAAAATTGAAAAGTCTGTCCCCTCGGAAGGAAGGGCTAAAATTGGCGCCGAACACAGACATTGCTTCAATTCCAAGAAGGCTTGCTCACACTGATTTGACCACTCAAATCTAGCATGCTTTTGAGTTAGCTTTGTCAGCGGAGTAGCAAGAAAGGAAAAACCCTTGACGAAATGTTGATAGTAGCCAGCAAGCCCAAGGAAACTGCGAATCTCAGGAGGGGTTGAAGGTCGCTTCCAGTCCATAACAACAAAAATATTGGCAGGATCAAAAGAGAGTCCATCTCCAGAAACAACATGCCCAAAGAAAACAACACGATCCAGCCAGACTCACATTTTGCCAGCTTGGCATAGAGTTGATGCTGACGAAGCGTGGAGAGAGTGAGTCCAAGTTGTGCTGCATGTTCCTCATGAGTCTTGGAATAGACCAGAATATCATCAATGAACACGCTGATGAATTTATCCAGGTACTCGCAGAAGACACGGTTCATCATGTCCATACAAGCAGATGGTGCGTTAGTCAAACCAAAAGACATTACTAAGAATTCAAAATGACCATACCGAGTTCGGAAGGCAGTCCTGGGGATGTCGGTTTCCTTGATCTTCAGTTGATGGTAACCTGATTTGAGATCTATCTTGAAAAAGACTGTGCTACCCTTGAGCTGATCAAAGAGATCATCCACGCGCGGAAGGGGATACCTATTCTTGACGGTCACCTTGTTCAGGTCCCGATAATCGATACAAAGCCTCATGGAACCGTCCTTTTTCACGAAGAGGACAAGGGCTCCCCAAGGTGAAGAGCTGAGACGAATGTATCCACGTTCAAGCAAATCATCCAACTGCGATCTAAGCTCCTCTAGCTCGCGTGGGGCCATACGATACGGGGCTTTAGATATGAGGCGCGTTCCAGGCTCTAAGTCAATAGAGAACTCCACATCTCGATTAGGAGGCATCTCAGGCAATTCGGCAGGAAAGACGTCAGGAAATTCAGAAGCAACATGTATGGATTCAAGTGAAGGAGAGACAAAATCTGAATGTGCAGCATACACAAAACAAACAGAACATCCTTGACCAAGAAGTCGAGTGGCGCGGACAACAGAAATTACCTTCATGTGACTACGGGTCTGAACATGAACGCTGAAGTCCTTGCCATCGATACTGAGATTGACCCTTTTTTCCACGCAATCCAACTTTGCTCTATACACGACCAACCAATTCATGCCCAAGATTACATCGAACTCTGACATCTCCAAAACTATGAGATCCGCTGAGACTCGCAATTCGTCAAGCATGATCAGACAATTAGGAATGCCATGATTGGAAAGATGCAGATGATCAGGCACATAGATCTCATAAGGGACCTCAAGTGGTGAAGTAAGCCAACGATAAAGATCCACAATATGACGAGCAATGAACGAATGGGATGCACCAGAATCAAAACGGATCTGCATCCATTTATTATTGCCCCTAAATCTCTCTAGGAAAGAAGAACATAGACGCAAATTCAAGGTTGTTTGATACTAAAGCAGATAAAATAAGATGCAGAAATCTAATAACAAACATTACATACTAGATATGACGCCGGTAGACACAAGCGCCTCGCCCTGGGTAATGACATTCATCATGGCGCTACCCTTTTCCTGAGCTCCCGGAACAGACTGCAGAGGCTAAGCGGGAATTGGGCAGTCTTGGATATGGTGTCCAACCTGACCACATCGGTAGCAGGCATTCTGCTTACGACGATAGTCTTTCAGCAGATGACCTGACCTCTTCCAGTAAGCACAGGCAGTGGAGACAGTGGCCAGCGTCATTTGAGGCTATGGTGCAGAAACAACCATCTTCTGCTTCTTAAAGAGGGTGTGGCAGACTTGGGCAACATGACCCACTTTATGGCAGAAGGCACACACCTCTTTGGACTTGAGGCCTTGATCCTGGAATGGAGCACCTTTGCGCTTGTGATCAGCCGCGACAGCATTGCTAGTACTATGCTGAACCTTCTTAGCAGAACACTCCAACTTGATAGCTTCCACCTCCAACGCAACTTCCACAGTCTCGGCGAAGGTAGCGGCGCCATGAGCCACTACATGCAGACGGAAATCATGACGGAGTCCCTTCACGAAACGACTGATCTTCTTGGACTCGTCTGACACCAACTCCACGACAAGGAAGGACATACGGGAAAATTCTTTTTCATACTCTGCCACTGATCTGCATGGCTACTGGAGGGACATGAATTTCTCAGCTAGCCGGTCACGCTCCACAGAAGAATGGAATTTCTCCATAATAGCTCCCTTGAATTGATCCCAGGTCATGGTGGCAGAGTTGGGAAATTGCGGCGCTGAAGCCACCAGGTGTACGCATCCTCAGTCAGCTGGTAAGCAGCAAGAAGAACTTTCTGGACATCTGAAATCCCAGCGTACTCGAAGTGTTTCTCCATCTGGGCGAGCCACTTAGAAATGACAAAGTAGTCACGATTGCCATCGTAAGATGGCGGCTTTAACCTTTTGAACGCCAAAGTGTCTGCCATCGCCACCGGGGGAACAATCAGACTGGACGCGAGCGGGGTCACCAAGTCGACGACAGTCGAGTTGGTTCCATGATCAGAAGCAGGGGCGACTCCAGGAGTGGCAGCAGTAACAGTTGCTCCAGCTGTCCTAGTGCCGGATCCAGAGGCTGGATTAGAAGTCTGGCGATCCTCCTCCAGGCGAGTGAGGCGATCCAGAATCTGCTGCAAAAGCTGAGCCGTGGCATTACCAGATGGTTCACCCACAGGAGGGGCGGTTTTCTTGCGTTGCAGCCTCTTAGGAGCCATATAGAAGGAGATACAAGAAAATCGGGTAAGAATCTATAATCAATGGAACATGAAGGATTGAGATCAGAGGTTCTAACACTTTCGTACTGTCGGATACATAAATCATGTAATAATTACAACATTTTCATTGACAACTGCTAGTAATGATCATGCGAATGCAACAATGAAATCACGTGAAGTTGTAAATAGTTAATAAATCCATGTGTGTGCAATCATTATCTGTTGTTCCTAGCCTAACACTTATACAAATGATCTATGTTATGCATGCGATGCAATCGTACCTAAAATGCATTCCTAAGAATGTTCATGAATGGATACACACCATGTTAAGCACCCATACCACTTAACATGTCATGCATATTATGCTGCTAATGCCATCGCACTTGAAAATATTAAAATTACCCATAACCATTTAATATTTGCAAGCGGCGTACAACCTAGTGGAAATTCATATGCACATAAATGTTAAGTTCGCCCATAACCCCTTAACATTCAGGTGCATACTACACATGATTATGAGTGTAGTGTGTGAGTGTTTCAGCCAAGAACAACAATTAATGATAAAGTGAGTGAAAAGATGTTGCATGCAATTTATACTTATACAATGTAATTTATAATATGTAAAAATTAATAGATATTTTATTTTATTTTTAGAAAAAAATTAACTTATCTTTAGAAAAAACATGGCTCTTATACCAACTGTCACGACCCGTCTAAAAGCAAAAGACAGAGTGCGCTTCAGGCGGATCGTGATGCCACATACATGGGGGGGGGGGGGGGGGGATGAAACACAATGTCTGTTAGGTGGGGGGGGGGGGGGCAGAATTAACATAATCAGGTTTAAAAGAATTAATTTGAAGAAAATATGTTTTTAAAAAAGTATGCGAAAGCGTTAGAGTATAACAGTGAAAAGAAAAATACATGTGTTTATATAAAACCCAGGTTTCAAACTACTGATACCGATTCATGTAATGAAGACCTCAAAGGGATGAACATGCAATAACATGAAATTTCAATACAAAATTTATAGCCTAACAGTTGTCCATGAAACATGAGAAAATGACTGAATGTAATCATTATATAGCAGAAATACCCAAACAGAAAAGAAATAATACATAGAACATGATACAACAATAAAAATAAGATAACCTCCAGGAACACAGGAACAGGGTGCAGAGCGGACTCAGGTACCAGGCGGCGCAGTCAGGGACGCTAAGGCAAATTCCAAAGCAACAAGGAAAAAGCCTCACAACAATAATACAAGTAAAGTAAAGTAAAATGAAGTACAACTAGCAGGAGTTCAGAAAAAAAAATACACATACAAATTTCCAGGAACTACAAAACTATCAAGACATGCAAGTAAAAGAGTTACGCGGAAATAAACTGATTTAATAACCTACTCCGGAGTATAGTATAAGCAGATGCTTGTAATAACATAAGTTGTAACACGTGAAAGTGTAGGTGTTTTTGTTTGATGCACAAGATTCATGATTCAGACAGATTCAAGTTCAGATTCAAGACTTATCAGAGATTCAGGAGTTCAAGCTTGCTACGACCGGTCCCCTGTCCCCGTTAGGGATTCAAGAGGGAACCCAAGTCAAGGAGTTGCATCAATTAAACACTACCTTTCTATGTTTACCTACGTTATTAACGAAATAATTCATAATTTAGTGAATGAGACAAATTATCATTTTGATGATTCAGGTGTCGAATAGTAAAATTTATGGACATAAGAAAAATGTATCAAGTTACAATCAGAAGTTGCAAGCGAGAGGTTTCTCTACTTGCCTTAAGAAACGCTGAATCTGACGGTGACGGCTAAGTGACACAGCCAAATTAACAGTCTTAATTCAAATCTGATGAAGCACAAACTTGGGTGATAATTGAATTTAACAGAAAAGCCTACATGAGCATGCGTAATTTAAATCACAAAATTAGACAAGTGCGAGTTAGCGAAAGTTACCCCCCTCGAAGATGAGGGGAGAGGAAATTACACGTAGGAATCAGAGACTTGGCGGTGCTTAAGCCAGGGAAGCCCTAAATCGGAAGGGGTTTTGAGTGATCCCACCAATGGATTCGATGAATGGCGCTGGTAATCAGAATTACATAGCGGTTAGTCAATTATAAGATAGGCATAATCTTGAATCACAAAATATACTCAATTTGAAGCACAAAATTTTGCAAAAGGGTTCAAGAAAAATCTGAATAGAGGAGAGAAAGAGGAGATCCTTACCCAAGGGAGCCAAATCCGGGCCCAAAAATCCGAATAGAGGGGGATTCGAGCAAACCCTAGTTGAGAAATCGGAGCCCAAGAAGGAGAGATGGCTGTCCCTCCTTCAACTTGCCGGCCAAAGTCGAGAGGAAGAGACGCTGGAGGAGTTCGGTCCAAGGAGGAGAGATGGCTGTCAGCTCTTTGAGGGAAAGAGGAACCGCCGGCCCTTGGAAGGGGGAAGAGGGCTGCCGAACAAAGGGGGAGGATGGAAGAAGTCGCCGGCCAGTGGAAGAGGAGGGGCTGTTGGCCACGAGCGCAAAAGGTGCGAGTAGGAGAAGCTTGCAACGAGAGGGAGGCGCGATTGGGAATCGGCTGGCAGCGTGCGGAAGACGGGCGCGTGAGGTATCGGGGAACCTAGCGCCGAAGGGTGAACTAAATCCGGGGGGGGGGGGGGGGGCTGCTCTGTTAAGAGGAAGAAAAAACCTTTTAGGCTTTTTCAAAAATGCCCCTAGGTTTTAAGATTAGCTTAAATCCTCCCTTTTGCTTTAGAAAAAGATTGTTACAACGCTGAAAGTCACGTATTTTTGGTTTTGTTTTTCCATTTTTTGTTTATTTTTGATATGTAAATAAATAATAACCAGTAATTGATACAACAAGAACAATACTCAAGCCTTTATCCCACCATAGTGGGGTCGAGTATATGGATCCTTTATCGCCATTGCGCCTTATCTTTAGTCATAATCTCACTAATGCCTAAGTACATCATGTCTTTCCTTATAGTTTCCTTTCAAGTCTTTTTTGGTCTACCCCTCCCCCGTTTAACATGCATAGTGGCTAAACTCTCACAACGCCTAACATGTGCCTCTAATGATCTCCGTTGTACGTGTCCAAACCATCTGAATTGAGATTCTCTCATCTTCTCTACAATTGATGCCACTCCCGTCTTGTCCCTGATACATTCGTTCCTAATTTTATCTAGTCTCGTGTGTCCACACATCCACCTAACCAAAAATTGATAATGCATAAAAATAGAAAACCAGATAATTCAGAAGAATCATAGATCAATATTTTGAACTTCTAACTCCAATCGTAATAGATTAAAGTGTGAGGCAGGAAGTGACTTTGTAAAAATATCTGTAAGTTATGAATCAGTCCCGATAAAGCTTATTTTGACATTTTCTTTCTTAATATGATCACGAATGAAATGATGTCTAACATCTATATGTTTTGATCGAGAGTAATGAACAAGATTATTGATAAAGTTTATTGCGCTCTTGTTGTCACAATTTAATTCTACATTACTGAAGTGTAAACCAAAGTCTTCTAGAGTTTGCGTCATTCATAGTGTTTGTGCACAACAACTACCTAATGCAATATATTCGGCCTCAGCAATGAAGATGACAACAAAATTTTGTTTCCTACTCGACCATGAATCTAAAGAGTGACCTAAGAAGAGACAAGTACCTCTCGTGCATTTTCGATATAGTGAACAACTAACATAATTATAGTCAAAATAATCGTGTAAAATAAATGACTCTTGGCATGGATACTATAAACCTAACTTAAGCGTGCCTATTAAAAACTTAAAAGATACATTTTACAACTTTCATATGAGATTTTTTAGGATCGTCTTAAAAGCGTGCACACAAACATACAACAAGCATAATGTCAGGGTGAGATGCACTTAAAAATAATTAATAACCAATCATACCTCGATATTTTGTTTGATTTACAGAGATTTGTGCTTCGTCTTTTCCTAGATTTAGTGATGCACTCATTGAAGTAGTAGCTTGTTTGAGTCCCCCAAATTGAAATTACTTGGGCATGTCTTAAACATATTTGCTTTGGCATATGAAGATGCCATCATCACGATGAGATATTTGAAATCCAAGAAAGTACGCGAGTTTTCCAACCAAGCTCATTTCAAATTTTTCCTGCATCACTTTTACAACTTCTTTGCACACAGATTCATTAGTAACACCAAATATAATATAATTAATATATATTTGTAAGATAATCAAATTATGATCTATATGTTTAATGAAGAGTGTGGTGTCGACACTACCCATTGAATAACCATATTTTATGAGAAAAGATGTTAAACGATCATACCATGCACGTGGTGCTTGTTTTGAACCATAGAGAGCCTTTTCAAGTTTATAAACTTGGTTAGAAAATTCACTATTAATGAAACTAGGGGGTTACTCTACATATAATTATTCTTTTATAATACCGTTTAATAATGCACTTTTCACATCCATTTGAAATAATTTGAAATATTTATGGCTAGCAAATGCAAGAAAAATGCGTATAAATTCTAAATGGGCTGCGAGTGCGAATGTTTCTTCAAAGTCAACCTCTTCAATTTGTGAAAATCTTTGAGCTATTAACCTATCAATATTTTTAATTATCATAGACTCACCATTTATTTTTTTTAAAAAAAATTCATTTTATAGATACAACTGGATGATTAGAACGACGTTTTACTAATTTCAAAATTTTATTTCCCTTAAATTGGCTAAGTTCTTCAGTCATTGCTAAAGACCATGATTCATTATTTAAAGTGTCAGACACATTCTTTGGATATATTTATTTTTAAAAATCCATTTTACACGTACAATTAGATGATCAGAAGGATGGTCTACTAAATTCCAAACTTTATTCCTCTCAAATTAATTAAGTTTTTTATGCATTGCTAAAAACTATGATTCGTCATTTAAGCGGCATACACATTCTTTGGTTCAATATCAGAAATAAAACATAGATTAGAGAAAGATTCATGCAAAGTAGGACGTGTTGTTACTCCCCTTGATTACTCACCAAACATTAGTTCTCGTGGATGATTTTTTAGAGAATTTTAATACACTGGGTGGTTCATATTCATGCTCCTATTCCACCTCTTTAGGATCACTTTCATTATTTTTAGCATTCTCCAAAATCGCCACTGGATCCTCATCTTTACCTGTAGGCTGTAGAAGTGCTTGGAACTACAAATTAAGTAGATTCATCAAATTTTACATGAATTAGAGAAAGATATTACAGAATCCAAAGTCGCTCTAGTCTATGGTCAAATGAATGAACTGCCAGGGGCTCGTATGAGAGTTGGCTTGACTGCCCTAACCATGGTGGAATATTTCCGGGATGTTAATGAGCAAGACGCTTCATAGGGTGATTGCCACTGCTTATGGACCCGAACCTGGGTGATCTATCCATGACCAGGATGAAGCTTGGGTGAAACTGAGTGGAGTTCCGAACCGACTGATGTTGAAGAATCAACGGATGAGTTGTGGTTAGGGGTGAAATGCCACTCAAACCCTCGATCGAAGTAATTTATTAAGCAAGCAAAAGGATAGAGGGGGATTCGAACCCTCGATAATTCCTTGTTAAGAACTATACCGGTTTTCAAGACTGGGGCTATCAACCACTCAGCCATCTCTCCCAGATAGAATCTCTATTTTCTTCTTAAATTCGATATGCACGACTAGTTGAAGAATAGCCTAAAAATATCACTTCATCAGATCTTTCATCAAATTTACCTAGGTTGTCTTTAGTTTTTAATGCAAAATATTTGCATCAAAAGACTTTAAAATAAACACGTTAGGTTTATTTTGATATATAGTTGATAGGAAATTAATTTCAGTAGAGGGCGAAAGCATGACTCTATTCATGATATAACATGCGGTATTGACTGCTTCAGCTCAAAAGTGCTTAGGTAACCCATTCCCAGATAACTTAGTGCACTCTAATTCTTATAGGGTTCCTTTCCACTATCCCGTTTTGTTGAGGTGTACATGGAGCGGAGAACTCATAACAAATACCTAAGCTATCACAAAAATGAAAAAAAATTCATTTTCAAACTCTCCTCCATGTTCTGACCGAATACAATTAATTTTAAAATCATGTTTATTTTGTATTCGTTTGCATTATTTTGAAAATTCATGAAAAACATTAAATTTGGAAGATAGAAAAATAGTCCAACAAAAACGAGAATAATCATCGATAAGTGCGAAAATATATTTCCTATCACCCATACTAGACGCACTAACTGGACCAAAGCGATCCATGTAAATTAATTGCAAGGGTTTAGTGGTAGAAACTTCAATTTTACGTTTAAATGAAAAACAAGTGAATTTTCCTTTTTGGTATGGTTTACATAAAGATGTTAAGTTACCATTTAAATTATGAAGACCACAAATTAACTTTTTTTTAGTTAATTTTAGAATTAATTTGGTGTCAGTGTGACCAAGACTCTGTTTGGGATACCAGTACCGTTTTAAAAGCGAGTAGTGTGAAAGAGAGATGATAAACTGCATTTTCAAAGCTGAGGCTATGTTTGGGTAACCTCCGTTCCGGTGGTGGTTTAAATTATATTCAAAATTATCTCAATATGACTTTTATTTATTCCGTTCTGATTTTTTCTGAATTTTTTAAAACAAAATTAAGAACTATATGTAGAATTTTAAAAAATTTATAAACATAAATTTATTTTTTATACAATTTCAATTAATTAAATAAAATTTGAAATATTAAAATCAATAAAAAATATATGTCGTGCTGGTCATTTTGGAAAGGAGAATGGAGCTCTCCGGGCCCTTTCCAAAAAGGGGGAAAAGGTGCCGGTTTAAAACTGGTTGCAACCAAACACTAAAGTGCCGACCCGGTTGGACTGGAACGGAGCGGAATGAGAGATTCAAACAGAGCCCAAGTCGCCTATGCCACAATTCTAACTCTTCATTCTTAACCATTAAGCATTTCAAAGATAACGTAGGAAGATCATTAAAAGTTATATGTTATGGGCGTATGGACCCACATTGGGGGCACAATGGCAAATGTATCAGCGACACATAGAATCCACCAGCGATTGATAGTTATGCAGTCACATTTTTATATTTTTACTATGTCACGCATAAGTTAATTTGACTAATTTGTCTTATGGCCCGAGCGAGGGGCTTGAACCTATTTGATTAACTTGGGTTGTTGAAATTAAAAAAAGCAAGAAGTTATTATCTTAATTTCTCTCTCTTCTTTTCCCATCTCTCTCTAACTCGTGTAAATCTCTTTCCCGTAACCTAACTCACACACGCAAGCCGCACGGTCTCGATCTTTCTGTAACAGTGCCGATTGGCCTCTTCCACGCAGGTTTCGCCTATTCCTCCTCTCTGGAGTAGCTGCGCCCTTCTTCTTCTCCTCCGTTCTTCTTCCTTGCAACCATAACTCCACCGAGATCTAGAAAAGAGGACTCAAATCCCTTGGGGGACTTCTCCCTCCCTCGACCTAGTACGTGATCTCAGACCAGAGTACACAACAACTTTGTATTAGAGCCACTCCGCACCGCCGCCGCCGACACTTTCCCCCCTCTACCGCTCGCGCCGAGACAACTCAATGACCAGCGGTCCGAACCAGCCGGACCACGCGCTCCTCGCTCCGACATGGGCTCCTTTCTAGCGGGCCGACCAGCCCCTTCGGCGATCGAGGGCCTCCCGAACAACCACCCCCGCTGTGATTTTGGCATTTCCCCCCTCCCACACCGCCGCGTGCACCGATGGAAAAAGGGGGTATGACCATGAACCAATTGATGTAGATGATCCAATCAATGGTGGTCTCCATCCACGCCCGAATCGACACCATACAACCTCCACTGCGCGTCTCCGACACCTCCCATGATGGCCCCTACAACAGCCACCGTGCCGAGCATAACCACCCCCGCTCCGAAGGTAGCGACATCCCTCACTATGTGAAAATGGATTTCCCCATTTTTGAGGTCCGCGAAGACCCCCTGTCATGGATCACCCGCTGCGTGCTCTTCTTCAGCAACCAAAGGACGTCGTGGGAAGACCGCCTGAACATTGCCTCGTTCCAGCTCATGGCGCCAGCCCAACTTTGGTTCAATTAGCTCCAAAGGGAGCGATCCCAACTCACCTGGGAGGAGTTCACGGATTCTTGCATGCTCCGTTTCGGACCCCCCTTACGCAGTAACCCTCTTGGCTACCTCATTGCCCTCAAGAAAATGGGGCCCATTGACAACTACTTAGAAGTTCTAGGTTCTCCTTGCCAAGGTTGTAGATGTCGGATGTCGGATTCATGTCAATTTGAGTTTGAAATGTCGGATGTCGGATTGCGGGGGATATATCAGGGTTATTTTATAATGTCGGATTTTAATATTTAAATAAATTTATTCATATATATACACAATTTTTATAAATATGTATAATTGTATACATAATTTATATTTATAAACTACAAAATAAACATATATACATATAAAGTATGTTTATAAATTACATAACAAAGAGATGTTGACTGCAATAAACGACATAAAGATCATCAAATGAGAGCGAGATGAGAAAGTCGTCGACGCTAGACTTAAAAAGATGCACGAAACGATATATCGGTCGCGAAATATCGCCAGATATATCGGGTTAAACCGATATATCGGGCGATATTTTCAAAAAACGATATTTTTGTTTAAAATATCGATGTCGCTGCGTTTTATCCCCAAAACCTTTATGTCGGCCGACATGTCGGACATGTCCCGACATGTCGGCCGACATCTACAACACTGCTCCTTGCTCGCGCTCCTTTTGTGAGCCCTTCCAATCAGTTCCCCATCTTTACGGTGGGCCTCCATGAGCGCCTTCGCCTCGATGTGGAGTTCCAGGCCCCTCCCGATCTCACGACCGCGATGAGCCTCACGCGGGTTTATGAGAAGCGCCTCCTCTTCGACCGTCCCCAGGGCAGCCACAGAGATACAGCAGAGCCTTTTCGAGACAACAACTTCCCGGGGCAACTGACCCCCGGATCGTCGAGGGGGCTGATTCAAGTCGCCCCCTTTCGCCGTCGCCTCTCCGTCTCGGAGATGGTTGACCGCCGCACCAGGGACCTCTGTTTCAATTGCGACGAGGCCTTCAAACCGGGACACAGATGCAAGCGTCTCTTCTGGGTGAAAGTGGACGACCCGTCTGATGATGATGATGATGATCCAAAAACAGGTGTTTCAGAGATTTCCCTGCATGCCTCTATGGCCCTCGAGAGGGTCCTACATTCCAGATGGCCATTACACTCGGGGGCCAGACCCTCCTCGCCCTCATGGACTTGGGCAGCACACACAGTTTCATCAGCTAGACTACAACTCACCGCCTTCACCTTCCGGTCACACCGCGCAGTCGCATGCATGTGTCGGTGGCTAACGACCACCAGATGGAGTGCCTAGGTATTTGCCGTAGGATCCCCATTGTGGTGGAAGACCACCACTCCCTCGTAGACCTCCTTATGGTGGACCTTCAGGGGTTTGAGGTGGTGCTTAGTGTTCGCTTGCTCCGGACTTTAGGGCCACTGACGTGGGATTTTGACCACCTCACTATGTGCTGACACCAGGGCGCTCAACGGATTGAGTGGCACATGCACTCCCAGATGGCGTGCATCTCTTCCTTGGTCCACGAAGCTCCATGCGCGGCGGTTTCCCCCTGACCTCCATCAGCTCCCACAAAATTTTGGAGAGACCTTTACACCACTGACCGACCTTCCTCCAATCCGCAGTCAGGACCACCGAGAGCTTTCTCTTGCCATGGGGGATTGAGTTTGGTTGAAACGCCGACCTTACCGCCAGACTTCGGCCTCCTTCCCTTCCTCCAATAGATTGGGACCCAAATTTTCCGAGCCCTTTCCGACCCTCCAATGCATCGGCATGGTGGAATACCTGGTCCAACTCCCACCGGAGGCCCGCATACATGACGTCTTCTACGTCTCTCAGCTGAAGCCATTCGGGGGCGCCCCTCCGACTGAACCATTGGTTTGTTTGCCGCCACAACTTGAGGACAAGTTGCATCTCGATAGGGAAGGAGATGTTATAGACTTTATGGACCCACGTTAGGGGCACATGTATCAACGACGCATACAATCCACCAGGGATTGATAGTTCTCTAGTCACATCTTTTATATTTTTATTATATCGCGCATAAGTTAATTTGACTCACTTGTCTTATGGCCCAAGTGAGAGGCTTTAACCTATTTGAATGACTTGGGTTGATGAAATTAAAAAATGCAAGAAGTTATTATCTCAATTCCTCTCTCTTTCTTCTTTTCCCCCCTCTCTCTAACTCCCGTAAATCCCTTTAGCGTAATCTAATTCACGCACGCAAGCCGCATGGTCTCACTCCTTCCGCACCAGTGCCGATCGTCCTCTTCCCCGCAGGTTCCGCCGATTCCTCTTCTCTGGAGTAGCTGCACGATCTGCGCCCTTCTTCTTCTCCTCCGGGCTTCTTCCTTGCAACCATAGCTTCAAGGAATCTATAAAAGCGGACTCAAATCCCTTGTGAGACTTCTCCCTCCCTCAACCTAGTACGCGGTCTCAAACCGGAGCACACAACATTATAATATAAACATTGTGGATTCTTGGTGCAATGAATAAAATATCATTAATACTTCTCCCTCCCTCCGGTCTTCTTGCATGTGTTTGTAGATGATTCAAATAAGAAATTTATCACATAATTGACTAATTGAGATTAAATTATGTTTTAAACCATCAATAAACAATACAATAGAAGTAAAAAAAGAATCGTTACCCACTGTACCAACATCCTTGATCTTTCTCTTGTTGTTATCGCCAAAGGTGACAGATCCACCATTCTTCTTCTTCTTCTTCTTCTTCAGGCTAATGAACTTGTCTTTATTGCGCGTCATGTGATTCAACTACTACATATCTTCCTTGTCTTTAGCCTACCAACCTACCTAAAAAGCAGAAGGGAGTAAATATCTGGATGCCTAAGTAGTTCCACCCATAACGCAAGTGGATGCCTTAGGTACCCAAATTTGCTTTGAAGCATGTGTTCACTTTTTTAAGCATGAACCCGATGCATGTCCAAATTTAGAACAATTGGAGCACAAAAGAAAGGCGGTGGAGACCGACCTTTGAGTTCTGGGTGGACTCGTGCTGGAAGAGGGATAATCAGTGATACCATGTTTCCCCTTTCTGTGTATGCCGGGTGTTGTTCGTTACGACCCGCTACCGCCGACGTTAATGACAGATCAGTGTTTCCTAATCCATATCTCGAACTTCCACGACATTGGCTGATCAAAATCATGTCCAGGTACTTTTGACCAACTATGAATTTTTGTATAGTAAGGTTCAAGACATGGATTCGAGCTTTCAATGCGGTATTCTATGTGACTAGCATAACACACTGGTTAGCAAATATTTTCCTTCCATTTTTGATCTGGACTAGAGAATTTTTAACTTTGTTCTCTAACTCACTCTTTTCTTTAGGAAGTATTTGGATTCTAGAGTTAGATTTAGAGAACAAATCATTTAGTTCATTTATTTTTACCAATGAGATTTCATACTATTGACATTCAATTTGGCCTTCCCAGATTTTATTACTTCTTTAATTTCTTATTCTCTTTTGATAAATTTCATGTTATTTAGATTATTTAAAGTTATATTGAAAAATTAGAAGTTTTTATCTTTTTCATAAAGATCATCAAAATTGGGAGGAGGTATCTCAGTGTCGTTTTGGACATTGTTATCATCGTCAGCAGATTGTGTGCTCTTCCCAATAAGAGATTAGAAAAGAGATTAGAAAAGCCCATGTAATAGGCCCATCTTTGGAGTTAAGAAGCCATGTCTGAACGCTACCGTCATTCCGCAGCCAATCGTCGGTAGAGGGGGAAGGAGGTGCCTGCGTGAGATGAAGTAAGAGTCCTTTTGCCTGAAGGACCCGGCGAACGGAGTGGACCCAAGGCACAAAATTTTTCTCTCCAGACAGGGAAATAGTCGTGATCCGTAATTCATCGCGGAGCTCGGGAGCAGGCACAATATCAGTCGGAGTGTTCGCAGGCAGCGAAGAGGAAGCTCCTGAAGAGCCCATGGAGAAATGTAGATAGGAGGAGGCTCGAAGGAGCTGCGGCTAGGAGACCACAGCTAGAAGGATACCGCGTCTAGAAGGAGCTGCGGGTAGAGCTGCGGGTAGAAGCTGCGGGTAGGAGCTGCGGCAAGGTTGAAGACCTCGGCGACTAGCAGAGAAGAGGGAGGAGATCGCTGCGGGTAGAGCTGCGGCAAGGTAGGAGACCACGGCTAGAAGGATACCGCCTCTAGAAGGAGCTGCGGGTAGAAGCTGCGGCAAGGTTGGAGACCTTGGCGACTAGCAGAGAAGAGGGAGGAGATCGCTGCGGGTAGAGCTGTGGGTAGACCACAGGAGGCAGGCTGCACGGGAGGCAGAGACCGCCGAAGGCAGCGAGGGAGCTGGCAGATCGAGGGAGTGGGCAGATCGCTGCAGGCCGCCGAAGGCAGCGAGGGAGCGGGCAGATCGCTGCGGCAAGAAGCTGCGGCTAGAAGGATTGTGTCGGATGGTGGGTCCCAGCACTGAGTATAAAGGAGAGGAGGGGAGGGAGAGAGCTGAAGAAGAGAGGGAGGGGTCGAGGGAGACCAGCGGTTAGAGGGAGGAGATTGCTGAAGCCGCTCGAACTAAACATGAGATCGTTGAAGCGGTTAGAAAATAGGATAACCGCCCAGTCCGGGTGGACCTAAAAAGAAGGATCAGTTTTGTATCTCTGATACACAAAATAATTTGATAAAAATCACATCATTGCAAGTACGTATCTAAAATCACAAAATAATTTGATAAAAATCCAAACATCAATTATAAATGTTGGGACAACAATTTGAGTTTGACAACTTCAGGAAAACAGTACAACAGTCTCAAATTTATAATAGAAGTATTGTCAAGGACCATCACCACCATACATGTTCATAGTAACCTTGTTCCGTCATTCAATATGAAAATAATTCACACGCAAACCAGAAACAACATTCTGAAACTCATAAATAGTAGCATAGAATCTAGGAGGAAGAATTAGGTCTGGGATGAAGGATACTTGCTCGCCACATAGGGAAAATAAGTTAAACACACTACATCTCTGGATGAGAGCTTTCACCATGCTCAGATGGTTGTCGAATGATGTGGAGGAATCTGAAAACTTTTATATATTTATCTCATGTGTAAATACAAAGAGAGAGTACAAGTATATAGTAGAGAAAGAGAGGAAGAAAAACCTATACAAGGTGTGGGACTAAAGAAGAGGAGGAATATATGGGCCCAAAGATGGGCCTATTACATGGGCTTTTCTAATCTCTTTTCTAACATGGTATCAAACTTGTGGACACTCCTATGGATGCTCAGTATTGTATTGACCTCCTCCAAGATGCTGGATACTCTGGTTGCAAACCTGTGGACACTCCTATGGATGCAAATCACAAGCTCTCTGCTTATAGCTCTGACTCCGACCATCTGCTTACAAACCCCGAATACTATCGACGCTTGGTCGGAAAGCTAATTTACCTTACAGTGACACGACCGGACATCTCATTTGCCGTAGGAGTAGTAAGTCAGTGTATGCATGCTCCCCGGACATCTCATCTTCAAGCTGTTGAGCGTATTCTTAGATATCTAAAGAACGCTCCAGGACAAGGACTGCTGTACAAACCTTCTACCTCTCTATCTCTTGTAGCATACTGTGATGCTGACTACGCAGGATCTCTTGATGATAGGCGCTCTACTACTGGTTTCTGCACATACTTCGGTGGACATCTCATTACCTGGCCTAGCAAGAAACAGAATGTGGTTGCTCGCTCCTCTGTTGAATCTGAGTACCGGGCCATGGCAGCCGTTGCTTCTGAGTTGACTTGGCTTGAGAGCCTTCTGAATGATTTAGGTATAAGATTCTCATCTCCGACAATCCTTCTTTGCGATAGTCAAGCAGCAATACACATCGCCAAGAATCCAGTTTTTCATGAACGAACAAAGCATATCGAAGTTGACTGTCACTTTATCCGAGAGAAGGTCCAGTCAAAGAAGATAGAATTGGAGCATGTTCCCATTACAAGACAGGTTGCTGACATCCTCACTAAAGCTCTCCCCATGCCATTATACTATCAGTTTTTATCCAAGCTTGGTGCATACGACTTGTACGCTCCAGCTTACGGGGGAGTGTTAGAAAAGAGATTAGAAAAGCCCATGTAATTGGCCCATCTTTGGGCCCATATATTCCTCCTCTTTTTTAGCCCCACACCTTGTATAGATTTTTCTTCCTCTCTTTCTCTACTATATACTTGTACTCTCTCTTTGTATTTACACATGAGATAAATATATAAAAGTTTTCGGATTCCTCCACAGTATGTTTAGGAACTACATGTTCAATACCCCTACGAGTGCGATGCGGAATGAAGTCGAAGCTCTGAATAGAGAGCTAGGGCGCGACGGTAACACCTACCGCTGGCTACCGCGGTAGCCCTGGAGAAGGAGGGACAACTGACAAGATGTTTTTTGAATGCAAGAATGGCGGGAGCATTGCCATCTTTAGCAAGTTCCTACCACGACGCGCTAACTCTAACGCCCGACGGTAGCATATGGAAAGGCCGTCAATCAGCAAGTGAAATGAGGAGCAAATATGGAAGGAGATCCGACGGAACAACATATATCACGCTAACACGACACACTAGTCTTTTCCGCAGCGCGGTAAGGTTGAATGCATAAATTGGAGGAGCGCTTGCCCTTTCTGCCGCGATCCGTGTGCCTCATACTTACCATATGGGGTACCACGGGGCGGTAGTACTGCCGCTGACCATATGGAACAACATATACCACGCCGGTTTCTGGAGCAAGGAGCCACCGTCCAAAGAGAAAGGAGGAAAGAACTTTCACCCTCTCGAGCAAGGAAGAAGATCTCCGTAGAGCGCGAACGTGAATCTGAAGACGATCGAGCGCACAATGAACGAGAATCAAAAGCGCCGACTACTTACTGCCTCCGGAGAATCTTTTTGGAGGGAGCAATCTTACCTTCTTAGATCTATTTTCTTATCTATGTATTTTATCCTTTCTAATTTATTGTATTGTGTGACGTGAGAAATCGTCCGGGGAGGACGTCGGATTCCGGGGAGGATTCCGTGGGAAATCGCCTGTGAGGGACGTCTGGACCGGGGAGACCTAGCGAGGGCTTGAAGACATTCTGGAGGAGAAAGGAGAGAGCCAACCGGTCCTTGGGGGAGGGTCGGTATAGAAAACCCTAGATTATATTATTCATCACTTTCGATCTCCGGCGTCATGGAGATCACCGTTGTGTAGTTGTAATCTTCATTTAGATCTTCAAATGAATGGTTTAATCAAAATGAACAAGATGATTATTTTCATGACTTGATTTTGTTGTGTGCGTTCAATACTTGATAATGCAAACTCTTTTTCCCGAAACTACAATCTCAAACGCGCTGAAACGATCACTTGTACATATTGAACGAAATTAACTCACAAGAATACAGTCTCTGTGAGATACTGCCGGCGGTAACCCTACTGCCCTGCGCTAACTTTCAGAGAACATATTTTTCTGCATAAAGTTTTTAATATCTCGCAATATCACTTTAAACCTTATTCACCCCCTCTAAGGTTGTCCACAGATCCAATAAGTGGTATCAGAGACAGGTTGCTTAAAAAAAGGATTAAAACCCTGAAGTAATATGGCCAACCACAATCATGCATTCTACGAGGGACATGGAGTAAGTAGGCCCCCACTATTCATGGTAGCGATTACAATCACTAGAGGACACACATGAGAGTGTTTCTTATGACGCTACACATGGACGTATGGGCCATGGTAGAAAATCGATACACATCACCCACTATCATTGTAGGAGATAAAGCTATGGTAAAATCGCGAGATAAGTCGGATGAGACAGATAAGCGTCATTGCACAAATAATGCCAAAGCCATGAACTCATTGTTTTGTGCGCTAGATAAGACTGAATTTAATAGAACCTGTAATTGTGAAACTGCCTATGATATTTGACGTCTACTGGAACTAACTCATGAAGGTACCTCGCAAGTGAAAGAATCGAAATATTCGATTGGAATCTGAATATGAACAGTTCCGCATGGAGATCGACGAGGAGGTGGACGCTATGCACATTCGCTTCACCAAAATTGTCAATGCCTCGTTTTCTCTTGGAAAAACGTTCTCAAATGGGGATCTAGTAAGGAAAATCCTCCGATCTCTTCCTCCACGGTTCAACCCGAAGGTAACCGCCATAGCGGAGTCACATGACATCAGCACACTGGAAATAGATAGCCTCATTGGAAATCTGAAAACACATGAGGTGGAGCTGAGGATTCAAGCTGAAGAATATCCTAGGGAGCCCAAGAAGAAGGCTCTCGCACTGAAGGCTGCTAAAGAAATGGAGGTGGCAGAGGAGACCGATGATGAAGAGAGCCTCTACGTTCAAGAGTTCAAAAGGTTCATGAGAAATCCGAAGAGGAGAAATTATTTCGGAAAATTTATGAAGCACAGCACTGAAGGAAAGGGGATTTGGAGCAAGCCGTCGAAGGTGGCGGAAAGTGATGAGGACAAATTCACCCCGGAATGTTTTCATTGCCACAAATCCGGACATATAAAGAGAGTGTCCAAAGCTCTCAAAGGAAGAAAAAGAGAGGAAGAACCGGGGCAAAGAAAAGAAGGTGTTGTAGGCATCGACATGGGACGACACATTATCTGACGAATCAAGCACCTCGAGTTCGAGCAGCGAGGAGGAGGCGAATCTCTGCCTCATGAGGACACACCAACAAGAATCTGACAACGAAGCCAGTGCCCATAGCGACACTGAAGTAACCCCTCCATCTTTCGAAGAATTTTATGATTTATGTGAACGTATGTGTGATGAGTTGGATAAATTTCACGCTGAAAATAGTGCTTTAAAAACAAAAAACAAACAAATGAAAAAGAACTTAAAACATTTAAATAAAGAACTGATAAAATGTGGCAAAGAGAAAGTAGAATGCCATGAGTGCTCCCACTCGTCGGCTACAATAAAAGAGTTGAATGAAAGTCTCTCCAAGATTTCCTCCTCAATCGAAACTCTTACTAAAGAGAGGAAGGACTTGGAGAAAAGGCTTCAGATATCCATTGGCCACATTGAAGATGTGAAGAAACAGTTTGCGAATCAGTGTGTAATGCTTGTCACGGAAAATACCGCTTTGAAATCCAGGATTCATGACCTGAATAATGCGATTAAAATTTGGAATAGGTCATAAATCACTAGATATGCATATGCTGCTGGGATATCAATGTCATGGATCGGGGAAATTCGGGCTGGGATACAATAATTCACAGCTACCGTCGCGCGGTACTACTGCTGGCGGTAGCCACTTTTCAGCAAACAGGCAAAACGCGAACTCTAAAACGAAAAATAAATTTGTAAATCTGGAAACTCATCCTTTTCTTCTAGCATTAACTTTTCAAAGGATTCAGATTTGTACTTGATAAGATACACATGTCCATATCTACTGAAATCATCAGTAAATGCAATGAATTAATAAAACCCACCTCTAGCCATAGAACTCATGAGTCCGCATACATCACTATGTATTACACCTAAAAGATCATCCACCCTCTCAGTATGACCAGTGAAAGGGCTTTAGTCATTTTGCCTAATAAACAAGATTCACATTTCTCATATGATTCATAATCAAATGAGTCCAATAACCATTTTTATGGAGTTTTAAAATGCGCTTCTCATTTATATGGCCCAAACGACAATGCCAAATGTACGGAGGATTAGAGTCATTTGTTTTTATTCTTTTGATATCATTTATATTATAAATGGGCTGATCTAAGTTCAAAACATAAAAATCATTAAACATTTATGCCATTCCAAAACAATACCATTCAAATAAATAGAGCAACAAATGAAAATTCTTTCATGTCCAAACAAGAAATTGATGTTATATTTCTGGTAATAACAGGTACATAATAACAGTTCTCTAACTCTATTACAAGCCCAATAGATAAAGATAGATGATAAGTTCCTACATCAACGTCAACAACTCTTGTTCCATTTCCAACTCGTAAGTCTACTTCTCCATTAGCCAACATTCTTCTTCTTATCAGTTTCTGCACATTTACACAAATGTGAGAATCACCTCCGGTATCCAATACCCAAGATGGAGAAGTAGAAAGATTGACTTCTATAACAAAGATATCTGAAGTGGAAGTCACACTTCCTTTCTTCTTTTGCAGATCTTAAATGTAAAGATGACTATTCCTCCTCCAGTGCCCTGCCTTGCCACAATGGTGACAATTTCATTTTTTAGCCAGTCTTTTTCTTTGCAGTGTAGAAGACATGAGATTAAAGTAAGACTTAGATCCAATCTTAGTCATCTTAAATCTCTTAGCTTTGCTCTTACCTTTATGCACCATCAATATGAGGCCAGCGGGCTTCACTTTCTTCATATTGATTTCGGCAGTTCTCAACATGCCTAGAAGCTCGCGTAGCGATTTGTTAAATTCTTTCATAATGTAATTCAAGATAAATTGCTCATAACTATCCGACAACGATTGTATGATCAAGTCAGTGGCTAACTCTTGACCTATAGGAAAACCCAGTCTTTGTAGGTTCTCTATTTACCCAATCATTTTGAGTACGTGAGTTCCCGCCTGGTTACGAGCTCCCATCTTACACTGAAACAACGCATTTGACACGTACCTCTCTTGTCGAGCCTGCTCTTGAAACATTTTCTTCAGGTGCTCGACTATCTTGTAACCACACATGTTCTTATGTTGTTTCTGAAGCTTAGAGTTCATGGTTGCGAGCATGAGGTATTCAACGTCCAAGGTGTCATTCTGATACTTCTTGTAAGCATTTTTATCTGTACGAGAGGCTGTTCCGAGTGACTCTTTAGGGGGATCTTCCTCTAAGACATAGAGCTTACGCTCCTGTTTGTGGACAATCCTCAAATTCCTGTACCAGTTTAGGAAGTGTCCCATTGAGTTTGTCCTTCTCAAGGACTGATCGCAGGGACAATGTGTAATGTGTATTACTTGTCATAAATATTCTACAAATGCATGCAAACAATTATTTTAGTACTATATTTCAAAATTTAATTTTATTTTAATAAGGACTTTCATTAAAATACTCTCACTATTTTTTTCAAATTAATAACCCTAAATATTAATTCGGAGAGTTAAAGTGAGCGACTCTCTAGTGGGACAAGATCCGTATTTCACCCCAATCATGAGTCAGCTTTGGCTGATCACCCATAACCGTGGCTATCTAGGTAGACAATTTTTGTCAATTGCATCATCATGCAAATTTTGCATGGCTAGTGAATAACCATTATTCGCATCCATCTTATGGTGCATGCCAACCCTATGCCTATAGACACTCAACCTTTGAGGTCACCTAGTTAAGTTAGACCCGATGTCGACAACGAGATATCACAATTATCCACTCACACCCCGCCAAGATAGAATGATGCATCTTGCTTTGGCAAGCTCACACTTCATCGATCAATGAATGAAGAGTGTCATCCATCGAAAGACATCCAAACACTTAATATTATTTTAAGGGATTTTTATAGAAAATATGAATAACTTTTAATCGTGCACATGCTTAAACTTTGTAAACAAAATAGATGATTAACATTTATTCATACTTTTATTTAAATAATTTAAATATAGAGTAGGTGATCAAGTGCTTATTTAAACCATTTAAACAACATAATAAATTTACAGCATTCATATCGCAGATACAACACAGATATACTTAAAACTTGCATCAAAATATAATGCGCTCCTGGCGGGGTTCCAAGGGGCTGTGCCCCTGGCGGGTCTTAGGGGCTGAGACCCTAACGGGGTCCAAGGGGCAGCAAATGCGCAACGAAAATACATTTCAAATCCACCTTCCCTTAGACAGTAGACATGCTCGTCTATCTATGCAATAGTGAACGAATATGTACAAAGATAGACGGTTACTGCGAAAAAGGGGGTGAAACGATTTTTGAAAGAGATGTTTTGCAACCTAGCTCTGATACCACTGTTGGGTTTCAAGGGCATCAAATGCACAACGATAATACATGAAACCCTCGACAGGATCCATGCGAAACACACTAAATCAAAAAAGGAAATAATACCTGCGTCAAAATCAGATTTCGAGAAGAATAATTGGCGTTTGAGTCCAAACGCAGAAAAGTATCTGCGTCTCTAACGGTATCCACACGAACGTCGGAACACCACGCAGTCTGTCCGACGAACTCGGGTTGGAAGATGATCGTTTTTTCTCCCCTACGAAATTCTAGTTCTGATCTTGGAGAGATGTGTTCTTGGTGGTTTTACGGGTTGAAGAAATCCGAATCAAGCATACTTTATTCAGGATAAATTTGTCTATTTATAGGCATGAACCCGTACCAAAAAAAATTGTCGCACACGCCCGTGTGCCCGGACGGTGTGTCCCAAAAGACGCGTCGGTTCGTACAGGAACGTCTCCTCGTGGGTCTGATACAATAAACCGTACACATATATTTATGATTGGTAAATTTGGAATCACATGCTCATTTTAGTTATGCATAAGCTAGATGCTTTAATGTTTAGAATCATGAGAAGATTAGCAAACAATGGACTTGTAACTTGATTTGGTAGAGATTGCCATGAAAATTTCTAGCCGCTTAGGCTTACGCAAAAATTTATTTGATGTGGTTGAGACCTCTTATATGAGTATAATACTTTGAATGACGGTGTGGAATACATAAGAAACGCAAACTTACGATCTCACTGTGACTCGTTGATGCTTGATGAGAGTAATGTCATGGCACGGTTACTACTTAATGGATTGGTTTGGTACACACATAAATGTTGGTTACGCGAGTCATTACGGAATTCATAATACGCTTTGGTTTATAGAATAATTTATTTCCAAAATGTATGGCTGTTATTTATGTGGTTTGCACAAACCTTGGATCATGGACTAGTACGTCGTTGCTCGTCTGTGTTGATTAGAAGTGATGATGCAACATACTCATCATTAAATGAGGTTTACTTAGAATTTTGTAGTCGTGATGAGATGCTAGTAAGCGTAGTCACCATCGAATAAAACTCTTCCGGGAATGTCGTAGTCTTGATGTGGTTCGAGTGGTAGGTAAACCCACAAGAAAATTTAGAATCAACATGGTAGTTTGGTTCTCTTTTGAGAAGTCGAATGTTCTCTTTTTGAAAAGACCAACCGTTCATATTGTAATAGAATGGCTATGGAGCGACGGGAATGAGAGTTCATAAGGCTCTTTTTGTTATGACCTAAGTGACGGGAGAATCTCTGCGATAGAGTGTACGAGAGGATTCGTTGACGCTTGTATGTCTGAATCTATGTCGATCTCCCGAGTCCCGAGTTGTAAAAAGACGAATGTTATCCGTGACCTCTTAGTTTGGTATCTCACTGCGTTTGAGATTGTTTGGTTTTCCTCGTGAAGGTGTAGATTAGAGCAACGCAGCGAAAGCGTGGCGAGACCATAACCTACACGCCGCCGTATTGAGATTTGACATTTTGTACCGCCTACGACTAAGGTCGGGGATAAAATTCGGGACGAAATTTCATTGAGAGAATTTAATGCCCCCAAAATCATATTGTGAAATCAACTTCGGTGTGCGGTTAGCGAATCCTTATTAAGACAAATAAACCCCTCCCAACATCTTATCATTCAAGAAAATTCTAGCATTAGCCACCTCACCTATGCTGTCCACGATTGCTCTGGATTTCGCGTGCCTGTGTGTCGTCGAGAAAGAGAGAGGAGCAGAGGGGAGAAGGGTCGTCAAGCTACTGTGTTCGCCGATCGACCGAGAAGAGGAAGAAGCCGTTTTTCTCCCTGCTTGCCGAGCCCTGCTAGGGATTTTCTATGCCGACCGACTTGGAGCAAGGAGGGAAGCCATGTTGCTGCTGCGCCGACTGGGAGCTTGCCGCCTAGAGAGCAGCTGGTGCGTGCTTATCGAGAGAGAGAGGAAGGAGGGTCTTTGCTGACCAACCTGTTTGTCGAGAACCTGTAGAGGGGACTAAATTTTGAGCTTCCTTTATCGAAACCTGCAATAGTGTTGCCGACTTATGGTGCTTGGTCGACCTGGAGGTGGTTTGGGTGAAGCTTGCTGTTAGGGCATGTTGCTCTTGCCGATTTGTGTGGCCGAGAGCTTGACTTGCCGAGAGGACATTGCTGAACTCTTGCCGAAGTTAGCCCTTGCCGAGCAAAGTTCGTGTCGAGGATCGCTGCGGAAAACTATTAGGAAGCTCAAATCACTGGGAGCAAATCGTTACGATCGTCTCCATGGTTCTGTGACGCGCCAATGGTAATGATTACTTTCCCTGGTCTTAGGACCATTATTTTTGTGCATTTTCATATTTTCCTTGCAATGAGAGTCCCCCCACGCCGTTTCAGTTGAGGACGGGGACTCCGCCAGGGTGTGGAATTGTGACCCCGGCGTATGTTTGTGTGATCTGCACGTAGAGTCCCTCTCCTGCTACACATTAGAGAGCGGGGACTCCGTCAGGGCATGAGATTGAGACCCCAACGTAGCTTTTCAATTTTACTTGCATAGGTGGGCCACCCGTCACTAATAGGCGGCGGTGTGTTTCCCTCGGTTCATTGCGAACCTCCAGGTCGATTGTGTTCGTTCCCGACATGAATTTGCATTAGTAATCCGACTTGCAAGTCTGGATTTAGACATGCTGTGTGAAACCTACCCGTGGAGACAAGCTCGGATTGGTGATGTTGATTTGCTTTGCGATTAGCCCTAGGTGCGCAACCGAGAATGTCCTGTATCGTTTGTCGTAGTGATTGCTGGAACCCATGGGCTTTCTTTACGAAGTCCTCGTTCCTAGGTGGGCCTGCGTTGGCCCCGGCAAAACGACGATTTTTGAGAGCTTTTGTATGACGGGTAAATTTCCCGTCACATTGTAGTTGCGTATACGCGCTTTTTAGCTTACGACACGTTGTCCGTGTATGTTATGGACGTGTAGGGATACGTTGAGAATTTATCATTTAAGGACCGAAGATGAGCTCATATCTTCCATCACTATGCTTCGGGATCGGAAGGGAAGCTATACTTTCCCATCTTTTTGTTTTAGGTCCGGTGACACGTTCTTCTGTCACACGACTTAGGACGGAGGGTGAACACCCTCCTCCCGTCACTACGTTCGAGGACACATGTCAAACAGGTCCTCTGCCACTTCTGATTGGACAGTTGTAGATCTCGTTCCTTCTGTCGCTAGGATTGAGGACAGAAGGTGATTTCACGCCTCTCGTCATGAGTGCTATGATTTGTTTGCCTTTGGAGCTTAGGTCGTATGATTTTGGTTGTTCACGACACGTGCGTTGGTCGTATGTATTTTGTGACGCTTAGTGTCCCCTTTTATGTGCATGTCTTACATGCGTACTCGCTTAGGTCGTGTGGCTTGGAGTGCCTCCGACACGTGTGGTGGTCGCGTATGTTAAGTGATACTTTTTTGCTTTGTTTTACATGTTTTGTTTACGTATGTACTTGCAGGAGAGCGATGTACTCGCCCCAGAGTCCGCTAGGATGGACGTGTAGAGGGGTAAGGGTCGTTACGTTGTGTTGGTCATCCCCATGCTCACCTTCGTTTTCCACTTGTATGTTCTGTTGGGAACCATACCTACAATGTTCCCAATTTGAAGAAGTCCTCAAGTCAACGATGAATACACATTGTATTTGACACATTTGCTTTAGAATATTGCTTTCAGGTACTAGACAGTGCAAGCCTAACATAGGGCTAGACTTAGTGTCATCAGACAGTTTTGCCAATGTAATCTTTCATTATGCAAAACATCATGTCGACCTATGATCTAGACTATATTAGACTTCTCACTAACTCATCATCATCAGGAATAAAAGTCTAACAAGTGAGCTAAAGCAAAAAATCTTAAGTGAGAAGATCAGAAATTAACTAAGTGAAATATCGTCTTGGAAAGTCTAAATGTCGTCGAGTAAATGACTCGATATCATCTTGAAGACCTTAAGCTCTAAGACGATATCGTCTTGTAAATTCTTAACTACTCACATATCGTCTAATCTAGAAGAAGGTCAATCTCCAAATATCGTCTTGGTAGTATACTTTACAAGACGATATCGTCTTGACAAGACTCATTTGCTCTCATATCATTTTGGAGGTATACAGTAGATATCTGGAAGCACTTGAATGAAAGAAGAATTTGCCTAGGGTATTTATTGTCGAGGTCACATGAAATGTCGTCTAGGAACCAACACGACATTTCATAAGTAGGCAAAGCAGATTCGACCAGATAGACTTATCACTTGGCTAAAGATAAAAGGAATCAATTATCGTCTTGAAGACTATAATGAAACATCAAGTCTATTCGTGCAGAAGATTCGACTAGAAGAAGCAAAGCAGTGAAATATCGTCTTGTGAACCACAAAGGTTCATCAAGACGATTCGTGCAGAAGATTCGACTAGAAGAGCAAAGCAGTGAAATATCGTCTTGTGAACCACAAAGGGTCATCTAGACAATTCGTATAGACGATTCGACTAGAAGATTGAAGCAGTGAAATATCGTATTGTAGACCACCAAAGTCACCAAGACGATTCGTGCAGAAGATTTGAACTAGTTATACAGAGTTCAAATTCGACCAAAAGAATTGCATTCGACTAGACATCAAGAAGATTCGACCAGACATCTAGTCAAATTGCGGAAAGGCCAGAATTCAAATTAAATCGTGATTTTGGCGTCACGTCATTTATTGCCGCCGCAGATTGGGCCAATCAAAGCTGAGCTTTATGGAAAGCTGATTTCTGACATAAAGGCCGTCCGAGGAAGTGACCGTTATCAAATGGCCTTATGAAAAGGAAGAGACGGATTTCAGCAAACCCGAATCTTGAGATTCATAATCATTTCTTTAATCATTCTGAAGAAAGAGCTCGCCGCCGACAACGTGCAATTCATTTTCAGAGCTCAAGTAAAAAAGAAGATATTCATTGAAGCTAATCATTCTATTTTTCTGAAGAAAGATTCAGTAATCTTGCCGATCAAAAGATTCAACACCTCATTGCAAGAAGATTTCTGAAGATGTCATTTCCGCAACAGGCTTCAAGAAGACTCAAACAATACAAGTAAAATTTTCTGAGTCTAAAACTTCTTTGTGCAATATTGTTTTATATATTCTTCTGTAGGATTTCTGAGGAAATCTGAGTGTAGGATCCTTGTTAAGGATTTGTGGTGGGGAATTTTGCACAATTTCTGAGGTAGGATTCAGGCTTGAATCTGAGTTGTAGGATCCAGGGATTGGATCTGAGGTAGGGAATAAACTGTTATTTCTGAGCTGTAGGAGTCTGAGACTCTAAGTTGTAAGATCTTATAGATATGAGTATTTGGAGGAGTTGGCCGAGTCTAGCACACTGCTAGATAGGTGAAGGGGGAAAGTGGACGTACGCAACTTGGCGAACCACTATAAATATCCGTGCAATCTGTGATGTGTGAGCTTTTCTGTGATTAATTTGCTTAGATAATTTTTAACATCTGAAAAATACTTAGACACATATTCACTCCCCCTCTTGACGATTAGACATCCCTTAACTTACATGTTCTTGGTTTCAAATGGAGTAGCTCGTAGTTTAGTGGGCCGGAGCCCGAGTCGTGCCAAGGTGGTAGATTTTTTTGCTTTCTTTCTTTTTGAGTATCGTCTTTTGTATTTCATTTGAAAACGATGTAAGGCCTTAAAGCTATATTTCATTTATGTACTTTTAAAATAATGTAGACATTCAGTATTTTAAGATACCTTTTTAGCTTCCGCTATTGTATGCACTCCAATGGTTAGTGTGTTTTATTTCTTGTATCAATTATTAATTTTCTTGTTTGTGAGTATTATATGCAGTGGAGGCCCGTCCGGACCCATGCTGTATTATATTTGCAGGCCAGGGTTATTACAACGACCATCAAGCAGAATTTGCATAGCGTCAGAGGAGTACTCACAGATCATGCAGGCGTATTCGCAGACCCTGTTTGCTTCCTGTAATTGGAACTTTTGGCTTTACTTTGTAAGCGGGGAGCGCGTCTTTTTTTGCGGTTACCCATGGGCACACCTTCTTCTCCTATTAAATAGGCCATGGACAGTAGCTCTAGGGGCATAAAAAACTCGAGCCAAGAACTCCCTAATATATACCCAAAAACAGTGTCTGTGAGCACCTTTTAAAGCATTCAAATATACATGTAACCTTGTTGTAATACATCATTCAATCAATAAGATCACGCACAACCAAGGTTCACGTTGTGCGAAGCCCGGTCTCACTGTTTACGACACCTCTCTTCTTGTCCTAAATACTCGTGGCTCGGAGTACTCGTCCATTCATAGTAACTCCTTTTACCTATTTTTTCTGTGTGGAGTCGGATGTTTTTTGCCCCAACAAGGGAGTTCCTTACTTCCTATACACTAGTGTTTTAGCAACAGGACGTTCAACTTGTATTCTTTCTTCTCCTCCTATACTTACTGGGGACCTCTCACCCCTTCACTTCTGTCCGTCACTCATATTCTCTCTGTTCGGGTCGAGAAGTGCTCGACCATCTCGGTCCTAACTTCTAGCATGCGGGTCTCGGCTTCAACACTATGCTTGATTGCTTGTTTAAATAGACCAAACACCCTAGGGCAACAATTATGAACGACCCAAATTGCGTGATCGTAATGGTTATGTAAAACACATAAGTTTCTCGTTATCGCACTGCACATGATTATGTGCTCGGATTGTCCGGATGACAATCCGATCAACCCATCATGTGAACGTCAACTCGTGGAGGCCCCAATGGGTGACGGCCCGCTCTCGAACTATGATCTCCATCACGATGAAGGATAGAAAATTTGCCAATTTAATGAGTAACTAAAATTTGATGAAAAAAATTAGGAAGGAGAATGGATAGATCTATGGTAACTTGCATAATAAGTCATTCTAGATGATTAGGTTTAACGGTCAAAGGAGATGATTGAAAAATGAGGGTTTATAAACCAAATCCTAATTGAGATAAGACTATTGATGTTGTGATCATGATAAATCTACAAAGGATAAAATAGAAAAAAATTATGGCGATCTGAACGCGTAAATTTAAACGACAACATACAAATCATATGTTTACATTAATTTATACATGTAGTTTTTTTACTTTTTGCGCTGGACATATGCTGAAGTGTCACAGGTGTCTGCTTGGGATTTGTGACTACTACTTTGAATTAGCTATCTTCCTTGCTGTTTTACTTGTTCGCATAATATATTTTAGAGTTCACTGAATTAATTCTTTCATGTCTAGCAGATGCCATCAATTATGATGTTGACGCAAATTAGGCTCCGTTTGGCGCGGTGGTGGAGGTTGTGAACGTGGTGGTTATGAACCGCGTTCGTGAATGCCCGACCTCATCTAAGGAACTTCATCCACTTTTATGTTCAAAACTAGTAATCTTTTTTGGGTGGCGGTCATAACCACTGTCATGCCAAACATGCATTCTATGACGGTCGAATTTTTCTCGAAACTCACTGGAGCAAAAACGCCCCGCCAAACGGAGCCCACTATATTTGAAGTTATCCCAATTCTAAATATTTGTCAGAAATATGCTTAATTTACCTTCCTCATTCTCTTCTTTAACAGAAAGCGGCTATTCAGCATGATTAACAACCTGCCCACTATATTTGAAGTTGTTACTGGAACTGTGAAGTCACAGTCTAAAGAAAAAACCCCTAATGGCAACTGCAAGAGCAGCAAATCTGCTTCAAAGGTTTGTTTCAAACGCTTCCCTCCAAAGTGCAATTTTTCTCGTCCATTTTTCTAATATCTACACAACTTTGAAGCAGCTCTCACAGTTCTCCCAGACAAACCCCCCAACTCTCTCAAAAGTCGACGACGGGAGTGAAGAAGAGGACGAGGAGGATGAGGATGAGCATGGGAACACTTTGTGCGGTGCTTGCGGCGACAATTACGCTAACGACGAGTTTTGGATTTGCTGCGATATTTGTGAGAGATGGTTCCATGGTAAGTGTGTCAGGATTACTCCTGCTAGGGCTGAACACATCAAGCAATACAAGTGCCCTGCTTGCAGCAACAAAAGGTCGAGGGCTTAAAGGCGGCAGCGAGCTTCTATTTAGTTTAGCGTCGGTTTTGCTTCTGATACGCATGACTTGCAGTTCAGACTTGATTTTTGATGATTCTTGATCTGTTGTAGTGCCAAATGTGGAACCTTGGTTGTTAAGTCTGATTTAATTCCTGGTTTAATCAGGTTTATGTTTTACGAATGGGTCGAGATCCCCTGGATACATGTGTTTGGCAATGCTTTACCTTTTTTGGGTTCCGTACGTCAAGTTTGACGCCTTATGGGAGAAGCTCAGTTGATAATTAGGACAGATTGCACCCCTCTTATTATTGAAATTACAAAAGACTCACCCGAATGTTACAAAACATAACATTTACCTCCCCTGAAGTTCACATTTCATAACATCCATGTACAAAAATACCCCTCAGGGTGTACATTTTCATCCATCATCATCATTGAAGAAAGTGCCTCTTGATCTAAGAACTCGAAAACGTCTGACCCCATTGCGAATTGAGCTTCTGTGGAGACATGTGGAGACAAAAATGCCACCGCCATAAAATGTATGTTTGGCATGACAACCGTTACGACCGCCATCAAAAGAGAAAACTAGTTTTGAACTTAAAAGTGGATGAAATTCCTTAGGTGAGTCGTGCGTTCGCGAACGATGGTTCATAACCACCATGTTTGTGACCGCCACCGCAACGCCAAACAGAGCCCTAGAGTGAGAGACCCTGCCTCTTCTTCTTCTTCCATCTTTCCTATGAGAAACTCCATCTCTAGAGCAATCGGTGCTTCGATATCTTCTCGGTGCACCTTGTCGGAAACCATGGTGACATGCAATTCCTCTTTGCAGCTGGGATAGTGGGTTGGGAAAGGGAACAGGAAACCTTGCATCTTAGGGAGGTCTGTAAATAGGGTCTTCAAAAAAAAAATAGAGGACTTAAAAAACAGATCTTTAATTCATATAAATGGTGGTTTGCGGATAGAGGATTTCACGCTGCGCATAATAATTTCCTTTTCTTTAAGGAAAGGAAAATAGCTTGATGAAAGGGTGATTGAGCAGGAAATATGCTCTTTTTTCTAGCAGGCCCAACAACATTTTCGGCGCCGAATGAAAATGTTGAACAAAAAAGCTTCTCCCCGCCAAAACCTAGAAACAGAGGAACATCCTCATTGCCCTCTGAAATAGCTGCTCGTCTTACTCCTCGCCAGTAGCATCCTAGAATAGCTGCTCGTCTCCCTCATTTGGAGCAATCTTCAAAATTCCCTCCGGTTAGTACAAGGCAAGGCTTCTTTCATTAGGGTTTTCAGTTTTGATTTTTTTTTGTTCCATTTCGTTTACATACTTTGCAGTCCAATTTGATTCTGCCATTGTTGTTCTTATTTCGGTTAAGCTTACAGTCGTAATTTCAGAATATTTGTTCATTACCAGTTTGGTTTAATACGTTACAATCGTAATTTCCATTTTGATTCCATACGTTGAGTTCGTAGTTTACAAGTTTTTAGTTCTAGGTCGTCTACATATTTTTATGGTCGTAATTTCCAGTTGTTGTTCCTTTACATCTCATATTTTACTGTCGAAATTTGTTCATTTTGCCTTCTTTCTTAGCAGCTTCAAAGCATGCATGCTTCCTTGCTTCTTCAAGTGTAGCTTTTCAATACAAGATCTGTTCCAGGTTCTAGATGTTTGATGCTATATAGGGATGTGGGCAAGTACTGAGCCATAATTGCTTCATGGTAGCTACAAGATCTGTTCATTTATATTTTTATAATTTACAGTAGCATTTATTTAGTTCTAGTTTCATTAGTCTCAATTTTTTAGTTCCAGGTCGTCTACATATGTTACGGTTGTAATTTTCAGTTATAGTTCTTCATTTCCAGCTAGATTTTATCTTTGCAGTCGTAAATTCCAGTCGTAATTATTTATTTCCAGCTCGATTACTAAGTTTGTAGATGCCAAGTAGCACCTAAATGTACTGTGTGTCAAATTTCTACATTTAGGGGCCATTCGTTTCACAGACATTGATATTGAAGTATTGGCTTTGAGAATATGAAAGTCATTTCTGTTGTTCGTACCAACAATTGTAGAGTGGAATTGGCTTTCTGGTGGAAAGTTGACGATATTCACCCTAACCTAAAAACCTATTAATCCAATGTTTATCTCCGGGGATGGATATTGAGATCGCCAACTCCGACTTTCCAAAAAGATATCAAATTTTTTTTGCCCCAATGCGCATTTTTTGCCCGTACGTGATTTTTTCGCCCGTACGCTATTTTTTGGCTCCATACGTGATTTTTTGCGAGGACGCGAAAATTTTGCCCGAACGCAATTTTTTCGCCCGGACACAATTTTTCCGTCTGGATGTGATTTTTCCGGCCGAACATGATTTTTCACGCCTTTCGTGATTTTTTTTGCACGGGCGCGATATTTTCGCCAGGGGGCGATATTTTCGCCCGTGCGCGATAATTTCGCCGGGGGGCGATATTTTCGCACGGGCGCATTTTTTTCACCCGGGCGTGTTTTTTTCGCCCAGACGCGATTTTTTAGCCCGAGCGCGTTTTTTTTCGCCCGGGCGCGTTTTTTTTCGCTCGGACGCGATTTTTTCGCCCACGCGCGTTTTTTTTCACCCAGACATGTTTTTTTTTCGCCCGGGCGGGTTTTTTTTTTCGCCCGGGCGCGTCTTTTTTGCTCTGGCGCGATTTTTTTCGCCCGTGCGCGATTTTTTTGCCGGGCGCGATTCTTTTGCCGGGCACGATTTTTTTCGCCCGGGCGCGATTTTTGCGCCCGGGCGCGTTTTTTTCGCCCGGGCGCGATTTTTTCGCCCGGGCGCGATTTTTTCGCTCGGGCGCGTTTTTTTCGCCTGGGCGCGTTTTTTTCGCCCGGGCGCGTTTTTTTCGCCCGGGCGTGTTTTTTTCGCCCGGGCGCATTTTTTTTCCCCCGGGCGCGATTTTTTCGCCCGGGCGCAATTTTTTGGCCCGGGCGCGCTTTCTTTCGCCCGGGCGTGTTTTTTTCGCACGGGCGCGTTTTTTTCGCCCGGGCGCGATTTTTCCCCCGGCCGCGTTGGCGAAAAAATCGCTCACGGGCGAAAAAAATCGCGCCCGACGAAAAAAATCGCGCCCGACAAAAAAAATCGCGCCCGGGCGAAAAAATCGCGCCCGGGCGAAAAAATCGCGCCCGGGCGAAAAAAACCGCCCGGGCGAAAAAATCGCGCTCGGGCGAAAAAATCGCGCCGGGGCAAAAAAATCGCGCCCGGGCGAAAAAAATGCGCCCGTGCGAAAAAATCGCGCCCGGGCGAAAAAATCGCGCCCTGGCGGAAAAATTGCGCCCGGGCGGAAAAATCGCGCCCGGGTGAAAAAATCGCGCCCGGGCGAAAAAACACGTCCGGGCGAAAAAACACGCCCGGGCGAAAAAATTACGCCCGAGCGTAAAACCGCGCCCGGGCGAAAAAATCGCGCCCGGGCTAAAAAAACGCGTGCCGGGCTAAAAAACGCGCTATTGCTTATGATAATTTACAGGAAGAAACTTAGAAGCTCAACATTGATCAATGTCAATTCTTATGAAAGAAAGTCTTTCTGCAAACGAACAGTAAAAAGTAATGTATATCAATTCCTACGACAGAAAATCATTATACAGACGAACAAAAGAATTGGATTTAAACTCAATGTCATTTCCCGTGTGTATTGATATTGGATTGAAAGTCAATACTACAATATCAATGTCTATGAAACGAACGGACCCTTAAAGAAAATGCAAGACCTCTATTGGATATAATATCAGAGGAATCCAAAGATGCACTACGAGATGCAAGATTGTTTCCTCTATTCAACATTCCCAACATCCCCCAGAACATCTCCCTTTTGTATTACTTATTGAAATTTTACTCTAATGAGAAGATAATATATTTAGGCAAATAATTTGATTTTAAGAGAATACTGCTCGCTGATTTCAAGCAAAAAGACATCATCAAGGAAGTACTTGGGCTTGGAAATGAAGATTGGTCTCCAACATTAGAGCTTCGGAGAGTCAATTCATTGGTCAATATATATTGTGCATATTTTGTTAGGGTTTGGAGTGCTCAAGATATTATACACTACCCATCGAGTTTGGAATGATATTATATAGTATCTCCAGCGTAGAGACCAAACCTTAGGTAGACACGCAACCTGTTAAGTCTACCATGTCGGTTCAGACACGCAGACATATTTAAATTAAAATACTTAACAATCTCCTCCTATGCCCGCGGTAAACCCGACGACGGTTAGAGTGATTTGTGTAAGTTCAACCAATCATGAAAAATACACAACCGTGTCCAACACCTGCAAAAAACTGATTAGACTCTAAAAAAAATTGAATGCACGCATAAGAGTAAAAATAAATCTCTGCTGCACCATATAACAATCTAAAGTACAATCATAACACAAGTCCATCATACATAGTGACTAGAATCAACAAAAGAGCAAGAGTATAAATAACAAGTGTATCAAAAGATGAGCTAAACAAATGCTCTAATCAGAGATAAAATAGAAAAGAAACAGATAACACTCTAGCTGTCGTCAGCCTCAGACGTCCAGCAAATCATCCTGCTCAGTATCCCATCCTGCCAGTGCTCCTCCATCAACAATAACTCTTGTAATTTCCAATAGAGAATTTCATCAGAAATGAATTCATATATCGAAAATGTATATGTATCTAGTTTTACAAAAAAGAACGTAGTACTTAATAATCAGCTAGAAGGAGACTTACTTAGAGTATTATAAGTTCAACCTCAGAATCCAATATCAGTTTCCAATAAAATGATTTATGGACTTTTGGAGACCGCATCTATATATGTGTTCCAATATGGAATGTTAGGGTTACTGTTCTTCTAAAGTTAAGTGGAGATCACCATGTTTGGAATGAAACCCATTAAATAAAAAAGAGTCAAACAAAGTCAGATTGTGTTATCAAATTTGGAATAACGCTCTCCTCCAAGGTAAGAAAAGACAAATCCATGTAAAGTTATTAACATCAGATTTGGAATGAAATAACTCACCAGATTCGTACTCAGCAACCAAAACATCAACGGAGCATAACATGTTTGCATTGACAAAGGAAATCAGGAAAAATCAATACATCTATTTAGACTAAGGTGATCTAAATCGGCTGTAGTCCAATTTCCCCCACTGTTTTGATTAACCGGTCTTTGGGCTTTCCTTTCGTCAATGGATCAGCTAGATTATCTTTCGATCGCACATCGACCAAAGAAATAATTCCTTATTTTTTCAGATAATTTAGCAGAGCGTGTCTCAGTCGTACATGTTTCCTCTTTGTATTATAAAGATCATTCTTAACGACTTGAGCTGCTGCTTGGTTATCACAATACAAGCTCAATGAGTTGACTTGTAACATAGATAAGAGAATATTCTAGTATCATATTCCTGATCCAGTCCGCCTCTGCACCAGCCAAAGCTAAGATAAACATCTCGGAATTCATAGAAGACAATGCTATACAAGTCAGTCTTTTGGATTTCCAAGTGATCGCAGCTCCACCTAGAGTGAATATATATCCACAGGTAGACTTGTTGTTACCGACTTCTGAACACCACGAGGCATCAGAGTATTCATCCACAACCGGAGGGTAACCAGTGTAGCACAAAGCGTGATTTTTACTACTTGACAGGTATCTCATCAGCCCGTCGATAGCATCCCAATGCTCTTTGCTCGGACTACTGATAAAGGGACTCAACATGCTAACAAAGAGGCAATGTCTGGTCGAGTATAACTTGTGGCGTATATGATGTTGGAACTTGGATACCGGTCCAACTATGTTCGAGACTGAGGAGTAGCTTGAGTTACTTCTCTCTTCGTCAAATCTGTAGGTCTAAGTATTTCGAGCTGAGAACTGGCCCTCACCAGTCAGTAGGTAGTTTCTTTAAGAAAGGACCCATTGGCTGTAGTGAGGAGGTCCCGCCACTAACCCAGAAATTTGACATGATTTCCCCTCCCAAAAACCAAGGCCTGAGCCCGTCTCAGACAGCACAAGGACACAAGGAAGAAAGCTCAGGCTCTCTTGGGGGGGGGGGGGGGGGGGTGGATCTATGCTGATCTGAGACATAATGGGTCCCATTTATAGATAAATTCTTTTGAGGCAAAAATAGTCCAAAAGGTATACGGATAGCTTCCTCCGCCTTAACCAAATTACTATATGCAGACCAAAATGATTTGCGAACAGCTCCTCGCGCCTTTTTATAAGTACTAATAACAACCCCTGTTGTTATGCGAATAGTGAGAGGGGACTGAGGAGTCGGGTTGGCCCGAACTCGCTTCGCTCCCTCCTTGAACAGTACGACTAGGTTAGAACCTACCCGCCAGGAGCGAGCTCTCTTGAAGCGAGCTCGCTTGAGGCAAAGTCAACTCTCCTCGCCCTAGGCGGGAAGGAACTCTGTCGCCGGGATGGGCTATTGGTTTCATCTCGACGAATCGCACTCATGTCATTGAGAAGAGGTCTGTGCCGTCGAGAAGGGCTATGCCGTCGAGAAGGTCTATGCCGTCGAGAAGAAGTCACGTCGGTAAGAGCTGACAAAAAGGGGTCATACTCGCTTCACCCTACCCCAGGCAAGTAGGACCATCATTGGTTCTACTTGCCGGATGTGCTGGTCTACTCACCGAGCACGGGTTGGTCACATTCGTCGAATATGGGTTGTACACATGGAACTACCAATTATTTTGGAATATTTCACTTGATCAATGCTAGTCCAAATATTTGGACTCAATTTAACATTATGAGCGAAGGGTATCTCTACATACATACAATTTTTGTATCCCTAGGTAGAAAGAAGTTGCTCAATATAATGATCCTGACTAAGAGTAACCCTACCCTTATCAACTCTAACTTTTATACTTAAAAGGGTATCGATGGGACCACAGTCCTTCATGTCAAATCCTTTTGCGAGTGTGGATTTGATATCCTTTACTGTAACAAGATCCGACCACAAAATCAACATGTCATCCACATATAGACATATGATGACTGTTTTATTTGACATAGAGCGGTGGTAAAGACATTTATCAGATAGATTGGACTGAAAGCCAAAACTATTTACTACTTAGTCAAATTTCTTGTGCCACATCTTAGGCGCTTGCTTAAGCTCATAGATGGATTTGTCTAATTTGCACACTTTATCTTTTAGATCTAGGTGGACATACGCTTCAGGTTGTGCCATGTAGATCTCTTCATCAAGCTCTCCATTCAAGAAGGCTATTTTCACATCCATCTGATGAACTATAAAATTCTCGATAGAGGTCATGGCAGGAAGAATCCTAATAGTGGATAAGTGACACACATGTGAATAGACGTCAAAGTAGTCAATTCACCATGTTGCTTATAACCTTTAACAACTAGACGTGCTTTATATCTAGCTATAGACCCATCACTGTGCAATTTCTTGTTCAACACCCACTTGCATCCATGGACTTTAACTCTATTAGGGAGGTCCACGAGATGCTAGATGTTATTTCATAGCAGCGAGTTTATTTCATCATCTATGGCTTCTGCCTACATCAATGAGTCTCTAGATTGCATTGCTTCCTGGTAGAAGAATGGATCATCCTCCAAGTGATATGTGATAAATTTTTTTACCAAAGTTCTTAGGGACTCTATCTCTTGTAGATGCTCTAACTGAGATAAGACTATCCTCTACATGTTGAGAAGCAGTGCTAGAGGAGCCGGCTTCAGGTGCTATAGGAGATTCAGAAATCATCTCAGTAGACCCGAAGACGGTTAAACCATGATCTCTGATAAACTTATTTTCAAAGAAAATAGTGTTGGATCGTGTGACGCCCTTAGAGGGGGGGGGGGGGGGGGGGTGAATAAGGGTGTGTTTAAAAATATAAATTTTTACTTAATAATTTTTAAACATATTTTTCTTTTCTAAAAAGTTACTTATAATTAATTTTAAACCAATGCAATTTTTGTATTAAACCAAACACAAATTTCTAAGATAAGGATTATGCCACCAAATATGTAATTAAAGAAAAAGACAAAATTACATTAATCACGAGAATTTGCATACAATAAAAATGATCTTAACAATGTTTAAGATCAAGGCACAATTATGTTAATAAAAAATTCAACAATTTTGGTTTACCAATCCTTCTCCCAAGGATCGGAAGGCTATCACTTGTCTCTCCCAAGACCAAGCCCAAGCCTATCCTCTAGATCTTCCGAAGATCTAGACGTAGCACACAAGGCCACGATTTCCCACCAAGCCACGCAAGGACTTGGACGCTCCGCACAGGGAAGCGATTTTCCCCTAAGCCACGCAAGACGACGATTTCTCTACCAATACAAAATGAAATGTGTGTAAATGAAAATACAATATGAAAAGAACAACTCCCTAGAATTTCAGATCTCTGAAAGGATGGTTGAAGCCTCGAGATGATCGTTGATGTAGAAGCGCGCCCGATCTCGTCTTCAATATTCAATCCTTCTTTGCACAAATGGGAGTTGAAGAGGTTCTGGAGCTCTCTGGTTCGTATGCACTCAGGAAGGAACTTGGAATTCTCAATACATAGAATGCACGAACACAAGGAGTCAATTTATAGAAAATTGCTGTCGCCTGGGCGACATCGACTCCTGGGCGACATCGACTGTCGGAATTTTCCGACAGCGCTAAACTGCCGCTGGAGTGCCGTCGTGCGGGCAGTTGCTGTAACCGCCGAGCTGTCGCCTGGGCGACATCGATGTCGGAATTCTGACAGCGCAAAACTGCCGGTCGTGGTGGTGTCGTGGGCAGTTGTTGAAACCTCCGAGCTGTCGCCTGGGCGACATCGCTGTCGGATTTCCGACAGCTCAAAACTGCCTTTCGTCGTGCTGCCGTGGAGGGAAGTAGTTGTAACTTCTCTGCTGTCGCCTGGGCGACATCAGTTGTCGGAAATTTCCGACAGTGAAATTTTCCTACATTCAAATTTAGCTCCAGCAGAAATGTGAACATCTCATACCTGTTACCTGCACACCATTAATAAAAATAGAATCAAATACAAACGGGACTTTGTTATTATCAAACCGGAGGAGTGCGAAACGCATGCTCCAACAATCTCCCCCTTTTGATAATAACAAATCCGTATAAAAAGAAATCATGTCTATTTAGATTGCTGATTTTAACATTTGGTGTGTGCACAGAAATAACATGATATATTTCTCTTAAAATAAATAATCTCCCCTTAGATGAAAGCTCCCCCTAAATGAATGCTCCCCCTAAATGTATGCTCCCCCTAAATGTTAAAGTAAGTTGAAATGATGTATTGGTTAGGTGGAATATTGAATATTTAGGTGTAATATATTTGAGATTTCTTGAATATACCTATAATTCTCCCCCTTTTGGTATTAGCAAAAGGTAATATGAGATAAAGGAGTAGTTCTTAAGGGAAAAGATATAGGATGTAGAAATGAAGAGTAAGCGGAAGCACTTTGATGGAAATGATTGAAGTTCATGAAATAATAGGTATATGCCATAGTATGAATAAACTCATGAAGAGACGGTATAGCCATATGAAGTAAGAAAATAAAATAACTTAAACATGATTAAGTTCATTTGAAAGTATCATAGAAAGACACAATAGTGGATAGAAATTTGGAATATTTTCGGTCCAATTCTCATGAGATGAATATTTATATAACATAATGATGTGTACATGCGATACTTAGATCAAATATATGAAGTTATTTAATGTACATGATCATGAAATGGAGAACATAATATAAGCATATAAAGTCAACTTTTACGTTGAAGATATAGCACAAGAAGAATAGAAAACCATTTTTCTTTTGCACAAGACACTTTACAATTCTTTCCAAGGTGCTTAACCTCACAATGCTCATTAAGACTTATCAGGAGGGTAAGTAGTGCTTGGTGGAGTATCATTGTCTTTAATTTTAACCTTATTTTTTTGATCACATATTTTGTGATATCTTAATTTTGAGATATTAATAATTTTTTAATTGACCAAGGATCTCCGAATTCACTTGAATCGCAAAAGATGGTGTATATTTTGTTGTGCTAACAAATCAAGGTTGAAAGTTGTATTTATGAAGTGCTATTTTATTATGTTAAAGCAAATATGATTCATGTATATATTAAATAAAAAGACATACGTATTGATCAAAAGAAGTGAACGTGATAGTGCATTATGATATATAAACAATTTCTCATACTTAGAGGCATGCGAAAATAATTTCCAATGTTCTAAACAACTAAGTAGGAGTGTCAATTACGATGATAGCTTGGAAATGAAATCATATTATCATGTAAGAGCTATTTGTTAAAATAAAAAGCACATGGTTTGGCATCAATTCTTGAGTTGTAGCATTAATAAGGACATACAACTATTGTAAAGCATTAAAGCGACCAAAAACTGAAGATTAATCAAATCGGGAGCTGTCGGAAATTTCCGACAGTCACTGTCGCCTGGGCGACAGCCAAAAATATAAATACGGCTTTGGACCTAGTCAAACCCTATTGTGCATCATTTCCTGGAGTTAAGGACGAGAGGAAGCTGTCGGAGTTCGGCGACATCCTAGATCTAAGGTATGGTTTTTGAATTTTTAAGTGTTTTGACTCAAAATTTTTTAGGGATTTTTGATTTTAGAAAGTAGAGAAGAAGGAAAATGTGGTTTTCATTTTACTATGGATGAATGGTGTAGATCTTTGAAGTTTTGTGTTTTAAAAGTGTAGATCTAGGCTAAAGCAAGTGGATCTTGTTGGATCTTGATGAAAGATGTTTTGATTTTGTGATTTTCGTGGTTGAAGGTTTGCATTTGTACATAGTTTATTTTCAAAATGGAGGATTTGCCTTTTGGAAGAGGGTTGAAGATGATGAATAGTAAAGGATATGGAGAAGATGTAGATTTGAAAAAAAAAATAATTTTTTTTTAAACTTGATGTTGAAATAAACTTGATTTTGAGTAGATCTGGAAGTGTATGTACAAAATTTCGAGAGAAGTTCACTGGAGTACTGTCGGAATTTTCCGACAGTCACTGTCGCCTGGGCGACAGTGTTCCAGTGCACAACACATGTTTAATCCATTTTTGATATGTTATTTGCAGAATGGCTTCCAGTTCTAAAGCGCGAAGGAGTACCTCTGAAGATGCGCATAGTTCGTATCAAGTTTTTCCTAGGGTGGAGAAAGCCATAGTTGGAGTAGCGAAATATGTTGAATTTGATTCACCGAAGCACGATCATATCTATGACCGGCTTGCGAATGCAGGTATACTTTCAATAATCACAGCAGATTCGTTTTCATCCTTTTTGATTCGAGAATTTTATAACCATTTGGAAGACCCAAATTTCACTGAATTGGATGGGGGAGTTAGATCAAGAATCCAGGGTCAACATGTGGAAATAACACATGTTGATCTAAGAGAGGAATTCAGACTACTGATGAGTGAAATATGCCGGATATAGTGGAGAGTTATAGAAAAGATAGAGATTGGACCCTTGTAAACATGAGTTTACATGGGAGTCAAAAGAAGACCCTAACCACTGAAGTTACGTCACTCACTCCGGATGCATATTTAGTTCAAGATATATTAAGGAACACAGTCATGTTAAAGAGTGGAGATACAAGGAGTATCACGGCTCAGTTGACCCTCATTACTTACTTTATTATGGAGGAGGAACCTTTTGATGTGACGGACTTCATACTCTCCCAGATTCGGTATGCATTTAGATTAAAGCATCCAAAATGGGTGAAGGTTCATACGCTGCCAATGGGGGCGATAATTCAGCGTATACTATATAAGAAGTATGGATGGATAGCTCAAGATTCGTATTTTGATGATTGTTATCCGGAGATATATTATACGGGTACTATGAAAGTGAAGAAGATGCATAAAAAGGCCCATCCTGGAATTGAGATTAAAGAGCCTCCAATGCCTAGGGCAGGATCACTTCGAGAGTCTATTGATGATTTACGTGATTCACTAGAGGATCACAAGAAAGAAGTGAAGAAGGATCGTAGTAGAATGCAGAAGTTCATGAAATTTCTTGTGAAAGGTCTGAAGTTAAAGCCAACTCCGGAGGAAGAGGTCGAATGGCAAGTTCCAGACGAAGAACCGCCACGCCAATCGGTGAGGCGGACTCGCCGTGGTAAGGCCGTAAGACGAGGACCTCCAGAAGACTGTCCAGAGAGCAGCGGGGCTGGTTTTGAGGATTCTGAGTAGTTTTATCAGGCTGCTGCTGCTGACTGATGTCGGAAATTTCCGACATCCACTGTCGCCTGGGCGACAGTGAACTTCTTCAGATGTTGTTTTCTGTTAGTGAACTTGAACTTATGTTGTTTTCTACTGTTTTTATGAAAAAATATTGATGTAATATTAATGATGTGTGAATTTTTGTTAAGTCATTTTAAATTCTATGGTTTGATTTTAAAATTTAGGTTTTTCCTTTTTTTTTAAAAATGTATAGGTTTTGTGATTTTTTTTAATTTTATAGGTTTTAAGTAGTGATATATTCATTGTGAAATGTCTAGGATTCCCAATTCTAGCCTAAGCATAGAAAAATGGGAATCCGGTAACGGTTTAGTGAATATATCCGCTAGTTGATTTTCCGTGCCTATAAAGTTGATTTTTATATTACCCTTCTTAATATGATCCCTTATAAAATGATGTCGGACATCTATATGCTTAGATCTAGAATGTAATACGGGATTGTTAGTTAAGTCTATAGCACTTTTATTGTCACACTTTAATTCTACAATACTTTGTTGCATGCCAAAATCTTCTAACGTTTATGACATCCAAAGAGATTGGGCACAATAACTACCTAGTGCAATATATTCGGCCTCGGTAGTAGAGAGGGCAACAGAATTCTGTTTCCTACTCGACCATGAAATAAGTGAAGGGCCGATAAAATGACAAGTTCCACTAGTGCTTTTCCTATCTAAAGAACATCCCGCATAATCGGAATCCGAAAAACCATGTAAAATAAAGGAATCATTATGAGGATACCATAATCCTAATTTAGATGTTCCTATAAGATACCTAAAGATGCGTTTCACCGCTTTTAAATGTGATTCTTTAGGATTAGCTTGAAATCTAGCACATAAACATACGGCAAACATAATGTCAGGTCTAGATGCGGTTAAATATAATAAAGACCCTATCATACTTCTATAAAGGGCTTGTTCAATTGAAACACCACTTTCATCTTTTCCTAATTTTAGTGAAGTACTCATAGGAGTGTTTGCATGTTTAAGATTTTCAAATCCAAATCTTTTTAACATATCATGAATATATTTGGTTTGACATATAAAAATACCATCATGTTTTTGTGTAATTTGAAAACCTAGAAAATATGAAAGTTCTCCAACCATACTCATTTCAAATTCATTTTTCATAATTTGAACTACTTCATTACACAACTCTTCATTAGTGGCTCCAAAAATAATATCATCAACATAAATTTGCAAAATAACTAAATCATGATCAATTTGCTTAATGAAGAGTGTAGAATCAACACTTCCTATTTTATAATCGTGCTTTAACAAATATTGAGTTAATCGATCATACCAAGCACGAGGCGCCTGTTTTAATCCATAAAGCGCTTTATCTAATTTATAAACATAATTTGGATATTTCTCATTTATAAAGCCAGGGGGTTGTTCTACATAAACCTCTTCTTTTATATACCCGTTTAAAAATGCGGTTTTGACATCCATTTGATATAATTTAAATCTTTTAAAACAAGCAAATGCAAGAAATATCCTAACCGCTTCTAATCTTGCTACGGGTGCAAAAGTTTCATCAAAATCTACCCCTTCAATTTGTGCATAACCTTTTGCAACTAATCTGGCTTTATTTATAACAATTCTAGATTCATTATCCATTTTATTTTTAAAAATCCACTTAACACCAACTACAGGACGATTTTTGGGTCGTTCTACAAGATTCCAAACCTTATTACGTTCAAATTGATTAAGTTCTTCATTCATAGCTAAAAACCAAAATTCATCATTTAAAGCGGTGGAAACATCTTTTGGTTCTATTTCAGAGACAAAACAAAGGTTTGAAAATAAAACATGTAGCGATGAACGAGTACTAACCCCTTTTTGCGGATCTCCAATGATAAGCTCCTTTGGATGATCCTTTGAAAACCTTAATTCACTTGGAGGCTCATATCCTTCTCTTTCTTCTACTTCTCTATCTCCTTCTTCTCGTTTTCCTTCTCTTTCTTCTTCTTTTCCTTCTTCATTTTCTCCAAGTTCTTCATCATCATTCTCCACCGTGGGAAGGAGTTCATCTTATTTTCCTGTAATTTTCTTTTCTACACATGAAGCAAACTCATCAAACCTAACATGAATAGATTCTTCAACTATTTTTGTTCTTTTATTAAAAATCCTATAAGCTTTACTAGTTGAAGAATAGCCAATAAAAATACCTTCATCACATTTTTCATCAAATTTTCCTAAGGAATCTTTAGAATTCAAAATAAAACTTTTACAACCAAAAACTTTGAAATAAGAAACATTTGGTTGTTTATTAAAAATTAATTCATAAGGAGTTAATTTTAAAATAGGGCGAAGCATTACTCTATTAATTACATAACATGCCGTACTAACCGCTTCATCCTAAAAAGATTTTGGTAATTTAAATTCAGATAACATCGTACGGGCTAACTCTTGAAGAGTTCTATTTTTTCTCTCCACTACACCATTTTGCTGTGGTGTGCGTGGAGCGGAAAATTCATGTTTAATTCCTAACTCCGTACAAAAAGAAATAAACTTTTCATTTTCAAATTCTCCTCCATGATCCGATCGTATGCGTTTAATTTTTAACTCAAATTCATTTTGAATACGCAAACATAAATTTGAAAATTCTGAAAATGCATCGGATTTTGAGGTTAGAAATAAAGTCCAACAAAAACGAGAATAATGATCAATCAATACAAATGTGTATTTTCTACCTCCTAAGCTAGAAATTCCAATTGGCCCAAATAAATCCATATGTATTAATTGAAGTGGCCTAGTGGTAGAAATAATATTTTTACTTTTAAAAGATGATTTTGAAAATTTTCCTTTTTGGCAAGGCACACATAGTGAAGAAGATAAATTTCCATTTAATAATGGTAAACCTTTAATTAATTTATCTTTTGAAAGTTTTGAAATTAACTTGGCATTAGTATGTCCAAGTCGCCTATGCCATAAATCTAATTCATCATTTTTTGATAAAAAACATTTTAAGGTAGAATTTGAAAAATCAAGAAATTTAATCATATATACATTATGACATCTTGGTGCGGTAAAAACAATTTCATTTGTTTTGGAATTAATAATTTTGCATAAATTTGTAGAAGATTCAAATAAAACATTTAAACCCTTATCACATAATTGACTAATAGAATTCAAATTATGCTTTAATCCTTCTACAAATAGAACATTTGAAATTGAAAAATTTTCGTTACCCACAACTCCGATGCCGATGATTTTTCCTTTTCCATTGTCTCCGAAAGTAACAACTCCTCCTTTCTTCATCTCTAGGCTAAGGAACTTCTCTTTATTGCCCGTCATGTGTTTTGAACAGCCCGAGTCCAAGTACCACACGTCTTCTTTGTCCTTAGCCTGCCAACACACCTAGAAAGAAGAGGTGAGTAAAGATCTGGTTACCCAAGTGGTTCCACCCATAGTATAGGTAGAAGCCTTAGGCACCCAGATTTGTTTAATTTTACTTTTTCCTTCCTTCCAGCAAGAGTCCGTAGTGTGACCAAATCTATTGCATTTGGCACATGTAATGTATTTAGATCGTGTGACGCCCTTAGAGGGGGGGGGGGGGGGGTGAATAAGGGTGTGTTTAAAAATATAAATTTTTACTTAATAATTTTTAAACAGATTTTTCTTTTCTAAAAAGTTACTTATAAATAATTTTAAACCAATGCAATTTTTGTATTAAACCAAACACAAATTTCTAAGATAAGGATTATGCCACCAAATATGTAATTAAAGAAAAAGACAAAATTATATTAATCACGAGAATTTTCATACAATAAAAACAATGTTAACAATGCTTAAGATCAAGGCACAATTATGTTAATAAAAAATTCAACAATTTTGGTTTACCAATCCTTCTCCCAAGGATCGGAAGGCTATCACTTGTCTCTCCCAAGACCAAGCCCAAGCCTATCCTCTAGATCTTCCGAAGATCTAGACGTAGAACACAAGGCCACGATTTCCCACCAAGCCACGCAAGGACTTGGACGCTCCGCACAAGGAAGCGATTTTCCCCTAAGCCACGCAAGGACTTAGACGCCGCACGCAAGACGACGATTTCTCTACCAATACAAAATGAAATGTGTGTAAATGAAAATACAATATGAAAAGAACAACTCCCTAGAATTTCAGATCTCTGAAAGGATGGTTGAAGCCTCGAGATGATCGTTGATGTAGAAGCGCGCTCGATCTCGTCTTCAATCTTCAATCCTTCTTTGCACAAATGGGAGTTGAAGAGGTTCTGGAGCTCTCTGGTTCGTATGCACTCAGGAAGGAACTTGGAATTCTCAATACATAGAATGCACGAACACAAGGAGTCAATTTATAGAAAATCGCTGTCGCCTGGGCGACATCGACTGTCGGAATTTTCCGACAGCGCTAAACTGCCCCTGGAGTGCCGTCGTGCGGGCAGTTGCTGTAACCGCCGAGCTGTCGCCTGGGCGACATCGATGTCGGAATTCCGACAGCGCAAAACTGCCGGTCGTGGTGGTGTCGTGGGCAGTTGTTGAAACCTCCGAGCTGTCGCCTGGGCGACATTGCTGTCGGATTTCCGACAGCTCAAAACTTCCTTTCGTCGTGCTGCCGTGGAGGGAAGTAGTTGTAACTTCTCTGCTGTCGCCTGGGCGACATCAGCTGTCGGAAATTTCCGACAGTGAAATTTTCCTACATTCAAATTTAGCTCCAGCAGAAATGTGAACATCTCATACCTGTTACCTGCACACCATTAATAAAAATAGAATCAAATACAAACGGGACTTTGTTATTATCAAACCGGAGGAGTGCTAAACGCATGCTCCAACAAATAGCATCTCTAGACTTTATCATTGTATTAGTGGACAGATCTAGAAACCTATCTGCTGCACTATCTTCTGTACTACCTAGATATACACAAGTTATTGTTCTAAGTCCCACCTTAGGTCTCTTAAGGTCTTATATTCTAACATAAACAATACAACCTCAAGTCTTTAGAGTGTCAAATCTACAAGGATGACATGCCACAACTCATATATAGTGGAAGTGAGCTTAATATGAGACAATCTATTCAGAATATGATTGACAGTTCAGACTGCTTCTCCCAAAAAAAATTAAGCATACCAGCAATAAGAAGCATAAAATTCAACATCTCTATTAATGTTTTATTCTTTCGCTCAGCAATACCATTAGACTGAGGTGAGTAAGGAGCAGTGGTTTCTAGAATTATACCCGCAGAAGCACAAAAGTCATGAAACCCTGTTGTTGTATACTCTCCTCCTCGATCACTCCCAAATCACTTAATTTTCAGGTTTAACTGATTTTCTACCCGAGATTTGAAGATTCTGAACGTCTTGAATACTTCATCTTTCGATTTCAATAGGTATTCATGAAAATATCTTGAGTAATCGTCTATGAATGTAATGAGATACTTCTTACCCCCTCTAGTGACATGACTCCTAAAATCATAGAGATCTAAATGTATCAAATCAAGAAGTTGTGTGCTTCTAGAAACTGATTTAAACGGTTTTCTAGTGATCTTGGTTTATGCAAACACCTCACACTTATCAAATCGAATAGAAAGATCTAAGGGGATATTATGACTCTTAGATAGATCTCGCATTTTCCTGTAGTTCACATGTCCTAGTCTGTTATGTAACAACTTAGGATATATTAAGGTTGAACTCACTTGGTTTATGATATCATTATTAAGGCTAAGTCTATACATTCCGTTGATCAAATACGCACAATCAAAGTAATGAGAATTAATAGTCAAAGTTATTCTATCGCTAGAGGTTGTGAAATATATTTTAGCTTTATCTAACAAACTCATAGAAATTATGTTTTTAGTTAAACTAGGGACTATTCTAACATGTTGTAAAGTTAAAGTTTTACCTGAAGAAAGGACCAACTGTGCTGTCCCAACATGCTTAACTTCGGTCTCTCCTCCATTGAAGTTTTCAACCTTGTCTCTGACCTTAGTAACATCAGTAAGAAGAGCTTTGTCATTCGTCACATGACATGTTGCACTACTGTCCAGCCACCACTTTGAAGATGTGCTTGGGTGAATGCTCCTAATCATAGCCATGAAGGACGTAGGATCAGAGACGTCGACCAACCTGTTCGTAGTATTCTGTGGGGCTTCCTCCTTTTTCATCTTTGAACCTTTACATTCAGCGGCCCAGTGACCCCACTTGTCGCAGTTATGACACTTGCCTCTCTTCCTTTTGAGAGAGGGTTTTTTGGCCGGTAGCTGTGCAGATGCTTCACTTTTGGGTGTTGCGAACTTCCAATGAGGCTTGCTGGGTCGAGAAATGAAATTGACAACTTGTGAGGGTTGGCCAGCTTGCTCTAGACTTTTACCAGCAGCGTTCTGATCTTCGATGTGGATGAACCTTTTGTGCTCATCCAATGTGATCCTCTCCTACAGTCTGTGCATTTCAGTTTTGAACCTATTCCATTCAGGAGGTTGTTTGCTCAGAATCAGACTCACGAATAGATTATCAAACATATCAGACTGCTCGTCTTCCAGCTTGAGACGCACGTTTTCCAGATCTATAAATTGAGAAGTGACTGACGACTTTGAATTAAATTTGAAATTGAAGAATTTCTCGCTGAGGAGAGTCTTCGACAGCCGTTCTTTCTGGAAATATGCGATCAGGCGATCCCAAATTTCTTTCGCAGTCTTGTATGCACTATAGGTCATGGCGAGGCGCGGGTTCAGGGAATTCAGGAGATAATCCCAGCAAAAGTCCTCGTCCTTGCTCCACTGGTACTCGTCCACATCCTCACGCATCATAGCGAAATCGCTGAGAACGGTGTAGAAAATTTTGTGCTCTTTCATGCCCAGATGTACTTGGATTTTCCAAACATGGAAATACGTGGCATCAAAGGACTGCAACTTAACAATGTCGCAGGTGCTTCGTTTAGACATGTTTTCCACAGAAAAATAAAACCAGAGAGATTTCACCTGATCTGGTCGAAGACGCGCCAATCACTCCATATCCAATCCAGAAGTAAAAATTTTGCTCCTCCGCTCCGGCTGAGCACAATCGTCGATGACTAAGTCTGAGCAGTAGGAGAGACGACCAAAGAAATCCTCCACTAGATTTGGACTCGCAAGAACTCCAGGATAAAAATGAAGCTTCTTCCTTCGGTGAAGAAATTTTACTGTAGATCTTCCTCTCCAAGCAGAGATATACATCTCCTCAAGATGAAGAATCCCAATGGTGGTCTGCTAGAACCCATAATAAGAAATTTTCTCCAGATCTAAAGATGAGCGGCTCGGTCAATTTTCTCCAAGCAAATGGAAACCCTAAGCCAAGCAACTGAAGTAACGAAGAAGATGATGATAGGAGCCCGAGTGCACTGTCCTCTCCGATGACCTTCAACACGTGAACAACTTGCAACTAAGGTTGAGCATATTATTCGAAACTCAAAAGTTGCTCGAAAATCGCTCGAATATTGAGTCGAACCGGAATCGGTTACAATTGATTCGACTCAATTTGAGTCGATTCAATTTGACTCGAATCTGATTTCGAGTCGATTTCGAGCCAGCCCTGAATCGCTCGAAATATGATTTGAATCAACTCGAATTGATTAAAAATATTATGTATTTATTAATATGTTATTATTTTAATATTAAAAATACTAAATTTTAAACCTAAATACAAATATTGAAGGCTTTAAGTGTTTCATTTGCTAAATTTAGATGTTTCCAAATTTAATTTCAAGTCAATTACAAATAAAGAGAAAAATTGCTCAATTTTGAGCTAGATTGATTCGATTTTGAATCAGCTCAATTTGATTTCGAGCCAGCTCGATTCGATTTCGAGCCAGCTCGGAATCGAGCCATTTCGAGTCGAGTCGAGTCGACTCGAAATCGATTTCGATTTCGAGCCAATTTCGAGCCGAGTTCGACTCAAAGATTTTGATTTCGAGCCGAGCCAAAATCGCTCGAACTCGACTCGATATCAGCCCTACTTGCAACGACAGTAACATGCGAGAAAACTTTTACTATGATGATTTATTAAGTAGTAGTCTAATTCACCTAGAGGGGGAGGGGGGGTGAATAGGTTTCTTTGATTTTTCTTAGTTACTGCTAGCTGTTGTTAGAGATTATTTAATGTAAATGCACAATACAGAAAACACACCTATTTATAGTGGTTCCCCAAGACAGTGTGTCTATGGGTAGTCCACTTTCCCTCTACACCTTTCTAATAGTGTGTTAAACAAGACAACCTCCTCCAAAAACTCAACTCCAAGAGCTTACAACTCAAATCTCCCAGGATCTCTCAGGTTTGCTCCAAACCCTACCTCAGGCTCAACAACCCTACCTCATGCTCAACAACCCTACCTCTCAGAGTGCTCCAACTCCTACACCTCAGAAATCCTCCTGATTTCTTACCCCAGGCCTATCAAGAAGCCCTACCTCAGATCTCCTCAAAGATCCTACACTTAAGCTGGGAGTAAAACTCTACAAGCTCAGGCTGACCAACCCTACACACTCAGGCTCAGCAAACCTACAATCTTAGAACAATAATGTTCTTACAGAGATAATAGTGTTTTCTTATACAATAGAGGACAGACAAGATTTACCCTTCAACTATGGTCTTCTGTTGTTGACGCACAGCAGGTGCTGTCTTGAAGCAGGGCTGAAGGGAAGTAGCTTCAGTCCTTGCTTCTATCTGATCTTCTTCTTCAGTTGATGAAGAATGATCTTCTTGCTCTTCAGGATTGAATCAGGAAGATCTATCTTATTTCAGATGCTTGCTTGTAGCTTCATAGAGCAGGCAGAGAGATAACTATGGAAGCCGTCAATGACACAATAGTTTTTCTTTTTGAATATTTTCCTCTCCTTCTATAATGCCATAACATCACCTTTTATACTCCCTCCAATCTGCAACGACTCTGAAGAGGGCCCTGACACATCATGCACATGATTAGAAAAGGTTATCTTGCTTTCCAGCCACTTGCGCCAAAAGCAGATCCCGCAAGTGATTTATTCAAATACGAATCTGTCTCAGCGGTTGGGCTGAGACAGTCTTCAGTCTCAGCGGCTGAATCTGTCTTTGTCTCAGTGGATCTGCTGAGACAGTTAGTCTTATCAGTGGATTCTGTCTAAATGCAGCTCAACTGAGACAGACTCCTTCTCAGCGGCTCTGGCTGCGTCTCAACGGTTCAGCTGAGACCAAGCTGTCATCTCAGCGGTTTTGACAGTAAAACCATAGAACTATTCCATTGTTTGGAATAACCTAACCCTGCATATACATGATGTAAAATAGGGTTTATCAAATACAATATGTACTTAGCATTGAGTGTGATGCCTCTTCAAATCAAGGGAACATTGAGGGCAATATTCCCAATAATCCCCCCTATTTGAAGAAGGCAGAACATACACCAATGCTAAGATACATAACCATAAAAGCCTATCATGACAATATATGAAATAACAGTCATGATAACATAACAAATAATTGTTAACTGAATATAGACATCATAGAAGATATCATGACAAATTATGAATAATAGTCATGACAACATAATAATAACATTGTTAACTACATATAGGCACCACAGTATATATAAAGCATTAATATAGAACAATATTAAGCTTGACTAATGTTGGCCTTTCAACACAAGATATCATTTCAAACATTAAGAAATAATTTCAGTAATGATCAACTGTCAATACATTTTTCAGTTTACATTTGATTTATATGAAAAAAACTAAATACATTAGTTCATGTTTTTCTTTTCTTTGATGCACTCGAGCTTTCTGCACCTCCTTCACCAGGCTCTTGTTTTGGAGCAGCAGCTTTCATCTCAGCTAATATTATCTTGTTCTCTTGCCTTTTGAAATACAAATATGGCTTGGGAATATATATTGAAGGCATCCTCTTTAGATTGTTCTTCCTTACAAGATTATCATGGAAGACCCGTTCCCTTTGGGAATTCCTCTCAAGGTGCTTTATCCATTCTTCTGCAGGATATATTTTGTCTATATCTTTGCAACTTTGGCATAATGCAGCCATGCATTCAGAATGATACCCTTGGAGTCATCACTCCAATGCTCATAATCAGGGTCCTTGGTCTGCTCTTTTCTAATCTTTGCCATGAATTCTTCTGCTAGCATGACACCTTCTATTTTCCTCCTTGCTGCAAGTTGAGCATCTTGAGCAACTTTAGCTTGAGCCTCAAAATCAAAATCTTCTTTCCTTAGATTATCTAGCAGAGGCAGGTTCAGTGCTATCCTTGTTCCTTGCAGAACTTTGAGGGCCAACTCAGAATTGGCCTCAACATTGGTCTCCTCCCCCTTTCTGGCTTCTTCAACCACTTTTTGTTCTAGACTTTGGGAGGCAGCAACAACTAAAGCTGTCACTTAAAACCGAAAATCATAAACTGAACCGGAACCGAACTGGAACCGAACTGGAACCGCAAAGAACCAGACCGAACCGTTCGCGAATTATTTGGGTTCCGGTTTGAATTTTGGAACCGTGAACAACATTGGTCCGGGTGTGGTTCTTTCATTTGATTATCCGGACCAGAACCGGAACCGCAATATACAAGTCTTAAGCGGTTTCAAGATTTTAAAACCGATCCGAAACGGACCGAAGCTTAACCGAACGGCAACCCGTTTATTATTATTATTATAATATTGTTATTTTTTTTATAATATATCTATAATATCTATACTTACTATTAAGGTGAAACTGGTGCGGTTTGAACCCAAATCGCAATCGCAACAAAGGGGTTGATTTTGAACTGAACAAAATCGCACCGCACCAAAATTGTGCTGTTGTTTGACATTGGTGCGATTTGGAGTCGGTTTTTGCGGTGTACTTTTGGTTTTTATACAGTCTGAACCGATTGAACCGGACCGAACCGATTGAACCAGACCGAACCGTTAGTGGCCGGTTTGATTTTGGTTCTTGTTGAACTGGAACCGGAACCGTTAGCATGACGGTTCCAAAATTATGCTGGAACCGGAGCCAGAACCGGAACCGATCAAACCAAATATGGTTTTGGTTCTAATTTGAAGAACCGTTACCTTAGCAGTTTGGTTCACGATTTTAGTAGAACCGGAACCGAACCGGAACCGTGATAGCTCTGGCAACAACTGACCCAGATAGGGTTTGGAAGGCATTCTCTAGGTCTAATTTCAATTCATCCTTCATCTTCTCTGCCTCTCCAATCATTGTTGTTACAGTAGAGCATACATATTCTTCAATATGGTTTGAGGCCTTCTTTATGACCTCACTAATGTTGCTCACATAATTCTTAACATATGTCATGTCTTGCTCCGAGAGTTGCAGACTTTTGTCCATTGATCTCAGTATTGTATTTTGAGCTACAACTGACTTTTCAGCAAGATCAAATCACTTGGTCATCTGCCTATTAAGGTAAGAGGTTTCTTCCTTTATTACTTGTATTTCAGACATGAGCTCACCCTTGACTGAAGAGACAGACCTATCAATATATTCCTTTATTGATGTCATATGACCATCAATAAGTGTGATGATTGAACTTAGGATAAGTTCATTTGACATTGCAGAGGTGGAGGGTTGTACTTCATCTACCACAGTGGGTATGCTTTTCCCTTGGAGGACTTGATTATCACACTCATGTAGAGTGGATAGCTCCTTTGCATGCTCTTCATGCTCCCCCTCAATTCTATCACCAGTCTTGTTAGCATCATCATTATGCTCAGCAACATCATTATCTTCTGCCTCTTGGCTTTCTTTTCCAGTTGATCCTTCTTGCTCCCCCTCAGATGGAGCATCATTATCTTCATTATCAGATGACCTTTTCTGCTGCTCCCCCTCAAATGGGGCATCCATCCTTTCTAGATCATCCCCCAGTAATCTGTTAGTTCATTAAGGATTAAATTAGTTCTTCTTTCAAGATTAAAAATGATATTGTCAATCTTACTTTGCAAGTCTGATTGCTCCTCATCATGCCTTGCAGACAGCATGCACAGTTTGTGTACTGCTATCAATATCTTGAGGATTAGGAGCATCACTTTGAGTATTATCTCCTTCATTTCCATCAAACGTTTCTTCAGCAGCAGCAACCTCCACATCTTTCTCATGCTCTTCAGCAGCATCATGATCTTTATTTCCTTCATTGTCATGCTCTTCATGAACATCTTTGTCTAGACTGCTGGCAGGTCCTAGATCATCATCAGCAGGGACATTTTCTGCAGCATCTGAATCAGAATCAAAACACACTATTCTTGCCTTCTTTAGTCCTTTGACTAATTTCTTTTTCTTCACCTTTACCTCAGAGGGTTGATTCATTGGGAGCACCCTTGAGAACCTGTTCAGAGTCTTTATATCCATTCTTTTAAGATAATGAAGTTTGGATCCTTTTGACCTATCAAAATCTTCAGGGTAGGAGTTCAGAAGGTACATATAAAGAATTCTGCGTAGGTTGGGAGCCTGCAGACATTCTTTTATCCATTGGAAAATTACAGCAACCCATGAGGTCTTTTTCTTCAAGACCACTCTTCTTATCAACTCAAGCATGTGCTTTGCGATTGTATCTTGTGACGTTGGCTTGCAAAGTAATGCTTTGCCTACTGTATCTGATAGTAGCTTCCCTTTTTGATTGAAAAATTTCCTCTTTAGTGAGCCAGTGTTGGCATCACTATACTCACACCATTTGAGGACTTTTATTTGTCCTTATCAGAGACACTGTCTTCCTCATCATGACTGCATGATGACATTTGAAATGATTTCTCCATCTTCCTTAGAGATATCTTAATCTTCAAGCTTCCAATCTTGGACTTTAAGGAGGACTTAGATGGTGATAGCTTTGCATTACTGTATAATTCCAGAACTTCATTTCTGAGAATCACAGATGGCTCTGAAAGTAAATAGTCCAACCCTCATCCTTCCAGAAGTTGAATCACTTCTTTAATCTCAGCACTAACATGTTGAAATCCATTTCTGATTATTTCATACCCTTCAAGAAGATCCTTTGAGCTTTTTGGCGCCATTTTTGAAGAAAACGAGTTGCTGAGTCGGCGGGAAAGGAAGCGTCGACTCGACGGCTAGTTAGGGTTTAGAGTGTGGAAAGTGTGATTTAATAAACATAACAATATTTATAGGTGTATTATAATTTATTCTTATGGTGAGATGTTGATTAGACTTAATTGATTGATGTTTTAATTAAGCAATCCCGCCTCAGAGGATCCGCTGAGATGAAAAGTTTGACCGCTGGGACAAGGAAAACCTAACCGCTGAGACGACTTAGCTGTCTCACCGCTGAGACGACTTAACTGTCTCAACGGTTCAGCTGAGACTGTCTCAGTTGAACTCACTGCCTAGTAGTGAACCCTTTTATATTGGATTGTCTTACCCCCTAATCATGTCACTAAGTGTTTTATATCATGACTATCTTTTAGCAAAGATTAAGGAATAAACAACAACCATGATAGACAAAATGAAATGTTGAGGCCTATTCTGAGTTCAACATTCCTAGCTCAATTTTGAAACTATTAAATTTAGCCTCATCTAATGGCTTTGTAAATATATCTGCAACTTGATTCTCAGTGAGGACATGTTCAAGGCAGATATCTTTATATTCTACATGTTCTCTAATAAAATGATACCTTATCTCTATATGCTTAGTCCTGCTATGAGAGACAAGATTCTTAGCAATAAAGATAGCACTGGACGAGTCATAAAATAATGGAGAATTACTTACCTTGAGGTTGTTGTCCTCTATCTGGTACTGTATCCATAACAATTGTGCACAATAGCTCCCTGCAACAATGTAGTCAGACTCAGCCGTGGATATTGTCACACTAGTCTACTTCTTGCGGCTCCAAGAGATCAACTTCCTTCCTAGAAATTGACAAGTTCCACTTGTGCTTCTCCTATCTTCTTTGCTTCATACAAAATCGGCATCTAAAAACCCAGTCAGTTCAAAATCATTGTTCTTAGGATACCAAAGGCCAAGATGGTGATTGCCTTTAAGGTATCTCAAAATCCTCTTTGCAGCTGAGTAGTGAGATTCCTTAGGACATGCTTGGTACCTAGCATAAACACATGTTGCATACATAATGTCTGGTCTACTAGCAGTCAGATATAACAGAGATCCAATAATACACCTGTACATTGATTCATCAAAGGGTTTCCCTTCTCATCCTTGTCCAGTGAAATATTTGACCCCATGTGAGTTTTCATGGTGGAAGATGATTCCATACCAAACTTCTTGATAAGCTCCCTAGTGTACTTTGTCTGAGAGATGAATATTCTTTCATTAGACTATTTCTCTTGGATGCCCACTAAGTACTTGAGCTCTCCCATACTGCTCATCTCAAACTCTCCCTGCATAAGGTTGGCAAACCTTTTGCAAAGGTTGTCATCTGTAGACCCAAAATTTATGTCATCAACATAAATTTGGACTAGGTGACATGCACTTGCCCTTTGTTTCCCTAAGAAACAATGTAATATCTATTTTTACCCTCAAGAACTTGTTCATGATGAGAAAGCTAGACAAAGTCTCATACCAATCCCTAGGGGCTTGCTTTAGACCATATAATGCTTTCCTAAGTAAATAAACATGGGTGATAAGAGTTGGATGTACAAAACCTGATGGCTGTTCCACATATACCCCCTCTTTCAAATTTCCATTTAGGAAGGTTGACTTGACATCCATCTGGTATATCTTGAACCCCTTGTGGGCAACATAGGTAGGGAATAGCCTTATTGCTTCTAACCTTCCAACTGGGGCAAAGGTTTGATCAAAGTCAATACCTTCTTCTTCCTTGTATCCATTGGCTACCAGTCTAGCTTTATTCTTGATGATGATGTCATTCTCATCTAGCTTGTTTCTATAGATCCATTTGGTGTCAATTATGTTGTGTCCTTGAGGTTTTGACACCAACTTCCATACCTTACACCTTTTGAATTGTAGAAGCTCTTCTTGCATTGCTTGAATCTAGAATGTATCTTTTTTAGCTTCTTCAAACTTCTTGGGCTCCATCTGAGATAGAAAGCTCAGGAATAGAGCTTCATTGTGAGCCCTGCTTTTGGTGATCACCCCTTGGTTCTCATCTCTAATTATATGGTTTCTTGGATGATCCTTAAGATTCCTAGTTGCTGCAGGCAATCTGTCATCATTCTGCAGCTCTTCTTCTGGAGCAGCAGGTTCTTCAGCATCCTACTGATCTTCATATTCAGGAACAACACACTCTGAATTACTTCTACTGTGCTGGGTATGTCTTGGATAGACATTTCTTGTATCTTCCGTTCATTATCTGTCAAAACAGGAGAACTTGACCAGCCTTTATAAAGTATTCTGGTCTCATCAAATACAACATGCATAGACTCTTCTACGACATGAGTCTTCTTGTTGAATACTCTAGAGACTCTACTATGTGAGCTATATCCAATAAGAACCACAACATTGCATTTTTCAGCAACTTTGTTAGTTGGGATTTTCCATTATTCAAAATATAAGATTTGCAACCATAGATTCTAAAGTATGAAATTGTTGGTTGTTTGCCTTCCATAATCTCATAGGGGGTTATTCCAAGGGCCTTATTGATGGAAGCACTACTGAGAACATAACAAGCAGTATTGACTGCCTTAGCCCAGAAATATTCTAGAAGTGAGGAGTCACTAAGCAATGTGCTCTCAGCTTCTATCAAGGTCCTATTCCTCCTCTCAGCCACACCATTTTGTTGTGGAGTCATTGGGGAGGAAAACTCTTGGGTGATACCAAATTCTTGACAAAACTTTGTCATGGCCCCAGATTGAAATTTTGTACCATGGTCAGTTCTAGTTCTGACCACAATGCATTGTAGTTCAATCTGGATTGCCTTGACATGGTTTATGAAGATATCTAAAGTATCACATTTCTTCTTAAGGAAGAATACCCATGTATATTTTGAGTGATCATCTACAATCACTAAAGTATACAACTTCCCACCTAGGCTCTGAATGTGTAAAGGACCAAACAAGTCCATATGCAATAAAATAGACATATTTCAGTGTCTTTGGAGCCAATACTTTTAAAGGTGATCCAAGTTTGCTTGCTCATTTGGCATGCATGACAGAGACCACTTTTAATACATTTCAAATTTGGACTATTCCTAACAAGGTTTTTAGAAAATAGTCTATACATTGTCTTGTAGTTAATATGAGCAAGTCTCTTGTGCCATTGAATACAAAGAGATTCACTTTTATTAGCTACAAGACATACAAGAGATAGAGAATTATTGCAAATAAAATCTAAGCAATAAACATTCCCACTCCTAGTGCCCGAGAGAATGATCTCTAAGTCAATTGACTTTTTTGATCAAGCACTTGTCATTGTGGAATTCAATGACATAGCCCAAGTCACATAATTGACTTATGCTTAAAAGGTTGTGTTGCAACCCTTCAACATAAGCTACCCTTGTTATTGCGACTATGCCATTTGTGATCATACCATATCCTTTGGTGTCTCCTTTTTCAGAACCTCCAAATATAACTTTTGGTCCATTCTTCACAGAAGTGTAATCCTACAGAAGACTCCTTGAACCTGTCATGTGCCTTGAGCACGCACTGTCCAAGTACCATATTTCCCTTAGGCTGGTACTTGAACTATCCTGCAAAATACAATTCATTTTCTCTTAGGAGACCAATTGTTTTTGGGTCCTAGGTTCCTGATAGCATATACAACCACTCTTTCACACACTGAACTTTTGCAGGAAATCTCCTCTTTGCATTAGGCACACTAGTGTTGTGCTAACAATCTATGACAAAGTGTCCCACTTTTCCACAACACCAACATTCATGGATGTTGTACCTTCTTTTCCGAATACTATTTGAGGTGGAAGGAGCATCAGAATGCTTGTGTTCAGTGAAGAAGGCATCATCATTCTTCCCATTCCTGTTAGCAATAATCTGGCTGGTTGACTATTTATAGTTAGTTTTAGCAGACTTTTTCTGAATGACATCAGTTGGTCTTAGCTTGACAGTGAAGCAAGAGTTGATGTCATCAGAAACAGTGTTGTTTGACTTGACAATAGGCTTGACAATAACCATGTGTTTTGCTAAGTGGGATTTGGAAGAACCAGCTTCCTTATCCTTGAATGAAGGGGCTGTAATGCCAAATACAAATGGTCTAGGATGAGCCATTTGAATTTCATCATGGGAAGCTTTCAAAGCACTCATCCCCATGCCCTTTCTTCTGCTATAATAAGGAGTATTTTCCTTTCTATATAAACTTCCATTCTTCCAGTGACCATACATGTTGTCCTGGTCATACATGTTGGAGGGAAGCGACACCTTTTGAAAGGTGGTATGAAGCTTAGCTTTAGCTTGACCCTTTCCTCTATTCTCAGCACCTACTACCACTTTATTAAAACCTAGCCCTATCCTATTAGTTTGGGAGGAGAAGGTGTCAATAATGGGCAGCATGAATTTGGGTTTGGAGAATTGAGCCACCAAGCTCTTCTCTTTGAGAAGCTTCTCCTTAAGGTCTTTAATGACCTTATTCTTTTGGCTAATGTTGCTTAATTGGAATATTGTAATTCCCTTCAGTTGACTTATTTCTCTACTCATCTGAGCAACCTGGGTAGATGACTCAGTGCAATCATGCTTTGCCTGGTGAAGTGAAGCAATCTCTAGAGTTTGCCTCTTGGCTTGCTTCTTACTCTTTTCAGAGCTTCCGAAAGAGCACCATACTTGTCAATCAATTGATTGACATCTACTTTAGATTCTGAACTACTCTCATCATTAGATGAGCATGCTTCATATTTTGGTACTGACTCATAATCAGAAGAGGGAAGGAGAGGAGTTGATACCTTATCAGGATTATCCTGACTTTCTTCATCATCATACTTGACCATTAAGCCATATCATTTATCTTCATCCTCCTCATTGTCACTATCTGAATGTGACAGAGGGGTCCTGATACCAATCTTAGCAGCTAAAAAATCTTCATCTTCTTCAGCTGTAAATAACCCAATGTAGGCTTCTTCTTCTTCTTCAGAATCTGAGGATGAAGACTAAGATTCACTCCAGCTTTTCTCCTTCTTTGCATGAAAGGATTTTCACCTTTCCTTCCCTTCTGGTGATGAGGCTTCTTATCACCTCTTTCCTTTCTCTTAACTGGACAGTTAGCTATGACATGTCCAGGCTTGCCGTAGTAATAACATATAACATTATTTGAAATATGTTTAACATATTTATGGTCATACCTGTCACCCCTAGGGTGCTGCCTTTCTGATCTGCTGTGTTTCTTCTTGGGATGTGAGGAGGAGGAAGGTTTGTTCTTCCACTGCTTCCTCCTCATCAGCTTCTTGAAGTGCCTTGAGAAGGCAGCAAACTCCTCATCTGATGAGTTGCTGTCAGATGTGCTGGGCTCAGAATTATCTGAGTCAGCAACCCTTCTTGGCGGAGAAGGCTTTCTTCCTTTGCTCTTCTTAGATCTTTCAACTTTGAGAGCTACATCTTTCTCTCTTGCATGAGGCCTGGTGGATGTGTCCTCCTCCTTCCTTGCAGTCAGCTGCATCTCATAGGATATCAACTTTCCAAATAGTTTATGGGGAGGAGTCTCACTCAGCTTTGCCACTTCTCTGATGACATAGATCTTTGTATCACAATCTCTAGTTAAAGATCTTAAGAATTTGTCATGCAGCTCATAATGGATGAAGACCCTTCCATAGGTTCTCAGCTAATTCACCACCCTGAAGAACCTTTCATAGCACTCGGCTATGCATTCCAGGCTGTGTTGCCCGAAGACTTCATATTCTTGGTTAAGGAGGGATTTCCTATTATCACCTACCTCTTCAGCACCTTCCATATACACAATAAGTGTATCCCACATATCCTTGGATTTCTCGCAGTGCACCAAGTTCTGGAAGGTGGAATCATCAATTGCATTTACTATTATGTTTTGTGCTCTCTTGTCCATGGTAGAAAGTGCAATTTCATCCTTAGTCATTGCAGCATATGACTTGGCCACTTGCCTTGTAGGATCTATAGTGGAGGGATTTGTGAAGAGAAAAGGACCCTTCTTGACAGTTATATATATATCCTAGGGTCCGAGGCTTCCATGAATAGCCTTACCCTTTGCTTACATATACCAAAAGTCTCTTTTTTGTATATGGGCAACTTCATAGATCCCATCTCCTTCTGACCTCCAGTGGCAACCATTAGATTCATACTTGACTACTCCTTGTAGGATCTGGTCAGATTGTTAAGTCCGTATTGACCAACCTCCCTATGATACCACTTGATAATTTATTAAGGAGTAGTCTAATTCACCTAGAAGGGGGGGGGGGGTGAATAAGTTTCTTTGATTTTTCTTAGTTACCGCTAGCTGTTGTTAGAGATTATATAATGTAAATGCACAATACAGAAAATGCACAACTATTTATAGTGGTTCCCCAAGACAGTGTGTCTATGGGTAGTACACTTTCCCTCTACACCTTTCTAACATTGTGTTAGACAAGGAAACCTCCTCCAAAAACTCAGCTCTAAGAGCTTACAACTCAGATCCCTCAGGATCTCCCAGGTTTACTCCAAACCCTACCTCAGGCTCAACAACCCTACCTCTAGCTCAACAACCCTACCTCTCAGAGTGCTCCAACTCCTACACCTTAGAAATCATCCTGATTTCCTACCTCAGTCCTATCAAGAAGCCCTACCTCAGATCTCCTCAAAGATCGTACACTCAAGCTGAGAGTACAACACTACAAGCTCAGGCTCAACAACCCTACACATTCAAGCTCAACAACCCTACACACTCAGGCTCAACAACCCTACACACTCAGACTCAAAAACCCTATAAACTCAGAACAATAATGTTCTTACAGATATAATAGTGTTTGCTTATACAACAGAGGACAAACAAGATTTTACCTTTAGCTCTGGTCTTCTGTTGTTGATGCACAACATGTGCTGTCTTGAAGCAGGGCTAAAGGGCAGTAGCTTCAGTCTTTGCTTCTATCTGATCTTCTTCTTCAGTTGATGAAGAATGATCTTCTTGCTCTTCAGGATTGAATCAGGAAGAGCTATCTTATCTCAGATGCTTGCTTGTAGCTTCAGGGAGCAGGCAGAGAGATAACTATGAAAGCCGTTAATGACACAATAGTTTTTCTTTTAGAATATTTTCCTCTCCTTCTATAATGCCCTAAAATCAACTTTTATACTCCCTCCAATCTGCAACGGCTCTGAAGAGGGTCCTGACATATCATGGATAGGATTAGAAAAGGTTATCTTGCTTTCCAGCCACTTGTGCCAAAAGCAGTTCCCGCCAGTGCTTTATTCAAATTTGAATCTGTCTCAGCGGTTGGGCTGAGACAATCTTCAGTCTCAGCGGCTGAATCTGTCTTCGTCTCAGTGGATCCACTGAGTTAGTTAGTCTTCTCAGCGAATTCTGTCAAAATGCAGCTCAGCTGACACAGACTCCTTCTCAGTGGCTCTGGCTGCGTCTTAATGGTTCAGCTGATACCAAGTTGTCGTCTCAGCGGTTTTGACAGTAAAACCACAGAACTATTCAATTATTTTGAATAACCTAACCCAGCATATACATGATGTAAAATAGGGTTTATCAAATACAATATGTACTTAGCATTGAGTGTGATGCCTCTTCAAATCAAGGAAACATTGAGGGCAATATTCCCAACCTACTGGATATGGATCTGTAGTCGGACAGAGGAGCGACATCGGCGACCGAGACAGGATAAGTGACGCAAAACAACTCCTCGTAGCGATCGATTGCAACAGAGAATGAGATTTGCTTCTAGAGCAGCTCCGGGATCCTCGTACGACAGTAGCAAGGCGAGATCTGCACGATCGACATAGTAGCAATTTTTTTCCTTGAAACCGACGATAGTCGTGATGACGGGATCCAGAAAATGGGTGGCGCCGAAAGTAGAAGAAGCAGGTGGCCGGATCCCTCCTCCTCCTCCCAGCAAATGAGAATGAGAACCATGAAGGAGATCGCGACGGAACTGTTCTCTACGACGGCGAGAACTCTCTTACACACTCACGATCAGGAAGGAAGCACAAGAATGGCGCAGAAGAAATCGTGAGCGGAACCCTAGATGAAATATTTTGAGAATGTTAGGGTTTGGAGTGCTCAAGATATTCTACACGACCCATCAAGTTTGGAATGAGATTATATAGTATCTCCAGCGTAGGGACCAAGCCCTAGGTAGACACGCAACCCGTTAAACCTACCATGTCGGTACAGAGATGCGCTGTAACACCCCAGTTTTTGCTGTTCTGCGAGTTAACGCCGGGCGGTAGGTACTACCGCCGGCGGTAGTTAAATGCAAGAGGTCGACGATCGTTGATAGGGCGCACTTTCGTCGAAGGCACTAGCGCGGCGCGGTAGTGATAGCGCGGCGCAGTAGAAGGTGGCTTGAAAGTGAAAAACGAGGTCTGTTGCTAGCGCGGGGCGATAGCCCTACCACTGGCGTTAGGTCTTCTTCTCAGCGGGGAACTGCTGAGACGGCAAGGGGGTTCGCGGAGCTAGCACGACGCATTAGCGCTACCGCCGCGCAGTAGCTGACGGAACCAGTTTCGTAAATAGCTAATCGGGGCGTCCATTTGGTTTAGATCTTGATCGGATGGCTGTGAGGGGTTCGTGGGAGAACCCTAAGTAGGACTGAGAAGGTTTCCTTTCATCTTTCCTTTTCATTCTTGGGTTTTGAGGGCTTGAGGGAGATGAGGAGTTTGGAGGAGGAAGAGAGCTAGTTCCCGCCATTGTTGGAGCTTCGAAGCTCCTTTCGCCGATCCGAGACCGGCAACGCGTAGGGGACGTCGAGGCGCTTCTTCTCCTCCATTCATTTTGCAAGTTTCCCATGGCTAGGAGGAAATATCAAAAGGTAATGACATTTCTCCTCCCGATCTTTAGGATGCGTGCATTGCATCCCTTTTCCCCATTATTTTTTTTGCATTTTGGCACCGGATCCGTCGAGTGAGAGGGATTCGGGTCGCCTTGGTTCGAGAGGAACCATCGGGTCGGTTGAGTCCGTCCCTGACATGATTTTGCATTATAGATCCGCTCCGTTAGTGGATTAGGCATTGCGGTTGAAGCCAGAATCGCGACCGTTGGTCCGATTCAGTGATGTTGTTTGACGTGCATTTTAGGGATTTACTAGAAATCCGATTACGGCGAAAACGTCGTTGTAATGCCCTTGTATTTTCGTATGAGAACGAATGTTGGTTTGTGGGCAGGGAAATATTGTGCGTGAGTTATGCCTTGTGATGCCTGTTTGTATTGTGAAGGCACATAATTGTCTTGTGGTCGGCTGGCCCGCCCGTGATATTGCAAGTCATGTGTGGAGGGTGTCCCGCCAAGACAAGCCCCCCTTCTGTGTTGATTGTAGTGAAATTGATGAGTACCCTGTGGTTGTGATATGATGCGATGATGGAGGCAAAAACAGGTGAGCTGATGGATGAGCCCGATGGAATGGTGGGCCAGGCGCGGTGGGATCACAACATGAGTTCTTGGCCTTGGGCTACGATGCCCTTTGGCGGAAATGATGAGTACCCTATGGTTGTGCTGTGATGGATGATGTATGATGATGTGTTAGATTCACACGCATTAGGATACCTTGGGTGAAAGCCAGGTTTGCATTCATATTGCATTTGTAGGCCCCTTTATTATCTGCTCAACATAGAAACATGGATGATGCTTATGACACTCATGCCTGTTGTTTATGTTGTTTATCTTTATGTACATTTGCATACGAAGTGTTGAATTGCAGGGTGAAGTAGTTCCCCGGGGTCCGCTAGGACGGCCGGGAGGAGGGATGTTGTTATACCATTTGTGGTCAGCCATAGCTGACCATCATTTACCGCTCTTTGTGATTTGGATGCAGGGCAAGGATCACAGGCTGGACCTAGCTCGCCGGCCAAAAAGGCCTAAGCCTCATGATGTGTTTACTTTTGTTTTCCTGCATTTCTGTACCTTTATTTTGATGTTCCGGCTTGCATGCCGAGGTAGCTTAGGGAGATTAGTTTTCCCCTCTTTTTGGGATTTATTTTTGTGTTGAATGTTTGATGAGTTGGACACCGGTTTTGTAAGGCCTTAAGGCCAGTTTTACTCCTATGTAGTTGTGGACAATCTCTGTGTTTCTTAGTTTTGTTTCCGCTGTGTTACCTGAGTTTTGAGTTAGGTAGTTATATCATCTTTTAATGCTGAAGCTGTGACAGTTATATGCTGTGGGGTCCCGGCCGAACCTATATTGTATAGTCATTATAGGGGAGGTGTTACAATTTGGTATCAGAGGGAGGTTGAATGTTCTTGCGAGGTCTAGTGTTTTCGGATCGCGTAAAGAGATTGTCCACATAGGAGTGTTGTGTGGGATCATGAGTATCCCTGTGTTCGAGTCTCGCGAGTTGAGCTTGATTAGTTTGTTTCCTTGCTTGTGCTAGGATGTTGGCGACAATGCGGGGACGTTGAGGAGGCAGGAGGAGCCTTCGGGGAGCAGTGCTACTGCTCCGGGCCTCATGATTGTGGGCATGTCCCCGGCTGATTTCTGTCGTATGCTAGCAGAAGCTTTGGTGTCAGCTCTAGCGGTGAGAGTGCCGTCGGTTGCGACGCCTGTCACACCAGATGGAGCTCGAGAGTTGACAGTTCCTAGAGTGTTGGAGAGATATTCCGACCAAGCCCAGAGTCGAAAGGACGTTGGAGCAGAGCAATGTGAAGGGGAACCTTCCAAATCACAGTGGAAATCAGAGGGAAGCCGAGGAAGGAAAAGATTTCGTTCCTTTAAGCCTAGTGGGAGAAGCTGTGCAGCTTCTGGGGAGATCCGCTCCAAAGGACCCATGTCGTGCTTTAAGTGTGGCAAGGTGGGCCACATCGCTCGGTTCTGTTCCGAGGGTGGAGCCGAGTCGGTGCAGGGGCTAGAGCAGTCGATGCGTTTCGGTCTCAGTTATGCAGAAAAGGGAAAATCTGTGGAGTCGAGCGCTTCACGCTTTCCTCCGGTGCAGCCTAGTGATTCTGCCCTTGGGCAGCAAGAGACGTTTTGTCAACCCGATGCGACGACATGTATGAAAAGTTTAGATTTTCGTTTGTTATCTTAAAACTGTTTGCGATCTTTCGTATTTGTTGTGCGTGTATCTAGGTTTCGTGCTAGTCTTTGGTTACCCCTCTCGAGTGTTATTCGACATGGGAGCGTCACCCTCTTTTCTTGCGGGAAGCCTTTACCCGGGGGATCAGTGTTGAGTCTGTCAAGGTAGAGGTGGTACTGAGCGTGCGCATACCGAATGGGTCTTTCATGACCACCGTGAGGGAAGGACGCATTGTGTTGCAAATTTGCGATTTCGAGTTGGTAGCAGCTATTCTGCCACTGGCCGAATTTGACGTTATCTTAGGGATGGAATGGCTTGCAGAGCAGCGAGCTAGTATCGACTGCCAGTTGAAGGTGGTAACCCTGAGAGGCAAGGGTAGAGCAGGGGTCAAGTTTGAAGGCCTAAGCGGAGTGGCTTGCTCCCTGATTTCCGCCATGCAAGTGAGGCATGCAGTAAACCAAGGAGGCTAGGCGTTCATAGCTTTGTTGGAGACTCACTCCACAAGGTTGGCTATTGGAGATGTTCCGGTGGTGGAAGAGTTTGAGGATGTATTCCCCGAGGAGCTTTCGGGAGCACCTCCTCAGCGTGAAATCGATTTTTTCGATAGAGTTGGTACCGGGTGCGAGGCCGGTGTCGCGTCCTCCGTTAGGATGGCACCAAAGGAACTGGCCGAGCTTAAGGTTCAATTGCAAGAATTGTTAGAGCAAGGGTACATTAGGCCCAGCTCTTCGCCGTGGAGCGCGCCAGTATTGTTCGTGAAGAAAAAAGACGGAAGTATGCAGTTGTGCACTGATTACCGTGAACTGAATAAGTTGACCGTCAAGAATAAATACCTGATTCCCCGAATCGATGATCTGTTCGACCAGTTAGTGGGGTCAGTGGTGTACTCCAAGTTGGACTTGAAGTCGGGGTACTACCAGTTGCAGATTCGAGAAGAGGACATTGCCAAGACAGCATTTGGGACTCAGTATGGCCACTATGAGTTTTCGGTGATGCCGTTCGGACTGACGAACGTGCCATCTGTGTTCATGGATTTGATGAACAGGGTTTTTTGACCATTTTTGGATTCGTTTATGGTGCAAAGGTGGAGATCTTCACGGATCACAAAAGCCTGAGGTATCTCCTAGACCAAAAGGATCTGAATACGCGACATCGTAGGTTGGTCGAGTTCCTTGGAAACTACGACGTGGAGATTCAGTATACGCCAGGCAAAGCCAGCGTGGTGGTGGATGCCTTGAGTAGGAAGTACTCCGGGCAAGATAATTGGATCGAGGCGCAGGACGAGCGTTTGGTGCGAGACTTGGAGTCTCTTGACATTGCTTGTGTGGCTAGAGGTGAGTCTAGCGTGGCTCGGTTGAACTGGATTGAAATGCAGTGTGATATAACAGATCGAATTCGAGAGGCGACTAGTGCAGACGAAGAGTGCCAATGGTTGGTGTTGGAAGCTCAGCAAAGCGAATGCAATGCTTTGGAGATGGTCGTTGGGATTTTGAAAAGAGACGGAAGGGTTTGTGTTCCGCATTTTGGCAAGCTCCGCGAGGAGTTGATGTTTGAGGCTCACTTTACGAAGTACTCCATTCATCCAGGTAGTACAGAGATGTACTCAGATATGAAGAAATCCTTTTGGTGGCCTGGGATGAAGCGGGATGTAGCTGAGTATGTAAGACCGTGTCAGACTTGCGCTTTAGTGAAGGCTGAGTGCGAAAGGCCCGACGGGTTCTTGAAGCCTCTTCCTATCCCCGAATGGAAATTCGACGATATCTCCATGGATTTTGTGCATGGTTTGCCTCGATCGCAGCAGAGTAACAATGCGATTTGGGTGATAGTGGATCGCCTGACCAAGGTGGCTCACTTCATTCCGAATCAGAAGGGCAATGGCGTGGAGAAGCTCGTGGAGCTTTATGTTCGAAATATTGTGCGGTTGCACGAGATTCCTAAGAGCATTGTTAGTGATCGCGATGAGCGGTTCACATCGAAGGACTGGAGGTTAGTGCAGAAAAGTTTAGGCACCAAACTTAAGTTTAGTACCGCGTTCCATCCGCAGACCGATGGTCAGACGGAGCGAACGAATCGTACTTTGGAGGTTATGTTGAGGATGTGTGCTCTTGACTTTGGTAGAAGTTGGGAAGACCACCTTTTCATGGTGGAGTTCGCTTATAATAATAGCTTCCACGCGAGTATTAAGATGACGCCATACGAAGCATTGTATGGAAGGAGGTGTCGAACGCCGATGTCTTGGGCAGAGGCGGGAGACACTAAGCTTTTGGGAAAGCAAGTGGTGGCAAATGCTTGCGAGATCGTGCGGACGATTCAGGAGCGCATGAAGGTTGCCCAGGATCGGCAGACGAAGTATTTTAACGCGCACCATAGAAATGTGGAGTTTGTAGTGGGCGACATGGTCTACTTGGAGATCAAGCCATTCAAGGGCGTTTCGCGTGTGAGGCGACTCAAGAAGTTGAGTCCGAGAAATTTGGGTCCGTTCGAGGTCACGGAGCGTATAGGCAAAGCAGCCTATCGTTTGGCATTGTCCGCCGAGCTGAGTGGATTACATGATGTTTTCCATGTCTTTGTGCTGAGGAAAGCTTTGGTAGAGCCAATCGTCGTGGTCGAAGCGCGGTGGTGCTGGTGATGGAGGATCTGAGGACGAGGGTTCGCCCGATCTGCGTGGAGGACTCGGAAGTCCGGCTGTTGCGTAACAAGGAAGTCAGGCTTGTAAAGGTGCGATGGGACAAATGCGGGCGAGACGAATTCTCTTGGGAGTGTGAGCAAGAGATGCGGAAGGACTTCCCGGAACTCTTTGCGTCAGGTATGCATTGTGGTTTTCTGTTTCAATTTTGAAATTTCGAGGACGAAATTCTTTTTAGGGGGGTGGAGTTGTAACACCCCAGTTTTTGCTGTTCTGCGAGTTAACGCTGGGCGGTAGGTACTACCGCCGGCGGTAGTTAAATGCGAGAGGTCGACGATCGTCGACGGGGCGCACTTCCATCGAAGGCACTAACGCGGCGCGGTAGTGCTAGCGCGGCGCGGTAGTGCTAGCGCGGCGCGGTAGAAGGTGGCTAGAAAGTGAAAAACGAGGTCTGTTACTAGCGCGGGGCGATAGCCCTACCGCTGGCGTTAGGTCTTCTTCTCAGCGGGGAGCCGCTGAGACGACAAGGGGGTTCGCGGAGCTAGCGCGGCGCGTTAGCGCTACCGCCGCGTGGTAGCTGACGGAACCAGTTTCGTAAATAGCTAATCTGTGCGTCCGTTTGGTTTAGATCTTGATCAGACGGTTGTGAGGGGTTCGTGGGAGAACCCTAAGTAGGGCTGAGAAGGTTTCCTTTCATCATTCCTTTTCATTCTTGGGTTTCGAGGGCTTGAGGGAGATGAGGGGTTTGGAGGAGGAAGAGAGCTAGTTCCCGCCATTGTTGAAGCTTCGGAGCTCCGTTCGCCGATCCGAGACCGGCAACGCGTAGGGGACGTCGAGGCGCTTCTTCTCCCCCATTCATTTTGCAAGTTTCCCATGGCTAGGAGGAAATATCAAAAGGTAACGACATTTCTCCTCCCGGTCTTTAGGATGCGTGCATGGCATCCCTTTTCCCCGTTATTTTTTTTTGCATTTTGGCACCGGATCCGTCGAGTGAGAGGGATTCGGGTCGCCTTGGTTCGAGAGGAACCATCGGGTCGATTGAGTCCGTCCCCGACATGATTTTGCATTCCGCTCTGTTAGTGGATTAGGCATTGCGGTTGAAGCCAGAATCGCGACCGTTGGTCCGATTCGGTGATGTTGTTTGACGCGCATTTTAGGGATTTTACTAGAAATCCGATTACGATGAAAACGTCGTTGTAATGCCCTTGTATTTTTGTATGAGAACGAATGTTGGTTTGTGGGCGGGGAAATATTGTGCGTGAGTTATGGCTTGTTATGCCTGTTTGTATTGTGAAGGCGCGGAATTGTCTTGTGGTCGGCTGGCCCGCCTATGATATTGCAAGTCATGTGTGGAGGGTGTCTCGGCAAGACAAGCCCCCCCCCCTTCTGTGTTGATTGTAGTGAAATTGATGAGTACCATGTGGTTGTGATATGATGCGATGATGGAGGCAAGAACAGGTGAGCTGATGGATGAGCCCGATTGCATGGTGGGCCAGGCGCGGTGGGATCACATCATGAGTTCTTGGCCTTGGGCTACGATGCCCTTTGGGGGAAATGATGAGTACCCTATGGTTGTGCTGTGATGGATGATGTATGATGATGTGTTAGATTCATACGCATTAGGGTGCCTTGGGTGAAACCCGGGTTTGCATTCATATTGCATTTGTAGGCCCCTTTATTATCTGATCAACATAGAAACATGGATGATGCTTGTGACACTCATGCCTGTTGTTTATGTTGTTTATCTTTATGTACATTTGCATACGAAGTGCTGACTTGCAGGGTGAAGTAGTTCCCCGGGGTCCGCTAGGACGGCCGAGAGGAGGGATGTTGTTACGCCGTTTGTGGTCAGCCATAGCTGACCCTAGTTTACCGCTCTTTGTGATTTGGATGCAGGGCAAGGATCACAGGCTGGACCTAGCTCGTCGGCCAAAAAGGCCTAAGCCTCATGAAGTGTTTACTTTTGTTTTCCTGCATTTCTGTACTTTTATTTTGATGTTCCGGCTTGCATGCCGAGGTAGCTTAGGGAGATTAGTTTTCCCCTCTTTTGGGGATTTCTTTTTTTGTTGAATGTTCCATGACTTGGACACCAGTTTTGTAAGGCCTTAAGACCAGTTTTACTCCTATGTAGTTGTGGACAATCTCTGTGTTTCTTAGTTTTGTTTCCGCTGTGTTACTTGAGTTTTGAGTTGTGTAGTTATATCATCTTTTAATACTGAAGCTGTGGCGGTTATATGTTGTGGGGTCCCGAACGGACCTTTATTATATAGTCATTACAAGGGAGGTGTTACATGCACTATATTTAAATTAAAATACTTACATATATTTCTTTTCATTGAAGGGGCTGAAAATATTAAGATCTCTGAGAGGGCTTCTGAAGGGTTGCAGAGCTTCAGAGAGTATAACTTGCCCAAGGCCATCCACAAATTCCTCAATTCCCAATTTGTCACTTTAAGTAGAATTATGGCTACTCAAAAAGAAGACACAAGCTTGAGTTGCCTTGAAGGATGCACTATTGTAATAGTGAGAATAATTAACCAAGTATCTTATAGTTTATTTGTCTACAAACTATGAATAATATTTCTTATTTTAGGCGTGGTTCTTCGAGCACACCTCTTGGCAAGTGTCAGTTGATGAGTTAGCCATGTTGGAACCCGGATACCGGTCCAACTGTTCGAGACTTGGGGGTGACTAAAGGCTACTCATTTAGTGATCGACCCACGTGAGACAAGGTGATAAGAAGCTAGAGAGCATACAAAACCACTCCAACCTGCCTATAAACAAGATCCGCGTGCTGCAGCGAGGAGGTCCCGCCACATACCCAGAAGTCTATAGGAACTTCCCCTCTTAAAGCCAATGCTGAGCTTGGCACAAGAGAGGCAGGCAAGGTACTCGCCCACCCTAGGGGGGGGGGGTGCTGAAGGTGCCTTCTACTTGTGCCTTAGGGTCTTATTTATAGGCAAATCCAAATGGACTGCGAATAGCTACTCCCGCCTTCTGAAATGAGTTGCGGATAGCTGCTCCCGCCTTCTGAAATGAGCTGCGGATAGCTGCTCCCGCCTTTTGATGGGGTGAAAATCTGTACTCGCCCCAGGTGGGGGAGGTCTTCTATACTCACCCAGGTGGGGGAGGTCTTCTGTACTCGCCCAGGTGGGGGAGGTCTTCTATACTCGCCCAGGTGGGGGGAGGTCTTCTGTACTCGCCCCAGGTGGGGGAGGTCTTCTGTACTCGCCCAGGTGGGGGAGGTCTTCTATACTCGCCCAGGTGGGGGAGGTCTTCTGTACTCGCCCAGGTGGGGGAGGTCTTCTGTACTCGCCCAGGTGGGGGAGGTCTTCTGTACTCTCCCTAGGTGGGGGAGGTCTTCTGTACTCGCCCAGGTGGGGGAGGTCTTCTGTACTCGCCCAGGTGGGGGAGGTCTTCTGTACTCGCCCTGGTGGGGGAGGTCTTATGTACTCTCCCAGGTGGGGGAGGTCTTCTGTACTTGCCCAGGTGGGGGAGATCTTCTTTGTTGTCCTCATGCATTTTTGATCTCGACGAATTACGGGTTATACACAATCCCTGCTTTTTTCGAGCTCGATACGAGCTCAGAAATACAATGTAGGATCCGTGGTTCAGAGAGATGGGTAGTGGATGACATGTCACTCAGTATCCCTCTCAAGCCCTTCGCTAGCTGAGCAAGTTCAACTAAAATAGATGGAGAAGAGTCGCCCCCATCCAGGCGCGAGGCTCAACTGGAGGTGGAGAAGATTAGACACCCTCCAGGAGCGAGGCTCAACTGGAGGTGGAGAAGAGTCGACACCCTCCAGGAGAGAGGCTCAACTGGAGGTGGAGAGGAGTCGACACCATCCAGGAGCCAGGCTCAACTGGAGGTGGAGAGGAGTCGACACCCTCCAGGAGCGAGGCTCAATTGGAGGTGGAGAAGATTAGACACCCACCAGGAGAGAGGCTCAACTGGAGGTGGAGAAGAGTCGACACCCTCCAAGAGCGAGGCTCAACTGGAGGTGGAGAAGATTAGACACCCTCCAGGAGCGAGGCTCAACTGGAGGTGGAGAAGAGTCAACACCCTCCAGGAGCGAGGCTCAACTGGATGTTGAGAAGAGTCGACACCCTCCAGGAGTGAGGCTCAACTGGAGGTGGAGAAGATTAGACACCCTCCAGACCATTCGCTAGACGAGCGAGCTCAACTAGAGGTGGAGAAGAGTCGACACCCTCCAGGAGCGAGGCTCAACTGGAGGTGGAGAAGATTAGACACCCTCCAGGCCATTCACTAGACGAGCGAGCTAAACTGGAGGTGGAGAAGAGTCGACACCCTCCAGGAGCGAGGCTCAACTGGAGGTGGAGAAGAGTCGACACCCTCCAGGCCATTCACTAGACGAGCGAGCTCAACTGGATGTGGAGAAGAGTCGACACCCTCCAGGAGCGAGGCTCAACTGGAGGTGGAGAAGATTAGACACCCTCCAGGAGCGAGGCTCAACTGGAGGTGGAGAAGAGTCGACACCCTCCATGAGCGAGGCTCAACTGGAGGTGGAGAAGATTAGACACCCTACTGGAGCGAGGCTCAACTGGAGGTGGAGAAGAGTCGACACCCTCCAGGAGCGAGGCTCAACTGGAGGTGGAGAAGAGTCGACACCCTCCAGGAGCGAGGCTCAACTGGAGGTGGAGAAGATTAGACACCCTCCAGGCCATTCGCTAGACGAGCGAGCTCAACTGAAGGTGGAGAAGAGTCGACACCCTCCAGGAGCGAGGCTTAACTGGAGGTGGAGAAGATTAGACACCCTCCAGGCCATTCGCTAGAAGAGCGAGCTCAACTGGAGGTGGAGAAGAGTCGACACCCTCCAGGAGCGAAGCTCAACTGGAGGTGGAGAAGAGTCGACACCCTCCAGGCCATTCGCTAGACGAGCGAGCTCAACCGGAGGTGGAGAAGAGTCGACACCCTCCAGGAGCGAGGCTCAACTGGAGGTGGAGAAGATCCAACACCCTCCAGGAGAGAGGCTCAACTGGAGGAGGTGCCAAACATCTTAGGCTCCTAACGTCGACTAGGTGGCAACTCTCTACTCGAGGACATCAACTTACTCGAGGGGGCAAGTAGCTGGTGTGCAGGAGAGGAGCTCGTGCAGTTACCTGGACTACGACAACACTCTGCTCGAGGACATCAACTCGCTCGAGGGGGCAAGTAGTCGGTGTGCAGGAGAGGAGCTCGTGCAGTGACCTGGACTACGACAACACTCTGCTCGAGGACATCAACTCGCTCGAGGGGGCAAGTAGCCGGTGTGCAGGAGAGGAGCTTGTGCAGTGACCTGGACTACGACAACACTCTGCTCGAGGACATCAACTCTCTCGAGGGGGCAAGTAGCTGGTGTGCAGGAGAGGAGCTCATGCAGTGACCTGGACTATGACAACACTCTGCTCCAGGACATAGAACTCACTCAAGGGGGCAAGTAGCCAGTGTGCAGGAGAGGAGCTCGTGCAGTGACCTGGACTACATCAACACTCAGCTCGAGGACATCAACTCGCTCGAGGGGGCAAGTAGTCAGTCGCAGGAGAGGAGCTCATGCAGTGACTTGAACTACGACAACACTCTGCTCGAGGACATAGAACTCACTCGAGGGGGCAAGTACCCGGTGTGCAGGAGAGGAGCTCATGCAGTGACCTGGACTACGACAACACTCTGCTCGAGGACATCAACTCGCTCGAGGGGGCAAGTAGCCGGTGTGCAGGAGAGGGGCTCGTGCAGTGACCTGGACTACGCCAACACTTTGCTCGAGGACATAGAACTCACTCGAGGGGGCAAGTAGCCGGTGTGCAGGAGAGGAGATCGTGCAGCGACCTGGACTATGACAACACTCGGCTCGAGGACATAGAACCCACTCGAGGGGGCAAGTAGCCGGTGTGGAGGAGAGGAGCTCGTGCAGTGACTGGACTATGACAACACTCGGCTCGAGGACATCAACTCGCTCGAGGGGGCAAGTAGCCGGTGTGCAGGAGAGGAGCTCGTGCAGTGACCTGGACTACGGCAACACTCTGCTCGAGGACATAGAACTCACTCGAGGGGGCAAGTAGCCGGTGTGCAGGAGAGGAGCTCGTGCAGTGACCTGGACTACGACAACACTCTGCTCGAGGACATAGAACTCACTCGAGGGGGCAAGTAGCCGGTGTGCAGGAGAGGAGCTCGTGCAGTGACCTGGACTACGACAACACTCTGCTCTAGGATTTCAACTCATTAGAGTACCTCAAAATGTAGTTTCATTCTCTCCCCTAGTAACTAGTGCACGGGTAAAGAGAGTCAGCACTTGAGGGGCAGATCGGCCAACATGCAAGGGGGGAGCTGATCTCGTCCGGCAATGCATAGGCTTGGACTTAGTATGGCGCACTGAACCCGAGACGTCATCTCATTGCTCGACCAGAAGTTTCAAGGGGAGAGGTGAGATTACACATCCTAAATCTCCCCTGAAGACATCATACTCCTTTGAGTGGACGTTCGATTCAGTTGATGAAGCGATGACCTCGCGAGTTCAGCTCGCAGAATTAAGGAGAATCCTCCACGGGTATGGACTTGCGTAATATACACTCTACCATGACCATATCATATGGATCCCTCTATGACGATTGTCATCGCGGTCAAAATGTCAAAGTCATCACTGCTTGCAAATCATATGAAAGTATTCATGGGTTTTACCAAGGCACCCATGAGTATTAATATGCTTTATGTATGAAAATGTGTTATTAATAAAAAGAGGTGAAAACGAGGGCAAACAAATGTCACCTTTGGCGAGCAGAATATCTGCGAGTAGAATACCTCTTTCCTGGCTGCCTCGCATCTCGCAAGTAGGATGCTTGCGGGCAGAATATCTGTGAGTAGAATACCTCTTTCCTGGCCGCCTCACATCTCGCGAGTAGGATGCTTGCGGGCAGAATATCTGCAAGTAGAACACCTCTTTCCCGGTCGCCTCGCATCTCGCGAGTAGGACGCTTGCGGGCAGAATATCTGCGAGTAGAACACCTCTTTCCTGGTTGCCTCACATCTCGCGAGTAGGATGCTTGCGGGCAGAATATCTGCAAGTAGAACACCTCTTTCCTGTTCGTCTCGCATCTTGCGAGTAGGACGCTTGCGGGAAGAATATCTGCGAGTAGAACACCTCTTTCCTGGTCGCCTCGCATCTCGCGAGTAGGACACTTGCGGGTAGAATATCTGTGAGTAGAACACATGCGAGCAGAATAACTGCGAGTGGAACACATGCGAGCAGAATATCTATGAGTAGAACACATGCGAGCAGAATATCTGCGAGTAGAAAAATTGCGAGTTGATTGTGTTGGGTTTTCTGTACCCCTCGAAAGGGATGACATATCAAATATGCGCAGTGGAAATAACAAGAACAACCCAAAAGAAGCTAACGGATCTTGCGGTTTTTCATGATTCAAGAGAATAAGCAAATCGAAATACATGGTACCTCTGCGGGATTGAGTCAACACTCAACCAAGGTGCTCCCAAGAGAAATCCGAAATCTGAGTTCCAAGAACCGAAGTGTGTCGGCTCCTTTACAACGATCCACACGAACGATGGAGAACCCTAGCTTCTTATCGTACAAGAACTAGGTCGTAGAAGGAAGCTCTCAACGTCCTCACGGACTGCTAGGTCCGATCCAGAGGAGGCGGCGACCGACGGCGGCGACTAGCGGCGGCGGACGGATCGAGAGCGATCGGAACACTTCCGTCTTCGGCTCTCCAGAAATCGCGAAAGGCTCGATCTAAAAACCGTCTTTTTTCGAAGCCCTAATCACGTTCTTTTATACGCAAGGCATAAAATAGGCTATCCGCAGACCAGAGGGAAAAAACAGAAAATCTATCCAGATTTACGTTCGCCGAATTCGACTAATCGATATAACCGAATTCGACTCAGATTCGGCGAAACCATTTCGACGAATTCGTCTACGACCTATTGCTTTGAGATCACCTCAGAAACTCCAACAGATTGAGCTCTCCAGAGCTAGAACTCGCCTCAATTTGAACTCACCTGACCAGGTACTCTCCTCACTCCCTTCTCATCAAGGCTCACCGTGAGGTCTCACACTAAAGTTTCTTACTCCGGTCACAGTCCACGCTCACCGCACCAAAAATGTTGGAACCCGAATACTGGTCCAACTGTTCGAGACTTGGGAGTGACCAAAGGCTACTCGTTTAGTGATCGACCCACGTGAGACAAGGTGATAAGAAGCTAGAGAGCATACAAAACCACTCCAACCTGCCTATAAACAAGACCCGCGTGCTGCAGCGAGGAGGTCCCGCCACATACCCGGAAGTCTATAGGAACTTCCCCTCCTAAAGCCAATGTTGAGCTTGGCACAAGAGAGGCAGGCAAGATACTCGCCCACCCGGGGGGGTGAAGGTGCCTTCTACTTATGCCTTGGGGTCCTATTTATAGGCAAATCCAAATTGACTGCGAATAGCTTCTCCCGCCTTCTGAAATGAGCTGCGGATAGCTGCTCCCGCCTTTTGACGGGGTGAAAAATCTGAACTCGCCCCAGGTGGGGGAGGTCTTCTGTACTCGCCCAGGTGGCGGAGGTCTTCTGTACTCGCCCAGGTGGGGGAGGTCTTCTGTACTCACCCAGGTGGGAGAGGTCTTCTGTTCTCGCCCCAGGTGGGGGAGGTCTTCTGTACTCGCCCAGGTGGGGGAGGTCTTCTGTACTCGTCTAGGTGGGGGAGGTCATCTGTACTCGCCCAGGTGGGGGAGGTCATCTGTACTCGCCCAGGTGGGGGAGGTCTTCTGTACTCGCCCAGGTGGGGGAGGTCTTTTGTACTCGCCCAGGTGGGGGAGGTCTTCTGTACTCGCCCAGGTGGGGGAGGTCTTCTGTACTCGCCCCAGGTGGGGGAGGTCTTCTGTACTCGCCCAGGTGGGGGAGGTCTTCTGTACTCGCCCAGGTGGGGGAGGTCTTCTGTACTCGCCTAGGTGGGGGAGGTCTTCTGTACTCGCCCAGGTGGGGGAGGTCTTCTGTACTCGCCCAGGTGGGGGAGGTCTTCTGTGCTCGTCCAGGTTGGGGAGGTCTTCTGTGTTGTCCTCATGCATTTCTGATCTCGACGAATTACGTGTTATACAAGCCAGACCACAATTTTATCAGTGGTCTTCTAAGCTTAGTAATATTGCCAAATATTGTTTGAATTTAGGTTACCAACTATCAAAGCTTAACACAATAAGTTGATGTTATTTTTTTAATGTTTGGGTTTTGTAACATCTAACATAAGTAGTTTGGAAATTTGTTTCTGATGTTTCAACAAATAAAATATTTTTAATATCTAACATAATGTAGACATGTTTAACATCTAAAAGGATGTACTATCTCACATAAGTTGTTATATTTTGTGTACATAAACAGGACATTTCTAAGTATTCTTAAAGAGGAGAAGATTCTACTTAAAGAAAAGGAGGATGAGCCAGACTTTTAGGAAGAGAGAAGGGAGATTAAGAAGGATAAGGAAGAGAGGAAGGAGGGTAAAAAGAAGAAGATAGAGAGAAAGGAAAGAATGAGGAGGAGGGAAGAGAAGGAGGAGAAGAGTCTTTATATCCGAACATGGAGGCGAGCGCGGGAGAACATGGCGTCTATGCATTGGCGTGCAGGTGCGCGCGTGGCGCGCCGGTGCGTGGGTGGCCCGCAGGTACTTACGCTGTTTGGCGTCGATTGTTGGGGGGAATCCATGAAACCATGACGAAGATGAATTCACTCTAGTCGAAACATCGAGACGGAGAAAACATAAGCGGAAGATACCTGAATCCATTTAGATGGATTATTGCGGTCACGGATCCTCGGGCAGTCCGGGGAGGCGCGCGACGATGGAGGTTGTGGCGATGGCGGCGGTGAGAGTGGGAAATGGGGGGGGGGAGGGGCTGATGAGGTATTTTCTCCTAAGTGTGAAAAGAGGCTAGTCGTCTTTGACTATGAAATTAGCATATGCTCTTGAAGGAAGCTTCCTGGAAAGAGGGGAAGTCAACATGTGCTCTTAAAGGAAGCTTCTAGGAAGGTGGCCAAAGGAAGCTTCATATTATTCGACATGTGTTCTTTGACCGAGGGAAGCTTCATGGAAGCTTCAAGGAAGCTTCCTCCATATGCTATCTACCACCATCTACCTCTTGGTTTTAGCCTTATAAATATGCATGAAGGAGGAGAGGTAAGAATCCACTTCTCTCCAATCTCAAGCATTGAAAGAGTTTCTATAGAGGCCTTTGTGGCAAGCGTCTTAGTTTGGGGAGAGCTTTCGGACGTCTCTGCTGTTGGAACATGGTTTTCCGCATCCCTTTGATTTGAGAATAACAAATCCTACTTGTATTTGATCTTGTTTGCCATTGTGTTTTTAGCATGCAGGTTTGGACAGTTATGCACCAGGTTGCTGCAACAATGGTCTGGCACTAACCACAAGCTGAAGGATTGTAAGTTGTTTAACGCCAGGCGTTAAGCTTAACGCTGGGCGTTAGCGCTAGATGAAAGCTGCGTTCGACGAACGGAAGCTGCGTTCAACGAAATGGGAATTGCGTTCGACGATCTGGCATTCGACGAAACGGTGTTCGACGAAAGATGAAACTCAACGCCAGGCATTAGAGCTTAACACCAGACGCTATCCGTTCGACGAAAATAGCGTTCGACGAAATAAATTGCCGTTCGACGAATTGAGCTGCTGTTCGACGAAATGGCGTGCCAGCTGATTAAAGAAAGAATCTCAACGCCAGGCGTTAGTCTTAACGCCGAGCGCTATCCGGTATACGAATTTGGCAAGGAGAAAGTAGCCGTGATTGCATGAGGAACTTTAGGAATGATTTGCCCAACGCCCCGCGTTAGCCTTAACGCCGACGTTAGTATTGCCTAAAATAAAACATTTCCTAAAGTGCAGAATCTCCTTCCTCTTCTAAAGATCCGAGCCATCAATATGTTGCTATACATGGTCAACGCCTGGCGTTAGCACTTAACGCCGTCGTTAGCTCAAAGTCTATAAATTGGAGGATTTCGTCTTCTCCAACAACTGATTGCCAAGAGCCCTATTCCAACACTTCAAAAACTTTGTGAGGGCCGTATTTCCAGACAAACACATCTCCCACTCATATTTCAAAAGGAGGAATCAAAAGAGGCTTAGATTAACACGCTAACTCAACTCGAAGAACGCACACTTGGACTTCAACGATCTTCAGCGATTCTTTGGCGTCTCCTTCAGATTACCTCATAGGGAGTTTTATATTTGTATTTTGTCCTTTATTTCATCTTTGTAATCGGTTCGTGAATTCGCCGCGTGTTGGCGACTAGGTCTGGATAGGACTTAGGGAGGAATTCGCCTCGTGTTGGCGACTAGGTCTAAGGAGTAGATCTAAGGGGTGCTCGAGGCCTTTCTGGTGATAGATTGGCTAGAGCGGCTTGAGGCCGTATCTGGGGAGAGATCGGCTAAAGCCAACCAGTTCGTGGGGGATACGAGTCGGTATAGAAAACGAAAAGCGTATTTCTTTATTCGCTTTGATTTCTAGCGTCATTGAAATCAAATTTTGTAATCAAGTTTATTAATGATAATCATGCCTTTTCAAGTTGAATAAAATTGATTTCATTATTCCAATCTCTTTACTCTTGATTCAACTTACTTCACCATAAAATATAAAAAGTTTTCTATTAAATATTAAAGTTTTTTTAAAACCCTTATTCACCCCCCTTCTAAGGGTGCCTCAAGATCCAACAAGTGGTATCAGAGCCAGGTTATTCCAAATCGGCTTAACAACCGGGAATAATGGCGTCTCTTGATCATGATCTCGCTTCTACTAGTGGAGAAAGTTTTATTGTAAATGAAAAAGGATTATCACCACCTTTATTTATGGATAAAAATTATAAAGGGTGGAAAATATTAATGAAATTTTTTCTTAAAGCTTTAGATGAAAAAGTCTGGAATATCACTATTGAAAAGCCAACTAGCATATTAAATAGAAACGAAATCGTTTTAAATGCTAAATCCATAAATTGTCTATTTTGTGCGTTAGATGAAAATATTTTCAAACTTATTTATACTTTGCCTACCGCATTTGAGATTTGGAATTTTCTTGAAAATACTTATGATTCTCGTTCTGTAGGTATGGAACAAACGCAAGACGTGGAGAACATACAAGCTTGCACGAATGTTCAAGAAAGCTCCTCTCATGATGGATCAATGGAGTGCACATCAAGAGGAAGAGAAGAAGAAACATTATCTTTGGAAGAGGGGTGCCAAAAAGATGTCAAAGGAACTATTTGTTTAAATCTTGCCTCTTCCGATAACAATGTAAGGAAATCAAATTCTTCCCTTTTTGTGACAAATTCCATTTACGCATTACATATACTACAAAGTACTAAGCGCAAAATTAAGAAATTAAAAAATGTTAATAAACATTTGCGCATAGAAAATAAAAATTTAAAGGCAAAAATTAATGAATAATCAAATTCTAATTTATCTAGTTCTATCCATGGCTCCTTAGTTGAAAACATTGCACCTTGTATAGAATTTAATGATTGAAAAGAAAAATGCAAGAAACTTGAAAAGGAACTTCTTTTTACAAAAGAACAAAATGAAAGATTATGTTTAGAAAATTCATCCTTGAAAAATGATTGTGCTAAGTGTAAAGACTATAAAATTGAAATTAAAGAGATGGATGAAACATTTGATGAATACAGAAATAACTATCAAAATCATATTGATTCAATTGTTTCCATTCTTAAAAATAGCACAATCGCTTATAATAAAGCTAGACATAATCTTAAAGTTAAGAATGATGAGTTAAAATAAAAAATCAACTTGCTTATGAAAATGGTAAATACAAATTCACAATATCAAACTATATCTAAAAACAAGTTGAATATGAATATGAGCATCTGGACTAAGTTTAATAATGGGAGTAAGGAACATAAATGATTTGTAAATCAAAATCGCCATTATTTACAAAATCATGTTTCTCCCAACCTAAAATTAAATGCAATCAAATTTTCTTCAAATTATAAATTCAAAAATCATTTTGAGCCAAATATTCAAGTAAATGATTATGGAAATTTGAAAACTAAAAATAATGTTTGTTCAAGGTTTGAATGGAGGCCCAAAGTTAAAGATGAAACACTAACTCCACTAAAAAGGGCCCATTCATCACTATCTCCCCAAGAGCAAACACGATATATTTGGGTACCCAAAGGAACCGTCACACCCGGTCCTCTTTGGATACCTAAATCTCTCATTCAATGGTATCCTATCATTTGCATGAAGTAGAAATCAACTAAAAATGAACTATCATTATTGTACTTCATGATATGCCTAACCTATTTTTGTTTATTTTCCTTTTTTGTTGAACCATCATGATATGATCACTTTATATAACTTGTGATATGACTTTCACATATTAAACCAAAATCCATAAATAAATCAAATTGAATAAAGTTGAATAAAAAGTCATATCATTTTTCAAGTGATCTACTTATCCTTTTTATGTTTATCCTTCTAAATCCATTATATGATATTTTTAAGACTAAATGAAATAATTGTCAAAATGGATTTAAAAGGTATTTTAAGGGAATTAGGCTAAATTTAGAAACTATTTGCGTCATTTGTTTGCCTCTATCATGCCTAACCAAAATCTGAAAAATTGAAAGTTAAAATTCATAATAACTATGTGCTTTAAAAACAAATATAATGAGAAATTAATCTTGCATAAAAGCCATAGTTTATAAATTGTTCACAGAATAGATAAAAACAAAAATAAAAGGAAAAGCATGATAACAGCTAACGCTGGGCGCAAGCAGTAATGCCAGGCGTTAGATAATATTGTCCAAATACTAAACACTATTATTACAGAACTGAAAACCACCTTAAAATTGTCTACTTTCACAAAGTGAGTCTGATTCTCCAGTAGTTGAACTGCCTCGTTCCCTTGACCTTCGAGTACCGCGAGTCGAGCGACGTGGCGGATCCTCCACGGGAACCTCCCAATCCCTTTCTTCTGCCGGCGTCGGTTTCAACTTCAGGGCCCTGATCATGTATCACATCATTTTCTCGATCCGTGACATTCTTCGTGTCGCGTTCTCTTTGAATTCTTCAAACGACTCCTGATGCTCCCGATTCGTCTCTCGGAGTGAAACACCTCGTCGTAGGGGTGGCCGTGAAGATGATGGTATATCTCGTGGTCGAGGTACTCGAAAGGTTGAAGTAGAATAAATCTCAGGAACAAGATCATTAATGTAGTTACTCTTGATTATATACTCATACTTCCCCATCACCACCCGTTGTATAAGTCCTCCTAAGGGAAGAGTGTTGAGTCGAGACCGTCTTGGATCCTTCAACTTAAAAGTATAACGAATCTGAGAAAGGATAAGATCTGCCACATCAAAAAGTACTTCCTGCATAATATGATATGTCACTATGCTCAATTGTGCAGTGATCTTCTTTGTGTCTCCAGACTTCAACATAATTGTATGTCGTAAAATCTTGAATTAAAAATTCTTCCTCCCTAAGTGAAGAAACATCCGTAATTTGATCTTTTGTCTCCTTCCCGTGCAATACCAGATTTATTGGTGTCCAATCCCGCTCAACTCTATACTTTTCTACCACATCTAAATGATAATTATTCTCTATTAACCCAAACTCATTCCGAAGATCTTCATGCGTGATTTGAGTAACTTCAGACTAGATCATTGACATCACTCCTCCATGAAGCTCTGTTTCTGACGGATCATACAAATTGTTATAAAATTCTCGAACAAAATCTGTAGAAAAGCAATCGTCAGAAATCACTGACAACACTCCTGATGCTGCTAGGAGATTCTGAATATGAGCATGACGTGGGAGGTCTATGTGCAACACCACCAACAATGGCCTTTTCAATCCCCACATATAATTGATAAGACTTTTGTGGGGGATGGGCCGATGAATTTCTGGCACGAACTCCATGACCACTGGAAGAAGCCATAAACCTGCACACAACAAAACATCAACAAAATTTCTCTTATCAACGCCAGGCGTTATTGTCAACGCCCGACGCATGCTCTGTAATTTCCTATTACTACCAGTACACAATGACATCCCTCAGAAACACTTATAAATCAAAAATTTCGTAAAATGATAGGGATAATTGGAAAATTACCAACACAACTAAAAAACAACCAAAAGAGGTAATGGAAAGACTTTTTTCTTTGAAAATCTCAAAAACCCTTTCCTCAACTCAAAACCTGAAAACCCTAGATCTCACTACCATAGATCTATCATATACCATATCAAAACACTTCAATACTTTAAAGGATTTCAATTTAGGGGTTGAGAAGTGATTTAATCAAAAAATATGAGAAGAAAAACATCAATTTTACCTAGATCTGAAAGTGCTGGCGGCGAAACCTGGAGAAGACACGACCTGAAATGATGAGAAAAGAAAAGAACTCGGATTTAGGGCTTTTATATAAAGCGAACTCAACGTCAGCGTTGAGTTCAACGCCAGGCGTTGTCCTCTTGTCTTATATAATTGCAAATTTCTCTGCTGGTCATCTATCTATGTATTATTATGACTACACCTTATTTACTCTTTCATGAAAAGAAAAATCAAAAATATTATATAATATAAAATATAAAAATATTTTAAAACCACCAAAATATGTTTAATTTAGCCTTCAAAACATATCAACTTTCTCTGAAATTTCTACCCTAAGAAGGTCAATGTGCATACTATCTATGCCGAAGATTTTTTTTTTCAAAAACCTAAAAAAGTGAGTACTGTTTCAGCGTTAACAACTTAACGCCAGGCGTTAGCCTTTTTCTCCAGATGAAAATTCTGCGTTCACTAGTATCTTTCTGGTATTTTTCTAATGATTTTTCTCATTATATTGTGTCTAATTTCAAATTATTTTATTATTAATTTGGTTGTTTTATTTCAAAATACAAAAAAATTCAAATAATTCAAAATGATCAAAAATATGTTTTGTTATCTGTTTTGCTTTAACTCTTTATAAAATTATGGTTTGACTATAAGTCTTCACAAGAGCATACATCTTAGTCATTTTATTTCAAATGGTCAAAATTGATTAGGCATACACATTAAGATTCTCTTCAATGTCTAATTTTAATTTCAAATTTCCTAAACATTGTTTTATCTTCATGCATTGACCTTAATCTGATTATGTGCAATGAAATAGTCTATAGATAATTGTGTATGATTGCCTAGCATGCCTCTAAGCATGAATAATATTTTATGATAATCAATGATTCATACACTCACTAATTTTGGCAATCTACATGTGTTCATAATCTTAGTTTTGCATGATTGTGTAGTGTAATAATTTTAACACCTTGAGTTGTATGTCTAAATTACCTACACCATCTTTTAAAATAAATTTTTTGCACACATAGAAGTGTTATTTCAATAATATTATTGTTCGCAACAACAAGTGAATTCGGAGACCTTCGGCTCAAAATAAAAATCCAAAATAAAAAGCCAAAGATAACTCCACCAAACACTACTCACCCTCCTGATAAGACTTAATGAGCATTGTGAGGTTGAGCTCCTTGTAAAGAATTGTAAAGTGTCTTGTGCAAACATATTTCTTTTTATCACTTCTATTTGTACACCGGATCACTAAAATTAAAATTTTATAAAAAAAGACTTATGTGATCCCCCAAGCAATACTTCGCTCCCTGATAAATCTTAATGAACATTGTGTGGGCGAAGCACCTTGGTAGTTGTACGTATGTTATGTGCTTTGAAATTTTATTCTAGATGTGATGTGTGAAAGTAATTCTATGATTACAATCCTAATGTTGTTGTTACTATTTCAAGATATATGTCATGTGTTTTGATTATTTCACTTGTATACTTTTATCAAAACACCTTATGCACACATCATTGATTTTCATAAAGCTTCTACTCATGAGAATTGGATCCTAATGCAAAATTACATAATTCTCTAAAACCTTAAGTAAAAGCACTAGATTGCAATGCATGATTTCTATAATGTTTTCTTTATTTGAAATATGAATTGGGTACATTGTAGTTCTAATCTTTTTGAATATGTTGATTCATGCTTGCCTATTTGGTATGAAAATTTTCAAAGTTAAAATGCTCAAATGTGAAGAGTCTAGACATATTGTTGGAATGGTCAAACTATAATAAAAATACTACTCTTAATTATTTTGTTTTTCCGCATTTCTCGTTTTAGTCATGTATTTCGTTTACCATGTGTTCTTATGCTTATTTCTAAGGATTTGTCTTTCACTTGTACTTGTCAAACAATATTGCATCTCTTTTAACAAGTGGTACAAACAAGTAATATTCTTCTTAAAAATTAATTTGAAAAACAAGTGGTAGAATTCTTTTGGTAAAATCATGGAATGTTGTTCTTTCACGCTTATCATATATTTTTCCGCTGTGCCACTCTCTCCCTTAGCTCGATCATGACTTACTTTTTGTTTACATAAAACTCTTAATCCTCTCTTAGTTATGTCCCAACTTTTGTCGTCTTTATTCTAGTTTTGTTTCACTCCACCCTTTTTTGCTAATAACAAAGGGGGAGAATAAAATGCTAAATCATATTGATTAACAGAGTAGGATTCACTAGATTAAGGGGAAGCATGTATCTAGTTTATGGGAGTATACACTAAGGGGGAGTATCTTTGTAGGGGGAGCACAATGTTCAATGAACTATAATTCCTATTATTATCTTATAATTGCTGAGTGTCATATATCCTTATAAAAACACAAATTCTTTATCTAGGAATCTGATTTATCTCTATTGGATTTGTTATTATCAAAAGAGAGAGATTGTTGGAACATGGTTTTCCGCATCCCTTTGATTTGAGAATAACAAATCTTACTTGTATTTGATCTTGTTTTCCATTGTGTTTTTAGCATGCAGGTTTGGACAGTTATGACACCAGGTTGCTGCAACAATGGTCTGACACTAACCACAAGCTGAAGGATTGTAAGTTGTTTAACGCCAGACGTTAAGCTTAACGCTGGACATTAGCGCTAGATGAAAGCTGCGTTCGACGAACGGAAGCTGCGTTCGACAAAATGGGAACTGCGTTCGACGATCTGGCGTTCGACGAAACTGTGTTCGATGAAAGATGAAACTCAACGCCAGGCATTAGAGCTTAACACCGGACGCTATCCGTTCGACGAAAATGGCGTTCGACGAAATAAATTGCCGTTCGACGAATTGAGCTGCTGTTCGATGAAATGGCGTGCCAGCTGATTAAAGAAATAATCTCAACGCCAGGCATTAGTCTTAACGTCGGGCGCTATCCGGTCGACGAATTTGGCAAGGAGAAAGCAGCCGTGTTTGCAGGAGGAACTTTAGGAATGATTTGCCCAACGCCCCGCGTTAGCCTTAACGTCGGCGTTAGTATTGCCCAAAATAAAACAATTCCTAAAGTGCAGAATATCCTTCCTCTTTTGAAGATCCGATCCATCAATATGTTATTATACATGGTCAACGCCTGGCGTTAGCGCTTAACGTCGTCGTTAGCTCAAACTCTATAAATTGGAGGATTTCGTCTTCTCCAACAACTGATTGCCAAGAGCCCTATTCCAGCACTTCAGAAACTTTGTGAGGGTCGTATTTCCAGACAAACACATCTCCTACTCATATTTCAAAAGGAGGAATCAAAGGAGGCTTGGTTCAACACGCTAACTCAACTCAAAGAATACACGCTTGGACTTCAACGATCTTCAGCGATTCTTCGGCGTCTCCTTCAGATTACCTTATAGGGAGTTTTATATTTGTATTTTGTATTTTGTCCTTTATTTCATCTTTGTAATCGGTTTGTGAATTCGCCGCGTGTTGGCGACTAAGTCTGGATAGGACTTAGGGAGGAATTCGCCTCGTGTTGGCGACTAGGTCTAGGGAGTAGATCTAGGGGTGCTCGAGGCCTTTCTGGTGATAGATTGGATAGAGCGGTTTGAGGTCGTATCTGGGGAGAGATTGGCTAAAGCCAACCGGTTCGTGGGGATACGAGTCGGTATAAAAAACGAAAAGAGTCTTTCATTATTCGCTTTGATTTCTAGCGTCATTGAAATCAAATTTTGTAATCAAGTTTATTAATGATAATCATGCCTTTTCATGTTGAATAAAATTGATTTCATTATTCCAATCTCTTTACTCTTGACTCAACTTACTTCACCATAAAATATCAAAAGTTTTCTATTAAATATTAAAGTTTTTTTAAAACCCTTATTCACCCCCCTCTAAGGGCGCCTCAAGATCCAACATCCGCGACGTTGACGAGAAATACTTCGCCTACACGGATTGGATCTGGAGCAGACTTTGGCAAGGATTCGAAGAGGCATCTAGGAGAGGATCTGTGTAATCCGTCTCGTCCGCCACTGTCGGTAACTTGCAATTTTTCTGCTACTGTTTATTGTGTATTGTTGTTTGGTGCGAAGTTGGTGAAGATCCTGTGTGGATCGAGGAGGGAAAGCCTTGTAATTGCCGATTTATTTTTACATATTTAGTGGCTGCTTTCCGGGTTGGACTCCGATCATCCCGTGGTTTTCACCCTATTGGGTTTCCATGTTAAATCTCTGTGTCACCTTTATTATTATTATTTTGTGTTGTGTTTTTGGTTGTGTATCGGCATACCGCTAAGCGGTCGTGTATGTACTTGCTCGAACTAATTTGCAGGTGCTCTGGTCGGGCTTGCATACTCTCTATAGCCCAACAAGTGGTATCAGAGCCAGGTTCATTATTAGAGCAGTTATCAGGCCGACTTATTTGAGATTTGAGATGAGCCAATCAAATATTTCGGGTTGGTGATCGGGTGCGGTAGGTGATGACTATTGGTCCGCTCCCTATCCTCTTTGATTTTCTTCTTGGAAATAATCGGCTCAGAGAACAGAGGTTAGTCTGATCAATGGACAGAGCATAATGGAATCTACTTCAGGTTCGAGTTCCGAGAAAATGGTGAAATTAAACTGCGCAAATTACCATCTGTGACACTTACTGATGGAAGATCTCATCTACGTCAAGGGATGACATGCTCTATATTTGAGGAGATGCCTAAAGACATGGATCCAAATAAGTGGAAGGTAGAGCACCAGATGTTATGCAAATTCATCAGACGGTTTGTGGAACCGAACGTCTACAATCATGTCGCGAGTATCATTGATGCAAAAATCCTTTGGAAGACCTTGGAAACATTGTATGCCAAGAGTACTGGCATCAACAAGCTATATCTACTGAAGAAGTTGGGGGAGTTCAGATACAGAAATGGATCCCTTATCTTGGATCATGTGAACGAGTTCCAAGGTATTATTGATCAACTTACTGCTATGAAGGTGACCTTCAAGGACGAGATCAACGCACTATGGTTGCTGAAGTCTCTTACAGACTCTTGGGAGATGGTTAGAGTTTCTCTAATCAACTCCTCTCCCAGGGGCATCATTACTATGGAGATTGCCATGAGTGGCATCCTGAACGAAGAGGTGAAAAGACAGTCTCAAGGGATATTAGACTCTTCTTCACGAGATGACATCCTCTACACTGAGCTTAGGGGGAGAGGCAAGAGCAAGAGTAGAGAAAGGAAGAGCGAGAGGGGACAAAGCAGGGGGAAGTACAAATCACGTTATCAAAATGTGGAGTGTTACTATTGCCATAAGAAGGGGCATATTCAGAAGTTCTGTTATTATCTGAAGAATGACGAAAGGAAGAAAGGAGTGTCTACTGATGATAAGAAGGAGAGTCACACTGCAACCATTATATCTACAAAGGATGATGTCATCATTATTGGAGATGATGTCACAGTTGCACTCTCATGCGATGACCGAAGCTGGATTATTGATTTTGGGGCTTCTGCACATGTCTCCCACAACAGGGAGCTATTTGCTACCTATACTACTCACGATTGTGGAGTGCTTAGGATGGGCAATGGAGACACGCCGAAAGTCATCGGGAGGGGAGACATGCACCTGAAGACGAGCACTAAAGGATTGATGATCCTAAGAGATGTGCGACATGTTCCTGACATTCGCTTCAACCTAGTTTCAATTGGAAAACTAGGTGATGTGGGACACTTAAGTATCTTTGGTGGAGATTTTTGGAAGTTGATCAAGGGGTCGCTAGTAGTGGACAGAGGTTATAAAGAGACTGGTTTATACTACATGGAGGGGAGGCCTGAAGCTGCTCAGGTCAACACTGTCAGAGATGGAGCATCTAACTCCATATGGCACAGGAGATTGTGTCACATCATCCAGAAAAGGGCTAGGATGTCTCTTCAAGAAGCAGATGATCACTGACCTATCTGAGGATCAGTTGGAGAGATGCGATCACTGTATGGCTGGAAAGCAGAATAGAGTTTTATTCAGCCACAGCTCCACCAGGAGATCCGAGCCACTATAGCTCATACATACTGATGTTTGTGGGCCTCTGAAGGTCCAGACAAGAGGAGTAGCGTCTTACTTCGTGATGTTCATTGATGACTATTCGAGAAAACTTTGGGTCTATGCTATTAAGAACAAAGATGAGGTTCTCTGCACTTTTCGTAGATTCCACGTTGAGGTGGAGAGGCAATCCGGGAAGAAGCTAAAGTGCATCAGGTCCAACAATAGGGGAGAGTATATTGATCCGTTTGATGAATACTGCAAAGAACAAGGGATCAGACATGAAAATACTCCGCCCAAGACGCCGCAGCTAAACGACGTAGCTGAAAGAATGAACAGGACCTTGATGGAGAGGGTGAGGTGCATGCTATCTAAGTGAAAGCTACCTGACATGTTTTGTGGTGAGGCTTTATATTCAGCTGCACACGTCATCAACCTATCTCCCAGTTATGCATTGCAGGAGGATGTTCCTGATAGGGTCTGGTATGGGAAGGGCCCTTCGTATAGTCACTTGAGGGTCTTTGGGTGCAAAGCCTTTGTGCACATCCCTCAGGATGAAAGATCTAAGTTGGATTCTAAGACCCGTCAATGCATATTTTTGGGATATGGACGCAGCGGCGAGTTTGGCTATATGTTCTTTGATCTGGTTGAGAAGAAGCTTGTACGCAGTCGTGGCGCCATATTTTGTGAGGATCAGACTATGCTTGATCCTGAAAAGACTGAGAAGGCTGACTCTCACACTAATGAAGAGTCTCCTATGACTGGAGGTGATGATACTGAGGAGGCCGCAGAGCCTGATCTGGTGCAGGGCGTTGAGCCACTTCCAGTCTATGAGGACATGAATGATGACGAGCCTACAAAGGACATCATTGATGATGCGCCCATACCAGTAGCTGAGCTCGCTCCATGGAGGTCTGATCGAGTCAGACAACCATCTTCAAGATACTCTGCTACTGAGTATATTTTGTTGACTGATGCGGGGGAGCCCGAGTGTTTTGATGAAGCAGTACAGAACTTGGAGAAGAAAGAGTGGATGGTTGCTATGCAGGAGGAGATGCAATCTCTGCATGAGAACCATACTTATAAGCCGGTACGATTGCCTAAGGGCAAGAAGGCTCTGAAGAATCTATGGATTTTTAGAGTAAAGCAGGGAGACCCCTCGACACCACTCAGATACAAGGCAAGATTAGTGGTGAAGGGTTTCAGTCAAAAACGTGGAGTTGATTTTGATGAGATCTTCTCTCCTGTTGTGAAGATGTCGTCTATTCGGCTGTTCTTGGCCTTGCTGCAAGGCTAGACCTGGAGATTGAGCAGATGGATGTCAAGACTACCTTTCTGCATGACGATCTTGAGGAGGAGCTTTATAGAGCAGCCAGAAGGTTTCAGGGAGAAAGGGAAGGAGAGTCTAGTCTGTCGCCAAAAGAAGAGCTTATATGGTCTAATGCAGGCCCTGCGACAGTGATACATGAAGTTCGATGCTTTTATGGGGGGAGATTGACTTCAGGAGGACCACCCTTGATCACTGCGTGTTTGTGAAGCAGTAGCCTCCAGAGGATTTCATTATTTAACTCCTTTATGTTGACAACATGCTGATAATCGGGAGGAGCACTGCGCGCATTGCCGAGCTGAAGCAGCAGTTGAGCTCCACATTTGCGTTGAAGGACTTGGGAGCTGCGAAGACCATCCTAGAGATGCATATTCGGAGAGACAGGGACTCCAAGCAACTTTGGTTATCGTAGGAAAGATATATCAGGAAGGTGCTGCAGAGATTTAATATGGATCAGGCTAAGAAGGTGAGCACGCCCCTTGCAGCTCATTTCAGACTTACTGCTGACCAATGTCCGAGCACGCCTGTGGAGAAAGAGGAGATGCAGAAGGTTCCATATGCTTCTGCAGTTGGAAGTCTTATGTATACCATGGTTTGCACTCGCCCTGATATAGTGCATGTTGTTGGCACTGTGAGCAGGTTTCTCTCCAATTACGTGAGAGAACATTGGAGCGCTATGAAATGGATTCTGAGGTATTTGCATGAGACGTCAGACTTGACGTTAAGGTTTGGAGATAGTGAGTCAAAGCTACTGGGCTGCACTGATGCTGATATGACTGGAGATTTGAACTCCAGAAGATCAACCTCTGGGTACCTGATCCTATTTGCGGGGGTGGGGGTGGGGTGGGGGAGGGGAGGGGGGGGGGGGGGCGGTGGTGGAGGGGGGGGGGGGGTTGTTTCATGGCAGTCGAGATTGCAGAAGTGTGTTGCACTGTCGACCACGGAGGTAGAGTTTATTGCAGTCACTGAGCCAGGAAAAGAGCTTCTTTGGATGAAGCGTTTCATCAAAGAGCTGAGTTTTACTCAGGAGCGCTATACACTCTTATGTGACAGTCAGAGCGCGATTCATTTAAGGAAGAACCCCACCTTCCACTCGAGATCCAAGCATATTGATACGCAGTATCATTGGATACGCGATACTCTAGAGCAGAGAGAGCTTGATTTGCAGAAGTTGTACACGGATGACAATGAAGCAGATACGCTTACAAAGACCGTGTTGAGGGGAAAGTTCGAGCATTGTGTGAGAATCAGTGGCATGGCGATCTCCTCCACATAAGCACAAAGTGGAATTAATTGTTGGGCAGATTTCCCGTCCTTTATGGAGAAAACTGTTGGACTCGAGTCTTATTAACTCGAACTTGATGGCGCTGGATCTATCGACATATGGAGGAGAAATGAAGGTCTTACCAAATGAAGATTATTAAAAGGACACATTTTTCACTTAGTCGAAAAGGGGGAGATTTGATGAGGTATTTTCTCCTAAGTGTGAAAAGAGGCTAGTCATCTTTGACTATGAAATTAGTTTATGCTCTTGAAGGAAGCTTCCTGGAAAGAGGGGAAGTCAACATGTGCTCTTAATGGAAGCTTCTAGGAAAGTGGCCAAAGGAAGCTTCATATTATTCGACATGTGTTCTTTGACCGAGGGAAGCTTCAAGAAAGCTTCCTCCACATGCTATCTACCACCATCTACCCCTTGATTTTAGCCTTATAAATAGGCATGAAGGAGGAGGGGTAAGAATCCACCTCTCTCCAATCTCAAACATTGAAAGAGTTTCTATAGTGGCCTTTGTGGCAAGAGTCTTAGTTTGGGGAGAGCTTTCGAACGTCTCTGCGACGTTGACGAGAAATACTTCGCCTACATGGATTGGATCTGGAGCAGACTTTGACAAGGATTCGAAGAGGCATCTAAGAGAGGATCTGTGTAATCCGTCTCGTCCGACACTGTCGGTAACTTGCAATTTTTCTGCTACTGTTTATTGTGTATTGTTGTGTGGTGCGAAGTTGGCGAAGATCCTGTGTGGATCGAGGAAGGAATGCCTTGTAATTGCCTATTTATTTTTACATATTTAGTGGCGGCTTTCCGGGTTAGACTCCGATCGTCCCGTGGTTTTCACCCTATTGGGTTTCCACGTTAAATCTCAGTGTCATCTTTATTGTTGTTATTGTGTTGTGTTTTTTGTTGTGTATCGGCATACCGCTAAGCGGTCGTGTAGGTACTTACTCGAACTAATTTGCAGGTGCTCTGGTCGGGCTGGCGTGCTCTCTAGCCCAACAGGTGCTTGGGCATAGGCCGTAGGCGGGTGCCTCACGCAGCGCGTGCCGGCGCGCAGTTGCACGCTGGTGCGTAGAGAGGGAGGCGCACCCTTTGCTCGGGCACGGCGCGCCGAGGCCTGCATGGCCTTTGCTCGGGTGCGGCAAGAAATTACGTATAATTAAATTTTTGGGAAATATAGATCCAAATAAGATATATCGTATAAGTTTTTGGGAAATGTTTCAGTTGCCGTGTAAATCGCACTGCAATAAATTACGCAAAATTAGTTTTTTTCCCTGCTGCAAATAGAAGATGAAGGACCCAAATGCCAGTTTATATGTCTTGGCTTATTGTGGCCGATAATTATATGAGAATATCGTCGTCTTCATCACGGTCTAATTTTTTTTTTAAACGCCGCATCGTATCGGAAGTCATTTGAATGCACCGCAGGCGGCAGCGTGGCGACTGTCATGCGACCAATTAAGCTATTTATATATAGTCTTCCTCTGTATACTTTCAAATTTACTCATTTACGGCTTTATTAAGATGAAGCTCCATTATTGTGTTCTCGTTGCCAGTGTTTTGCTGGGCTTGGCCGAGTTGACAGCTGCCTGCCTATGACTTCTATGTTGGAGGAGCAAAGGGATGGGCGGTGAAACCAGATGAAAGCTACTATCTTTGGGCAAAAAATATGAGGTTTCAAGTCAACGATAAGCTTGGTAACACCAACATCTCTTGTTTTTTTAGTGCTTCCAATCTTAATGTCAATTGGTTGGAGTTGGAGATGATCGAAGAGAGTCGAGATCTATATTAAGTCTCTGGTTGGCGCGGTGGTGAGCGCGGTGGTTATGAATCGTCGTTCGTGAACACCCGACCTCACCAAAGGAACATAATTCATTCACTTTTATGTTCAAAACTAGTGTTTTTTCTTGTTGAAACCGTTGTCATGCCAAACATACATTATACATTGGTGGTGTTTTTTGTCCAAATTAATCGGAGCAAAAACGCTGCGCCAAACGGAGCCTAAGTGCACCGTAGTGAACGCAGTGGTTATGAACCGTCGTTCGTGAATGCCCGACCTCACCAAAGGAACTTAATTCATCCACTTTTATGTTCAAAACTAGTATTTTTTTTCTTGTTGAAACCGTTGTCATGCCAAACATACATTATACGATGGTGTTTTTTTGTCCAAACTAATCGGAGCAAAAACTCTGCGACAAACGGAGCCTAAGTGCAACGTACTGAACGCGGTGGTTATGAACCGTCTTTCGTGAACGCCCGACCTCACCAAAGGAACTCAATTCATCCACTTTTATGTTCAAAATTAGTATTTTTTTATTGTTGGAGTCATAATCAACCGTTGTCATGACAAACATACATTATAGGATGGTGGCATTTTTGTCCAAACTAATCGGAGCAAAAACTCTGCGCCAAACGGAGCCTAAGTGCACTATAGTGAACGCGGTGATAGTGAACCGTCGTTCGTGAATGCCCGACCTCACCAAAGGAACATCATCCACATTTATGTTCAAAATTAGTATTTCTTTTATTGTTGGAGTCATAATTAACCGTTGTCATGGCAAACACACATTATAGGATGGTGGCGTTCTTGTCCAAACTAATCAGAGCAAAAACGCTGCACCAAACGGAGCCTAAGTGCACTGTAGTGAACGCGGTGGTTATGAACCTTCCTTCGTGAACGCCCAACCTCACCAAAGGAACTTCATCCACTTTCATGTTCAAAACTTGTATTTTTTCCTTGTTGCGGTCATAATTAACCCTCGTCATGCCAAACATACATTATACTATGGTGGTGTTTTTTGTCCAAACTAATCAGAGCAAAAACGCTGCGCCAAATGGAGCCTTAGGTTTTGTAAGTTTTTCGATGTGTGCGTAGGGGGACTTTGGCCTCTAAGGCATGAATTACCATTTTTTGAGTGACTTGGAACGAGTCTTTGGGTCTAGCCTGCTCTAATACCATCTTAGAGTCCCAGCGTCCAACCAAAAATCAATTGATTGGAGGTGGAGAGAGCTAATATCAACATTAAGTGCACAATAACTTGTTAGTTTCTCGGTGTGGGACTATTCTCAACAATAATCATATCATTGTACAGTTTTTAAGTACCGAAAAGGGGAGGAATCTGTTCTACTTGTGAACAAGGAGGATTTCGATTCCTGCAACGCCAAAAACCCTATTATAAAATTCGACGATGGGAATTCTGTTTTTCTTCTCGATTTATCTGGACCTTTCTTCTTCATCAGCGGCGCATCCGATCACTGTGCCCAGGGACAGAAGCTTGAAGTAGTTGTCATGGCGGTCAGAAAGAAACCGGTCCCACCTCCAGCCTCTTCCCCTCCTTTTCCATCACCGCCGCCACCTTCCTCCCCCACCCCATCTGCGGCACCTTCGTCACCCCTTGCGATGGCTTTTTCAAGGTTCTGCTGGGTAATGTTAGCTGTGCTCTTGGGAATGACAATCTTCGGCCGATAAATCTCTCTTTTCTTGTTACTATTTGTTCTCTTCTGTCCTTAATTTGCATAAGAACTCCGAATTCTCTTGTTTCTTACTGTATTGGTTCAAATCTTGTGCAACAGCTGTAATTAAAGTCTTCTTTCTTTATAGTCTGGTCTCAACTATTTTGGCTTTGAAATTATTTAGTGCTTTTCCTTTGCTGCGGAAACTTATTTTTTATTGAAGAATTGATCACGAGTATAAATATAGCGCAGGATTGAAGACAGCTCCAACAGTTAGAGTAATCAAACAAGAAATATGAAATCACAATCGCACATAACACACCAATTTTAATGGCTTGTTCAAAATATAAATTTGTTACATCCTTTTGCATTGGCAAATCTAAACTCCACTAAGAGTCTATTCCATGAGAAGAAATTTGAATTGGAATCCGGATTTAAAATCAATTCAGTGAAAAAATTATAATTGGATTCAGGATTTAGAGTCTATTCTACGAAAAATAGCAGAAGAAAATGAATCTAGTGGCAACACACACATATGTGATATATAGATTAATTAAAATGTCTGGGAAAACAGAAAAAACACACACACACAAACACACACATATGATATATATATAATTACCGGGACCTCACCTGTGAGTTTGTATAATTATAGGTTACACCCATCTTAGTTTTGAAATTACATTCACCTCCCAATGCACCATTTCATCCGAATTATGGATGAAAAGTATTAAAACTGAAGGAAGTAGTTTTTTATATTCCAGTTTTGACCTTGTTAAGTAATTCATTAGTTTGTAACACTTCATATTAAATCTAGGGGTAATTTGGTATTTTAAACACAAAGATTACTTGTTCTAAATGGATTGGGTCTGTTTGTAAACAAAACAAACTAAGAGGAGAGGTAAATGTAATTTCGAAACAATGGAGGGTGCAACCTATAATTATACAAACTTATAGGGGAGGTCCCGTTATATAGACACACGCACGCACGCACGCACACATGCACGCACGCGCGCGCACGCACACACACACACACACACACACGCACGCACGCGACTGCCCGACACGGGGCTCCGCCTCTACGGCCAAGCGCGACAGTACCCGGCCGGCGACGGCGGGCTTTGCCCGCCCATGGCGCGATGCTGTTGGGCGGCCTTTGGCCGCATCCAGGTGGGCTTCGCCCGTCTCAGCACGGGCTTCGCCCGTCTCAGCACGGGCTTCGCCCGTCTCAGCACGGGCTTCGCCCGTCTCAGCACGGGCTTCGCCCGTCTCAGCACGGGCTTCGCCCGTCTCAGCACGGGCTTCGCCCGTGCTCGATGCCTCTGCGTGCTGCGCCCGCAACATATACATATGAGTACTCGAAATGACCGTAAAAAAATATACATCAATATTACAATATTTATTTTGTAAAAAAAATACGTATATACTTAAAAAGATTATTTTTCTCCCTCTCTTTTCCCCTCTTCGCCTTAAAACTTGTGGAAGACATTTCAATTGTTTGACGTGAAAGTTCATTTTTTTCTATATTAAAGATGTTTCGGATAAAACATGTGAAAGATCCAACGGTAGAAAATGAAAGCACGGTAAGAGCATGGAGAATGCTATATTCACTTATATAATAAAAATATATACAACAACAGCAACAACAACCACACTCAAGCCACTACAGTGGGGTTAGCTATATGGATTCTTTGTCACCATTGTGCCCTATCTTTAGTCATAATCTCATTAATGCCTATGTACATCACGTCTTTCCTTATAGTTTCATTCCAAGTCTTTATTGATCTACCCTTCCCTCGTTTAACATGCCTAGTGACTAAACTCTCACAAGGCCTAACAAGTGCCTCTAATGGTCTCCTTTGTATGTGTCCAAACCATCTTAATCAGGCTTCTCGTATCTTCTCTGCAATTGGTGTC